>JAZDUH010000471.1:9540000-10740000 GCA_036419115.1 Scarus forsteni
GCCAAAATGTAGCCATCAGGCTATAGTCATTTCAATGTAAAATATTAAAATCAGTTTTTCAGTGTTTGCAGTATAGTCTAAGCTTATGGGAGTATGTGTGTGCATGGGTGTTTTTTTTGTGTGTGTGGGGATGTGTTGGGGTGTGTGTGTGTAGATGGGGTAGGGGGTTGGGGGCAACTACATATGCTTACTTTTTCAAACAGGCTCAAAGCCTGACCTCAGCATGTACCCACTCCCAGACCCATGTTTACACATGCCCTTTGTCCAATATTAAAAACATCTTGCACCTTAAACTTCAAAAGCTGACCCACAGTGACCCCAAAAAAACAGCCTGAAAAAGTTCAGCTTTGTCTGCAGGTGCCATGGCAGATAAGCACATATACATGTGTCCAGTAGTTGGGGTCTGATTTCATTCTGCCTGGTCAAGTTGAGCAGACACAGCAACAGGACTGCTGAAGTCCTCAACCTCCTTGGACTGGGAGATGAGAACGACCCTCTGATGAAGTCAGCTCAGATGGAGACACAGAGAATGATGGGGACCAGAGGGCACAGCATGTGGTCCCTTATCTGGATGGGAGTCACACAAATACAGACATGGCCTGCACCAGCCAGCTGGGATCCTTCGTCAATCCAGCAATCAATCTATCAACCACTCAATCAGTTAGTTAATGAATCTTTATCTTATTAGCACCAGTTCTATCATAACAAGCATTATCTCAAAACACTGTACAAACTCATCGTTTTATGGATACACATATATGCTCCTGTATAAATATAAAATACACTTATTCTCATATTTCCAAAGTCCAACATGAATCCATCAAGAGCAGCTCTGAGCCAGCCAAACTACAGGAAGGTGTTTCTTTAGAGAGCTACAGTAACAGTAGCAGGAACAAACCTGTTTAACACCTGGAGATCTTGAGCAGATCCAGTCTCATGTTGAACAGTCTCCATGTTGGGTATGTGATTGTAAGGGGGGAGGTGAGCAGAAACAAATGAACAAAAGCAAGAATTGAAGGTACTGACAGATCCACGCGTCAATCATAAAGCTGTCCTTGCAATATTTGTTTAATACTACATTTTTCAAAGATTAGCCCCTTGAGATGTGGCATCTCCTTATCAAGAGGGTCCTCGTGTCTATGTGGTTGTGAAGAAAGTTACTGTGGATGAATAATCAACACAACCACAGATATAGAAATCAGCCTGATGTTAACATTAACATCATTAATGAATTTAATCTGGAGAGGACTGATGTTAATTAAAGGAGACATATCATGCTGATGCATGATTTAATACTTACATATAATATAATAAATTTGAAAACAAGACCTTACACCCCCTTAATTTTCAAAAAATGAGATATTGTATTTTTTCTGATATCCTAGAACGAGATTTGATGCCTCTGAAAACAGGTCATTGCGAGATGTCTGCGAGATTTAAATCGTCATGACGACACGAGGTACCTTTCTTTTTATTGGAGTAATCTGATAAAACACTTCCTCCCCTGTGATGTCCGTTTGGCCACAAAACCGTCACAGAGGAACACATTCGTCCAGCAGCAGTATATAGCTCCCTAGCTCACACTCTTTCACTATCAGCTCTGGCCTGTAGGGGGACTCAATACGCGGTCGCTGCTTTGAGCCTGCCGGAAAATACAGTAGAAGAAGAAGAAGGACAGGCTGGCTCTACCCCCGATAGAACTGACCAATCAGAGCACAAAGGGCTGTGACGTTGCGAGGTAACTGTAGGTCATCCTCAGATCCTCGTGTTTCAACGAGAGCTTTATAATGGCTTCAAATTAGGATTTTGAGAACACTATTGTGGGACAATGAAGGAACTAAATGACTTGTACTGAGGGCAGAAATGCTTTACAGGCATCCTAGTCTGGCATAGTGAAAAGGAGAAACAAGCATGATATGTCCCCTTTAACACTAGCAAGACTGGAGTTTTTGGGTACTCCTTTAAGAACTGAAGAGGGATCATTTGATCCCCTGCCCTGGAATGCGGTGGCCGAGCAGTCCCTGTTGTTATTCAAATGTGCCACTAATGGCAGGCAGCCACAAGCTGGGAGTACAATGCAAGGTGTGACATCTAAATGAGGCCTTGGTCTTCATGTGATGTGATTTTGAGGCTGGGCTGATTCTGAATCTGATCTATCTGAATGACATCAAATTAGTTTATTTACAAAAATATTTACAAAATAATAATATTTATAATAATAATATATATATATATATATATATATATATATATATATATATATATATATATATATATATATATATATATATATATATATATATATATATATATATATATATATATATATATATATATATATATATATATATATATATATATATATATATATATATATATATATATATATATATATATATATATATATATATATATATATATATATATATATATATATATATATATATATATATATATATATATATATATATATATATATATATATATATATATATATATATATAGATAGATAGATAGATAGATAGATAGATAGATAGATAGATAGATAGATAGATAAGTCACAGTTACAGTTGCTGGCAAACCTAGTTCTTCCTTTTTGGAAAATTACCCTTGGTTTGCTCAAATTCATGTAAAACTGTGATTCACACCTCTTTCTCCCAACCTCACCCCAGAGCTGCTCCTCTGACAATCTACATTCAACTCCCAGCATGAAGGTGCCACATTATTAGCATACCGGACAGACCACATTCCATGGCAGGGGGATCAAATGATCCCTACGTAGTCACCAAAGGTATAGGGATCAAATGATCCCTCCTTAGTACTTCTAGTGTTAATATATCAGCATCAAGCTGAACTACCATTAAGATGGGTTTAACTGATCTAAAACTGATCATCAAATGATGGCGTTTCTGTTGGTGGCTGATGCAAGCACATGAGGTCAAGCAGGTTCACAGCCGCAGGTCATCAATAATTGTTTGTTAAGGTCATACTAATATATGTGTGCTGTTTTGTAGGAACTATGATGTATTTAATTTTCCTGATCTCTCCAAAGTTCATATAAAATCTCTCTAAAGTCCTGGCATTACACACTATGTGGTCCTTAGGATGGAAAATAATTCATTTGTGGGATTTTTTTTTAAGTCAACAATTTAAAAAAAAATGGCACTTAAGGGGTTGACATTCTGAAAAAAAAAAAATGTTATATTTGGTTACAGCTGAAGTTATTGCGAGTGTCCATGTAAAAAAAAAAGAATGTTACATTCATATATATTTTAAGGCAGTTTTTCTTAGCTGATAAACTTAAACCATAGGGACATATTTGGGTTAATTTATACAAAATCTAACCCTGCATGAAAAAAATAAACATGCATTAAAATTACTTTTTATACCAACCTTTCACAATCCCAGGCTCTGAAATAATCATCCAAAACACATGCCATTTTTATGCAATGGACTGAAATAATTTCCCTTTTTTTGTGTAATTTTAAAAGTGGACTTTTTCCACAAAAACTGGTATTTGAGGGGTTAAAATTTTGAAACAGCATAAAAATTTGTTATGCATGGTTACAGCTGAAGCTACTGAAGGTGCCCACGTAAAAAAGTGAAATGATACATTCATGTGTAATTTTTTGTGGCAGTTTTTCTTAGCTGATAAATTTTACCCTTAAGGACTTATTTGGTATGCACAGGGATACACACACACACACACACACACACACACATATATATATATATATATATATATATATATATATATATATATATATATATATATATATATATATGTATATATGTATATATAATTTAATCTGACTTTGGTTGATACCAATATTAAAAAACTACTAAAATTAGATTCCCTAAAATATCTGCAGAAATATCATATTAATATTTATATATATATATATATATATATATATTACACAGTTACTTATAAAGCAAACATGTTGAACCTGTTTTATAGCCTTTATGGACTAAGCCATAAACCAACACTCCTTCAGGACTGAGCTAACTGTACTGCCCTGCTGCAGAACTCTGAATAAATTATTAACAATAGATGTACGACCCGCAAATTAATAATAAACTCACTTTTTCATTCATTCATTCATTTAATGGGGTTCACAGGAGACCGTCAAGTTTCTGTGTCACTGTATCACTGCGGAGAGGATCATTTATGTTAGAAACTCTCCTGAAATAATGTTCAGTGAACTCTCTGTGGTGAGTGATTAGGCTCAAACCCTTCCTTAGAGCTAGGTTACATTAATAACCTTACCTTTGCCATTTTGATCATTTTCTTGGCAATCTCGATGTCTCCCTGGTGGTTTTGTCCGATTTCAGCGATGATGAAGCACTTGTGGTCTCCCCCGATCATCCTGCCGGGGCACAGCTCAAACTCGAGAGGCATTTTGATCAGAAAATAAGAATACGACCCTCACAAAGCGAAGAAGATGAGCTGGTGTGCACGGGTGCAGCCGGAGCAGTAACAGTGACGCGTGTGTATCCTGCACGGACTTCCGCATTGTACGCCAGCGTAAGAGCCCGGATGTTCCTACAAAATAAAAGCCCGACGTCAGCTGGATCCAAACAAAAGGAGGATGTTTTCGCGATTTAATGTTTATTTCAGGACATGATTCTTCACGAATCCTCCTGTTTTTATCTAGAGAAAATGGTAGTTCAGAAACATTTCAAACATATTTTTAGCTGACATGACATGACTGGCAAGAGCTGAAAGAAAATCCTTGAAAACTAAATTGTTCACCTCCATTAGGGGCGGCAGTGAGGCTGAGGATTTATAATGGCAGAAAAAAAGTAATTATTTTCTCACTAAAATCCTCCTGACATTTAAAAAAAAGTTATTATAGTGAACTGAACAGCACCACGTGCTGCTGCACCATGCAGCTGCTTTAAAAGTCCGAAGTCTATTAACTTAATAATCTTACAATTATAAATTGTGTTTGGTTTCTTGTCATTTATTTGAATATGCATATATAGTATAAAGTTGTAAAACTTAAAATGAATGCACGATTAGGCTGATTTGAAACATCATCCAATAAATGATAAAACTAGATCAATAGAATAAGACAATATTAAACATAATTGGTTACAAATTTGTAAATAAGAGCAAAGAAACCGATAACAATAAGGAGTAAGGAAAAGAATTGTAGCATATACGTGTCATTCATTAGGAAAATACCACTTGTAAAAATGTGTCAAAACATATTAACATATTTATATATATATATATATTACACAGTTATCTATCAACGATGCACAATGTTATCAGGCCAACATGAGTGTCAATAGATCTAAACATTTTTGCTGATTTTAATAGCCTATATTTTGACCATACGTGTTAGTCGTAATATTGGCAAAATATACCATGATTATTTAACTCATCATTATATAATTTCTTCTTCTTGTCAGTCCTGAAGCAACAACCACCTTTTTCTTTTGGAATGATACTGACAGATGGATCCTCCCGTTGACACGAGGAATCTGGAAAATCCAGGCGCTTCTCAAAATAGAGGAAGACTGAACCCTCTCACACCCAAAAGAATAGAAACAGACTTAAAGGGAAGTCTTGACGTCATAATGCTTTGTTAAGAGAGTCAAAAATCCAGTTTGACTGGAAACAGGTTTGCTCAGTAATGTATATCAGGTGTAATCTTTTTTACCCGCAGCAAAAAAAACATTGGTAGCATCATTCTGAATACTCTAACTGTTCATCAATCCCATTGTTCTGCTAAGCTGATGAACAAATCGTTAGGCTGATTAAAAATATAAATATGTTTATAAATACATATTTATGAACATAAACAGACATTTTTTATTCAGAAACATTTTTAATTTGTTTATAACAGCACTTCCTTTTATTTTGGTACTCGTGGTTTTGTTTGCAAAATATTTTCTGTCTTCATCCAGTTTTTTGAATGCAAAAAAAAGACACAAAATTCTCTCAATAAGAATGAAAATTAGACTTATGACCTTGGCCTCTGATCTATTACTTGCAAATTCAGAACAGTTTTATCTGAAGGTTTAGGCAGAAAAAGGCTTGGTAGGAAAATTACCAAGACAAATCTGGGGCTATTGTTTTCACAAGTTCACAGTTAAGGGCAACAGAAGAATGAGAGACTTTTAAACTCTTTTCACCTTTAAACTCTTAAATAGAGCAGGTTTATCACTTTGTAGCTGTGGGAGGTTTTCAAAGTTTTAAGAAAATGTCCTTCAGTCATTAACAAGTTCACATTCTGAAGCAAAAGAAGGATAAGGGACCCCATGACCCTGACTTTTTCACCTCTGGCCTCTAAAATATGATGAGCTTACCTCTGTGAAATTGAAGGCATTTTTTCCTAAGTTAACAAATTGCACTTTGAGCATTTTTGGGATGACAGCAAGAATCCACAACCTTGACCTTCAGTTTTAGAGATCAAAACACTCTGAGTTCATTCTTGGACGCTGTGATTTAAAGACCATGGTTTGAAAGCTCTAAGCTATTACAATCACATGAGGACATCACCTCCAAACCCAGTCAATGTTCTGGTTTGGCTCCTCGTGCTTTCTTCAGTGTTCTGGTCCTGATGGTGACAACTCATTTGATGACTCTTTAATGGCCTTCATGCATCCAATCCAGAGCCTCACTAAGAACCAGCCCTGCCCTGATCCCTCAAAGCTCCACCCCTGGATGTGTCTGACTGAATGCTGACTCTACCTTCCTCCCTCCTTTTACTCCTCCACACTTCCTCCTGGTCGGCTCTAACTGTTCTTCTGTTGCCAAAAGGCACAATAAACAGATAAAAGATTTGATATAAACTCATTGAGAAGGAGAATTCAGAGGAGAATCCGCGAAGGAAGCGACAGGATTCTGTGGTTATAAATCAAGTGAGTTTTTCCCTTTTCTTGTCTGAGTCTGTGCAATAGCGCTGATGTTGTTCCTCCTCTTTGGCTGCTGATGGTGACCTGAGATAAGCATGCACAAATCACAGCAGAGTCAATGAGATTCATGTTTTTCTAGTTTTTAGTAGGAAACCTGTGTTAGAGTAACTGTAAAAACTCATCTGTTCCTTACTTGTGTGATGCAAAATTATTATACCACCATTTAAAAATTAGCTCTCTAGATGCCAGTTTTGATCATATTCCACCAACCGCTTGTTTGAAAAATACACTACAATTCAATATCTTATTTTAAACTTTAATTATTATTAGTATCACTTGCTGACCCATTTGAATAATGAGAGAGAGGACTGTTTTTGATGCATTATTGTTTTTGAATGTCAGATTGAACAAAAAAAGTTGCATTGGGACTTCCAATTTGAAATGAGTAAAAACCTGAAATTTGAGGTCTTACTTTCAAATGAATGTAAATCATGATAAAATTCTGATCTCATCCCACCATGGCCACAAAATTCAGTATGGCTTTCCATAAGTTCACATAATTGCACATTTTGACCTAAGTGGTTCAGTGTCCGTGATTTGATCGCACTTCAATCAATCTGACTGAAGATTTTTTCACAAACTACACGTCAAAATCAATTCAGTTGAAATAAGTGTTTTAAACCAGTTTGCAGCCATGAACTGGGAGTACCAATTTGTTGTAAAGGGTCACCATAGCGGTCAGAGGGGAAGGGGTTAAAAAGGGGCAGTTTTGTAATTCTCTTTAATTTAACTGAACTACACAGAGTGTGCTGCAGAAAAATGGAAAAATCAAAATCACAGTCTTGTTTTTCTTTAGTTGAATGTAGGGGTCAATATATAAGGTTATAATGGAAGTCTATGGTACAAATCTTGCCAATATGAGTCACAATGTAACAAAAACATCTCACAGAGTCAAAACACTGAATAGGAATGAAAGTAACTTTAAAATCCATGGAAAAACACATCCTTGCCAGTTTTCATGGCCAAGGAACAATCCCGGCCAAAATATCCATACCTAATGCACCAAAGATGACGATAATTGTGTAAATTCAGCAGAACTGAAACTAACAAGCAGCAACAAGATAAACAAGCTGGAATCAATTGTCATCATGTGTGGTTTATTAATTTCAACATTCCACAAAAGTCGTACACAGCTAAAAATGTTTCTGGTTCAATCTTCATCTCAGCCTTTCTCTGTGGAGTTTGCATGTTCTCCCTGTGCATGTATGAGTTTTCCTGCTCAGTCTGGCTTCCTTTCCTCAAATCCAGGGGTGTTTCATCTTTTATTTTTAGTGTCAAAAACATATGAACAGAACTGTAAGCTTTAAAATGTTCTTTATTCTCAACTCTCAAGTAAATTATTATTCAACAAGATGAACCAACAACCTGCACCTACCACCGTGTTACGCATCTGAGAGTTCAATATATTAATACAACGTTCATTTTGGAGCTGACATTTTGATTTACTGACAGACTTTCTGTCCTTTTCTAGAGTAAAACTGAAATGAAACTGAAAAATGCTTTGATGTTAAACATTTTGTTCATGATGATGTTTGTCAGGATCAAGTTTCAATTTTGCTTGAACAGTAAAGATACCACTTAATTTTGTTGTATTTTATGTCTGTGTTGGCATACACTCTCATTTTCTTAAAAAGTATTTTTATTATTCGATTTTCTGTTTTATCTCTTAAGGTGAGGTTTGTAAATAAATCCAAATTCGATTTCTACCTTCCGTGCACATATGACTCACTCTTATTTACTTTTGTTTCACTTTTCTTTTACATACACAAATTAATGAAACTAAACCAAAATATGCTTGTTACATTAACTGGTGACTCTAAACTGCCTACTGTGAGTGTTTCTATGAATTAGTGCTGGACAATTCATTTTAATTTTAATTTTAATGGCTGTTATCCATCTATTATCTCTTGCATTTGTATTTACGTTATTGTTTGTTCTTTAATATAAAAAAATGATAGCCTTTACCACATCCAAGCTTAATGGCTGCATGTGGTGTGTCTACAAAAAGTCACTTAAGATCCTTTAGAAAACTAGTATCATTTCATGTTTGCAGCATTTGAAAAATGTATAACTTGAGCTTTGAGAACTTTATACACTTTAAATTTGCTTGTTTATTGTATAAGGTGCTCCATGGACTTGCTCCACCCCCTACGTCTGACTTTTTTAAAATAAAGGCTCACAGCGGCCTTAACACCAGGGCCTCATCGAGTGGGGACTGTGAGGTGCCATACAGAAAAAAGCTTTTGGACAAAATCTGCTTCTGTAAAGGCCAGTAAGATCTGGAACAGTCTCCCACTCGCCATAAGGGAGTGCCCCACATTACAAACTTTTAAAACACATGTTAAGCAGTGGCTGAAAGCAAACCAGTCCTGTAACCATTAACATTCAGGGTTTTAGAAATGAATGGTGTTGTAATGTGCTCTCATTATGATCTATAGTCATTTTCTATGTCCTGCTTTTGTGTGTGTGGTGTCTTTGCCATAATGTTTATGTGTTGCCTGCCTAGGGACTACGGATGTAAATTAGCATTGATGCACCATGATACCAAACAGCACAGTGACCACTTTTCAGCCTTTTTAAACAGACTGACACTGATTACAAGCTTGAAACTGACAAAAGTACTAATAAATAAAAATTTACTGAAAATTAACTAATGAAAACCAGACATTGTTTTTGAATTGTAGTCCAACAGAATTATTTTAAAAAACAAATTAATGAAACTGGCCTGGACAAAAATGATGGTACCCTTAACTTAATATTTTGTTTCAACCTTTTAAGTCAAGCACTGTAATCAAATGATTTCTTTAATTCTTAGTGAGACTTCTGCACCTGTCCACAGGTATTTTGGCCAGTTCCTCGTGAGCAAACTGTTCCAGCTGTCTCAGGTTTGAAGGCTGTCTTCTCCAGACTGCATGTTTCAGCTCCTTCCACAAATGTTCAACAGGATTTAGATCAGGGATCATAGAAGGCCACTTCAGAATAGTCCAGTGTTTTGTTCTGAGCCATTCTTGGGTGTTTTTAGCTGTGTGTTTTGGCTCATTATCCTGTTGGAGGACCCATGACCTGTGACTGAGATCAAGCTTTCTGACACTGGGCAGCACATTTCACTCCTGAATGTCTTGATAGTCTTGAGATTTCATTGTGCCAGCACAGATTCAAGACACCCTGTGTCAGATGCAGCAAAGCAGCCCTACAACATAACTGAGCCTCCTCCATGTTTCACAGTAGTCACAGTGTTGTTTTCTTTGTATGATTCATTTTTGTGTCTGTGAACATAGAGCTGATGTGACTTGCCAAAAAGCTCCAGTTTTGTCTCATCTGTCCAAAGGACATTCCCCCAGAAGCTTTGTGGCTTGTCAATTTGCATTTTGGAAAATTGAAGTCTCACTTTTTTATGATTTGCTTTCAACCGTGATGTCCTCCATTCAGTCCACTTTGGCTCAAACAGTGATGGATGGTGTGATCTGATTCTTATGTACCTTGACCTTGGAGTTCACCTCTAATCTCTTTGGAAGTTGTTCTGGGCTCTTTGGTTTCCATTCATATCATCCGTCTCTTCAGTTTGTCAACAGTTTTCCTCCTGCAGCCACGTCCAGGGAGGTTGGCTACAGTCCTGTGGACCTTAAACTTCTGAATAATCTGTGCAACTGTAGTCACAGGAACATCAAGCTGCTTGGAGATGGTCTTATAGCCTTTACCTTTAACATGCTTGTCTATAATTTTCTTTCTAATCTCCTGAGACAGCTCTCTCCTTAGCTTTATGTGGTCCATGTTCAGTGTGGTACACACCATGATACCAAGCAGCACAGTGACCACTTTTCAGCCTTTAAATAGGCAGACTGACTGATTACAAGCTTGAAGACACCATGATGATAATTACAGGACACACCTTAGTTTAACATGTCCCTATGGTCAAATCATTTTAATCTTTTCTAGGGTACCATCATTTTTGTCCAGGCCAGTTTGATTAGTTTGTTTTTTAAAATAATTATGTTGACTCACAATTCAAAAGCAATGTCTGATTTTCATTGGTTCATTTTTAGTAAATTTTTATTTATTATTACCTTTGTCAATTTCAAGTTATTCCAGTGAGTTGTGGGTTTTTCTTTCCTTAACGGAAGGGTATCAACAATTTTGTCCACGTGTGTACATCTATTGTTCTTTTATTTAACAGGGACAGTTCATTAATGTGCACTGTCCCTATTAAATAAATAAATAAATGAATAAATAGTAGAATAATTGTGTTTATAATCATGACTTTGACATTAAAAAACAAAAAATATATATATATATTGTGATTTTTTTTTTTTTTTTTTTTTGCCATAATAGAGCAGCCCAGTGTGAATGGTTTCCTGTCTCTACATATTGGCCCTGTGCTTAACTGGCTACCATGCTAGGGTGTAACCCACCTCTCCTTTGTCCCCCTCTGGCTTGCACTCACATCCCTGTCTGAATTGTACGCAATGGGATAGTTCATGATTATATTTATGTTGTGTCTGTATAGATATTGTAAAGATATTGTCAACTGTCCTGTAGAATTTTATCTTGCTATGTATTTATGTATTTTTTAACTTACATTCATAAATATTTGATAATTTACTTATAACTATCTGTTTGCACTGACAAAGGCGAGGCTCTCCAATCTTGTTTTACATTCAGTATAATGACAATAAAGATAATTCTATTCTATTCTGTTCTATTCAATTCTATTCTACTCTATTCTATTCTATTCTATTCTGTCCTGTCCTGTCCTGTCCTGTCCTGTCCTGTCCTGTCCTGTCCTGTCCTGTCCTGCTCTGCTCTGCTCTGCTCTGCTCTGCTCTTTCAGGACAGTGAAGTGGCTGAAACGCTCCCCGCAGCGCTTCCCTTTATGAAAACAACTGCAAAGAATCAAAAATCCAGGTTAAACTATCAGTAAAACTGTTAAAAGTTCAGACAGCTTGTTTCTTTAATCCATCACACATTTATAAGATTACTTCCTGGTCAACACAATGAGAAGTGATAGGTGTTTTGTGGAATAGTTATGTTAATATTTGAACAGTAAGTGGACAAACACCTTCACAACCACAGCATATAACAGGATCCTGGTACTGATGAGGATGCAGGAACAGGTGCAGTTTAGGTCTATTTTCAAACAAAAGGATTGAGGTGTCAGTATAGATTGCTATTTTGATTACATTAATCTCAAAGCCAGACACAAAGAAGATGAATTATATGCATTGTTCATTGTTCAAACAAATACTTGACTCACTTTATTCAGTGTGGAATGACCAGTTTGTGTTTAAATTATTAATCAGGAGGCTTTATTGTTTGGTCTGATTTCAGCAGCATCATAATGTTCTCCTCTAAGTATTGTGCCACTGAATGCACCACCAAGAAAGGCAGCGGAGGTGTGTGTGCTCTGTCCCGGAGAGGACGCAGGATGTTGAGAGATGTATTTGGCGTGGTTAAATAAATAATAATAATAAATAAATTGTTAGTATTACAATCTACAACTCAAGCTGTGTCTTGTAGATATATAAAAAGCACCTGCCCCTCAGAATTCAGACAAGGTTTTTAGGTGGTTCAAGGCGCAATCATTACCTGCATCCTCGAAGTAGGAGTGCCAGTATTGCATTGACCACACCTCATCTTCAGACAAAAGATGGGTGCAAACAGGGGTGTTCACACCAGAGGAGAGAGATGGATTGCATTGTGTCTTCATTTGTCAAGATTTTGTGCATTTACTCATGCGTTTAAGTGGTTCACATTTATAAAAATGTTCCCACTAACAGTTATTAGTGAAGGGGATAGGTCTCCTGGCCAAAACAACTTTTGTTTTAGCCCTCTTGATCCATGATCTGTCATGGTGGAATTTTCTACAACTGTTGTTTCTTCCTGTTCTGAAAAATGAGAAGCTAAATGTCCCAGAAAAGTCCAAAATAGAAATGCAGTAATTTGAGGACCAGTGACAATAGAGTTTCACTAAAGCATTAGTATCTTTGCCTGGTGCGGCTGGAACCCAATCCTCCTCGATCCCTGGTCTATTCTTTCTCTTGTGGGTGCTCCAGTAGGCTCAGATTATTTTTCTGCTTAAAAACACATTAAATAAATCCCAATGTTGACTGGCTGTCGCACCCTGCTTCAGCCAAATTTGTCGCAAAGTTGGATGTCTAAACTTTGGTGAAAAGGTGAAGGTGCAAAACTTGCATCATTCGGGTGACATTATCAGTGTATCTTCACTGAATGAAAAACTGAAATTTACTCATTGTATGAACTCGGCTCCATGGGTAAGTAGACAGGACACAGACACGACACAACACACCAAAAAAAATATTTACACAAATGATTTCCATTCCGCCAGGAAAGACACTCATCAAACGTGTTCTACCTCATTTAAACAAACATAAGTCAAATCTCTCCTGAAGATGAGCTAGTGGCTCTACACCTCAATGAGTGCTTAGCAGCTCAACAAACAGAAACATCAAGTCTCTATAAATACTTCTTTATGCCCTTTGTCTTCATGGTATGTGACCATAACTGTTCACATTTGATTGTTTAGCTTTAGAGCATGAAGGCAAAGTCATTATGATTTTTGTGTATGATTTCAATAGAAGTTCTTATACCAATACTGTTCTCATTATGGGCTTGGAGATTCTGGTACAACCTGCTCAACAGTGTAAACACCACAAAGCTGCCATGTCGTGCCCTGAACATGTTACACATGCCCTCACCTGCACACTCACTTCTGTTATCTGTTTGCAACATCACTGTTTCAGTGCCTTAATGTTTCAATGCTGCCCTGGCATCAGTACTCTCTTCACTATAAGAGAGTTCAGATTTAGTGCCATGTAGTTTCTGCTGCTTGTAGCCTGAAATGTTCAAGGAGCAGTGGAGGCTCTTCAGTCAGCAGCAGGAACACACACACTTATCACCACAAACTCAGCTTCTACACTTTACTGACCTGTTACTCACGGCCATGTTTCATGAAGTCCCTGCAGCCTCAGTGTCACTGATGTTAGCATCAGCAGGTGAGGAGAGATGAAGAGACTGATGTTGAGCAGTTACGTGTCTGGCTCAAAAAAATGGACATGGAAACTATTAAAAAAGAGAATGCTACAATAACTCAGCGTAGAGTCAGTAAAGGCATAAAGGCAGAGTCTCTGTGTTAAAAATACTTCAAAAATATGCTTAAGTTTGATAGATTAAAAAAAAGGTTAGCTCAAATATACTGCTGTCTGCTTATAGGCAGCTGTAATTATCTGAAACAAATAAATCAAAACAGCAACAATTTTGATAAATAAAGTCATGGATAGATGGAATAACTGTATAATTATAGTCAAATATAATAAATGGCTGATGTAATGTCCAGAAAAGAATTCTAATAATGATTTATTAGTACTGATTATGGAAGAATTAATATCTATCTATCTATCTATCTATCTATCTGACTGCTTGTCTCCCTCCTCTGAACTTTTAATCATTCGTCACAAACTCTTTTTCTTTTTCATCTTCCAGGAGCTCAACTTTGTAAAAATGCAAAGAAGCAAAGTCAAGACTGAGTGGAAGAGCGTGGACAAGAATGATCTGGTATAATTTTATGTTCTGAGCTTCATGTAAATATTTGTTAAGAAGATCCAACAAATACCCTCAGATGTGAAGATAAAGCACATGCTGGAGTTAAATGTTTCTGCTTTACTATTGTTTGCTGAAAATCTTTGATAAATTGAAGCTTTTTTATTTGTGTGTGTGTGTGTGTGTGTTTGTATGCTTGTGTACTCATATGTGTGTGTTTGGCACACTTTGTTTCATTGTAGTGTCAGAGGAAACTGAGGGTGTGTGTGGCTACATGTAACAGAGCGGACTACTCCAAACTGGCCCCCATCATGTTTGGGATCAAGTCACACCCTGAAGAGTTTGACCTGGAGGTCGTAGTGCTCGGCTCTCATCTCATCGATGACTATGGGTAAGACCAGCTAACCCTGTAGTACAGGTGGATCCTGGTTCAAAGTCTGTAATCGGGCAGATCCATCTTTCCAAGCTCCAATCTACAATGGATGTACTCAGCTCAAAGCGGCATTCCCCAATCAGCATCCTGTAGAGCAGGAAAGGGGAGGGGAGGTGGGCAGCCAGAAGTCACAGTGGCAGTAGCCCTACCCACTTTATTATTTGATTGGCCTGTAATAAATGTGAATGAGGGAACAACCGTCCAGTCACGTGTTAGATAAGCTTTTGTAAGGCTCTGCCCAATCTGTGATGCAGAAGTATAGATCAGGCCAGTTGTTCCCCACCCTGCCAAATCAAAGTGGTCCCAAGCTGCCCGCTCCCCCCAGGTCAGTGGTCACATTGCTTTAGTACCAACAGGGCTTAATGGTCCCATATTAAACAAAATATGCAATTCTTGATATTTTTGATAAAAGAATTTGGCTATGACCTGTCCATAAAAACACCTCTCCCTTTAATGCTCTACTATCATTGGAGACAGTTTAAACTAGAAACCTCAACCAAGGTAGCTCACGTATTGCTGTTTGCTGTTGACAGTTACTGAGTGAAAATTATCATTCACTAATGGCAGTTATCTGTAACCTGACAAGCCAGATGGACAGCTCAATATATCTGCCACAGAAATAATTCACTAGTTCATCTGGGTAGGAGCCTTTTGAATTTGTTTTCAGGGGCAGAACGTTCAGAAAAACACAAGCTTGTGATTTGACAATCATCACATTCATCACAGATCAATCCACATCAAGCAGGGTTGCATCCTACAATGTAGCATACATAGCGGCTAATGTAGCAGCTAATGGCTAACAACAGTTAAATACAGTTCATGTTCTGTTAGCGGCTAACTTAGCTGCTAACAGCTATCAGCAGTTAATGACTGTTAGCCGTTAGCCGCTAACTTAGCTGCTAACAGCTAACAGCCTTTTATTATCATCTTACACTAAATTGTACCACACAGATGATTCATTTCACACTTAAGTGAAAGTTAAATGAATAATTATATGTGACATTAACCTCGTAAAAGTCAATCCCTAGAAGTAAACTTCTGAGGAGGGCAGATTTTGCCAAGTTTCACTAGCCATGTGGACAATAGGCTAATCAGCATGTTCATTCTTAACTTTCGGTTCTCAACTTCCAGTTGTCGTCACTTCCACATTCTGCTGCTCTCGCCTCTCTTTCCTGATTGGGCCGTTATGAATTCAGCCGAGTGAATTCCTTTTGATTTCAGAATCTGGCAGGCCTGTCTGCTCTGCAAGGCTAGGTTATCTGTATCAACAACAAAATGGAATCATTTTGAAGTTGGGCCATAATCAACATTCCTGTAAAAATTTCAGCAAAATCTGTCCAGTAGTTTTTGTGTCATCTCACTAAAAAAACAAACAAATGCCAACAAAAACCTAACCCCCTTGGCAAAGGTAATAACTTTCCCATGATGATGTAAAAAGAGGATATGCCACCTCTCCCTTAGTCCTATGTTTGTTCTTCAGATTCATTGTGAATATTTTCTTCTTCCCGCTCAGGAGCACAATTCGTATGATCGAGCAGGATGACTTTGACATCAGCTCCAAGCTTCACACCATCGTAAGAGGAGAGGACGAGGCTGCCATGGTGGAGAGCGTTGGTCTGGCTCTGGTGAAGCTCCCTGATGTCCTACAGAGGCTGCGCCCTGACATCCTGGTTGTCCACGGTGACAGATTTGATGCACTGGCTATTGCCACCGCTGCGGCTCTGATGAACATCAGAATACTTCATGTGGAAGGAGGAGAGGTGAGGGGGCAGAGCTTATAGATACTTTGTGATGCAGACCTGGCTACAGTGATCGATGACTTGATTTGATGGGAGGTTTTTGTAAGATTATTTTGAGCATTTTGTGCCTTCGTTGATCGAAGAGAGAGAGAGAGAGTGGATAGGCTTGTGAAAGGGACAAGTCAGAGTAGAGGAAGTCACTCTTCAAACTGGCCTCAGGCTAGATTCAAACCCTGAGCTGGCAGAAGCATGCATGTTGGTCTTCCCTGGTTGCTTGCCACTCCAACAAACCAGCACCCTGATATGATAGCTTGCTCTGCTCCTTTTCTGAAATGTGTGCAAATCTATACTGTCTTCATATACCTTATACCATTTCCACCACAAAAATCAAGAACTATCTCTTTGAGTTAACTGAGGTTACATTCTTAAATAAGCTGTTTTTACTTATTAGACATATAACATGGTTCATTCTGTTGGATAAAATAAATATGTTTCTTCTTCTAGGTGAGCGGTACAATCGATGACTCCATCCGCCACGCCATCAGTAAACTTGCTCATTATCACGCCTGCTGCACACGCTCTGCAGAGCAGCACCTCATCGCTATGTGTGAGGACCACTCTCGCATTCTTCTGGCCGGCTGCCCCTCATATGACAAGCTGCTGTCCTCTCATTGCCGAGAGGACTACATGGATGTGATCAAGAGCTGGCTGGGTATGTGAAGACAACAGACATGAGACAGGACGTGAGACATCAGAGCTGGTAGATTCACTGAGGGCTGTTGGTTCATGTTTCAGGTGATAATGTCCAGGATCACAGCTACATCGTGGCTTTACAGCATCCAGTCACCACCGACATCCAGAGATCCATCAAGATCTACGGACTGATGCTGGATGCTCTGATCTCCTTCAACAAGAAGACCCTCATCCTCTTTCCCAACATTGATGCAGGTCAGTATTTCCCTCCATCCTGTTTTCAAGGATCACAAAGATAAAGTCATGTTTATATTTACTGATACTCCTGTGTTCTGTGTGTTTCTCATATAAACAGGAAGTAAGGAGATGGTGCGTGTGATGAGGAAAAGGGGCATTGAGAAGCATCCCAATTTCCAGGCTGTGAAGCACATCCCCTTCGAGCAGTTCATCCAGTTGGTGTGCCACGCTGGCTGCATGATCGGAAACAGCAGCTGTGGGGTTCGAGAGGCCGGGGCCTTCGGCACACCGGTCATTAACCTGGGGTCACGACAGACTGGCAGGGAGACAGGTAGATGGGACAGACATTGTGGTTATTTCAACATCACTGTTTTTATGCAGTGCCTTTAAAAGCATGTTTAGGGGAGCTGGTGGGCAAGTGGTAATGCACAGAGGCTGATGTTCTCCAGGCAGTTGGCTAAGGTTTGAGTCTGGCTTATGGCTTCTTTCCTTATGTCATTACCACTTACTCTGTCCATATTTTTTGATAAGCAAACCATAACGTTTTTAAATTAAAGTGCATAATTTATTTATTTTTTGACCTATCTGCCGCTGTCAAAGTCAAGATATGTAATGTTTAAACCAATAAACTTAACTGGTCTTTTGTAAATATTTAATCATTTTGAATTTGATGCCTGCAACACATTCCAAAAAGGCCGGGGCAGAGGCATGTTTACAGCTGTGTTATGTCACCTTTCCTTTTAACTACACCCAATAAGCATTTGGGAACTGAAGACACCAATAGTCCAGTGTCTTTGTCGTCATGTTCTGCACTTGATAATGCTCCTCACATTTTCAATGGGAGACAGGTCTGAACTAAAGAAGGCCAGTCTAGTACTTGCACGCTAATGCTACGGCCACACCGGGCTCGAATTGGTGAACTTAAAGGCGCGTAAAGCCTGTGACGCGCCACACATAACGCCCAAGGCTGGTCGCTGGACCATTTTGACAAGCTGAGGGGCGACGAGCGTCAATGCGCATGCGCAGTAGAGAGCTGGAGCTTGTCGGACTCAGCGATGACCCGTGCAAGCAAATCCAGCTGGAAACGAATATTTACAGAACTTACCTTCAAAACCTGTCTCCTCAGAGACTTTCACCCAAGCCTGTTCCTTTTTGTTCCGGTCTCTGTGGAGTACACACGTCAAATCGTATAGCTCCGGATGATAGCAAACAGTGCAGATCAACCTCTCCTCCATCTTGCAGAGGGGTTTGAGCCGGAGCAGGTGGCCGGAGCGCCACATGTCATTAAATCAAACCTGTCTCCTCAGAGACTTTCACCCAAGCCGGCTCCTTTTTGTTCTGGTCTCTGTAGTGTACACACGTCGAATCGTATAGCTCTGGATGATAGCAAACAGCGCAGATCAATCTCTCCTCCATCTTGCAGAGGGGTCTGAGCAGGAGCTGGTGGCCGGAGCGTTACATGTCATCAAACTAATGACGTCGGGGGGGAATGTCATCGCTGATTGGCTGCCGCGCCACAGCGTCACGCGAATTTGTGGCGAAAGTTCAATATTTTCATCTCGAGCGTCGAGGCGTTTGACGCCCCAAACGCGCCGGACGCGCCAGACGTGTTGAACCAAATGCGTCCAACGCTCCAGACTCGCCGCGCCAAACGAGTCCAACGCCCCGCCCGAAGCGTTTGACGCCCCAAACGCATCTTTGCATTGACTTTGTATGTAATCTGGACGCGCATCTTGGCGAATTCGCGCCTGGTGTGGCCGTAGCATTAGACTATGAAGCCTCACTATCGTAACACCTGCAGAATCTGTCTTAGGATGTTTTTTCTTAAACACACAGTGATATGCCTGTAAAAGGCATAACTTGGACCTTTCAGCATTACTGGTGCTGTCTCAGATCTGCGAGTTACCCATGCCATGGGCACCAACACATCCCCAAACTTTTTCAGATGCTGACTTTGGCTGTTGCTCTGATAACAGTCTGGATGTTTTGTTTTTTTTTCACTTTAACCCAGAGGAAACCACATCCACGATGTTCAAAAACAGTCTTAAATGTGGATTAAAGACCACAGCAGACTTTACCACTTTGCCTCAGTCTATCCCAGATGAGCTCGGGCACAGAGAAACTGATGGTGTTTTTGGATTTTGTTGATACTTGACTTTGGTTTTGCATGGTAGAGTTTGACCTTGACTTTGTAGATGAAGAGATGAACTGTGTTTGCTGACAATGATTTTATGAAGTGCTCCTGAGTCCACGTGGTGAAATCATTCACAGAATTATGTTGGTGCAATGCTGCCTGAGGGATCAAAGGTCACAGGCATTTAAAGTCTGCCTTGCCCTTAATGTGCAGAATTTTTTTTTATATCTCTGAATCTTTTGATTATATTATGAACTGTAGATGATGGAATCCCCAAATTCATTGCAATTGTCCATTGAGAAACATTCTTAAACTGTTTAAGTATTGGCCCAGAAAGTTGTTCCCAAAGTGGCGAAACTTGCCCCACGCTTGCTTGTAAATAACTGAGCCTTTCAAGAATGCACCTTTAATTTCCAACAAACCTGCTCACCTGTGTAAAGTTCCTTACAGGTGTCTTTTGAGCATTTCTTAACTTTACCGGTCTTCTGTTGTCCTTGTCTCAGTTTTTTTATAAAGTGTTGCAGGCATAAAATTCAAATGAGTAAATATTTGCAACAAGAAACAATAAAGTTCATCAGTGTGAACATGAAATAACTTATTTTAGTCATGTATCCAATTGAATAGAAGTGGGAATAGATTTGCATTACTGTATTCTGTTTATATTCACATCTTAATGTCCCATCTTTATTTGAATCGAGGTATAATAAAGCCATAAAAGCAACCAAGATAATGCAGACAATTAAACAAAAGAAGCATTGTTTACAGAGTGGCATTAAATAATATAACAATAAAATAGGTCAAGTGAAACTTATAAATATAAGATGTAAAAATTATATAAAACAAAGACTATCGTGTGCATAGCAGTTCTGATTCAGCTGAGATCTAAACTAATGAGTCTACTGTCTGTCTGTGCTCTATCCTCTCAGCAGTATGAATTCCATCACATCGTGTGCATGTTCTTTTTAACACAATCCGTAACAACACAAATATTCAGCCTAACAGGTCTGGTCCCTGCTCAGTTGAATGTGATGCGTCACCTTGAAAGGGACTTTTAGATAGTGGTTTTTCCAGCAGAAGCAGACGCCAGATCAAACACAGAGGACAGAAAAGAGACACTGAGGGAGGCAGGCTGTCCTTGTCGGAGAGATAGTAAGTGTTTGGGTCATTAAGACCTGGCAGCAGATCAGTGAATGAAGTTTAAGGACATGAGCTCTCATAGGGAAGCAGGACGGTTGGTGCTCACTATAGAGTAAGAGCGATGCAGGAATGAATCCTAAAAACAGAGATGCGTCAACATTTTGGCACATCCTCGTCTGTAAGATGTTGGATTGGATTTTGATTAGATACCTAAAACAAGGTCTTGTAACCACAGGCTTAGGAGAACTGAGTAGATGCTTTCTCCTGCAATTGGTAGCTCCAGCTTTGTGTAAGAAAAGAGCTGTATCAGTTCTTGAAGGCATCGATTCAGTATAATGTTGGAAACAGAAATATTGGCCCATATCTCCATGATAACCTCACACAGTTTCTGCTGATCTGTTGGCTGCACATCCATAATGAGAATCTCGTGTTCCACCACATCCATAAGAAACCAGTCAGAGAAGATGCAGCGTTATCCTGCTGGAATTATCCATCAGAAGATGACACGCTGTTAGTCAAACAGGGATGGACATGCAGCAATACTGAGCATACTCAGGTAGGCTGTGGAACTTAAACCATGCTCAGCTGATAGGAGCCAAATGTGTACTAAGAAAATGTCCCACACTCATCACACTATCACACCACTAGTAGCTGTCTAAACTGATCAAAGGTAGGACAGATCCACCTCAAGAACCTGGTTGTTCATCTCATCAGATGTGCTCATCATTTGCATTTCCTTCTCTTACAGGAGAAAATGTTCTTCATGTCAGAGATGCTGACACCCATAAAAAGATCTACCACGCTCTGGAGCTGCAGTTTGGAAAGAGATACCCCGGGTAAGACCCATGTGTCTCCTCTCAGTCTGTGAGTCTTTATCTTTCAGGGTTTCCTTATCAGAGCTTTTCAACATGGGCCTCTGGACTCAACATGGTGATGTGTTGTTGTCTTGGACCATCTGATTCAATAATCTATCAAAAAACTTCACTTCACTATACATGACTACGTTATGCTACATTCTATTGCACCATGCTATGTTATACCATGCTGATAGACTAAATCAAACTTTACTAGACTTGGTTACATTATAACATTCTGTGCTATTTTCATTATATTATGTCATGCTATACTATGCTATACTACTGGCTACAAGGCGACTTTATAATAATCTAAACAATGCTAAGCTAAAGTGTTCTATATTATACTATGTTATACTATGCTAAGCTATATTATGATTTATCATTCCATGAGATATTAAACTGTGTTATTCTATACTATACTGTGCTGTGTTTTTATACGAAACTACGTTAAACTATACTAAATTAAACTATATTACTCTGTTATATCATAGTATGCTGTACTATGCTGTTATTTATAATGCTATGCAAATTCATGTGTTGCTAGGACCATGACACTCCACTATGTTGAACTTTAGTATTTTTGAGGAAAACAACAACAATGCTTTGATTGTCGGCTTCCTTTTGTCTCATAAGATAATGGAATTTGCGCCAGGGTCTGTTGATGCCTCTGCTGTGGCTCAACAGTCCGATGCTGGAATGACAGTCTCTGTTGCAGTTTCTGCAGATGTGCTGTGAGCCAGCTTCTGTGGATGTTGGTGCCGCCCTCTTCCGCCTGCGCTCTTTCCTCTCCTCCCAAAGGTCCTCTCTCCTTTTCTCACTCCTCTGGATGCCTGCGTTGATGGCGAGCCTCCATTTGCTGCGGTCTGCAGATTTTGCTTCCCAGGCAGCTGAGTCGATGTTGCTTGCCTTCAGATCTTGCTTGCAGACATCCTTGTAGCGGAGATGAGGCCTTCCCTTGGGTCTGGATCCAGTGGCAAGCTCGCCATAGAGCATGTCTTTTGGGATTCTCCCGTCCTGCATGCAGCTGATATGGCCAAGCCAGCGCAGCATGGCAAACATGGTTGGTGTTCCCGCCTGTGTCAGAATGATCTTGTTAGAGATATGGTCCTGCCAGGTGATGCCCAGAATCCTTCTAAGACAGCGCAGATGGAAGGTGTTTAGTCTGCGCTCTTGATGGGAGTAAAGGGTCCATTCTTCACTGCCGTAAGTCAGTGTGCTGAGCACGCAAGCTTGGTACACCTTCATCTTGGTATTGGTGGTCAGCATGGAGTTGTCCCAGACCCTCTTTGCCAGGCGAGCCATTCATATTGATGCCCTGCCGATCCTTGTATTCAGTTCAGCATCCAGAGAGAGGTTGTTGGAAATGGTGGAGCCGAGGTAGGTGAAGGCCTCTACCACCTCAAGAGTGTGATCGCCTATGGAGATACGAGGGGTGTTGCAGGTGTCTTGGCCCAGGATGTTGGGCTTTTTAAGACTGATCGTTAGACCAAACTCTGTGCAGGCACATGAAAAGCGGCTGATGAGGCGCTGTAGGGCCTCCTCAGTGTGTGCTGTCAGGGCGGCGTCGTCAGCAAAGAGGAGCTCTCTGATCAGTACCTGCGGTACTTTGGTCCTTGCTCTGAGACGTGCAAGATTGAAGAGGTTACCATCGCTTCTGGTGTGGAGGTAAACGCCATCATCTAACTGGTTGAAGGCGTATGACAGCAGCAAGGAGAAGAATATGCCGAATAGTGTCAGTGCAAGCACACACCCTTGTTTCACACCACTCCTGATTGGGAAGGGGTCAAAGACAGAGCCATCATACAGGACAATGCCCTTTGTGCCCTCATGGAAGGATTTGATCAGCCTCAGGAGCTTGGGGGGACATCCAATCCTCTGCAGAAAGATGAATAGGCCTTTTCTGCTGACGAGGTCAAAAGCCTTTGTCAGATCGATGAAGGTGTTGTATAGTGGCCGCCTCTGTTCGCGGCACTTCTCCTGCATCTGTCTGAGTGAGAAGATCATGTCGACTGTTGATCTCCCTGCTCTGAAACCACACTGTGCCTCAGGGTACACGCGTACTGCAAGTGACTGCAACCTGCTCAGTATGACACGGGGAAAAACCTTGCAGACAACGCTGAGTAGAGAGATTCCCCGGTAGTTGTTGCAGTCACTACGATCTCCTTTGTTCTTGTAGAGGGTGATGATGTTGGCGTCCCGCATGTCCTGGGGCACACTCCCTTCGTTCCAGCACTGTAGGAGGAGTTTGTGGAGGTGGTTGAGGAGAGAGCTCAGCTTGCCAGCCTTGATGACCTCTGGGGGGATGCCATCCCTTCCTGGAGATTTTCCACAAGCTAAGGTGTCGATGGTCTTCCTGAGCTCTTCTATAGATGGTGGAACATCCAGCTCTTCCATGACGGGCAGGGTGATGGTGTTTTCCACTGCTGTGTCGGTGACCATGTTTTCCCTTTCATAGAGTTCCCAGTAGTGCTCTGCCCATCTTTCCATCTGCTTGCCTCGGTCTGACAGAATGGCACCTGAGGCAGCCTTGAGTGATGTGACCTTGGTGGTACTTAGGCCAAAGGCTTTCTTCATGCCCTTGTACATGGCACCGGTGTTGCCACTGTCAGAGGCGAGTTAGATGCTCTGGCAAAGGTCCCGCCAATAGCCATTGGCGCACTGTCGAGCAATCCACTGGGCATCACTTCAAGCCTTTCTGTGTGTGGCGAGTGTTTTCACTGAAGGCTCCCTCTTGTAGTCGAGCATTGCCTTTCGCTTGACTATTTAACCCATAGGTGGGGCAGTGGTTGGCGGGTGCCAGGGCGTGTCCACACGCCAGTGGACCTACACACCACACCTCTGGGGCCCACTGCTGCTCCGAGATCCCCTACAGTTTAGCCTGAGGCCGCAAGGTCCCAGTTACCGTGTGTGGCCGCAAGGAGGCACTGCAGGAGTCTTGGTGGTGGAGAGGCTGTGTACTGGCAAGAGGAGGCTTACGCACTCGGCTCCTCTTTTCACCCCCACTAGAGGGGGTAGCCGGTGGCAGTTACTGAAAGCAGATAGTAGCAAGCAGGAGCAACATGCAACACACAACATGCAACATGCACTAACTACGAGCACTTCTACGCGCTACTGCACTGACGCATCACACGCACCCTGTGCGTAAACACACGCACACAATGCTTTGATATTGCTATTCTATTAGGCTACCATATGCTATCACAAACTATGTTATGCTATATTCTTGTAGGCTTTCGTGTGCTATGCTTTTATAAACTTTAGTATGCTATGCAATGCTATACAATACTATTCTGTGCTATAAAATATTGTACTACACAATGTTATACTTTACTATATATGTTTTACTGTTATATAGGCTAAAATACTGCAATATGCTAAAATACACTTTGCTGCATTATATTACATGATAATATTACATGCTATGCTATACTATACTGTTCTAGGCTGTACATGAAACCTGTTCTATGCTACATTGTACAATACTTTGTTATGCTATGCTAAACTTCATTGCATTTTGCCATGCCATACTCTGTATGGTATCATAAGCAATACTATGCTATACTAAGCTATGCTATATTGTATTATACTATGCTATAGCATGGCAAAATATACAATAAGCATAGCCTATAGTTAACTATTCTGCACTCTTCTATACAGTGCCATGTTATGTGCTACCATGCTAATGCTATATATTACACTAGACTTTATTATACTGTACTATCATATTATACTTAACTTTGCTTGATATGTACAGATGTGGACAAAATTGCTGTTACCCTTCTGTTGAAAAAAGAAAAACCCACATGGTCACTGAAATAACTTGAAACTGACAAAAGCAATAATAAATTTTAAAAAAATACTGAAAATTAACTAATGAAAATCAGACATTGCTGTTGAATTGGGGTTCAACAGAATAATTAAAAAAAAAAAAATGAATGAAACTGGCCTCTGCAAATATGATGGTACCCCTAGAAAAGATTCAATATGATTTGACCATATGGGCATGTCAAACTGAGGTGTGTCCTGTAATTAGCATCTCTGATGTCTTTCAGATTGTAATGAGTCAGTCTGCCTATTTAAAGGCTGCAAGTGGTCACTGTGCTGTTTGGTATCATGGTGTGTACCACACTGAAACACAGAAACTAAGGAGAGAGTTGTCTCAGGAGATCAGAAAATTGTAGACATGTATGTTTAAGGTAAATGCAATAAGACCATCTCCAAGCAGCTTGACATTTCTGTGACTAAAGTTGCACATATTATCCAGAAGTTTAAGGTCCATGAAACTGTAGCCACCACCCCTGGATGTGGCTGCAAGAATTCATAGAGGCGTGGTGCAGATACCACTGAACCTGTCTCCTTTTGTTATTCATCCAGTGTGAAGGTGAAATGTGATGTTTAGATGGCAGAATGCTGCACAACTCCATAATCTACTTTCTATTCTTATAAAGGTAAAAATAAACCACAGGGTATGAATAAAGGTGTGATTGTGCTCCCTGTCAGTTCTAAAGTTTACGGTGATGGAAAAGCAGTGCCTCGTATCCTGAAGTTCTTGAGAGCTATTAACCTGGATGAGCCCCTCCAGAAGACCTTCTGCTTCCCCCCAGTCAAAGACTCCATCTCCCAGGACATTGACCACATCCTGGAGACACAATCTGCTCTCGCTGTGGACCTGGGAGGAACCAACCTCAAAGTGGCCATCGTCTGCCAAAGGGTAACCTGAACAGACTGAAGTCCCAGTGGTAGTAGCTCTGGGTCAGGTTTCTGTTTCTTCACTTGCAAACCAGGACAGGACAGAGCTTCTCAAGTAGAGTTGTAGCTGACATGCATGACATTTATTTGGCTCTTGTGTTAAAGGTGTAGTCAGCGATCATCTAATCTTCTAATCTAATGCACTATTTGTCAAAATCACTGTATTTCTCCTCTTCATCCACAAGATGTCACCACTGACAGCATGTTGAAAAAAAAGTCAGGTTTCAATACACAGCCTTGGCTCTGAATTTCAGCAGGTAAATACTGTGGCTCGGGCTGAGTCAACAAAACAGGGTACACCCCCCCCACATCCAGGGGGCGATCATACTCATGCGCAGATCAGACAGAGGGGGGAGGGGGAGTCGTAGGCTGCGTAGCGTGCGCAGTTAGCGTAAGAGAGAGATACAATAGGTGCAAAAAAAGGTCAGAGGAGCAGAAAGTGAAAAAGAAGGGCTATGACCATGAAAGAGCGAAGACCCTGTTCAACATTGGTGTAGCTTTCCAACGGTGGAGAGAACTCCGCCAATTGAAAAACCTGAAAACGGATGCGGATGTCGCCATCTTTCTGCTGGATAGGTAATCAACATTAGCTTTGTGGTGATTCACGTAACAGTAACAGCCGTCGGGGAATTCATCTTATTGTCTAATCTGCCAAAATGTACTGTTGTTGTGATGTTATCAATGATGGCAGTCGAGTTGTCTGACAAGTTGGGGTTACCTTAGCTACGTTGGTCAGCTACGCAGTTTCTACGGCCGTTTCCATGATGATGTACGTCCATCAGCTTTCGGGGGTGGAGCCAGGGGTGAGGTATGAAGGGAGAGCGGGTCTAAATTCGTTTTTAAACAACCTCTCCACTTGTTTTCTCCCACATCGCTGACTACACCTTTAACCAAAGAGTTTCACTGCTTCTCTCTGTTGCTCTTTTAGTTTCCTCTTGAAATTGTGAAAATAGAGCATTTCTGTGTCCTCCCCTAGGGTAAGATCGTAAAGAAGTACGTCCAGCCCAACCCTAAGACCTACAAAGAAAGGATGAAGCTTTTACTAAAGGTCTGTTCTGATGCATCACGGGACGCTGTCTGCCTCAACTGCAGATTACTTGGAGTTGGTACGGACAAACACACAATCTCTCTCATTTAGGACCATTTAATCTTTTCACCAGTAATGGAAAGGTTTTTCTTCTACAAAAGTGCTTCACACAGATCTGGAGTACTGCGCATGCACCGTGTGTCACAGTTTTCTATGACCATGCTGATTCATATCTGCATGGAGACGACAATGAAAACATTTTCAAAACTTTTCACGCAGGACCCTGGTTTCCTAAGTTTGTGGATTCAGGCACTCTTAGCATCATTCTCATTTAAATGGAAGGTGCAAACACAACGATTGTTTTTGACCATTTCATTGTCAAGTAAAGAGGCCTTTAAGCTCAAATTCATTATCACCTCCATCTACATTCTCTCTCCACCTTTCAGGAGTGTCCACAGGAGGTCGTGTGAACCCACATGCGGGCGTCGTCCTCCACTCCACAAAGCTGATCGAAGAGTGGTCCTCCGTGGACCTGAAAACGCCCATCTCCGAAGCCCTGCACCTGCCTGTCTGGGTCAACAATGACGGGAACTGCGCTGCTCTGGCCGAGAAGATGTTTGGTCACGGCAAGGGGGTGGAGAACTTTGTTGCAGTCGTCACAGGGACAGGTGAGATGGTTCAAAACCAAAAAAGTGAGAATATTTTAGCAGAAGACATTACGGTGTGATATGAGGCGACATAAAACAACTGAACAGAATGCAATGAGATCTGATATGATACAAAATCCTGATGCAATAAATCTACATTAAAAAGGGAAAAAAACAATGATGTTGTTATGTGTTAAATATAATTTCAAGAAAAAGAAAGAGTTTCTGGTTAAAAACTGAAAAATGACAGAAATTTCAGGGTCACATTTGTTTATGTCACAGCATTATCAAAAATATCTATTATACATGTACTCTCACTCGAAGTCAAAAAGGGGAATTGTTCAGAAACAAAGTGATAAAATAAGTTATTTTCCTCTAAACGACAACTCCTCAGAATAGATTGAAAGAAAAATCAAAATGTAACCAAAATATCAGAAGACAGCTGAGCTGTGAGTTTAGTGTATTGTTGCCTCCCTATTATTCATTTACATAACCCCAAATTATCAGCACCATACTAATCAAACTTTATCATTGTTGTTGTAGGATGACCTTTGCTTGACCTTGTGCATCATTAACTCTTTTTTATCGACACTGGAGGTGCTCTCATACTCCCTGCACGTGCCCTAATGAATCTGATTTACTCCCAGACTGAAGTTTTACTGACTTCCTGTCTGCTGATCAATCTGTGGTTCCTCCCTTCAGGTGTTGGAGGAGGTATCATCCATCAGAACGAGCTGGTCCACGGCAGCACCTTCTGTGCTGCGGAGCTCGGTCACATAGTGGTTTCTCTGGATGGTCCTGAGTGTTCGTGTGGCAGCAGAGGATGTGTGGAGGCCTACGCGTCCGGCATGGCTCTGCAGAGAGAGGCCAAGAGGCTGCATGATGGTGAGACTGGGATTTATCAGGATGGAGCCTGAAGGTGTGAATGTGCTGCTGAAGCTTCAGCTGTGATCCTCGGGTTTAACGAATTTGATAAAATATCTTCTGGAAATAAAGTCACATAAATGTGAGGCTTTGGATTCATAAAGGGGAAAAGATGAGAGGAGCTCTGATCTGTTCAGAATCTGCTGCTCAGGTGCAAATTTCTTTAAATGCTGGCACAAGCCACTGGTATCATGTCAAAGTTGATCATGTCATCCAGAAGGTCAGACCTCTGATATGGACTGTGAGAGACGGATGTGCAGGTTAACGTCCTGATGTTGTTGTTCTGGAGCAGAGAAACATCACAAGGACAAAAGTCTGTACCTGATAAGCCTCAGAGGACGGAGAATAGACAGTACACAGATGAAGGCCATCAGTAACAGGGAGACAAAATAAAAATAAATTTAACTACTAAATAAAAAAATTAATGAAACTACATAGTTTCTGGATACATTTTATTATAATTTCAAAATAATACTACATATAATGCAAGATAGCATTTCAAACAGCTAAATATATCTCTTCATAACACAGTTAACTTAAAATGCTAAATAAAGTTATCGATAACTGCTGTTATAGCTTGATATAACCAAATCAAAAGATTTACTGTAAATACATCTTATTTAACAATAAGGTTCAATTTCACGGCAAAAAAATCAAAATACATCTTCAAAAAAGTTCAATATAACTGCTTATGGACAACTAAAACCAAGAAAAAAGGCTGAATATAGCTTCAAAATAAAACAAGATATAAGTGAAATATAACAACTAAGAGGGGATTTTTAAAACTAAGAATATGATGCCAAATATAACTACAAGTTTCTAAATATGCCAATATAACTAAAAGCAATATAAATGCCAAAGTTATCTATAAATGCTACTATGGCTTAAATAGTGTTAAAAAAAACTTACTATAAATGCCAAAAAAATAAAAATGCGTCTTAATTAAGTGCAAAATAAGAGTAAACTTCAGCAAATAAATTAAATAAGTGCATAAAAAAGATTTAATGTAACAGCTAAATAAAGATTACTGAAAATAAGAATGAAATGCCAAATATAGCTGCAAAACATAGAGAAATATAACTTCCATAAAGTTAGCTAGAACTTGTATTAAGAGTAATATACCTACCAAGTAACACTAAATATAGTGTAAAAGTACAGTAAAATATAACGACAAAATGAAGTTGAATTTCAGCACTAAAAGCTGCTTATACAGCTGCATACAATAATGTAATACATCTAAATACTTCTGTAAAATTTAGTGAAATTACCTGCAAAAATTGGCTGCATAAAGCTATGATTATTTATGTTACAAAAAAAATATATTGAAATACAACTGCAGAAGTCTAAATACAGTGGCAAAATAAAGTGAAATAAAACTCCTAAATAAATGAAAGTAAAGTATAAATAATGGAGTCTGTTCTTTTTAGACTGAGTTCTTGTTTGGTTTTCAACCTCGCTCTGACTAAGTGTCGTCAAACTGCTTACATTTTTATTCTGTAAAAGTTTTCCTCCTTGTGCCCCACAGAAGACCTCCTGAAGGTGAATGAACTGGACCTGAAATTGACTGAGCAACTCACAGCTGCTCACCTCCTCACTGCAGCCAAACGAGGAAACTCTGAAGCAAAGGATGTTCTGGTCAAAGGTAAGAAGGTCCGAATCACTCCTCCAGCTCCTACAGTCTCAGTGATGGTTGGTATCCTGACAGTGTGGGCGGGGCCCCCTGGTGGGCATCAGAGGGAATGCAGGCGGGCACCCAAAGGTCACGTAAACGAAATAAAACCCAGACGACAAACTAAGACAATTTCATAGAAGATGATACAATACTGGATCATAGTTTTCAGTCCTATAAAGGTAGGGGTGCGGCTGGGCTTTTAGGGGCCCAGTCTTTCCCGTGGGTGGGTCTGGTTCCCTGGAATCAACTCAAATGCCTCGTCACCTCCCACTTAGATTACTGCAACACTCTCCTCTTCGGCCTTCCCCAAAAGTCCCTCCATAAACTTCAACTGGTCCAGAATTCAGCTGCCCGCATCATCACCAGAGCCCCCTTCCACCATCACATCACCCCCATCCTGCTGCAGCTCCACTGGCTCCCGGTCAAGCGTAGGATAAAATTCAAAATGCTCCTGTAAGGCCATCAACAACCTCGCCCCTCCTTATCTGTCTGACCCGTGACTCCAGCCCACTCCCTCAGATCCTCCTCCACCACCCACCTCACTGTGCCTTCTGCCCGCCTCAGCACCAGGGGGAGCAGGGCCTTTAGCTGCCATGCTATCCAGCTCTGGAACTCTCTCCCACCAGACATCCAAAACCTGAACTCTTTGTCTCTTTCTAAATTCAGACTCAAAACCCACCAGTTCAGGACTGCATACTCTTTACCATGACTTTTCCACTCTCATCCACTTGTCCATCTTTGTCTGTTGTATTTTGCTGATTTTATAGTTGTATTGCTTTGATTTTATTGTTGTTGCTTTCACCCTGTACAGCATCCTGAGTGTTTTGAAAGGTGCTTTTCAATAAAATTTATTATTATTATTATTCAAACAAGCAGCCTGATCCAGTGTTTGTGGATCTGGCCCCTGGTGGTCCCAAAGAGGATGTTGAGCTGTCAGAATTCTTATCTCCACCTCTCTTCCTCTCCAGCCTCCACAGCACTCGGCACGGGCATCGTGAACTTCCTGCACCTGATGAATCCCTCACTGGTGATCCTGTCAGGGGTCTTGGCCTCCTACTACCAGGCCTCGATGCAGAGGATCATCTCACAGAAAGCCCTCTTCTCTGCTAAAAGCATCAAGGTGCTGGTATCGGACCTGGAGGAGCCAGCTCTTCTCGGAGCAGCCAGCATGGTGCTGGACTACGCTACCAGGAGGACCTCCTGAAGAACACGTCCTTAATTACTGTAGACCACAAACCACCTGCTTGCGGAGCGCATGACCGAGACTAGAACCTGTGGATCCTTTTTACGTAGACTCACACCTCAGTTTCAGAGCCAGAGGCATCCGTGAGCCTGTTCATTCAGGTTCTGCTCTGACCAGATCTTCATCACATGAACTGTCACTCAAGTTTTGCAATTTCCTCCCTGTTGATATGTTTTGTTTTGTTTTGTAATTCTTATAAATTATTTTTTTGAAAAGAAAACTTTTATCACTAAATTATACAGTAAGATTGTGAGCAAGAGCTGAAAAAATGTTTAATCATACAATATACACTCACTGGCCACTTTAATAGGTACACCCATTCAACAACTTTGTAATGCATATAATCAGCCAATCACATGACAGTAACTAAACGTAACAAGTTATGCAGAAATGGTCAAGACAAACTGCTGAAGTTCAAACAGATTAAAGATGGAAAGTGGTTAAAGTGCCTTTGTACTGTAGGCTGGTCTGTTAGAAACTGCTGATCTAGTGGGATATTGTTTGCAGAAGATGGTCCAAAAATAGAGAAAATATCCAGTGAGCAGCAGCAAAATGCCTCGTTGATGCCATAAGTCAGAGGACAACAGCTGGAGTGGTTGGAGATAGTCCATCTTTACAACCGAGGTATGCAGGAGACTATTTCTGAGCATGTTCAATCTTAAAGCACATGGTCCACAGCAGCAGAAGACCACACACTGTGTCTCTCCTGTCAGCTTAGAACAGGAAACCAATACTGCAGATCACAGCTTCACCAAAATTAAACAATAGATGTAAAAATGTCGCTTCCCTTGGCGAGTCTGGATTTCTGCTGCCACACTCACATGTAGGGTCAGAAGTTGAACATCATGAGGGATGTGGTGGACGTGCAGCACCTGTTTGACGCTGTCATGGAGTTATGGACCAATTTATCTGACAAATGCTTCCAACACTTTGTTGAACCGATAACACAAGGCATTCAACTCGGTCTGGTAAGGTATGCCTAATAAAGTGGCCAGTGAGTGTACAAATGTTAAATAGTTTCCTGCCTCAGTTCACTGAGTCTCAATCAGGAGGGATGTTTCTATATTTTCAACATGTCTTGGTGTGATGTGGGATTTTTCAGACTCAATTTGCAGTAATATCATTAAATTTGAGTTTCCAACTTGCTTGGTTTGTTATCAATTACTTTCAACTGTTTTGATTTCAAGATGTCTTGGGACGGCTTTCAGTCATATAAGGGATTATGAAATTAGCTGCAACTTCTGAATGTAGGTCTCCTACATTTCTGTCCTTACTATGCAAACATGTCTCAGGCTTCTGGACCTTTATGCCTCAAGTGGTTTGTTAAAATCACTTTGGACTAAATAAAACTTTGATGTTAAAATACCAGATGTGTTTCTGCACAGTGGAGAGGTTTATCCATCCATCATCTGCACTGCTTTTCCCTTTCAGAGTGAGAAGCAGGGTATTTAGTAACAAACGTGTTTTGAACATACTCTTGCGGTCATCAAAAACAAATACATGGACCTGTGTAAAGACAAAATATGATATTTTAAGACCTTAAATGCCCCCCTTAAATGAAGAAAGACAGGAGATGAACTTTGATCGAGTTTTTACTGGTACTGAAATCAAATGGACGATGAACACAGAGGATCAAGCGACAGCTGTCTAATATCTATCTCTTTAAAACCACAACGGCCCGATGTCAGTGACATGAACATTTATATTCTGTATATATACTGCCTTCTATATATGTACATAGGTACAGGCATAGAGCACACACACACACAGACAGTCACATTTTTGTAATTACTGGACTCAGTTCCTGACTGGAGAAGAGAGGGGTGGGGGTCTTTTTCAAAAGGAAATGCATAGATCGGAAAAATGTACACAGAAGTGGGATCTAAACACACACACAGTCCAAAGAACACAACCTGAATTTGGATTTTGAAGTTTGGTCCTTAAAAAAGAAGAAAAACTCTGAAGATGACAAACATGAGGAGGAACAAACACATCCATCAAACCTCTGGGGGGGGGCAGGAAATTTACAGGTTCAGAGTTAGAGTACAGCATTTGGGGGTCATGTTGTTTGGATATAGGGGGCAAGGGGTGGCTTGTTTTTAGGTTGTAGTGTAGCTGGAGGCCCAAACAATCAGCCCTTCCCTTTTAGTGTCCCAGCTCACCATCCTCATCCGTGCCCCCCTGTTGGGCAGCATCGCCTTTAAAAGTGACCTGTTAGTGCTCCACATACCAAGAGAGGTCCCATGATAAACTTCCACAGAGACCATCTGGACGTCAGGAAGATCAATATGTAAACAATGGATTATATGACCAACCTGATGTTCTGCTGCCTGCATCCACTTCATCTCAACTGTGATTTGAACTTATCTGGAAACTGTTTCAGTCTGCTTGGTTGCCTCCTTTTGTTACGTACTCCAAACAGATATTTGTTAACCTATGGCAGGTAGTGAAGCTTGAAGCCAAACCAGTGAACTACATATACACTGATAAGAGTCAGAATTAGTATATTTTAAATCTGAAAATATGACTTTTCTTGCTTTAAATGCTATGATGTTTTCTGTCTGTGGTCAAAATGCCCCTTTTGAGAGGCTCGCTTATTACATGCTAGTTAGGATCTGGCAAATTAAACATACGACAGCAGTTCAACTAAAAAGCAGCCTGTTGTCTCTCAAAGCTCTAACTGTGTAAAAGCATTCAGACTGTCTTTTCCATGCTAAACTTTTTCTTCTCCTAGCCTCACCCATCGCTCTCCTCTTTCGCAGTCGAGATGACGACAGCTACTGCCAAACTTTGAGGAGGCTGTTCTTGTGTGTTAAATCCACTTTAAACTGCAAATTTAGCTTGAAAAAACACAAGTTGTTGCTTTGGCTGCTGTAGACCCAAAGTCACTTCTCAATGACATCGAATGATGTTCCTAAATTGTGCAACTTAACCACCTAAACAGTTGGTTTCCTTTGACAAACATTGAACAGACATGTTTCCAACAGTTGATATTAACATTGGAAACAGGCACCATATAGTTACCACTTTCCAACTTTTTTTGGGCCTTAAGCAGACATATAACTATGTGTTACTGTTTTGTTATTACACAAACCTTGGAGTGCTTGCTGATATGATGTTGTCTGTCATTATTTCAAGACAACAAAGCATAAAAATGTGTTTATTTTTGGATATCTATCAAAAATAATCCACATTTACATCCAAACATGGGATGCAGAGTGAAAAAGTGTTTGCAGTGGCGTGCTCTTGAAACAGTTGTGTTTTTTCCATCTAAAGTTTAATTTGCGTCATCTTCTCTGGGTTCTGATGGGACAATAAGGAGGTGATGTTGAGTGTTAATGCGACTAGGCTCTAACAGACCACTTTCTGATGCCCTGAGTGTCACACAATCCACGGACCACATGGTGATCTAGTCGTCATGATTTTTTTTATCTATCTACCTAAGGGAGGGGGGTTTCAGTGGTCTGTGGAGAGGTGAACAGAGGTGAGGACTTTCATGCTGAGGACATGGTGAGCTGGTTCTTGAAGGATAATCTCTACAGCCTTGTCAGGAGGAGAGAGACTGATGGCTCCTCCTTCAGGGCTGTTCATGGCAAACAGATAAGAACAGAAGGGTTGGAGACCCCTTCGTCGTCAGAAAACAGATGCTGGGATATCGGTACTTCGTTTGGTGTATGATGAAAATGATATGGAATGACGCCCGGCGTGCGGTCTAGCGGACCAGCGGGGACTGTTTCAGGGAGATGAGGACAGAGCGCATGCGGGACACGTCTTTGGCCTGCTTGCTGGACTTGGGGTTGAAGTCGCAGAGCCGAGCCACCCGCTCCCACTCTGTGCCGGGGTTGTTCTCATCCAGATCTGAAATCATGGCCTCCTCCGCTGCCCTAAAGGTAAAGAGGGACAAGAGAGAAGGGGGATATGGGATGGAAAACAATCAGTGGAGGAAGAGGAGCGGTGAGACCAAGAGCACAAAGAGGCCTGAGGAAGTCCTCTGCTGATCACCAACACACCCAGGTTCTGGAGGTAATTTGGCCTCATAGTGCCGACTTTGGCCTGCAGGTCAAATCAGTTTTAGCTATGGATTTAAATGGCTTAAAAACTCTACAACAGACCATAGAGAATAGAGCAGACGTATTACTTTTAAGACTTTAATTAATCTTCAGTTTTAAACTACTTTGTTTTTATGTTTTATTTTCCTATCTGAGAGAATTTAGTCATTTTAAGTAGAGCTGCTACAGATTCAATAAAAAATTGAATCATTCAGTACAGCCACAGCCCAATATGCTTGTGTGAATTGCTGTATATCCGTTTAAAAGTACTAAATAATTATATTCATTATGGCCCTTTTGACTCTATAGTTGCTTTGCTTTAACTGACTCAGCTGCTCTTGCCATGAACATCAATGCACTAAAGTTGACATCACACTCCATTTGAGAGGATGGGCAGCAATATGCACCCACACTCGCAGTGTGAGGGATCCTCAATCTTCTAATCTTCATTCTTTTAATCTTAAATGCAGCATCAGTTTAAACACAAATATTCATTAGGCTTTGCTGGGAAAATAAATCAAAGACACACCAGCTTGGCAATATGGCACGCGTGGAGTCAGCCTGCTCTCCTTTTTGAGTTTTCTCCAGGCACTCTGGCTTCCTCCTTCCGCTTAAGGGCCCAAGGGCGCAAATCAGAGGGTCAGGACACCAACCCTTTACGGTGCCAAAACGGTGGCAGTGCCCCAGAGAGTTAGCTTGCATTATCTCAGCTACAAAATCAACTTCGGAGCTCTGCGATTAGCTGGCTACAAGTCCAGGCTGTAGCTCACCTCTTGCCTAATATCAGGTGGAATGTAAGTATTATATAGATAGATGGATTTGTTTTGTTTTTTTTACAATTACCTTACAAATTTTACTTTTTCCAAATATACATGCTGGGGCTGTTATTTACATAATTTAAAACAACATATTGGAAACAATGAGGGATGTGGTGGACGTGGAAACAGTGAAGAGTAAGCATCTTAACCCAATTATCAACGACTACAGGTCTGTGTTTGAGGATGTTCGGTTTATCTTTATGTGTCTATTTCTTTACTTAATACAATTGAGTTTCACACCCTGATCTTAACACAAAAGACACACAGCAGCCATGAGAAAATGATCTATTTCCTTGGTTCTAAACCTGTGGTCCTGGCCCTCACACAGGGGCCAGAGGATCTTAGGTTTGAAGATGTTAAAACATTTATAAACTAAAACAAACATTAAAGTAAGAGAGTTGTTCCTTTAAAGGTATTAGCACAGAAATGTGTTAAAGACCATACCATCTTGATTTTATTTAAGAAAACCAAATTAAAAGGGCTTCTTGCAAAGCAGTTTTTCATCAAGAAGACAGCAGGTGTATTCGACTCTATAGGTACACCTTGGGGTGGGGGCTATGAAGACAAAAGGCCGTCAACCACTGATCTAAAACAGGTGATTATTACTACTTCTTTGGTGTGGTCTGGCGTCTTTGTTGGTTCAGCAGAGTCAACCTCAGGCTCGGTCCAATAACCAAACAGAACATCAGTCTTCACATCCACAGGGAGAAAATGTTCTACCACAGTCCTGATACCCCGACATGCCCCCGACTCTGCTCACACATCACACTATTGTACACCTGGCTTTACATAATAGTGAGGAGGGGCACATTTAGATGACAAACACAAACAAAAACAAACAAAATGAAAGTCTAAACAAGGTCTAATTGGCCTTTTGTTTGGGATTATTAATATGCTGTTGGTCTGAAATGGCATATTAATAATATTTTCCCTCTCAAAGACTTCAACATGGGGCTAAGCTCATCTTCATACTTGTCCTTGGCTAAGAGGAACATAGGCTCCTTCTGTTTATAATCGGATTTTAACCAAACCCAAAAGACCTTAAAGCACCGCTGGGCCTGAGCCATGCACTGAGCTGCGGCTGAAAGCAGGCTGTTCAAAAGCAAGGCATTGAGAAGGAGTCTGATTTTGATAATTTGTTAAAGATTGATGTCTTGCTGGTAAATGTTGTATTACTTACTACAAAATAGATTTAATCATCTGAAAAGACCTTAAACTACATGAGTCACCAAAGGGCTGGGAAGAAATTAGTAAAAATCCTGTTGACTTTCTTTACTCGGTTGAGAAATAAGGTGCAAGATATGCTGCAAAGTAAGAATGCTCAAAATGGAGAATTTCAATTGTTAACTTTGATCAATTTAAGACTGCCAAAATGAGAGATACTCTGAGCTATCATCAAGATAACTTCCAGGTAATTCCTCCTCATGGTTGTTTACACTCTCAGCAGGGAGTACATCCAGCTAGATTACAGAAAAGTGGTGGAGGAGGCGCCGGTGGTCAGGACACAATGCCAAAATGCACAGCAGGAGTGTGTCTGAGATTACATGATAACAAAGGGCCTAAATCCACCAAGATGTTCAAAAACTACAAGTGACCCCAGTAGAACTGATGCTGTTTAAAGGTAAAGGGAGGTCACACCAAATGGTGAATTGAATTCACTTTGACTATGGTCATTGCAGAAAAATAAACTTTGAACACTTAAAGCATGCTTATGAAGGAATTAGGCTTAAGGTTCGAATTGGTAAGATTGTTGATGAATATTAATCTGATTCTTTGGTGATTCTTTTATCAATTCCTGCTGATTGTGTGTGGCAGAAAAAGTCAGCCAGTTTTCAGTGCAAACAATATTAAACACATGACAGTCCTGATATTCATTATTTTCCTGCATCGATAAATGCTTTTTCACTTGTATGTTAAGAGTTTCTGCTGAGTGTGACATCCTTAATTTACAAGGCGTGCAGGAATTGATCAGGGAGTTAAGACAGATTGTCACCTGGAATTGGATTTCGGTTCCAGTTCTTAATCAGACTACAAGATTTAAGCTCTGTTATGGCCCGACTTGACAGTTGTAGGGTTTCAGGACGTGTCAGTTGTATGTCGTAATGTCAGATAACTACAGATCAGGATGGGACACCTCATGACTCCATGTCAGAAAGTCTAGCAGGTTGGATTTTTGTCCTGCCTCATACCATTTGTTTTTCCATGTCAGAGACACTGACCTCAGCATTATTCAACAGCATTGTTTCGCACCTGTCTGAAAATCTTGCATAGAACTGCATCTTAAAAACTAAATATCTTTCCCAGCTCGTGCTCATCACTTTACATTTAATGTAAACTCTTGCAAATAGTTAATGAAGAGAAAAAAAAGACTAATCAAAATTAAGCAATGAATTAATGCATCAATAACAAGACTGAACCAATTAACTTTTTCCAATTCCACAAAAATCAGCTATCACCTACAACAACATACAAGGAGCAAAATGGAAATGAGGTACCAATGAACATTCAATTCACTGCCACAACGGACCACAAAATCACACAGAGGAACAAAATGACCACAACACCACAGGAGGGACATCATAACAAACCGCTGGCTCGGCAGTGGATTTAGCAGTTGAGATAGCATGGTGGGTATCTGTGCAAGGTTTAACTGACATCCACATAATCACACACACATTTACATACACATAAAAAAGCGTCTATCCCCTGTCAGAAACAGAAAATAAAAGTATTTGGGGGTTTGGGTAATTTTGTATTTTTACTTAACTGGTCTAGGCGGTAGCAAGGATGGTTAATGTGTGTGCTTTAAGGTGCATAGGAAAAGAAAACAGGGAGAAACAGTTTCACAAGTCAGAATTAAGAAGAGAAAGAGAGAGAAAGAAAGAGAGAGAGAGGGGAGGGTACAAAATGAAAGACAAAAAGAAATGAGCTCAATGCAGATGTTAAAGCCAGCATGCTAAAGCAACATTTTACCTCCTCAAGATCGATACTAAGAGATGAGCGTGCAGCATTTGGTTCAGACACGAGTTAAATACATTTCTTAGCTCTCGCTTTAAAATGGAGTACTTCTGTCAGCAGGAAACAAAAAGAATAACAGAAAAAGTTGATATATTGTTATATTGGCTGGAACAAAAATAGAATGCATGGATGTTATGAATGTTCTAGGTTGCATGATATTGGATTGTTGCCAATATTTCCGGACTCATTATCGCTGAAACTGTTCATGTCCAAAAAGCAGGCATGTACAATAAGTATGCACTGATGATGTTTAAGTAATCAGATGATGAATTTAAACTTTTGGAGCCGTACAGTCTGAGTTATGGGATGAAGCCTTGCAGAGATGATTCAAACTCTGTAACGGTAACTTCGTGTTAATCCAAAGCGAGACTGACACAGCCAGGCTGTTTCCAGCCGTACAATTTTAACATCTGTTTAACTTTTGTTTCCACCCGTTTAATTTTAATGTAACACACAAGTTGGACCAATAATTCCTTTTCATGACATGTAGCATCAATAATGGGCCAAATAGAAGTCATATTAATGATTTTTTTTAATCATTTTGTGTTAATTCCACAGACTTTTCAAGAAATAGCCAACCAGCTATTGTTATGTACAGGCATGAAAACAGGATCTGCTGTCCTTAGTGCCACATGGTTTTAGATACTGATGTTTGATTTTATATATTAAAAAAAATTAAGTGGGTCATATTCATCATGACCTGGACGCAGGTATGCATGCCCAGTAACACACCAGTTGCATTTTCATCACTGCCTCACTTGCGTTCGTTATAAACCTGACCTTATGGCTCCAAATGCTTTGCTGCGAAACATTATCAAATAACAACAAAACATTTAACTATTCAGTTAAAGTATTCTGTCACAAGGTGGCTGCCTGTGTTTGTGTGTGCCTGCCACTGTCTTTCCATGTGCCCATCTAATGATGTAGTAGGCAGGCACCACTGCACTACAGAATGTGAGCCACTTCAGCAGCCAGCTCTCAACCTAACATGTCAGGAGTGGCGAAAAACTATAGAGAAGTTTGAAGAGTTGATATGGTTTCCATTTAATAAAAAAAAAAGTCCAGATCTGATAAAACTGTTAGGTAAGCTGTTAGCAAGCACGCTAGTCTCTGAATGAGCACTCACTTCCTGCTTTTGTATCACCCTATTGCTGCGTGCCATTTACATTGGAACTGGAAATTCCGATCTAAGGGGGCGTTCCCAGTGACAAATCTAATTTGCATCTTGGAATATCACAGTTCCGAGGTCAACTGGAACGCAGCATATCTCCCACTTTGTCCTGCTCTTAAGGATGCTGAATGGGCCGTTCCACTTTTGGCCGAGCACAGTCGTTGTATTTTGGAGCTTGCCAAGATGGATCTGCCTGTTTCAAGACACTGAATCAGGCTGATCCAGCTGCTGTGCAAGGGTGGAATACATACATTTTTGGCAGTACAGTCAAACTTTTTATGCTTGTGGTACAAAACTCAAAAACACAGATGAAAATCATGAGCATGCCTAAATGCAGGTCAGGAAGAGCTCTTGAACTATCTAATAGCCAAACCAAAGGCTGCACGTCTCAGGCTAAAGGATAGCTAGCTGGGCTGGTAAGCATGTTATCCAGTGGGAGAGAAGCAGCTAAACTAAAGCATGAAAACAGTTCAGTTTGAGGCAGTTGTGTGACCAACAACACCATCAGAAGTGCTGCTGGTGAATTAATGCTGTGCAAAATTCAGTTTGACTGTTACAAACAAACTGCAAATTTAGGAGGAGGGAGCTCAGCAGAGCCCAAACCTCAGGGAAAATGAGTCTTCTCTTCGTATGACACTGAAGATTTTAGGGGGGAAATCAAATTAAACAATCAACACACAAATGCTTCAAACATGTCTACAAGCATCCTACTTTTGAGTTATTTTCTACAGGTCTATATCAGGTGTTAAATCAACACTTAAAGCATTTCTGTGACAGTTTATACGAAGAACATCAGCAAGTGTTAACTATTAAAACAGGTTACATCTGCAAAGTGTTCTGCGAGAATAAGATGGCGTGAATATGGAGTGATAAAATGAAATCAACACGAGCAGAAGCTGTGACAGATAACGAGGAAGGAAGATGGTGTGTGTGTTCTTTGGCATGAAGTCATTCTGTTAACTGTCAGGCAGCGACTTTGCATGCAAACGTGAGGGATGATCAAGCTGAGGGCAGGTCAGTGTAAACAAAAGAAAAAAGCTGGATGACGGGTGCAAAGATGGAGATCCATGTCAAAAACAAAAACTGAAGACTATCTATGAAGGTTCAGTTTGAATGAATGAGATGTCAGTGGCTGATGTAGGGACGTGAATGATGATTATGATGATGATGATGACAATGGAGAAAAGAAATGCTAGAAACATGACGAGGGAGGATGTTAGTTGGAGCAACATACACATAACCAATGAGCTCAGAGAAGGGCTGCTTGTAGAAGTCTTCATCCAGCACCCTGGACAAACGTCCGCCCAAACCATAGAGTAGGCAGGAGAGAAGAGAGAGAGCGATAAAGGAAGAAGAGGATGGAAAACACAGGCATTATAGGTTAACACACAATCACAGGCTGACACATTATCAGAGGCTTTGAGCTGGGGTTTTGTCTTCATGATCAGACCTAGCATTCATCCCAAAGCTCTGAGGATCTGCTAAAAACATCTGATTCTCCCATGAGGCTGATCATATGCAGGAGAAAATATCCTAAAGCACTGCCCAATACAGGCTTACTCATATTTTAACTACTTAGTCAACTAATTGTTGATTTAGACTGCAACTAGAGATGCCCAGATTGATCAGAAGTAAATAAAATAGCCACTTGTGGATAGGGATGGGTACCGAATTAGGTTCTTTAAGAGGTACCGACTGAATTCTGTAGGTACTACCGAGTATCGATTCACGTAAAATCAAAAGGTACCATGTTTAGGTACCTAAACACATCCTTGTGACTGTGAGGGAGTGCAAGAAGCAGGCATACTATTGGGTAGAGTAGGTGAATACTCATACTGGACTTGAACACAGCACAGCAATAGCATAATGACGTCAGCAGCCGCGAGCTCAGTCAACAAAGCAAGCATGGCTGAGAGAAATGAAAAAATTGAAAAAACACTGAAAAAATTTGAGATCTTAAACACGCAAAAGTACCGAAAATTGGTACCGTTGAGTACCGATACCGATTCCCAGGTACCGGGCATCGGTATGGTATCGGTTCAAATGTGAAAGGTACCCATCCCTACTTGTGGATGGAATGAGCACTAGGGATGGGAACTGAAACTATTTTATTGATACCAATATCATCTAAACCCAATTCTTGATCGCACAAAACAAAACAAGGCCTACAGGTTTTCCCAGTCAACAGGACCAAAGTCATAGCTCACCTGATATTTAGAGCAACACCGCAGAAGCATTTCTACATTTTGCCAGTGTTTCCACTCTTGATTAAAATAACACTGGATGCTGTGCAGCCTGGACCATACTGTGCTTAATCACGCCACACTTTTGCACCTTCTGCATCTAACCAGATCGAGTGAGGAACTGATGAGATGCTCAGCAAAAATACTGTGCCTATCCATTTGTTGAGCTATTTGTTATCATTTCAAAGCAGAATTAGCTAACAATTTCCATCCCTAGTTAGCACAATATTTACCTTCAGGTTCCTGCTGTTACCTTAAGTCTACAAAGTTCTGAATAGGGCTGTAACAATAATTACCTCAGCCAAAGAGGCTGTGTTATTGCTGTTTGTTTCTCTGTTAGCAACATAACTCAAAAAGTTAAGGACAGATTTCAATAACATTTTCAGGAACTGTCCAGATTGGAACAAGGAACAAATTGTTCGATTTTTGGGTGTGATTCGGATCCGCGTAGAACCACCATGATGAAAAATGTGATTTTAGTGAATAACTACTGAACTAAAATAGATATCATTATGAATCAAATTGCTCATGTTATGTTTTCATGGTCAATGAATCTAAATATTTAGATGAAATAAAGGTAGGACTACTATTTATGGTGAAAATCACAATATGGGTGAGGACTGTGGCGCTGGTGGGGGTCTGCGCTCTCCAAATGCTTTTCTAGTTGCAAATGTGAAATATAGCAAACTGAGGTCTCCAATGAGATTTAAAAATATCAGCTTTCACAGCACTAGTCTAACCTCAAGAAAGCAAGAAGGCTTCCCAGGGTCAACCTCCATCTCAGGCTTCCACTTTAGGTGGAACAAGCGTGCCTCAATTGGTGACTCTGAACTGGTCTTAGGTGTTAGTGTGAGCGTAAATGCCCCACCCCTCGCCCAATGACAGCTGGGATAGGCTCCAACCCACTAGGGATAGTTTAACCTCTGGACTACAGCAATTTATCCAGTTTTAACTGAAATTACAATTACTGCCTTACACAGTTACGAAAACTGAGTAATCACGATTAAAAGCTTACTGTGTAATGTGATATGAATTGATCTTTCTTTTTCCGGTATCATTAGGAGCACTACTTTGAGGTATTTCTATTTTTACAAGTATATTTCCACACTTATATGCCCATCGTTGAATGTTTAAAATTACAGTGCCAAAAGTTTATACATTTAATGAAAGCATGTTTTAAAATCAGTGAATAATCGTGCTTCATAATCCAGATCTAAATATTCATTAAAATAATCATGATTATAGTTTTTGCCATAATCTAACCGCCCTACCCTGCACCTCTGATTATTTGTCATAATATGCACATCTCTGTTTTTAATCCTGTTTGAACTGATCATAGTGTGGGAAGAAAAGAAACACACATGAATCCCTCAGCATGGGAACAGTGGTGACTTAAAAAAACCTCATACATGTATGAATAAATTAAAAATCTCAACAATATCTCATAGTTCTATTTTAATAAAAACCACTAGAAATCTCAGCATGGGGAGTCCTTTACCCCAACAGTCCTTGACTCCAGTAAACCACCAAGCTGTGTGGGCTGACTGATGTTACAGAACAAACAATATCAGTCAGCAAAATGTGATCAGGGCATCTCTAGTTGTGACTAAAGCATATGTATAAAAATAAGACTTAAGAAAACAAACTATCTCAAATGTTCTAACCTTAGGCTCAGCTGAACAGCGCAGGTCTAATAACATATTAATTATAAAGTACCAACTTGATCTCTGGAAAGTGCAGCAGTGTGAGATATATCCACAGACTTTGTTATAAATGAAGGTTTGATTGGTTAGTCTGGGAAAGACAACACTGAGTGATGATGAGAAGAAACGGTTAGATAAAGCATCAACACCTCGTTAACTCTTACCTACGTCATTGGTAAACTTTCCCACCTAATACAGGATTACTAGAGGAATGGAGAGTCACTGAGTCGAGAGGAGAGGAGAAGCTTGTGCAGATATTTAGCCTCTTCACTTTATTCTACAGAAACAAAGGCTGTTGTAGTATAAAAGTCGAAGAGAGGCAGCTGTGAGCGTAATGGCTGCTGTACGTCAAGAGATTTATTATCAGATTTACTTTACGGTGCAAATTGTTGTTCAGCCAAAGACTGCTCCTTCCCATGTGCAGGACTAACAGACTGAAAACTCTTTTGTCCCTCAGGCCATCAGACTGTACAAGTCCTCACTCGGGAGAGGAGGAGTAACAGGAAGACAGGACAGGAAGGAGCAGTAGCCAGTTACCATATATTTAATTTTAGGTGTATTTGCTAATTGTTTTTACTTTTCTGATACCCTTTGTGCTTTTTTTTTGCTGTGTGCTTGCTATACTGCTTGAGTCCTGATTTCCCTGAGCAAGACTTCCCAATGGGTTAAAAAAAATTCTATTTCATCTAATCTAATCTAAACATATGGACTATAATGCTGCACCGGCCATGCTGCTGTGGTGTTACACTTACAAGGATAGTTTTTTACTGAGGTTGCTTGAGGCTCTGAGCTCTAACAACTAAGAGAGCCAATGAAGTAGCTTGTAAATTTTGTCTGAAAGAAGTCATATGAGGGTGGACACTAGCCAATACATAGCTCATCGACCACAAGCCTCATATTTAACCCACTTTTAGGTTAAAGCTACACTAATACCATGGAATCAACTAAATGCTACAGCAAGATTTCTAACAGTGTTAAACTTTTCCTCGACAAAGCCCCTGTGTTTGGAACTATTTTGTGATTCAAATGTAGTTATGGGCTGCGTATCCTTCCGCCAGAAACTTCCCTCCAGGTCAGAATGCTGCAGTGGCGTCAAAGCATCACTGGAGCACAAACTGATATAAATCGTACTCCCTGAACATTACAAAGATGGGATGCTCCTTTATTTATCCCAAAATGTATTGCAGGCAAAAGAAACGGTAAGTTGTCTGACATGGGCTTTTGCCAATTTGTTCTAAATGTGAACATCAGGACTCGCCCCCGCAGCGACAACATCATACCTGCATATGCCCGGGTCACGATACGATACGTCACGATACAATATCAAAAAAGTAAAAAAGCAAAAGTATTACTGTGTAATTACAACTTATTTGTTTTTGTTTGAGTTGCACACAGGAAAACACAAGGCCTAACAGGCCAAACACAAACAATAACACTCTCTCTAACCCTAAAGAGGTTAGAGAGAGTGTATGCTAACGAGCGGCAGGCTCGTTTTTGTCGTCTTCGTCTTTTTTAATGAGAAAGCATATACTGCTAGACAGATGACTTGTGTCCAGGCGGAGCGTCCTCAATTTTGACCTCATTTGACTCCATCATTAGGCTTTTTGGAGGCAAGGTAATTGGTGCTAATGTTTGTAGTTGTCACTTCTGGTCACACACGCCATTACTGGACGTGACGTCTTTCTTTCGCGATCCATTTTTTTCAAACTCAATGCATTTCGTCACGTACTGTATCGTGATATATTGCCAAAAAACACTAAATCCCATCCCTAACTCGCTGGAGTCAAAATCGCACATTTTAAGTAAAGTTTGCATTTGTAGTGTCTTCTGATGATCTGACCAGCTGGTGAAAGGATACATAGCTCCTACGTCCCAACATGTTAAAGGGATATGCCAACTTTTGAGTCCATGACATGAAGATACACACCATTCTTTGAACAGTACAAGGAAGAGACGTGCAGAGCTCACCCACCGCTAATTAGCTTAGTTCAAACACATTTATCTGATGATAGTAGGCAGAGGCAGGCTAATGGTGTGTTAGCGGTTTTAACCTAAATGTGGGTAAATTAAGAGGCTTTTGGTGGCACTATGTACTGCTGTGTACTGGCAAGTTTCCACCCCTGTATATCTTTTTCTTGACGAACATATGTAACAGTGCCACAGGCCTCTTGCAACCCTGCTTCAGAAAACACAGACTAGCCCTTTAAGGTTCTAGTTTTCTGTTACACATCAGTACGTGTCCCTTCTCAGTCCTGAGGGTGCCTGTCTGCACACTGAGCGTCGTGTTACATGCCCTGAGACTGCATTTATGTCAGACCTGTTGAAGCCCCCCGCCCTCACTGTTTCTTGCGTCCTCTGTCTGACCCTATGAAGTACCAGTACCTGTTGTTAGTTTTGGTTTTCTCCAGCTGCTCGTTCTGCCGGGCGTGCCACTCCTCCAGCTCCACCTTGGCTTTGTCCTTCCACTCAGACTCCTGTTTGCGAGAGTTGGTGTCTGGGGAGGAAAAAGGAGCGAGAAAGACTTTAAAAAAGAAGACTGTAAGATAAACAACACAGAAGTGAGTTACAAAGCAGTTAACCTTTGTGTTGTCTGAGGGGCACAAACAGAAGTGTCTCTAGAAAAGTGCTGCCAGTAAAACCATTGTTCCCCTACCAGTGATTTCACCTCTACAAAACAACATGTTAACACACCATAAAGGAGGTATTAGTGTTAACTATGAGTTTAAGGCACTTTGGGCTCCTATAGGGTCCCCAGTACATCATTTATATAACTGACACAGCACAGACTTCACCAGAGCATCACCTCAGCCATGTTTTCATGCTGACATATTAGAGAATCCTTCCCCTTATATAAATGCTATTCAGCTGTTTATGGTACAAGAAAATCCCTTATCATCAAAAGTGAGAGCTAACAGAAGCCCAATTCACAAAAATTCTGCTATATTTACACCTCGAGATGTTCACATCAAATCCGTGAGGCCGTAACATCTAGGCCAGTTCACTTTGCAATTTGGCCTGGATGTGGGCGGCATGGCACAAGCTCACTCGCAGCGCTCCTGTCTCCAGCTGGGTGCTCTCCAATATCATGCCTCTATAACTACCTCTGGAGACAGTGCAAAGAGGGGATCAACTCGCTGCCCTCATTCGCTCTCCATGCTTTCACAGTGAAGGCAAAGGTCACAAGGAAACGTCAGGCTATAAGCTAAAATAAGCTCACCGATTAAATTTATTGAAGCACCAGGATCACTATCAGCGGTCACTACCATCTTTGTAACTTACAGACACAGTGAAACATCCGACAGGATTAATCTTCTATCTGCCCTTTTGGGTTTTGCTCTGTGTCATTATAACTCAGGCTTGTGTCCTCATTGCTTCGTGCCTTTATTGGAACATTGACTGCATTTCATTTAAAAAAAATAAAAATTAACCTAAACTCTAGCTGGGTGATGAGGCTGAACGTCTCCACAGCATACAGCAGAGGGAGCATCTTATTATTGTGCGACATCATGTGGAAATTACCAATAATGATGATGCTACAGGAGGGTTAAAGAAGCCTGATGATGCTTACCTAGCAGCTCCAGCCTATCCTTTTGTTCCTCTCTCCACTTGCGTAGGCTTTCAGGTTCTGCCTGCAGCCGGTCTGCGTTGGAAATAGCTGCATAGGCGTCTGATGGACCGTTGCTCTCCTGTAGGGAAAAAAAAGAGACAACTGTGACAGATAACTGTTTTACTTCACTGACAATCACTGTTAATTACATGACATGACGACTTTCTCAGCATCTAAAGACAAGAGATGTTTGGAAAACGTGTTGGTCACTCCAACAAGCATTGAGTAAATCTGTTTTATGAATCAAACTGAAGCCACTTGAGAGACTTTGAGAACATTTCTTCATAGAGGCAGGAAGAAATCCTGACTGAGCAGAAGATGGCCATGTTGCAATGACAGAAACAGGAAAAGGAAGTTGGAGGAAATCTGACAGTCAGATATTAAAACCGCAACAGTCTGCACAAAATCAAGCTGTTTACAGTGAGAGAGGAGCCCTGCTTTTACACTCAGCAGACTTCTTTTAGGAGATTTGTCATGTTCTTTAAGACAGTCAGCTTGACTTTGTATTTGGTTTTACAATTTCAGATGGAGTGTGGGGCTGGGGGGGTAAATCACAAGGCAGGCTCAACATAGCCTGTTGCTGTGCTGCTGTGCTGTGTACAATGAGAAAAGATGATGTATATTTTATTTAATCTGAGACAGGGTCCTCCCTGAACACAAGCGTCAGATGTCTCAGCATCGTATGCCTTCACACGCTGCATGAGTTAAAAAATCCAACAGCATGCCCTTGATTTCTCTTTGTAAACACAACATCAAGTGTTTTAACCGCACAGGTGGAGAAATGGACGTGAAATGCTTTGCACTGACAAGCGGCTGACTCAAAGTCTCATCAACACTCAGCTCTCTGTGCTCCAAAGTTTCTTCCTCGAAGCTGAAAGTAGATGTAAAACATTTCCCTCACTGAAACAGATGAATACTTTGCTATCCTCACTACCTTTAACTAAGGACGTAACAGTATGAAAATTTCATATGAAGGTTATTGAAACCAAGACTATTACGGTTATCATTATTATCGTGGTGCTGTTATAGTGGGCTCAAAACATTCAAAAAGTACTTTTACACACTTGAAATCATGTATCCCCTTTAATGTTATAATTACAACAGGCTGCCTGATCTTTTTCTCTTCATCATCAATAAATGTGTCAGGAAATGTCCTTTAAGAACATTTTTTCACCCTTTTTTCATGAGAAATAAAAGTTAACAATTCTGGCAAGTATTTGTCATTATTATATAATAAATGCTTGAAAAGTGTGTAATTACATGAAAAGAAAAAAAAATGGACAAACTCCAAACAGGATTCTCTTTATAAAAATTGTAAATGAACATGTTCAAAGTTTTGAGATGACCAAAAATAAACTGAACTTTTTTTCACAAACACTCAAAACATTTTAGTTTGCCTGCAACATTACTGTCCATGTCACAGCTCGTTATATTAGACCATGTTCAGGCGTTTTTTTTACTGACAATAATCCAGTTAGCCCTCTTCCATGACTCTCTTCTGGTTTCTCCTCTCCCTGGCAGATCTTCTCCAATTTCCTTCTCTAATATTTCCAAATTACTATTGATGGAATCCATAAAACACAAACTATGATGGAACAAGACAACTATGAAATACAGCAAAAAACATGGCAAATAAACGGCAAAAGAACAGCAAGAACGAACTTCAGAATGATACCAATGCTATTATTTACAACATTTTTACTTTATTTACACAGAAAATACTGATAGACCACCTATTATTCACTCAGGTATGCTCAGTGAATCCCCTCACTCTCTCCGTCTCAGTCAGCTCACTAACTTGAGGAGTTAAAGTAGTTTCAACCACGCAAGTATTTTATTTTTTTAACCACAGCTTTGTGTTTTAGACAGAGTGTCCATCTTCAATCAGTTTCCCCTTGGTGTTCTTGTAAAATCTAAAATTTAACCAAGCTTAAGACTCCATCCGTTTTTAGGGGTAAAGAATCTCCGGTATAGTGTCTGTGTGGGCACCAACCGTCATACTTTTCCTTTCAGAGGCCAAACATCGCAAAAAGCACATGTGTACGCCATTGGATGTTTTACCGCAGTTTATCATTTTACCGGTAACCGTTACATCCCAACTTTAATCAGATTGCCAGGCTAAGCTAAGTGAAAAAAAGAAGAAAATCAAAGTAGTCCCTCCAGTTTCTCTTCAAAATTCATCTTTCCCTGCTCCTACAAGTGACAAAGAGGAAAATAGAAATGCAGCAGCGAGGCAAAACACTGCACCACATCGTGCTGCATTGCGGGCGGGCTGGTCAGCTATGATTCAATTAATCCCACCATGTGGGACAGACATTATTTTCTGCAATCAGAGAGCTTAAATGTTCATTTTACTCCTAGATGTTAGCTGTAATAATGGTGCTGATACTAGCAGGCCATTAAATCATTCTGACGAAGTAAAAAGTATGAGGATAAAAGTTTGTGAGGAAGTATTACCCCATGAAGGTCTCCGTTGATAGCGCCATCTGCAAAGACAGAAGACAAAATAGTTGTATTAGACTTAAAATCAACAACTTAATCCACACAGCACACATATTACGGGCATGTCATTGATTTTCAGCACATCATAATTTGGAACCAATGAGTAGAGAGGTTTTACAAAGCGTCTCAATTAGCTCAACTTACAAATGTGAATCAGGAAAGATGTGCACAGTCTTTGGTGAGTGCTGGATCCACAAGATTCACAAAATGAAAGACTGAGAGATCAACAAAACATTGATTCAGCAACAAGCGACTTTTTGAGCTGCTAGGCTCTTCGAACTTCTATCTCTGTCTACCTGCAGGGATTTTTATGTATGTTCTGTCCGTGCACAGGAAGTTAGTGCAGGATCCAAACATTATTAAACAGTACTCTGTCATCAGCCTGGTCACCTGCTTACTGTAATGCAAGTATTATCTAAAACTAGATAGGACTGGACAATATGACCAAAAAATAGAATCTACGATGTGATTTAAAAGTATAAAACTTAAAACTGTAATAAAATGCAAGTGTTTCTAAAAGGTTATCATTTCTAACAGTGCCAAAGCTGACAGGTGGGGTAAGAGAGATCTAGGAAAAAAATCTTATTTTTTAATGTTTAAGAATCAATCAATTCAATCATGTTATCATGCAGCCATACTACTGCAGCTGCTTATACTACCTAAGAAGTGTGGCAGGTTGATTCATCACACTTTGTTTCAGTCCCATTTCATATACCTCATATTGGATATTAAATCATTTTATACTAATCTCATGCAATATTGACGATTCTAACATCATATTGTGACATTATGGAGGATCATGATTTACATATTGAAACATAATGAGTGACCCTGTCACTGCAGCCTCGTGCAGCACACTCAGCAGCTTTGAGGGGAACGTTTGTCTTCATCTGAAATGTCTTTGAAAGACTGTAAAACGGATTTCATGACAGGACATGTCAGCACTTTCAAACAGCTGCTAAACCATTGTTACTCAAGCTTCAAGGAAATGAGTGAGTCCTGGCCAAAGGTCCTGAGGCTTCCTCCGTTTCCTCTTATTGACTGTGAGGTCAAGGGCCACCGAAGCAATACAGGTAACATGACTGCAGCTGGGAGGAAGCAATGAATGACACGTCTGAAGACCGCACAGCTTAATGCCTCACAACAATATTATTACAAAATGTGGCAAATTAATACACGTAGTCATACTGACGTGTTCACCACCAGTGTTAATGCGCGTATTTGAGTCGTTTTAATAAACGTCAGACAGGCTTATGTTGATGTTAGCACAGCTTTGCTACCGTGCTAGCTGAGCTACCGCCGTAGATGACCGCACGTAGATGCCGCTTGGGCCGCCGCTGCTCACGGAGGTGCCATATTTGAGAGGAGCTGTCCAAATCATCCAATTTACGACTACATTAAACAAAAAACATAGGATTAAGTAGTCGTGCCAGTTATTCTGTCTCAAGCATTGGTCGTGAATAAGCTGCCCTGATTAATTAACTAAATGTAAACATGCAGGTTTTACAACTAGGGATACTCAAAATCAGATTTTTGTAGACTTCATTTATTTTAAGATTTATTTGGATGGTACTTTGTATTTTGAGGAACATGAAATATCTTGGGAATCCATATAATACTGACGTAAATATGCCAAATTTGGCAAATGATTGACAAACGGAATAACACCACAAAGAATAACAGATACAATTAAACTGGGTTATGTCTACCCTACATTGAAGAAAAAAACTGATGTCAGTTTGGGTCAATAACAGCATATAGAGTTAAATTTCTGATACCCAGATTGGAAATTCAGGTGTTGAAATGGTAAAGCACAATGCATTTAGGTCATGAAATGCATATAATAAATGTGAAACAATAAACTGAACAAAGAAATATTGGTCAAAACTGAAATTTGTGTCACTATATCAGCCATCCATATCTATAAATGCATGACTGGGTAAACAAATAATAATCCAGAGTTTCATTTTTTCAAGAGGGGAATGGTGGTTTTCCTGTTTTACATCCCTTCCTTGCACAAAAAACTGTCACATCGAAAGAAAGGTCAGAAATAACTACCTGCACCAGCAATTATCCAATATTGTGCATCTCTACAACAATCTGCAAATATTATACCCAATGTCTGAGACATCTGACCAAACTGCATGGCCAAACTGTCTGCTGCAATATCAGAAGACCTTGTTTGTATGCACCAGTTCTTATTTTTAGCCCTTAGAAAGACTGTATGGTCCAATATCATTCTAACAGTATCATGGATTCTCACTACAGCCCTTTTTACAACTGTTAAAATATTGTATTGGAGTACCTGTCATAAGGATGACATTGTGTTGAACATTTAAATAACCAATTTACGCATCTAAAGCCCTATGTAAAATATGGTAATCTCGCGGCAAACTGCCTGCCCCTTGTTTTGCATTTCTATCTTCGTGTTTGCGCTCTTCTGTCAAGTATTTGCCTCAAATTAAATACAACCCCTCTCCAAAATGGCGCCGGCATGAATGCACGTATAAAGCCTAAAAGCGGTATCTGCATTTACACATCTATGAGCTAACATTAGCAGGCTGTCTGAATGGGCATCTCTTCCAACGTCCCTGAGAGCTATTCGGTGTTTTCGTGAGAGGCTGTTTGTTGGGACACAAGCTCTCCAGCTCCATTCAAAGCTCCATTAACAGCCGGAACCGTCTTAACGCTGAACGAACAGCCTGTATCAGCCGCTTCTTACCGTTAGAGTCTGCCAGAGACGAGGGCACCTCTCCACCGTCCAGGATGCTGAAGCCTTCGTCGTTCTCTATCCCCGCTATCTCGCTCTCCTGCTGGGCTAAGAAAGCGGCCGCGGGGTCCTCCTCTGAGCCCACTCCGTTTCCAGCGGAGGGCGCGTTGAGCATGTCAAAGTCATCCATGTTGTGTTCAAATACCGCGGATAGATATCAGGAACGGTTAGCAGGTGTAAAGGCTGACCGAAACCGATTAGCTCAACGGGAAGAAGGACGAGCCGAAAAAAAGAAACCTCAAAAGCTAGCGAAGCGGAAACGTGGAAGTGGCCAATCACAAGCAAGGATTTTGACTGATAGTTAAGAGCTCCAATCATAGGACAGCTGCCTCAAAATTGGACCAATGAAATCCGCGAACCTCCCATATTCAGGTCCCATGACCTGTTTCGTGCTTTAAGCAGCTGTAAGAGAAGTCCGCAGTCTGATAAGGGAAATTAAACCCCTGTGCTCTAATCCTTACTGTTATAACCCCTGTATTTTAGAGTTATCCCAAGGGACGAGACTTTACTGTATTTGAGGAAGCCTGTAACTGTTTTTTTTACCTTAGTTGCACAAGACTGACATTCACACTGACATATTGGCTTCTTGTTAGTGTAAAATTCAGGTTGTTTAGGGTGAGATGCTGGATATAATAAAAAAAGGCCCCTTCTGTATCCACCTTGTGCTACGTTCTAGTTGTACTGGGAAGTTGATATTTCCGAGTCTCAAGTGGGAAATGTCAACTAGAATGTCCCCAAAGGTTGACATTTCTTACTGGGAATCCTCTTCACCGCCCATGAGATGTAAATGGAATGCAGTATTAGTACCCAGCCTTAGTGGGGCCCTATGGCTACTCCTTCGATGGCTTCTATCAGCTTTAAGGTTGTCAATATTTGGGTTACACGTGTTATATAAAACAACAAAAACACATTAAAGGGGTAGTTTGTTTATTGTCCACTGAAGGACATCCAAAAGGCCACTTAATAATGTTTTGTGCACTGAGGTGACATCTCAAAGGACACTTAACAATGTTTTGTCCACTGAGAAGGCATCCAAGAAGAGACTTAATTACATTTTTCCCTTTAGAGGGGCACCAGAGAGCACTTTAACAAGTTTCATCCACTGGAAATCTTGAGAGTATTGACTCCAATTTGTCTTTTAAGTGTCATGTTAAAATCATGTTTGATCATCTCTGAGCTCCTGCTGTACATGTCGCAGCTCTTCAGCCTCTGCAGGTGAAGCACTTTGGTAACATTTGCTGTGCCCAGCCCCATTAGATTGTCCTGCTGGTTAATTATTAACAGAGAGCTCAGGTGACAAGTAAGGACACTCCTCAGTTTAGGTATTCAATGTGGTATAAACAGGCCCTTTATTCTTGCCTTGTGTCTTAACCCTTTACTTCCCAGCTGAACTGTTTGATAGATTGGTTTTCAACTTTATTTCCCTGGATATAGTATGTTTGTTTTATTAAGCTTTATTTATTTACTTTATTTTACCAAGTGTTAATTAGCATTTTGTCTACAAAAAATAGTTTTATAGCTCTAAACGTGCATTTGATGATTTATCCATGAATATCACTATTCATGGATAAATCATCTTAGATATCAATAGTGAGTTTCTGTATCAATAAATGTCTGCTTTTGCATATAGATGTGATCTGTCGTTCGGGGGAGACACGTTAAACACATTTAAGATCACATACTCTGAAAAAACTCAGATCTAGGCAAGTGTGCTTGTTTAAAAGACATATTTTAATCCACATTCACCGAACAAGTTGAGTCAAATATCTTACTTTAAGGAATAAAAGGCAAAAAAGGTATTGAATTGCTTGTAATGATAAGAAAATATCTGCCAATTAATCAAGGAAAGTTTGACTCAGGGTCTTAAAGTCAAGTTTAATATCTGCTCTGGAGAGAAAACTTCATTTTAAGACACTTTCAAGTTCAATTTGTCTCATCTGATTGGCAGATTATTTTACTTAGGTAAGCAATTTAGGACTAATTTTTGTTTTTTTTAATACATTTAGATCAGATTGTAATCCACACGTCAAGAAAGCATGCCTTAGGATCAGTTAAGTTATTTTTTAAACTTGAAATTGGACAAATAGTCTCACTTAGATCAGAGTTTTTGCAGTGTAAAATTTTAAAGCAGAATATTGGCTCTTCAAAACACAGGTAACAAAGCCAGAGACTACAGAGGGACATTTTGTTTTTATTACAAAACAATTCATTTTACAAATATGTAAACATGTTCTAGACACCATTAATATCATATCAGTCTTTACAAAGAGATCAAACCTGAGTCCTTAGCAGATATACTGCATTAGCATGGAAACCAAACAGTCCAAAATAATCATTTAAATATTAATAAGAATCATGAGATCATTTCAGCAACCCGGTGACACAGCAGGTAGTGCAGGGGCCTCACAGCATTAAGGTTACTGGTTCGATCCCCGGACTGGTCAGGGCCTTTCTGTATGGAGTTTGTATGTTCTCCTCGTGTATGTGTGGGTCTTCTCCAGGCACTCTGGCTTCCTCCCACGGACCAAAAACATGTTCATTAGGTCAACTGGTGACTCCATCTTGCCCTTAAGTATGAGAGTGAGCATGAAGGTTTGTCTGTCTCTTTATGTGACCCTGTGATTGGCTGGCAAGTTGTTCAAGGTATACCCAGCTTCTCACCCAGTGTCAGCTGGGATAGGCAGCAGCCCCAACAATCCCAAAGAGAGATAAGCAGAACAGATAATGGATAGATGAGATCAAGTCACTGAAACAGGAGGTACTTAGGCCCGGGCATGATGGGCAGGGGGGGGCAGGTTGGTCCTGGTTCCTAGACTCTGATATTAGCTCATAATGCTTAACTGTGAAGTGGTTCCTACATTTAAATATGACAACTTATTTGACACAATATTTTCAAGTCTCAGGATCGTGTTGACCCTAGTTGGCCCATTGTGAGTAGTTTTTAAAAAACAGGAAGTGTAACAAAGAGCAGTGGAGCTGGCAGACCATCTGCAGGGCTCAAGCTCAAAATAACAACTGAGTTTAACTGCCGTTAATCAGAGCTGTTCATGAAAATAAAACAATGGAGAACATCTTAGAGAAGTGATTTGATCCCCGATATCAAATTAAACAGAAGCAGTCTACCACAGAACTAAGCAAGTAACAGCAAGGAGGAAAATTGTCGTTTTACAGCAGTTTGTTGAGTCTACATAAGGAAAGTGACAGACTGTAGGATACTATAGCTGAAAAAGAAGGCATGAAGTAGTGAGTGGATGTTTTTGACTCATCACACGTCCGGCCCTGCTCTGACAATCTGGAGAGAGTAAGTGCACCTAAACTGAAACTCTGAGGTTATTTTATAGTTGGAAATCTCGTACAGACGTGAGCAAATGCAGGAAAGTGTGTGAACATGATTGGCACGATATGAGGCAGCAGTGAGCAGAGGGCCTCCAGGCTGCAGGCAGGAGGAGGTTTGAGCACCAAACAGACTGAACTCTAAAGGTGCGTTCACACCGGACGCTACTTGTACTACCTCGTCGATCACTCTCCATGCAAAGTCAATGTACAGCCACGATGGGGCGGGCCTAACCCCCCCCCCCGTGATGCGACAGCCGCTTTTCACACTACCACATAGCTCGTCGCGCAATGTCACAGTAAAAAAAAGGTTGATATTTTCAGGCGATGTCCTGTGTGGCTGTTCAGCAACAGCCAATCAGCGGTGTGTGCTTGTGTGACGGTGCCCGTGACAGACAGTTTTTCATCCGGACTGTGAGGACATTAGTTCTGCCTAGACGGACCGCGGGAAACTCACAGATGATGCTGCTGCAGGGCATCAGCTGCAGTGTTTTGTGGTTGATAAGTGAGTGAAAAGGATACAGCTGGAATATGTCCGCTTATACATCCTATTATATGATTGCGGTGAAACTCGAGCGGATGTGACATCACCGAGCGACGGCCGACGGCAACGGTGACCAAAATGAGGTATTAAAGGACGCACAACGCTACGTCAGTGGGCGACGCGATTTTGGTAGCTGGGTCGCTTGTGGTGTCAACGCAGCATAAGGTCTACATCTTCTCATAGGTGAGTTCATGTCCACAGGTGGTGCAGGTTTTCTTGTAGAGGTCCTCCTCAGGATCCACCAGCTCCTCCGGCCCGTACTGGTGCTGGTGAGCGCTGGTGTCTTTGGTCCACATGCTGCTCCTCACCGCCCTGCGCAGCTCTGACAGAAAAAGACAGACCTATTAAACATCAACACAATCTCTCTTTTCTCAAACAGGACTATCACCTTTTATGTGAACATTTGTATATATTTTTTATTATTTCATTATCATCCATCTTAATTATTTACAATGAGTTGGGGGTGCACAGTATTATCGGTTTGATATCAGTATCGGCTGATATCATCCTAAAATGTTGAATATCGATATCGACATACACTGAAATTTCTGCAGATATTACAGCCGATATATCGGCCACATATCGGCTGGAATATCAGCAAATTCTACAAATGTTCAAAATTGATGGACCCTTTCATCACTGCATGGGTACATTTAAATATGGAGGGTTTAATTTTCCCAAGAGTTAAGAACGTTATTTTTTTGTTTTACATCTGTTCATGCGATAATATGCTGTAACACTGAAAGAAATTAGTCCATTTTTATAACGCACAGAGCTTGTGCTCTTGACCTGAAGTATCGCCATCGACAATTATGAATCCAAAAATATTGGATACTGGCAAAAATCCAATATCGTGCATCCCTTTAATGAATACATTGGCTTTGGGTAAAAAAACAGAAATAAAGTGGCTTACAATTTAATTGAAAATATAAATGTTAAAGTAATAAAGATAAAAAAAGTTAACTGACTCTGTGTGGCCTGAGCACAGGAAATAAACAAGCAGCACAGATTCAGCCATGGATGGAGTTCACATCATTACATCAGGAACAAAAATACCAAATTCACCCCTTTAAACCTTACCCTCCACCCAAACACCCACCCCCACCCACCAGCATCACAAGGAGAATGATCACCTTTGACTTTCTTGTTGAATCGTTTCTGTTTCTGCACCTCCCTGTTCTCCTCTCTCGACTCTTTGGCCTCCTCCAGAGCCTCCTCTGACCCCCACACCTCCATGCACCTCTTCACCACCTGAGGAACCAGAAAAGCCATTTTTATGATTTAGTGTAACCCCTCCTCCCAAATCTAAAACTGTTTACTTTTCCAGCACCTGCAGCAGCGTCTGCACTCACTTATATCATGTTTAAAAAATATGCACGATACTGTGCCAGAGTTTTAGGAAGGTTTGGAAAACTGCTGTAAAGTTGAAATGCTGTCAGAACTTTAAAGTTTAATTATTTGTTTTTATCAATCAAAGTTCATTTGTCCATAGAAAATTTTGTAGTTCAAAGTGCTTTCCAAGAAAAGAAATAAAACATTTAATTTTAAAATTGAAAAGCAGAAAGTTGAATAAAATGAAATACAAGAAACCACCCACATGCAGCAGACACTCATTAACACACACAAAGACATTAAGAGGAGATTCTAACACAAAACAGAATTAGAGAATTAAGAAAACACTTTCTAGTATTGAAAATAAGGAAACACAGGAGCTAAGACTAAAATGACATGATTTTAAAAATTCTGATAAGAAATTGGATAAAAATACTATATGGAAAAATAAATTAGTAAATAAATTATAATTTAAAACAATAATATGGTAAAATGACATATTAAACACCAAAGGTGTAATAAAATCAGCAGTCAAAGTAGGATCACGATTACTTGTCACTCAACAAAAATTAAAATAATAAAAAATAAATCAATACTTGGTGCCATCATTCTTGTATATCCTGAATTTTTATCTCATCCAAGAACTGAAGTGGTTGTTTTATTCGCTCTGATCCCATGTGAGCTCTGATGTTGCCTTCCATTAACCTCGCAACTGGGAGTGACGTCATCTCCGACTTATCTGTGTTCCAGTTGAAGTCGGAAAAAAACATGCCGATTGACCAGGCTATTGTTAGCTGTTGTTAGCACGCTCTGCGTTGTTGTTCACAAATATCACATGAAGAATGTGATTATCACTATGGCAGCATTTTTGTAAATATAAGTCTAACACTACTATGTATACAGCTGATCTAGAGCGACACACCCCAGTCAGAAGTGCAAATAAATTGATTATTACAGGAGCTAAATAACTGTTCACACTGGGGGCATCCATCTTTGATTGTCAACTCGGGGGTGGTGAGGTTTCACCGAGTTCCCAGTAGGAAATTCCGACCTCGGGGGACATTCCAGATAAAATTTCCTACTCCGAACTGGGAAATTCCGACTTCCAACTACAGCTGGAACGCACCATGAGCATCAAGTATGTGACTTTTTTCATTTAATGTGGACTTTATATCAGCTTCAAAAAACATAGAACCTCAGTATGTCACCACTGTTATATGTCATCCATGTAAACAAGAACTGTACGACCTCAAAGCCTACAGGGCCTCACAGCCCTCCTGAGACCCTCTGGCGACCCCCTGAGGAGCCCAGACCACAGATTGGGAACCAAAGTCTTGGTGCACACCAGAGTTCGATTACACACTAGTGCCAATAACCAGCACCAGCTTGGAAAGAGAACTTGGGCTCTTTTGGTTTGTACCAATCACATCAGGTGTAGAAGCACAGAGGGTCATGGGGGGCTTGAGGACCAACTCAAACGGATGAAAGCATCTCAGACCACCGTCCCCTCCAGTCTGAGGTATCAGCGCACCTGCAGCTTGAGGTAGAGCTTCATGTCCCCCCAGCGAGGGTTGTGGGGGTTTTTCCTCAGCATGAACCTGAGGGGGGGCTCTCTCTTGTCCAGGTCACAGTCCTTGAGCAGGTACTGCTGCTTCGCTTCAGTCCTGGAGATCAGCTTGTGCTTCTCCTCGTTGTCTCTGTAGAACAGAGAAGCTTCAACTGTGAGACCGCCAACTTCAATTTAAATAAACCTCTAACTTCAACATTTAATACCAAAATATTTAGCCTTTCATCATCTTATTTAGCTTTGCCATTAAGAAACACACTGTATAAAAACTTACTTAAACATGTATGCTTCAGTGTCTTTGAGTCTTTGGTTATCTTATAAAAGAACATTTGTTACAGTGTCTTTTATACTGAACCTTATTGCAGCACATAAACTGATGTATCTTCTACTTTTTTTATCTATTTTATATTAACTAATTGTAAAAACCAGGACTGATGCCTTTTCTCATATTTGAAACAATAATTGTTGTCTAAAATTGTCCAAGTTTTATAATAACTTTTCTAACCATAATTCTCCCAAGGAACTGATATTTTCTCCCAGGTTTAATTATGAAAACAGAGTTTGTCAGACGGAATGACTTCTTCTTACATACGCAGTTTGGTCAGCCGCGTGTCAGCAGGTTAACTTAATAAATTCATATCTCTGCTATTCACACATGCTGATGTTTGCTGAAAGGGCCAATATCCGCCAACATTAAACCAAACTGATCCTGATGTGCATCTCTATTTATTAAAAGTATTTATTACAGTATTATGTTTACAAAAGGATTCAGTTTATTGTTTATGTTCGCTCATCTTGCCTTTTAATTGAAAAACTGTGGAACAAACTTCAAGAGGACCTGAGACAAGCTGCAAATGTAAAAATCTATACACACGATCCAAACACTCACTTATTCAGTCTGGTCTATGAGGAACTTCATCATTTTAAGGGTAATTACTATAATTTATTTTAAAGAATTACTTTTCTACCTTATTCATTGTTAAATTTTAGTTTTAAATGTGATTGCTTAGTGTTTTATTTATTATATTTTCTTAAGTATTCGTTTTTATTTCTCATTAAGATGATATAATTTTTAATCTTATCACATCTAATTATTTTAGATCTTTTTAACACGTTCTTTAAAATGTATTTTTAGAGTTGGATTAATTCCTGTCTGCTGATTCTTGGTTTCATTTCTTGTTACTTTTCTTTTATATTTTCAGTTATCTTGATTTTATTGTTTCTTTGATTTTAGCTATCCTGCAGTGCATTAGTCTCCAGATCCTCTTGCCTACTATTACAACAATTATAGAGGAATAGAACTTACAAGTTGGACCTCTGCTGAGTGTTTATTTGCTCAGCATTTGAAAGAAAAACTCATGATTCTTATAATAGTGTATATAGCCAGTAGCCAGATTATATTTTAAGCTTTAATTTATATTCTTTATTATTATAATACTTACATTTGTTAATGTATATATAGCGACTTTATATCTGCCACAATTGAACTTGTATGAAATGTGCTTTATAAATCAAGAATTGTGGAACTTTGTAGGTTTGTTTTAAATATATCATCTTCATTTCCCATCTTTTTCTGTACATGTATATATGAATGTAGCCATGTTTTGTGTATGAGCTTACCTGCACTTGTCACAGACACACAGGTCGAAGGTGTTACTGAGGAAAGAGTCCATGAACGGTTTTTCACAGTCGTCACAGACCAGGTAGTCTGGTTCAATCACCGGAGCTGGAAGAAACACAAAAAAATAATTTAACACATCCACAGCAGGGCTGAAATATTTATGTGCTAAAATTGGTATATAAAGATCTGAAATCAACACAACTACATCTGGGTCAATGGGTGACAGTGTTTTGTAAAAATTTAAAACTCAGAGTCCTCCTTCATAAAGCATTTTAGAGTGAATACAAAGTTTTTGACGCTATTCGTTGTGAACGTGTCTAGGCGGTTTTAAGCTGCGTTCACGCTGAATTGCGACTTTGCGACCATGGTGACCACTCTCCATGTAAAATCAATGAACAGCCGCGACGGGGCGCGGGGGGTTAACCCTCCCACAACGCAATCTGGTCGCTCGTTGCTCCCTCGCCAAAGTTGAAAAAGTTGATATTTCCAAACGATATTGTCTGTGCGGCAACAGCCAATCTGCGTTGTATAGGGTGTGAAGGTATACCCCTGACAAGACTGTTTTTACTCTGGCTCACAGAGTGACGATCCACGTCTGTGTGAGAACATTCAGTCAGTGAGCAGATTAGTTCCACCACGACAGACTGCTGCAGGGCCATCAGCTGCAGTGGTTTTTGGTTGGTAGATGAGTGAAAAGGATACAGTTGGAAAAATTTCAGCTAATACATCCTATTATATGATATGTGATAAGATCACAGTGAACCTTGAGCAGTGTGACATCACTGAGCCACGGTAACCAAAGTGAGGTATTTATGGACATGCGACGCAACTTCAGTAGGTGACACAATAATGGTCGCTAAGCTGCTTTCAGTGTGAACGCAGCTTGAGAGGAAGGACTAAGACGAAGGGCTACACAGCCCTCAAAATGAAGACGGATCAGGACCTCTCTTGAAAGGAAGGGGTATGAGAATTTACCATAATGCATTGCACCTGCTGACAAGAAGGCAGAGCTTAGACTAAATGAAGCACATAATTATAAGTACATATTAATCATGTTTTGAATTGTTGGTCGTATTTTAAAATTTGTCGTTATAACAAGCTCGCTTTTGCAGCTGTAGCTACAGCTATTGTTGCATCTGCCTGAGTCACAGCCAGCAAGCAGCTCTGGGTGATGGCATTGCGGGAATAGAGTAACACCTCGTTTCTCAGGAGTGTGTTTTCCCAATAGGACCAAACTACAGCCGTAGCTGCTACAAAGCATTCCCCAGACAACATATGGCCCCACTAAACCATACAAAAGCTGCCTGTGTAAGCAGTTATTCAGAGGAGAAGGAAGATGACAACGGTTCAGGTAGACTTAAACACACAGCGGGGGGTTAGGTGTAATGTGGGTTGTGGGGAGATGCCCACAACTGGGCGTGTTTTGTAAGGGACATGGTTTGTAGCTGCTACCGCTGCTGACAGACCCTTTCTGTTTTCACTTTGACCGTCAAAACAGGGCTAAGGGGAAGAGGTAAGGGGCACAACTAAGATTTACCCTAACTGCCTTGTTCAAGGGCACTTCAACAAAGTCCAGGTGGTCAGCTGGCATCACTCCCTCTGGACTGAACTCCTACCATCTCTTTAATCTTGAGAGATATATATCAAAATATACATCGATAACTAAACTAAACACTCAGCTAAAATATAAAGATATACATTTTGGTACATGTCCCAGCCCTATTTCACAAAAGAGTATGTACCATTTTTGATTGAGCGTCAGACTTTGGACATAAAATCTATTCCGATAAAGCGAACATAACAAAGAAGGCAGTTTATAGAGTTGTTTTTAGGTTCAGACTGTTGAGCTCACCTGGCTGCTGCACCACTCTCCTGCTCCTCTGCTCCTCCTCTCCGCCCTCCTCCTCCTCGATGAAGAAGCCGGCTCCAGAGTCGATGGTCTTGGACACTTTGGCCGAGGTCGCTCCCTCCACGGCGGACAGAGGGCGGCTCGCCAGCCGGGCTTGCCGGAGCATCAACGCTCTCTGCCGGTTCCTCTCGATCTTCGCCCGCATGGCTGCAGACAGCTCCGGTTTGGGACTCTGATCAGGACCCGCGGTACCCAGTCCCTTAGGCTCCGGAGGATCCATGGTACCGTCTAGAGCAGGTACCAGAGCTGGGACTTTGTGTGAGTGTTATTCATTCAGGGAACCGGAGCCTCGGATTGTTTGTTACAAAACTGACAGCTACTTCCGGTTGCGAGTTTACGCCGCATCATCGCCACCTGCTGCTTCGGAGGAACTTCGTCTCTTGGTTTTATTGGCGGTTGGCAACCTGAGCTGGAGTGTGGATCAGGATAGGCAGGATAAAAGTAAACAAATAAATATAAAAAAACAATAATAAAAATAAATTCTTAAATCCTATCTATTAGTTGTTTTTGTCTTGAAAATAAAATTTAATTCATTATACTATTCCCCAGTCCAAGAATGCTTTGAATGTTTAAAAGTAGCTTAAAACCAGCTTTTCACTCTCACCAATAACTTAAAGTTTCAAATAAAAGTAATTAGGCTTGTGTGAAGTTATCACAAATAAGAAATGTAAAGGTGTCATAATTTCTTTGCTGACTGCAGAGGTTTCTATCTTAAAGGAGACATATCATGCTGATGCTTGATTTAATACTTACATATAATATAATAAATTTGAAAACAAGACCTTACACCCCCTTAATTTTCCAAAAATGAGATATTGTATTTTTTCTGATATCCTAGAACGAGATTTGATGCCTCTGAAAATAGGTCATTGCGAGATGTCCGCGAGATTTCAAACGTCGTGACATCACAAGGTACCTTTCTTTTTATTGGAGTAATCTGATAAAAAATCTGGTCAGAAGCACGAGCCCACCTGGGACGCAGACGAGGAGCATGATGGCGTGAGATAACTTATTCGACTTTTCACACCTACTTCAAAGAACATTATTATACCTGAATGGAAAACTGAACGTTGATTAAGTAAAGAAAGGGGGAAGCTAAGACAAACCTCCACTGAACCAGAAAACGCCAAACAGCAAGATATTAAACTGACTCTGACTAGCTTAGGCTAGCAACAAGCTGCCAGCTTAGCAAACTTTTCATGCAGAGCTGGAATTGAACCAGCTCCTCTATGGATCGATGCAGAGGAAGAGCACGAGGACGTGGAAAAGTGAGACACAGATTTGACAACGATATCTCTAAAGACATGGAAGCAGGAGCTTTGGACATGCATAGTTATGCAAAGGATTATAGCCCTGAACGAGTGCCACTACCTGACTCTGACTCTGGACCTACAACACGGCTCCTAAGAAGGGGAAAACTGAGTCAGGTACCTCGGCCTCAAAGAAGGACAAAGTTCAGCTTACACTTGCCGACATACAAGAAAACATTGTGAGGATGCTGGCAGATAAAATAAATGAAAGAGCCGACGGCCTGGAGAAGAAGGCAGATGTGCTCGGCCAACTCATCAAACAAAATACGGAAAGTATCAAAGAGTTGAAAGAAAATGCCGAATTCTTGTTTAATGAAATTCAAGATATGAAAAAAATCGTCACCACGATCCAAAAGGTCTCCTCTGTACAGGAGAAGAAAATATCGGAGCTGGAGGAAAAACTAAACGAAGCTGGGCGGTACCAGAGACGGTGGAACCTGAGGCTGTATGGGCTGCCGGAGCAGGAAGGAGAGGACGTCAAACGGCGGGTGACAGACATCTGCTCAGCGATTGCGCCGGAGGTCCGGGACCCTTTCCCCCATATCGACATCAGCCACAGACTCGGAAGGCGAATGGAAGGTAAAACGCGACCAGTAATCATCAGATTCACTACAAGATCAACAAAAGACATCGTATGGAAGAAGGGGAAAGGCTCCGAGTACCTATCCTCAAAGAGACTCCGATTAGGGAAGACCTGGCGAAGGACAAGGAGACCCGAGGCAAGCTGTGGCCCCAAATTGAAGCAGCTCGAAAAGAAGGAAGAAAAGCCTTTTTCGTAGGGGTCAGAGCCATAATTGATGGCAAAGAACTGCGGCCTGAGAAGGGGGCTACCTGACAGACCAGACATGGGAAGTGAAACCCCCGCCAGAAAAAAATAACATAAGGTATTATAAATGTTAATTTGAGTATGAGTAATAGGTGTTGAAACTTTGATACATATAAGTGTGTCACTGTCTTTGTGTTCAATTAATGTAAGGGGTATAAGAGACACTTTGAAAAGGAAAGCTATATTTTTGTTTTGCAAAAAGTTTAAAAGGCGGATTTTATTTTCTGCAGGAGACACACGCCTTAGTGTCAGATTATAAATTTTGGAAAAACCAGTGGGGAGATGACATCTGGATGTCTTATGGTAGTAACAGATCGTTGGGCGTTGCTACTCTAAAAGGGAACTTTAAAGGAAAGATTTTGAAAAGTAAAACACATATCTTTGGAAGATGGGTTATTTTAGTTGTTGAATTAATGGATAATATCTTTGTGTTGGGGAATATATATGGAACAAATGATAACATGAAAAATAAATTGTTATTTCAAGAATATGAGGAGGATATCTCACAAACTGTGGCTTCATTCCCTCAAGCTAAATTAATTTTAGGTGGCGATTGGAACACAGTCCAAAACCCATCACTAGACTGTATACCACACACGCTGTCTGACGGACAAAAATGCAGAATTTGAAAATATATGTGTTAATTTAAATTGCTTTGACATTTGGAGGCATAGAAATCCTGACATATCCTCCTTTACATGGAATACTAAAGATCTGAGTAAACAGTCAAGAATAGATTTTTGGTTAATATCTAGAGAACTGGAGAAACAAGTAATAGATACATATATTGAGCCTTCTGTGCTCACGGACCACAAACTTATTTACCTGTCAGTAAGTCCAAATAATATATTACAAGATAAAAGATTTAATACAGGTTACTGGAAATTTAATGGCACCTTATTAAAGGACAAACGATTTTCAGACACTACAAAATTAATTATTAAAGAAAGTTGGACAACAGGTAAGACTTTGAACTCATACTGTGGTCAGTGGGAGTTAATGAAATATAAAATTAGGAGGTGGGCAATTCAGAGAGGCAAGGAAATAGCAAAAAATAAACGTATTAAAGAAGATGGTATAGTTAAAGAGATAATCACAATACATGGAAAAAACCAACTGTCTCAGGAAGATAAAACTAATTTAACTGAACTTCAGCTACAACTGGATCAATTATACGAAGAAAAGGCCAAAGGAGCCTTTATAAGATCCAGAAGGAGATGGATGGAGGAGGGAGAAAAAAATTCTAGATATTTTTTTAGTTTGGAAAAGAAAGCTGAACTCTCCTCCATTCATAAACTTGATATTAATGGTCAGACCTCAGTAAATATGAAGGAAATCTCTTATTATGTTAAAAAATTTTTATGAAAAGCTTTATGCTGAGAAGCTTCATAATACTGATGAAACCTTTTTTTCCTCAATAAAGAATGTAGCGAATTGTATTGATGAAGACTCCAAGAAAGTTTGTGATGAAAAAATAACTGTTGCGGAGATTAAAATTTGTATATCTAAACTGAAAGAAAATAAATCTCCGGGCAATGATGGATTGACCAGTGAATTCTACAAAGAATTCAAAGATGACATTGCAGATTTTCTGTTATGTGTATTTGTAGAAGCTCTTGGGGCTGGTAAATTACCGCCTACTATGTCTCAAGGACTTATTACTTTAATACCAAAACCAGGCAAAGATCTGTTACTGGTTGAAAATTGGAGACCTATAACCTTAATTAATAACGATGCAAAGCTATTTTCACTGATCCTTGCACAAAGACTTAAACCTTGCCTCAATACAATTATTGATGAATGTCAGTCAGGTTTTATGAAAGAATGACATATAAGTAACAATGTCCGATTAATTTTAGACCTGATTGACTACAGTGATCTGCTTGAAGATGACAGCTACATTCTTTTTGTGGATTATTATAAAGCTTTTGATACAGTAGCTCATAGCTTTCTGTTCAAAACCTTAGATCTGTTTGGATTTGGTAGTTACTTTAAATCGGCCATTCAACTGTTATATAAAAGATTGTAAAAGTTCAGTTAGATTGTCTACAGGCACAACACAGAGCTTTAATATATGTAGAGGATTAAACAAGGAGATCCGCTGCACCCTTTTATTTCTTTTAGTTATGCAAACCATGTTAGTGCACATTAATCAAAGCAACTTTAGTGGTATTAAATTAGATAGGAAAAGAACTTAAGTGCTGCCAATTAGCAGATGACACTGCAATTTTTCTAAAAAATGGAAAGGAGGTTAAAAAGCCATCGCATGCCTGAATAAATTTTCAGGGGTTTCAGGGTTAACTGTAAATATTGGAAAGTGTGATTTGTTTGCCTTAAGAGAAGCCTAATGACCTACTTGAAATCAGTGGGATTCCTATTAAAGGCGTGGTTTTTAAATATCTGGGTATTAAAATATGTAAAAATCAAAAGAGGGCCAATATGAACCTTGATCCTCTGGTAAAAAAGTAAAAAAAACTTGATTCTTGGTTGGTAAGAGACTTATCTCTGAATGGGCGTGTTCTACTTTCTAAAAGTGAAGGTCTTTCACGCCTAATTTACCAACAATGGTCATGGATGTTCCACAAGAATATATTACACAGATTGACAGGAAAATGTTTGACTTTATATGGAAAAATAAACCACATTATCTAAAAAGAATGTATTATGTAATTCATACTCTGAAGGAGGGTTAAATGTGTTAGACTTTGGTACAGCCAACATGGTCTTTAAGATCAACTGGTTCAAAGCGATATATAAAAGAAAAAGACAAATTATGGTTTATTATCCCAGAACTGTTATTTAGGAAGGTGGGTGGTATTGAGTTTTTGCTGCATTGTAATTATGATGTAGGCAAGATTCCTGTCAATCTGTCTAATTTCCATAAACAGGCCTTAATGTCATAGTTAATGATATACAAGCACGGTTTCTCTCCACACAGATCTTTAATCTGGAACAACAAAGATATTAAATATAAAAATAAAACATTATTTTTCGATGGTTGGAGTGGGAAACAATATTCTGTTTGTCATGCAATTATTAAATAGAAACAGACAGCTGTACAGCTATACGGAATTTCTAGCGAAATATAAAATACCTATAACTCCTAAAGAATATGCAATTGTATTTGATGCAATCCCCTCTGGACTGCTGACACTTCTGCAAGGAGAGAGGAGAACACCGATATTCATCAGAACTTTCCTTAGGTGGAGTACAGCTAACAAGTGACAAATGTAACAACAAACATATTAGGAAATTGTACCACCAAACCTCAACCCCTCAGTCAAAATCCAGCTGGAACTCAAAATTTGAAAATATTAAATGGAAATCTGTATGGACATTTAACCAGAAATTTTTTGTAACAAATAAAGTCAAGGAAGTAGCATTTAAAATATTACATTTAATTTACCCAACAAATCAAGTTGTTGTAAGATTTGGGGTTGTGGAGAGAAACTGTGTGTTTTGTAACCATGAGACAGAAACTATTTGTCATTTGTTTTTTGAATGTATCCATTGTCGAATATTTTGGTCAAAGGTTGAGCAGTTCTACAATGTACAGACTGGCTCCAATATTCAGCTGAAAGAAAAGGATGTCTTATTTTTCTATGAAAATAATACTAGTGAACAACGAAAAAGTTACATCTTGAATTTATTTATACTGTATGGCAAGTATTATATTCACAAGTGCAAATGGAACCAAAAACCTCCAAAAATACAACCATTTATAAAGGAAGTAGAGTTTTATATGATCTCCCTTCACGGTGTAAAAGACAAAAAAGCAATGAAGACTTTAGACATCTGCGAATCCTTTAACATGTTTAATTAATTTTGAAGATACCCTGAAGGTTTATGTATATATGTACATTTGCATATATTGTATATATTGTATATACACTGGTGTTTGTATATATGGAGATGTATATATTGTGTGGTGAACACTATAAAAAAAAAAAAAAAAAAAAAGAGTAATCTGATAAAACACTTCCTCCTCTGTGATGTCCGTCAGCCACAAAACCGTCACCGAGGAACACATCCGTCCAGCAGGGCTATATAGATCCCTAGCTGACATCCTCTCATTACTAGCTCTGGCCTGTAGGGGGACTCAGTACGCGGTCGCTGACTTGAGCCTGCCGGAAAATACAGTAGAGGAAGAAGGACAGGCTGGCTCAACCATAGATATACATAGAACACTAGATACGTCAGCGTGCTGTAGCAGCCCGCTAAGCGACGTGCCTATGTGGCGGCCATCTTGGGTAGGTCAGCATTCCCTTCAAGGCAATACATCTACACTGAAAATAAGTCATGACTTGCTCATTTTCTAAACTGATTTTCATAGATGTATTGTTATAAGTATAAAAGATAAATTAGTATAATATATTGGAAGTATGTTTTAGATAAAGTAATCATATTATTTACATTTAAAGTTCCTTCTTTCTTTTTTCTTTCTTTCTTACTTTCTCTCTCCTTTTGCTCTCTCTTTATGTGTGTATGTAATATATATATGTATATATATATATATATATATATATATATATATTTATATATATATATCTATATATATAGATATATATATAGATATATATATGGTAAAAGATATTTCAAACAGAAATCATGCTAATAAACTAAAGCTACTTAACCAATATACTGGAGACAAAATGCATTTAATTTGATAAGTACCTTGTATACTAATATTTCAAAGACTTGAGAGCAATCCTTAAGGATTATTGGTATTAATCCTAACAGCGAGTGATTCATGAAAAATTATTTGCATGTATTATTATTTGCTGTATGCTACTACCCGAGAATATTTGATAATCGTTTACTAGATTATGTACAATATCAATCACATTGAGGGTTACAGAAGTTTGTCATTAAATTAGTATTCTGTATTTATATGAAAGCCTATAGGCTTTCTTACTTCTGTTGGAAGTATTTGTGGTAGTAATGTAGTAATAGTAATGCGATTAGTAGTGGCAGCACACCAACTACTGCTAATACTGACACTGCAACAACAGTGCTATACTAAAAGCTGACACTACTTCTACTGCTCGAAGGGCCATTTATACTATTACTATTACTGTTTCCGTGCTCCTACTGATTTTTGTGTAACTGTACTAAAGGCACTATTAATCATCCAATACTATCAATCATCATCATTAATCAAACCACCTATGGTCAAGCTGCTAGCTCGAATTAGTGTTTTGCTAATAGCAAAGTAGTTACTGAAGCTCTCATAGATTGGAAACTCTTAACATGATTTAATAATGAAAAAAGAGCAAAAAAATATTCTTACTTATGAAATGTTAAATCGCGTTTCAATTGTTTGGCCTATTTTACAGCTGTATGCAGGGTAATGTGCCGACATCTTGAGTGTTTTTAATCTTCATGCCTTTGACAGCAATGGAACGCCCTGACACTTCGCCCCCACTAGCTTAGCTTCAACGTAGGCACGCAGCTCAGAGGGGCGTGTCGTATCTAGTGTTCTATGTATATCTATGGGCTCAACCCCCGATAGAACTGACCAATCAGACCACAAAGGGCTGTGACATTGCGAGGTAACTTTAGGTCATCCTCAGATCCTCGTGTTTCAATGAGGGCTTGATAATGGCCTAAAATGAGGATTTTGAGAACGCTATTGTGGGGCAATGAAGGAACTAAATTACTTGTACTGAGGGCAGAAATGCTTTACAGGCATCCAAGTCTGGCATAGTGAAAAGGAGAAACAAGCATGATATGTCCTCTTTAATGATCTCAAACACAGATTAAAAAAAGGCTTTTAGCTTGCTTGCAGCGCTAATCTCCACATTGGCCTGCACAAACATATCATCCCTGCGCCAGACTTAAACACACTAGTGAGTTTGAGTTAGCATTTTATCATGTCCTTTAACTCTGTTCCTGGATTTTTAGAACTTTCCCCCTTTCGATAAATGTCTAAAATATGGTTTGAGGGTAAGATATGCAAATTTAACTTTGACAGGCTTTTCTCATGGCATAAAAATATCTTCAGAGGCCGTCTTGTGAATTTTAAAGAGTGGTTGTTGCTGAGTTCAACACGGTCTTGTTGCAGTCTTAATGTTTGATCTGAGCTACTAGAAGACTATGTTGATTTGGAAAATTCATAACCCATACATTGTCTGAAATATCTGCGGAATAGGCTATGTAAGTTTATCCTGCTGCTTCATCTTTTTATCAATGAATGTCCATATCAAAAACTACCGCATGATCATTAATGAGGGAAATTTATGTTATTTTATTTTTTGTTTTTTCCAAATGTCACAGTGTGAACAGGTCAAATTTATTGAAGCGAGAATGAGTAATGATAATGAGTTCAGAAATATTGGCATATTGGACATTATCATGAAACAAATATATTGTTAATTCCCTTATAATGATACCATTTTCTCCTCAAATATCTCCAAAATTTGTCGTAATCTATAGGCTGGTCAAATAAAAGTCCAAGACGTGAAAAAACCCTACCATATTGAATTAAATAAATTAATTATGACTTAAAGATGATGACAACACGATTGGTGGCACTTGAACTGTGTAATCACATTTATGTTGTTTTAATAATTGTGTGTTGCTGTTACCTTGCAGGGCAGCTGGATCCACCTGAGCAAACGTCTGCAACTATTTTAGACCTAAAATAAAATATTTCAGATGTTTAAATCTTCAAGTGGATATCACTGCTTCTCTCAAGATTGGAGCAATTATAAAAACAATTGAAAATGTGTGAAAATTGAAGTTAAACATAAAAAGGTTTTAAGACATTTACATTTACAAACAGGGACATAATCACTGAAGCAGGCAGTCTGAAGAGTTTTCGGATCTGTAATACCAAAATGACAAGGGACTGCAATGCTTACAACAGAAAGACGGCAAATACAGCCTATATGAATCTTTTCAGTAAAATAAACAGTAACAATATTTGACATTTGGACAGCAGATGGCAGCAGAAGACAACCTTGTCAATGCTGCAAATGAGTGTTATTCAGAAACAGGACATCTGAATTTGAAGTATTTATTTAAGTATCTATGGTGAGTCCGTGACCAGTATTGTTTCTGTTTCTTCATAAACCTCTCAGTACAAATTATTTATTAAAGACAGTTTGATTTTTTTAAAGAATAGGTTTCTGTTGATGAGGAAGAGGGTGTAAAAAATTGTGATGGTGATTAACATTTTTAACATTTCAAACAGGACAGCTGAACAATGGCAGCTCCAGAGTTCCCTCAGAGAAAGTCATGATTGTTTCCCCTCTGTGATGTTAGTACACACACACACACACACACACACACACGCACACACACACACACACACACACACACACACACACACTCACTCATATAACTCATGTAAACACTCTGTCTGCAGCCTCTGGCTGTGTGAAAGTTATGACCCCCATCATAATCATTTCCTCTGCTGCAGTAGATCAGGCCCTCTCAGTTACACCTGGATTATAATACTTACAAAACTCACACCTTAAAATAAACCTAAGACCTAATCACTTTTGGATGAATCTGGGCTTTTGATGAAAACTAATCAGCTGAGGATTTGACTCACCCGTGTGGGACAGCAGTGTGAGGACATGAAGAAGAGCAGACTGAATGGAGGTCTTCCGTCTTAAACATTATAGCTTTATATGCATAAAACAAGGAGCTTCAACCTGCTCTGTTGTAAAGATCCTGGATGTAAGATTTGTTATTGTTTGGCGCTATACAAATCAAGGTTGATTAATTTTGGAATAAATTGTGAATTTTGTATCTGAATATTTTATTTTGAACATGTAAACAAAAGGAAAAAGAAAACAAACATGAATGTTCACCATATAAAAATACATGTATACACCAAAACAAGCACAAAAGAAAGAGAGTAAATTGTTGACAATATCTTGCTTCTGCACCAAGTTCACTTGTTAAAAAAAGAAGTATTAGGAAGTATAAACTTATTTGATACCTCTCCTTTTATTACCTTGTACTACAGAAAAGTCTTTTAATTCCTCTGTATTTAAAATATCCACCATCCATTCAGGAAACACTGTTCTTTATAATACATTGACTAAACTATTTTTATAAGCTACTTTTATAAAAATACACACATGAAAGAAGGCATTACAAAACAAGACAATATGTCCATATTTTGCCAGACTCTGAAAATATATTTCAATTTAATTCAAATAAGGATAAAAATATATCAACCACCTTTCGACTTGTTTGTCAAACCTGAACAACAACTCTGTTTTTTTATTCTTAATTCTCTTCCTGATATTTTCCCCACACCCCACCATTCCCAAACTGATTTTCCTCTCCTGGGTGTGGGAACACAGATGGAGGATGATCTCATTTGCTCCCGTGTGCTGTAAACATCATTATCATGGAGGTAATAATGTCTCCAAGAGAATGACTTCAACCTAAAGAAATAACTACAGATGCACCCTACTCCATATGATCACTTTATCATTGAAGTACAAACCTCTCGGACAGAATTTTCTTCATAACCACCTGTTATTTCAGCATGTTCAGTCTGTATGTGAGAGAGAGCGCTCTGTGGGACCATCCCGCCGTCCCTCTGACCCGGAAGCTCTTATGGTCCCTCAGAGACGGCCTGCAGGGTGTGGACTGCCCTGACCCTCCTGTGACTCCTTGTTAGTCTGAACAATGTGAGGTGATGGAGGAAATTCCTCTGTACAGGTTTAATGCTTCTTAAAAACACAAACACAGATACAGGCACAGATACAGAGTGAAATATGTGGGCAGCTATAGTCTGACTTGTTATAAAGTGAACTACATATTAAAGCAGGGGGCACCAGAGGGTGTAAGGGTGGGGTCAGGTTCTGTCAGCTTTGAGGTTGTTTAAGGCCTCATCCACACGAAGACAAAACAGTTTCCAAAACGATCGTCATAAAGACGAAGGCGTCTCAGAAAATGTGTGCGTCTATATGAATGCACTCGATACGCATCAAAACGCTGTAAAACACATGCCAGACCTCTAGGGCCACTGTAACGATATGACGGAAACAAGCGGAAACAGACGAAAAAACAGTGGGCATGCACACTTGCGACAAAAGTTGTAAACAGAGATTGTTATAAAGTGATCATAAAGTGGCATAATGTGTCCTTGATAATTGTTTGTTCAACTCGGTGGAGATTGAGAAGAAGGAGATTTGCTGCAACAGGGATAGTAGGGTCACAAGCTTCATCGGCACATATGCTTCACGTACACCGGCATTGTCGTTGCCGCGTGTGGCGCACGCATGTCAATGAAGATTTGAAACTATGACGTAAGCGTAGCTGAAAACTTGCGGAGAGCCAGTAATCACGGAGCTGCGTATACGCCATTTCAAAATCTTTCCACTCTGGAACCTGGTTTCAAAAATGATCGTTTACAGACCCCCAAAAGGCCATCTTCGTATGGATGATACGCAGATTCGGCAAAAAATGTATGCATTTAGACCTCGGTTTGGCTTCGTGTGGATGGGGCCTAGATTTGGTTTTCATAAATTAACTAAAACAGTGAAAATGCACTCAGTGGTCTGTGCCCCGTCTTTTCAGTGAAATGACCAACTGAAAGTCACTTAAATGGGCCAAATTCCCCATCATCTGGAAAAACTACTGTAGTTGCATTAGAAGTTTGTTTGAATGTAAGAAGAGAAACACAAGCCCAAATGTGCATCTGGACATTTGAAAGTGTGGTTTCCACTGCACATCAAAGTTCTGTGCATCATCTACTCTACATCAAGCACCACCTGATTTTACAACAACCAAAGAACCTTCTCACGCTGCTGTTGGATCCAGAGCTAAAACTCTGCAGCTTTCTTTTTCCTGTATAATAACGCTGCTTCATTTTCACTTCTGCATGCTACAATATGCCTCTCAACTCTTTAATCAATTCTGTTGATTTGTTTTTAACATTTATCTTGGCATTTAGGATATACAGTAAATTGTGATCATAGTTTAAAGCTGCTGTCGACTACATTTTTTAATGATTTCAATTTTAACAGTCATACCTTCATTCCCCGTCCTCCACCCTCTGCTATAGCACCATTCAGCATTTCCTTAATGTGGCTTTACAAATGAACGCTTAGTTCACAGAATAAATACATATTTTCAAAAGTTTTTTTTTCTCTTGAATATCAACAAGACAGATAAATATTGTCCAAAAATATTCACAGAGATATTTGTCCATTCTGCCCTGCACCCTAACATGACATTCTCTTGTATGCAGCTACTGCCCAGTACAGATTTTTCAGTATTTCTGTGTGGGCGACTCATTTCTTGAATTGATTCTGTCTTTACAGAGAATAATACAAATAATACAAAAACACATTAATCTCTGTTTGGACAGGGCCTCTGGCCCACACATAGATCCAGTGGGATGCTGAAGTTAGTACTCATTTGTAGCTTGATTTTTAAAATCATAGAGGCACAATTTGTAACATTTTTTGTTTGTTTACAGTGTGAGCAGACTCTATCTCAGAGGCACTTGATATACTTGCTCTTGGAGTTGTCATACGTTTAATGATGTGTCTTAATACCATTTTGCTAAAAGTGAGTTTCGCTCATACTTTTCCAGCATTCCTTTGTATCTCCTCCTCCTTCAGTCCCTCTGTCCTTTCTCCGTCCATCATCCTCGGCTCCCAGACCAGCCTGAGGTGTCTATGGGAAATCGCTACTATGGATTGTTCTGCAGTGCTGCATCAATATCCCCCCCCCCCCCCCCCAATAACCAACTTTTACATAAAACAGGCTCAATACTTCTTACTGTTGTGAGGTGCTGTATTTAAATTCAGCTGCAGAGGAGCTCTCAATCAAACCACTGTCAGGACATGTGATGTGTTTGAGGTCCCTTTGGTAAAATGATGATTAGGCAATGCTCCAAAGGTCCACTGTTAAATGACTGAAGGTGATATATTTAAGATCCTGTTGGTAAACTGGCCACAAGTTGATGGATGATTTGTCATAAGTCCTGCTGGTGAGATGACTGTTGGGTGACATGTTCACTGCCCCATTTAGAATGATAACTTGTTCATTTGTATGAAAAAAGTTAGACATTAAAATGGAACCATAAATATAAGCATACCTGGTACAAACAGAGCAAGTATTTAATGTCCATTAGCTAAAGTTCATGTCAGCCGATGTGTTTAAGTTCAGCTAGTTGAAAACTCTTGAAGGTCCCGTTTGTAACCAATTAGGAGTTGATGCATTTGTAGTCTTGTCTAAAATGATCTTCAGGCAATACAGGTCCCATGGCTTAAATGTCCTGTGGGTGATGTATTTAATGTACCACTAAGATGACAGCAAGGTGGGGCCAAACTGTGAACATGATCGATGTTGTTAGTGGTATGGCAAAACTTGACAGTTAATGTCTAATGCAATTGGGGTGCTGGTTTCACAGGGTCGCAAACAACCTGACAAGTCCCATTAAAGGGATAGTTCAGTATTTTGAAGTGGGGTTGTATGAGCTCCATATGGCCACGAAGTACATTAGATGCAGTAGAAAGTTCTCTCCTCTCCCTCAGTAAGCCACAGTCTGTAAGAGTCTTTTACTCAGAACTATCGGCACACAGGGAAGTATTGAAGTTTTCATGTTTACCTTCAAGGTGTTGCTGAGGAAAGGTCCTCGGCGTGTGTGTTCCATCATTATAGTAAGAGGAACTCGGATGTGCTCAAACCCACAAGAAAAACACAACAAAACTGATGACAAACACTCGTGAGGGTGGTAAAGACAAAGGTGTGCTTTGTCAGTCCACGTCCTCTCAGGTATCAAACACTGAGAGAGAGAAGGAACCACAACAGGATGTGGGTACGAGGGACAGAGCGAGAGGGAGAAGTGTGTGTGAGGCATCAAAGATTTATGGGGATTTCCATGGAGAGCAGAAATAATGTGAAACTGATATGAGACATATTTCAAATACTCAGACACTCGTATGTGAGCGCTGTCTTCTCTTCATCAGAGCTGCAGGAAGACCTCGGTCTCTGTCGCTGCCTTTGTCACAACAACATCTCCATCTCTACTCCTCCTTCTCCATCACATTGGCTCCTTTGCTCCACTCTATTAATATTTCATGCACCAGCTGCAGCAGCTGCCCATCAATAACTAAGAGAAGACACACCTCAGGTCCAATCCATCATACTCACAGCAGGCCTGTGTGCTGATGGATCATTTGTTTCTGCTGACAAAGCTCCAGCTGTAGCTGTGTTTGTTTCAGCAGAGCAGAGGAGTGTCAGTGGACAGATACAAATAAACCATCACTCATGTAACGTGATGCACATGGACATAAACACATACTGAGACTCAAACGAGCACAGATTTTACCCTGATGGATAGCTGTGCATCTTTACTAATCTCCAAATCGATAACAGTAATTAAGTTAATAATTTGATTCAGTATCAGCACAATTTGTTTTCACTATGCTTTACGATGCATCCCAGTGAGTAGTATCCTTGATGTTCCATTTTTCTACAACAGGGTTCATTTAGATTAAATAATAAAAGTAGTTGGTCAATCATGAACTCATTTTCCTCTTTAGAAATGGCTTTTGGGATCAACTACAGCAAAATGGTCTTTTCATTTCAAACCAAATAATTAAACTTCAGGAGTCTCATCTTCCTAAATTTGTTTTTTTCGTCCTCAGAAACAAAACTGATGCTGCATTTGAGCAGCAGCCTCTGCAAAACCTGACCATTTTTATCTCTTTAAATGTGAAATGAGACATGCAGTGGGACAAACAGACAAACTACATGTGAACAGAAACATTTGTGGTTTTGTGTTTGTGTGTGTTACCAAAGAATATGATTTGTGGTGTTCACAGTTGCATTATCACAAAGTTAGTTATGATATTAATGGTTGTGAAGGCAAAACTAATGATAGTAACAAGGACTGCATGGTAATAAATGTAGTTGTAGTACATACAAAAAGGAACAATAATGATAAAAATAAAATTAATAATAATATTGAAAATTAATAAAATAAAAAAATGATTTATTCACATTCAGACACAGGATAAGCTGTGGTAGCTGTGGTAGCTGATCAGCTAGGTGACTTCCTTCAAGACAATAGCCTGCTTGAGGACTTTCAGTCAGGATTTAGAGCTCATCACAGCACAGAGACTGCTCTAGTTAAAGTAACCAATGATCTACTTTCAGCTTCAGATGAAGGACTGCTCTCTGTTCTTGTTTTGTTAGATCTTAGTGCAGCTTTCGACACCATTGATCATGATGTTCTTATACAGAGATTGGAGATGTTACTTGGGATTACAGGGACTGCCTTAAACTGGTTTAAGTCCTACTTATCTAATAGATATCAGTTTGTACACGTGAACAACAAATCTTCTGTGTACAATAAAGTAAGATTCTGAGGGTTCCTCAAGGTTCAGTGCTAGGTCCAATTCTCTTCTCTATATATATGCTTCCCTTGGTAATATCATGAGGAAATACTCTGTTAATTTTCACTGTTACGCTGATGACACACAGCTCTATGTATCTTTAAAGCCAGGTGAGACAAACCACTTAGATAAACTAGATGCCTGTTTAAAGGACATCAGAACCTGGATAGCCAGAAATTTTCTTCTTCTTAACTCAGACAAGACAGAGATTATTGTGCTGGGCCCTCGACACCTTAGAGAATCCTTTTCTAGTGATTTAACTGCCATAGATGGCATTACCCTGGCACCAAGCACAACTGTTAGAAATCTAGGTGTGCTATTTGATCAGGATTTATCCTTTAACTCTCACATAAAGCAAATTTCAAAAACAGCCTTTTTTCATCTCGCAACATCGCTAAAATCAGGCCTATCCTGTCCCAGAAGCGATGCTGAAAAGCTAGTCCATGCTTTTGTTACCTCCAGATTGGACTATTGTAATTCTCTGCTTTCAGGCTGTCCCAGCAAGTCGCTTAAGACGCCTTCAGCTGGTCCAAAATGCTGCAGCACGTGTACTGACTAGAACTAGGAGAAGAGACCACATTACTCCTGTATTAGCTTCTCTGCATTGGCTCCCCATTAAATATAGAATAGAATTCAAGATTCTTCTCCTCACCTATAAAGCTCTCAGTGGACAGGCACCAGTCTATCTTGGACAGCTTGTAGTGCCGTCTAACCCCTCTAGAACATTACGCTCCCAAGATGCTGGCCTACTTGTGGTGCCATCAATCTCCAAAAGTAGTATGGGAGGTAGAGCCTTCAGTTATCAGGCTCCTCTTCTCTGGAACAATTTACCAACCACAGTTCAGGAGTCTGACACTCTCTCTACCTTTAAGGTTAGACTTAAAACATTCCTCTTTGATAAAGCTTTCAGTTAGGGACCAGCTTATAGGTTATAAATAAATAAATAAATAAATAAATAAATTAGTTCATAAACTAGACTCATAGTTTAGATGTAATAGGCCCTAGACTGCCGGGGAGGGTCTGGCACAATGGGCTCTATCACTCTCTCTCTCTCTCCACATCTGCTTTTGCCCTTTTTGTTTGCTCCTGTACTCGTCTCTGGCTCTTGTCTTGTAGGTGGCCTGGGATCCTTGGTGGAGACTGCCTGCTGCTGTGGAGTCATGAAACCTCAAAACTACAGCTATAAACATGACACACATAGTTGGCCATTCTATTAGGAACACTCCATTCTCATTATCATTATAGCTGTTCATGTAGTTATTAGCATGATCTCCATATCCATGATCGTTACACCTACAGTATCTATTTCTTATTACCACATAGTCATGAAGTCCCTCTTGAAAATGGGATGTCACATCTCAAGAGGCCTTTAACACATTTATATAGAGACAAATATGGTTGGGATGCACTTGTGGTCTGGGCACCCATGAGTTCGTCACTACCATAAGTTCTTATTTTCAGTTTGAATATCTAAGATTATACTTCTAGAAAATGATCACCACAACCATTCAGACATGAGGACCCTCCAGAAATGAGATGTAGCATCTCAAGAGGCTAACCTCTAAGGAATCAGGCGACAGGCCAATGATACATGGACCTGTCCCTAACTTTAGTTCTTACTTCGTCCACTTGTCTCCTCTTACTTCCCTTCCTTTGCCCTCACACCCATCACAGCATCGTGTGGATTTGCTGTTCATCATGAGACTGGGATCCACATTCAAGATTTCCTGCTGCTTAACAGAAGGTTTTTTCTTGCCGCCATGATGGAGGGATTCATGATTGGCTATATGGATTCATGTTGGGTGTTGGATGTATATATTTGTATATATATGTATATGTGTATTTTATATGTATATATGTATCTATGCATATATGTGTATCCATAAAATGAAGAGCTTCATGCTCTATTGTAAAGTGTCTTGAGATAACACTTGTTATGAATTGGCGCTATACAAATAAAGATTGATTGATTGATTGATTGATTGATTGATTGATAAGGTGTTGTGCCATGCACTCTGGGGCGCCCAGGGGTGGGTGTAATGGCCAGGGTCTTTTGGGGATTTGGGCTAGCCTCTGCTTGGCCTTGGTCTGATACCTCTAGCCCCAAAAGTGGGGCTCAAGGCACCCTGTTATTATTTGCTTAAAAAAGAAAAAAAAACTTTATTTTATAAAAATTGGTTCCTCCATCCCCCTTCTTCTAGAATTATTATTGTTGTTTATTATTGTCATTATCATTACAAAAAACAATTACTGTCTGTCCCTTCAATAATGCATCTTCATCGACGCAGTTTTTACAGCCTTATTTTCCACTATGTAAAATCAGCTTAGCTCACCTGGATTTATCTTGGTTGTTTTGGTCGTCCAGTAGGGATCCCACCCTTTACCTGGGACAGTTTTTCCTAACACCTACAACAGGGTTCCAATTGAGCTAAGCTGAGACCAAACAGGACACGGAGACACTGCTGACCTCTGAACGGTCGGAGTATTCCTTGAGTCAGGGGTAACATCTCCATGTATTGATCTACACCCCCAGAGTCCTGGAGCCGTGTCTGCCATAAAGAACGTCTAACCCTTAAAACAGAGACACTGGGGTATCAGCTTTAGACTGTTGCATGATGGGAAACTCCTGTTACGATTGTTTGTGAGTGCAGTAAAAAGCAATTAAACCATTTCCTGTGTTGTCCTAAAGACCGCCCAGTCAAACTATCATCAGCGTGCTGATTTCTGCCTGTTTTAATCCTGCAGGGTGCCTTCAAAGTCCGAGTGTCATTCCAGCAAGTTGGTGACATGCAGTAAAAGTGACAGCAGTGGACTTTTAATGGAGACCAAACATCAACAAAGCTGCACAGCAATGTCACTGGAGAAAAGCAGCAGTATATGTTTCTGTCACAGTGATCCCTCTTAGAATTACATGACATGATGATATTCCTGAATATTTCAACCTTGGTCCAACTCTTTTGAATGAAGCCCAATTCCAATGACTTTGGGATGCTGTGTAAAGCATAAACAAAAACAGAATACAGTCACTTGTAATTCCTTTTTGACCTGAATTCACTACAATGACAAGATAGTCAATGTTCAACTGATAAACTTTCTTCTCTGTCACTCTGTAAACAATGCTTTTTTTGTTTGCTGGCATTTTTCATGTTCCAATACCAATGAAGTTCGAACATCAAGTAAAACATAAACAAAAAACAGAATACAGTAATTTGCAAATCCATTTCCACTCACATTTAACTCGATACACAACAAATATTAGATGTTTCACGTTCACACTGATAAACTTAATCACTTCTTTTTACGAACATTAACTCATTTGAATTTGTTTTGCTTTGTTATTGAACAGATGAACAAGATTACTGGAAACAGCTGAGTGTCATGATTTGATATGAAAGTGGCATCCCTGAAAGGTTCAGTCATTCACAAGCAATGATGAGACGGATTCATCACTTTGTGAACAACTGCATGAGTATAGTCCGACAGTTTAAGAGCAATGTATCATACTAATGTTTTTCATTGTACACATGCAAGGATTTTATCATCTACATCATCATCGTCATCATCTTCATCATCAAAAGAAGGTCACAAATGCATCTGGTGTCTATTCATTAAAATCAACATAATTCTGTGAATGATTCCATCACTTGGACTCAGCAACACTTCAGAAAACCATTGTCAGCTTACACAGCTCATCTCTAAATCCACAAGGTCAAGGCCAAACTCTACCATACAGCCAAAACCAAATATCAGCAACACCCAGAAAATCTGCTGACTTCTCTGGGCCTAAGCTCATCTGAAATAGACTGATGCAAAGTGGAAAAGTCTGCTGTGGTCTGAGCCCACCTTTCAGACTGTTTTTGGACGTGGTGTCCTTGAGGCTTAAGAGGGAAAGGGCCAGCGAGACTGTTATCAGAGCACAGGTCGAAAACCAGCATCTGTAAAGGTATGGAGGTTTGTTAGTACCCATGGCATAGGTAACTTGCACATCTTTGAAGGCATCTTTCTTGCTGAAAGGCACATACAGGTTTTGGAACAACATATGCTGCCATCCAAAGGACACCTTTTCATGAAGACTATGCCAAAATACATTCCGCATGTGCAGCTTGCCTTTGTAGTGGAAGAGAGCTGGCACTAGACCGGCCTGCATGCAGTTCAAACCTGTTTTCCATTGAAGAGAGCCCCAAAACCAGCACTAGCCCTGAATTATAGTGCGTATAAGTTTTTACCACAAACCTTCAAGTTCTCCAGTTTGCTCTATTTTTGATACTATTCTTTTAACATTTATGTGCTTTTATTGACAGGAGAGAGATTAGGTGGATAGGCTTGTGAAGCAGGGAGAGATCCCACACTGTGCTCCCCTGACAGGTGCCTAGTTTGGAATTTTTTTTTTTTTTTTTTACCCCTCTCCTTTTCCTCTTGTTTCCTTTTCTGCAAGCACTTTGAGTTACATATGTTGTAGGAAAAGTGCTATATGAATTAGGTTTGATTGATAGGTTGATTGATTGATAGGGGGAGGTCACGCATCAAATCGGCCACAAACTGGGTTTGAATCTGGGCTGTTGGAAGTATATATATGGGATGTACCTGGTTGTTTACCACTCTACCAAACCAGTACCACCACCCTCCATTTTCTGACATTCATCCAACTTTATGCGCACCACTGTGGTATGGATGCTAAAATCACTGTTTTCACACCACTGGATCATCAGGTAAGATCATCTTTAGGACCATCAGATCGTAAGTCTTACGTAAAGTTACCATGTTGATCCAGAGAAGAGCTATGCTGCTCTGCAACCTCTGACTTTAGACATGGCTTACCGTCGATCTCACTTTGTAGGCCTACACCTCTTATCCTGAAACACCCTCAAGAAACAACCCCATAAAGGTGTTGGGTTGTTTAACTTAAAGGATAAGTTCGGTTTCTACAGCTTTCACATTGTTTATAGAATGAAGTAGAACAATATACTCACCCAGAAGGTTTTCCTGATGCAAACAGTGCTTCGGGAGATATTTAGATCCAAAATCGAGCGGCGGACATCCGTATAATGGTAGCACACGGGGCATGTATAGCACCGCTCCTAAAACTGCATTAATCGTCCAAAAACTCATTAGTTTCACCAATATTTCATCATGGTCCACTCACACTACTCCTCCATGACAGTCTGTGTCACTCCAGACATGTTGTGTGACTGTGCTGACCTCTGAATTGAAGAAGAAGAACACTTGCCTCGGCACTCTGACCGGTCAGAGTGTTCCTTGAGTCGGGGGTAACATCTCCATGTCTTGATCTACACCCCCAGAGTCCTGGAGTCGTGTCTGCCATAAAGAACGTCTAACCCTTAAAACAGAGACACTGGGGTATCAGCTTTAGACTGTTGCATGATGGGAAACTCCTGTTACGATTGTTTGTGAGTGCAGTAAAAAGCAATTAAACCATTTCCTGTGTTGTCCTAAAGACCGCCCAGTCAAACTATCATCAGCGTGCTGATTTCTGCCTGTTTTAATCCAGCAGGGTGCCTTCAAAGTCCGAGCGTCATTCCAGCAAGTTGGTGACATGCAGTAAAAGTGACAGCAGTGGACTTTTAATGGAGACCAAACATCAACAAAGCTGCACAGCAATGTCACTGGAGAAAAGCAGCAGTATATGTTTCTGTCACAGTGATCCCTCTTAGAATTACATGACATGATGATATTCCTGAATATTTCAACCTTGGTCCAACTCTTTTGAATGAAGCCCAATTCCAATGACTTTGGGATGCTGTGTAAAGCATAAACAAAAACAGAATACAGTCACTTGTAATTCCTTTTTGACCTGAATTCACTACAATGACAAGATAGTCAATGTTCAACTGATAAACTTTCTTCTCTGTCACTCTGTAAACAATGCTTTTTTTGTTTGCTGGCATTTTTCATGTTCCAATACCAATGAAGTTCGAACATCAAGTAAAACATAAACAAAAAACAGAATACAGTAATTTGCAAATCCATTTCCACTCACATTTAACTCGATACACAACAAATATTAGATGTTTCACGTTCACACTGATAAACTTAATCACTTCTTTTTACGAACATTAACTCATTTGAATTTGTTTTGCTTTGTTATTGAACAGATGAACAAGATTACTGGAAACAGCTGAGTGTCATGATTTGATATGAAAGTGGCATCCCTGAAAGGTTCAGTCATTCACAAGCAATGATGAGACGGATTCATCACTTTGTGAACAACTGCATGAGTATAGTCCGACAGTTTAAGAGCAATGTATCATACTAATGTTTTTCATTGTACACATGCAAGGATTTTATCATCTACATCATCATACGTCATCATCTTCATCATCAAAAGAAGGTCACAAATGCATCTGGTGTCTATTCATTAAAAATCAACATAATTCTGTGAATGATTCCATCACTTGGACTCAGCAACACTTCAGAAAACCATTGTCAGCTTACACAGCTCATCTCTAAATCCACAAGGTCAAGGCCAAACTCTACCATACAGCCAAAACCAAATATCAGCAACACCCAGAAAATCTGCTGACTTCTCTGGGCCTAAGCTCATCTGAAATAGACTGATGCAAAGTGGAAAAGTCTGCTGTGGTCTGAGCCCACCTTTCAGACTGTTTTTGGACGTGGTGTCCTTGAGGCTTAAGAGGGAAAGGGCCAGCGAGACTGTTATCAGAGCACAGGTCGAAAACCAGCATCTGTAAAGGTATGGAGGTTTGTTAGTACCCATGGCATAGGTAACTTGCACATCTTTGAAGGCATCTTTCTTGCTGAAAGGCACATACAGGTTTTGGAACAACATATGCTGCCATCCAAAGGACACCTTTTCATGAAGACTACGCCAAAATACATTCCGCATGTGCAGCTTGCCTTTGTAGTGGAAGAGAGCTGGCACTAGACCGGCCTGCATGCAGTTCAAACCTGTTTTCCATTGAAGAGAGCCCCAAAACCAGCACTAGCCCTGAATTATAGTGCGTATAAGTTTTTACCACAAACCTTCAAGTTCTCCATTTTGCTCTATTTTTGATACTATTCTTTTAACATTTATGTGCTTTTATTGACAGGAGAGAGATTAGGTGGATAGGCTTGTGAAGCAGGGAGAGATCCCACACTGTGCTCCCCTGACAGGTGCCTAGTTTGGAATTTTTTTTTTTTTTTTTTACCCCTCTCCTTTTCCTCTTGTTTCCTTTTCTGCAAGCACTTTGAGTTACATATGTTGTAGGAAAAGTGCTATATGAATTAGGTTTGATTGATAGGTTGATTGATTGATAGGGGGAGGTCACGCATCAAATCGGCCACAAACTGGGTTTGAATCTGGGCTGTTGGAAGTATATATATGGGATGTACCTGGTTGTTTACCACTCTACCAAACCAGTACCACCACCCTCCATTTTCTGACATTCATCCAACTTTATGCGCACCACTGTGGTATGGATGCTAAAATCACTGTTTTCACACCACTGGATCATCAGGTAAGATCATCTTTAGGACCATCAGATACGTAAGTCTTACGTAAAGTTACCATGTTGATCCAGAGAAGAGCTATGCTGCTCTGCAACCTCTGACTTTAGACATGGCTTACCCGTCGATCTCACTTTGTAGGCCTACACCTCTTATCCCTGAAACACCCTCAAGAGCAACCCCATAAAGGTGTTGGGTTGTTTAACTTAAAGGATAAGTTCGGTTTCTACAGCTTTCACATTGTTTATAGAATGAAGTAGAACAATATACTCACCCAGAAGGTTTTCCTGATGCAAACAGTGCTTCGGGAGATATTTAGATCCAAAATCGAGCGGCGGACATCCGTATAATGGTAGCACACGGGGCATGTATAGCACCGCTCCTAAAACTGCATTAATCGTCCAAAAACTCATTAGTTTCACCAATATTTCATCATGGTCCACTCACACTACTCCTCCATGACAGTCTGTGTCACTCCAGACATGTTGTGTGACTGTGCTGACCTCTGAATTGAAGAAGAAGAACACTTGCCTCGGCACATGCGCAGTACGGCTCATTGTTTCAGGGGAAGACCGCCGGCTACACAACGACTTTCTTCTTCCAGTTTTGTGCAAAATGGACAAATATCTATCAGATGAAGATGTTGTGGAGGAGAAATTTGAATATGATTGGTGTCCTTACAGTTTTGAGCCAGAGTTTACAGATGAGGCGCTCATCGAAAGGAGGACGCAGATGCAAAGAGAAGAACAGCTCTCCAGAGAGTACTGCGCATGCGCGGAGGCAAGTGTTCTTCTTCTTCAGTTCAGAGGTCAGCACAGTCACAAAAACATGTCTGGAGCGACACAGACTGTCTTGGAGGAGTAGCGTGAGTGGACCATGATGAAATATTGGTAAAACTAATGAGTTTTTGGCCGATTAATGCAGTTTTAGGAGCAGCGCTATGTGCCTTGTGTGCTATCATTATACGGATGTCCGCCGCTCGATTTTGGATCTAAATATCTCCCGAAGCACTGTTTGGGTCAGGAAAGCCTTCTGGGTGAGTATATTGTTCTACTTCATTCTATAAACAATGTGAAAGCTGTAGAAACTGAACTTATCCTTTAAATGTAAATGCTCTCATGGTCAAATGAAACACAAAATCCTCTGCAGGTTAAGAAGAAAGTTATCTGTTTGCTCTGCACCTGGATGACGCTCACCTTTTTCTCAAACCTGCAGCCTTGAAGGGACTCAGTGGCATTATCAGCGGATCAGCCGACTCCCCAAAACAAGACAGGGAATCAAAGCAGAGATGGGGAGGAGCCGAGGGGCCGCACAGATACACGTTAGGGAACTTCAAAGATGATCCCAGGGTTCACACAGGTATGACTGAACAAAAAGCTGAGAACATACACATAACATGCTCTCAGTGGGGGGGCAGAGCTGCTAAAGCATCAACAATAACATCCTTCATCCTTGTTGTGTGTGGGTGAAGGAGCAGCTGGCAGGCACACAAGAGCAGGGGAGGAGTCAGGGGGCTTTGGGGGGTCCAGTGAGGACTCTGGAGGGGGGTGTATGCGAGGTATCAGGTGTATCTGGATCTGAGAGGCCCCTTCGCATGGGCATCCTATTCACCTGCTACCCGGACCTCGGACAAAGGCTGGGGGCTCCACGGGGCCGCAGACATACCAGGTAACACTAGAAGCTCTTAATGGTTCACAGGTGAAGGAACAAGGGCAAAAAGAAGATTACAACATGGGAAAATGTGCGGTCAAAAACAAGTTTAATGGGGATCACAGGCTCCTACCTGCGTTGCCAGAGTGTGTCACAAATTTAAGCAGCAAGGTTTATGAACAGCTGGGTGTTTAATATGACTATTTAGTGAGTGCACTGTGATGCAAAGACTGCATTCAATTGATTATTCCATACGATATACTTGCAGGGCCTATTCCAGCTGACATTTGTGGGAGGTGGGTCACACCTTGGACTGGTTGCCAGCGAGTCACAGGGCCACAAAGAGATACAGGCAACCATTCACACTCACACCTATGGACAAATTAGAGTCAACAATTAACCTAAGAAGCACGTTTTTAAGTTCTCGGGACCAGAATGTCCAGTAAAATTCCATGCATGCACTGGGAGGACGTAATAACCCCACAATAATAATTCCCATAACTTGTGGCCTGTTACACTTTGTCTAGGTTGTCTACAGCTTATGCATGTTGCTTGCCTTCAATATGCTCTGTGGGTTTCATTCCGATGATTGTTTACTTTTGTTTTATGTGTGACATCAACCTGGCAATAGGACGGGGGATGGAAATTAGCCACCTGGGTATAATCCCATGTATTTACATGTTAATGTTCATTGATGCATACTTTCACATATTAAAAAAATTAAATAAATCTCTGACTTCACAGCGAGGCTGTGACTGAGGGATAAAATTACTTTATGTGAGGCACTAAGTTACTACTCATGATTGTAATTACTGAGGCAGTATCAGTTTTGCTTTTGATGAGAGAAAAACTTAAGTATAGGTTAGCTAGACATGTAAAATTTGTTTATTTTGGTTTATGAATAAAGACATTTTTGTTTATGTTGAATATGACATTACTCTCAATTCAAGGGAGTCCCAATGTTTCTCATAGAGGGCCTCATACATGTAAATGTAAGAAAGACCGATGATTAAAACATTTATACACAATACTTTTTAGCTCTGAAGGAGGATATGTTTTTGCTGGCATATGCTTGATGTTTTTTTGTTTGTTTGTTTTTTGTCCATTCGTTGGTTTATTTATTTGTTTGTTAGCAAGATTACATAAAAACTACTGGATGGATTTTGCTGACATTTTCAGGAGATGTTGATCATGGTCCAACTTTAAAATGATTACATTTTGGTGGTGATTCATAAATTTATCTGGATGCAAAAAATTCCCCAAATTCCCCAAATTAACAGAGGTTAAAAGTGGGGGGAATTTCTCAATGGATTTGCTTCCAATTTTACAGAATAATATATAAATTAACCATGATGATGTCTCCATCATCATGATTAATTTAATCTGGATCTGATCCAGACTGATGCCTGAACATAGCATGAACTTGACAACAATTGGAAAGGGTTGATTTGAGGCTTCCTTGCAGCATCTCTACGTGCATTTTGAGACGAGAAATAGTACTGTAATCGAAGATTGTATGGGCACAATGGATTTTTCTAAGAGACTTTCCAGCTGTATGGGTTACACATGACATTTAAGGAACGTTATGTTCAGATAAATCAAAGTGTGTGTAAAAACTGTTGGTGGATAGAAAAGTCGAGACATCAAAGACTCATGCCCGAGAAAAACAGCTGGTCAGTGTGTGTGTGGGGGTGTGTACATGAGGTGTGTGTACATGAACACACCTTCAAAGAGGATCCTGGATATGCCAGCCCACCTGATCTTCAAGCGTCAGTATAGGAACACATACACACACACCTCTGAAATAAACACGGACACACACAGCACCTTTATACACACTCTGTACCTGCAGACCCACCTGTCACTGTAAGTGTGTGCGCGCCTCTCAGTGATTAAAGCTCACTAAAGTCACACACAGATAAATCACAGGCTGTGGATGTTCAGGGCATACCTGTCCAGACACGTCCAGGCTCGATCCAGCACAGCTGGGCAGGATCAGCCTCGATTCAGCCCCTGTAGAGCAGAACCTGACTGCAGGAGGAGAGTGTCAGAGCTTTTGAATTCAAGTCAGAAATACTTTAGTGATTCCCAAGGGAAAATTCAATTGTTGTAGATACTCTTATTCTCACAAGTAGGAAGACTGTAGATGTAAAAACCAGACGAATGAACAAAAACACAATGTGCAAAAACTTTCAGACAAAACAATTCTTTCTAAATGAAGAAAGATTAAATAAAATATGTCAATGTGAGATGAATAATGACCAAAGACACTATTAACATTAGCAAAGTGTGTTAAATAAATATAAATGCACAGTTTGACAGTAAATACAGACATTACTGATGTTTTTCAATAGATGTGTGTATATATATATATATATATATATATACATATACATATATATCTATATACAGTATATAGATAGATATAGATATAGATATATATATATATATACAGATATATATATACATACATACATACATATATATATATATATATATATGTATATACAGATACATATATATCTATATACAGTATATAGATAGATATAGATATATATATATATATATATATATAGATATATATACATACATACATATACATATATATATATATTTTGATATATAGGAAATTATCAGAGCCCATGAGTGTAAATTCAGAACACAAGTTGTCCAAGTGCCTTAGTAGATTTTTGTGACTGAGGACAATTATGAGACTTTATTCCATTTTTTTTAACATTTAAAGTACAAGTCAACTTAAATGATCAAAATTCTATTTTTGCTCATACTAATTATCTTTAACCAAGGCACTGCTGGATTTTGATGGGTGAAAAGCTGACAAATAGGCCAGCTGTCTTGCACATAATCGGCACACATAGGAGTCCAAAGTGCTTCCACATGATTGTTGTCTGCTCTGAGTGGCTTTGCCCGTCTCCCATTCCCTCAAAGTGCCTTCTTCTTGTTCTGTTGTTTTCCAGCAGACTAAAAGCAGCTGTTGTTGTGGTCAAGGAAGCATTGGCAAGTGGGGTTGTGCTTGGAGCGCTCTCTGTTGGATCAGGTGTTTCACTGTTCAAGGCACTCAAATGTGCTGTTGACCTGTGTACTCATAATTAAATGTTTATTTACACTTCAAGCACAGATTTTTGCCCCCTTGCTTGAACAGACATTTGATTATTTAGTGTAAAGTGGAAGTCCTTGTATATCAAACCATTCAAACACGGCATATGAGACTGAAAACTACTGAATAAACGAGCAGGATCTGCTACTTCTCTGCTGTTATGTCTCTACATGTCATTCACAGACCACCGTCACTGTTCTGTCACAAAACCCACCTGTAATGTTTAACTCCATCCCCCTAACCTTGCAATGCATCTGGATCCACCTGATTCAATATATGTAAAAAGGCAGATCAGTTTTTCTAATCTACAATCTACAAAGACTGTGAGAGGCCAGAGGCAGGAAGGCCCAATTAGAGCCTTTTAGAGCAGGGCGAGGAAGAGCTATGAGGGAGATTAGCATAGATGCCAACAGCTTCAGTCGCAGTTTTAGCAGATCTGGACCATATTTCTGTATTAACTGAAGAACAAATGTCCACACTGAAATCATTTCTCTGTTCGTTTTTACATAATGAGGGAAGGATAGGCCCCGCCTCCCACATTGGCTAATCCATTCTGATTGGTCGAAAGTTCCATGCTGTGGTTACTGGTCAGATAAGATCTACTCAGTGGCATGTTGTCAACGGCTCTGCATTATTCCCAAGACCCCTACTCAGTTATGGCAAGGGCACACAGGGTTACAGAAGGTTTAATGTCCTATAAAAAAAAGAGTTTTGCCTCAAAAACAGAGCTGCAGATCTGGAGCGTTTGATTTATATGTCGTTAACTGCTCCGACAGTGACAGGACTTCTGAATGAAGCTCTGCAGGGACGAACATGGCTCTGTTCACTCCAAATGTTCATCAATGAGGAGCAGGAACACAGCAGAGTTTATTTAAATACGGAGAGTGAAGTAGCATACGCTCACCAGAGGAAACTCCCTGGCTCAGAGAGGCTGATCTCTCACATCCTGATCTTCTGATAACAACACTCATGTGGTTTTCATGGTATGTGCGTGTAGGGTTGGAGGCGTTTGCCTGTTTTTGCAGTGTTTCATATGTTTCTGTTGCCTTAGTTACCGTCTGTCTTCATTCATGAGTTCAGCTGTTCAGACGAGCATTCCTTAAGTCAGCTGCTGCACACACACTGTGGCCGATGCAAAACAAGCACAGATGCTTCTCCAAATACTGCCGTCACCTCAACATGTCGTCAGGCCTCAGGTATGGCTGCTTTCATCACAGGAGAACATGTCATCGTGTGTCCATGTCCAACTTGTCCTACATCCAGAGAGACATTTTGATCCAGGAGACAGTGGTATGATGACGACATAAAACCTTATAGAGCAACCAAACCAAAGTGCATCGTAAATATTTTAATTATTTATCTAGAGGGGAACCAGCTTGATTCAGGATTTCTCTACAACAACTCTGGTTATTTCTCAATAATTTAACAAGACCATGAATGCTTATTATGATGTATTTTTGAACTCCTGTTTTTTCCTTGTCTGTTATATTAAAAGTGCTACGAGAAGAGTCTATTTCCAGCAACATTAAGACTCTGCTACCCATGAGCACGCGCAGCGACTGTCGCAATGCATGTGACATCATCTCTGACTTATCAGCGTTCCAGTTGAAGTCGGAAAAAAACATCCCGATCTACCAGGCTATTGTTAGCTGTTGTTAGCACGCCCTGCATTGTTGTTCACAAATACCACATGAAGAATGTGATTATCACTATGGCAGCATTTATGTAAATACCAGTTTAACAATACTTTTTATACAGCTGATCTAGAGCAACACACCCCAGCAGAAGTGCAAATAAATGGATTATTACAGGAGCTAAATAACTGTTCACACTGGGGGCATCCATCTTCGATTGTCAACTCGGGGGTGGCGAGGTTTCACCAAGTTCCCAGTAGGAAATTCCGACTTTGGGGAACGTTCCAGTTGCAGTTTCCTACTCAGAATCCGGAAATCCCTACTTCTGACTACAACTGGAACGCATCAAAAGACGTGACTCGAATTAAAATGTGTGTGTGTTGTGATGCTAATGAATGCAGCTCAGACCTTCCTCAGAACTCTGCATTGCTTTACAACTTCTTTTTTCAACAACTTACAGGATGCAAAGCAACGAGGTAATGTATCTCTTTCTAGTTGCATAGCGGTAGTTTTTGATGTGTGACAACAAGCAGTTTTTGGAAAACTTAGTATCGTAATTTTGTCGCTGGCTATATATCACTACTTACAGCCGGGTGCTCTACGACGTGTCTGAATAATATAAATTTGCTCTAGTTTTAATTGTCTTGTTCCCGAAGTTGAGTATCCAGACCAGTCCAGCCCTGTCTGACCCACCGAAAGGCTAAGGAATAGCATTTATAGATAACCTATTTAGATGCTTTAAAACTCATTTTAAAGTGTGTATTTCGATCAGGCATATATCTAAAAGTGAGACTTTTTTGTAATTACTTAGAAACTCCTCACAGTTCCTTTAAAGTGTTTATTTGTTTTTACAAGAGAAGGATAGGATGATATGATATTTGCTCTTAGCTTCATTCTGTCTCATCTCAATCAGGGTACTGTCTTGACATATGTTTATGTATTCACTAAGTTTAGTTGTTGGACCTGTACATTGGTCCAATGTACATTTGTATTAAATTGCCTTGACTAAATTCTTTGATGGGTTTTTTTTTTAGTTTGAAATGATTTTTTAAAAAAAACAAAACAACTTTGATCATGTGCAGCCGAGCTGTTGGCAGCAAGCAGCTGCCAAGAGCCCTTTTGAAACTGGATGTTTCTTCTTGTTGTTTGTCCTCCACTTTCACTTGGATTTTTGCCCCCAGAATGCCACTTTAAAGTGGCACAATTTTCTAAGATGGTCAGGTCTAGAGAAAAATTCTATATTTTAAATGGCCCAAAAAAAGCAATGCAAACTGGCTCTGTAGCGCCCCTTGCAGAATGTCACAATCATCGACTATGTCCAAGCTGCACAAAATTTTATACACACAAGAATCTCAATGATATTTTCAGGGTTTCTTTTAAATGAAGTTGTAAATTTGTCGTTTATTTTTTATTTTTTTTTATTCGTGTTTTTTGCTTGATTTCAGTTTGTTCTTACTATTGTTATTTAAATAGTTTTGCACATAATTTCTTCTATTTGCTCTCAGTTTATGTGAAGTTCTTTGTGATAGATATGTTGTATGAAGAGTACTTTTCAAATCAAGTTTGATTGGTTGATTGATTAAAGTGAATGAGAGCTGACACTGATCTGTAACACCCTGGCTTTGCGCAAAGAACAAGCGTCCTCAAAATAAAAAAAATATATATTGACTGACGCACCCCAAACTGCCACATGCTTTTAAACAACACGATTTATACCGTCAAAATAAAGCCCATCGCCTCTGGCTTTGGCTGTCTGGCACGAAGGCAAAACAAAAATCAGCTAAACATTGTTGCAGCGGCTCAGATTGTCTGAACCTCAGAAACCGTGCTACGCCCTGCCTGTGTGGTGTGAGTTTTAATCCACGGTGTCTGCTGTGACAGCTACATGCTTCATAAAAGAGAGGCAGATAAAAGCTCAGAGGAAGGCCGTGTTGTTGTGAAGTCATGTTTTCTTCTCACAATCTGGCAACTTTTCAGCCCGGCCGCTGTCTGCACCTCTTCCAGCTGAGTGCACACACACACAGTCACACACACACACACACAGGCTTTTAGAGAGGGTGTAATAAAACTTCCCTGTCAGTCTTTCATGTGTGAGGCTTAGAGCTGTCAGCCTCTCAGGAGGAAACCACCACGCTTTGATAAAGAACACAACACGGAGCGCAACCTGCTCGGACCTGTGCCGATGTGCTCTGTACCTGTGCTCCAGAAAGTTTACCTCAGTTATCTTAGATTTATTTAAATAGAAACTAAATCAGCCCTTCAAGTCTTAAGCATGGAGATAAAATGCTTGCTGGCCACTTCATTAAGTACTTTACTAGTATTAGGTTGCACATCCATGATGAAAATCTCCCGTTCCACCATATTCCAACAGTGCTCTCTTGGAATGAGATCCGGTGACTTAACCTTGCGCAGCAGCAGGACCTGTCTGATTCGATGTCTGCAAACATGCAAGTCCATCTTGACAAGCTCCAATCTATAATGATCATGCTCGTCCAAAAGAGGTACAGCCCAATCAGAGTTCTTTAGAGCAGGAGGAGGTGAGAGAGACGAGCGAGACGAGGGCACTTACAGTATGGAGCTAAGATGCTAACAGCTTCAGAAGCAGTTTTATCAGATATCAACCACATTTCTTTGTTAAATGAAACAAATGTCAACACTACGAACTCATCTGTAGTAAGGATATTTTAACTCTATTTCCAACATGTTTTGACCTTAGTGTTTTACTAAGTGGTCATGATGTTTATTTTACTTTATTTCTGAGCTCGCTAACAGTACTATCTGATTCAACTATAATAAGTTTTGATTGATGGAACGATCGTCCAATCACCTGTTGTGTATGCTTCTGAAAGGCTCTGCCCTCCCCAAACATTTTCTATGAGTTCCTCTCAGACGGCTAAGTGAAATCTGGTGTTTCAGGTGTCTGGTGACTGTGGAGGCCACTGGAGGGCAGTGAACTCATGGTCATGCTGAAGAAACCAGCTTGAGATGGCACCCTGTGTGGTCTTCCATCTGCTCAAGACATGTTGTGCATTCAGCAACTTTCTTTTGCATACTTTGGTTGAAACATCTTATCCTCTGACTTCTGGCATGAGCAAGGCATCTTGGTCCAAAACTGCTACTAACTGGATATTTTTTTTCCTTTTTTGCCCATTCTCCTTAAACCCTGGAGACAGCTGTGCTTGAAAATCCCAGTAGATCAGTAGTTTGTAACAGTCCAGTCTGTCTACCATGCTTAAAGTCAATTTAAACTCCATTTGTTCTCTATTCTGATGCTCAGTTTGATCTTACGTATGTCCACATGCCAAAATGCATTGAGTTCCTGTCATATGATAGGCTGATAAGCTAATAAAAAATACCAAAATGTGTTGAATCTCTCAAATTATTAATCTGCTGCTATTTCATGGTTCCATAAGTTAGTATAAAGTAAATCAAAAAGCAAAAAAAACCCTGTATAACTGTTTTTGTTTGTTTTCTTTCTTCTCAGTGATTCCTGCTACAAGCTGGTACAGTTTCACCAATCACATTTCTCTGCGAGTTTGACAGAGCAGGCGAATGACCAGAGATTTGTTGACACCCTGATACTAAGAATGGAGTTCTACCACAGATGATCATATCAGTAACTTCAGGCACGTATTTTTTCATCTAATCACGCGATTGTAACTGACATCAGCCAGTACTGATTGATTTTTTATTGACTGACACATCTTTGACAGATGGTTTACATTTCCTGAATGATTGTATTATAACACAGCAGGTTGATGTATACAGCCTGAGCTCTCCTTTACTCTTTGCATACTTACAGCTACAGTTGTGATGCAGCTGGATGAGCTCATGGTTTGAGCCAGGAGTTTATCTCAGGCCTTACTTTTTGGAACATCACAGGGACAAAGACACAAATAGCCCTTTTCCACTAGCACGCCTTGGCCCTACTCTACTCGGCCCTACTCGATTAGCAGCGTGTTTCCATTAGCCTGGTACCTCCTAAAACAAGCTATTTTCAGTACCTACTTTGCTCTGGTTCCAAGCGACCTGAGTCGATACTAAAAGATGACGTCACTGACTGCCGGCTACTGATTGGTCAGACAATGTCATCATTGATGAGTCATGAGCGCGATGACCTAGCATACTAGCGGTAGCTACTGTTAGCTTACCCTCATACGTCTTTTCTTTGCAGCTCGATTGCTCTCGTCCTCGGCTTCATTCTGTTGTATAGTTTCCAAAACTCTCTCGTGCTTCTCAAGGGGTATTTCTTCTTACCACCTGCAGCCTTCTTCTGCTTTCCTTTTTCACTCGGTTTGTGGCAAAAAGCCACAGATTACTGCGTCGCGCTCAAAATGACATCTTCGCAGTGCCGCTCAGCTGTTTAAAGCGACACTGCACGCCGTTAGGCAGGTGACCGGGGCTCATGGAAAAAGAGTCGAGTAGAGTAGAGTAGGGCTAATGGAAAAGGGCCAAAAGTGTGTTAAGTCAGAGTATTAATGCACTTCAGACTCTGTTGTTCAACAAACACATCAATGAAAAAAATAATTATCTTAAGTTCTCTACAGTTCTCTTCAACCCCCAACCTTCAGGAACCACCTTGTTTCATTTTTGTTTATTCATCCATCCATCTTTGTTTGCTGACACAGCACATTTCATTTGTTCATTTTAACTCTTTCAACAGTTCATTAGTACAAAAGAACCCTCTATACATCAAGACATTACAATTAACCTTTGAAATATCAGAATCATTTTAAAGAAATACAGTAATAGAGATTATAAAGAACAGGGTCAAAGCCTCCCTGGCACAGTGCAGACATAGAGCCAGGGCGCAAACCCACTTAGGATTGACTCCAAATCGTAGATAATCAATTCAACTCCAATTGAATTCCCATCAGGCAGAGGGGCGAGGCATTTCAACAGAGCCGCAGAGGCGTTCCCCTCCTTCACCATTGACGGTGCGTTTGACACACATTTGTCATGTGGAGCCCTTGTGGAGAAACCCAAACGATTATTCAGTGAAAATCCATACCGCCCTGCTCCCTGGACACTCCTGCTAAACCTCCACGCTCATTTCTTTTCCTGTCACTCCTCTGCGGCCTAGCTTTGTCCCACTGCAGTGCAGAGTCACCGGGGTATTATGTATTTTTGATGACTGTACGGCCTGCAGACCAAACACATTCACGACCAACAGTGTTGCCAGATCTTATTAGAAAATCAAGCAGGTTGGGTTATCAAAAGAAGACAAAAATTAGTTATACAGAGCAAAAAGGATCTCATTTTGTATTAAATATAAAGGGAACTATCAGGGTTTTTTTTTTTACATTTCCTTCTCCTTTATTTAAAATAAACATTCTTCAGCCTTCCTGCCCTTTTTTGACGGACATAAGCCTGGGTAAAATACAAAACTGAGGAGTGAAAGTGGAGGAGCATATCTGATACAACTCACTGTATTTATACATTGTGTAAAAAAAGAAATCAAAGTGCTGCACAGCAGTGTTAGTTTTGACAGCGCTTTTTAATCTAGTTTTAGTTTCAGTCTTCTGCCTTAATCTTTTAGTTTAGTCATAAATTCATCATCTAACTTAATTTTAGTCCAGTTTTATTTGATGAAATCATTAAAATTTTAGTCAGTGGAATATACTTTAAGTTTAGTCAACTAAAATATGAAGTATATCTGGTGGTGTGCAAAGGCCTTTAAGGCATTTTTTTTGTTTCCTGAATTTCTGAAGTCATGCTTTACACTTTGATAAAATGAAAACATCTAATAACCTTTTAGTGAATGCTTGTAAAGTTTGATTGCATAAATTAACAGAAACAAATTTAACTTTTGTGTGACATGCAAGCACAGTTATTTAGGCTACCTGGCTGAGCATCTTTACAATACCAGAATTGACAACAAACAGTGAGCCAGCTCTATTTTGATCACTTTCCTAATTTTTTCTCAATAAATATTCAAGATGCTTTCAGGAAAGGTTGGCACAAGGATATAGTGAGTAGATTTTTTTGATGATCCAAATCAGGGCAGTTCTCCTTAATTTTGTTTAATAGCTCAAAACGGTCTCATTGGATTTCCTTACCATTTTCAGGGATTTTTGATCATGGAGCAAGAATGTTCTTTTATATTTGTCAAAGATTTTGATGGCATTAACAGAAAACTCAACTGCTTTTCGTTGGATCTTTGTGATGTTTTCAGGGGACGTTGGCCATATACAAGAAAGAAGTGGTATGATTTTAGTGGTGATCTGGGGCTTTATGTGGATCCACTATACTTCACGCGACAATGTTGGAGATCCCTTAGTGATCCCTCTGCTCTCTGACCCCTTCTAGGCATATGCTAGTTTGTGGGTGGGTTTTGAAGATATTTTTAGGGAATGTTGGTCATGGCAGAGAAATGAATTGATTTGATGCTCCAAACCCAGATGCAAATCTAGGAATTACTTAAAGGATTTGTTGACACGTAACGATAGTTTTTCTTTCTTTTTCCCGTAACTCACCAAGTTCTCAGTGGATTTTCATGAAATTTTCAGAGGATGATGCTCTTGGCACAAAGAAGACGTGATTTGATTTTGGTGGTGATCCAAATCAGGATGCAGATATCTCAACGAGCATGGTAGGGCAGTTTTTACTAATGCCTGACAATGTTCAAGGTTTGAGCCCAGTCAGTTATTCAATGATTGGGGCCATTTGTTGGCAGATTAGTCTGGTTCTTTCTGAACCTTCTCTGAAGGCTCCAAACTGAAATGTATGGAGAAACAGATTTGTGGCACCTGACTGAGCACACACATGCACCTTGTATGAAAACCATAGCACTGCAAACCAATACTGGCACATGCTTCAGTCATGGGTGTGAGCCCTCAGTGTGGAACAGCCTGCTGAAGTTACCTGAGTTTGATAGTATGAGTAAGCATCTACAGAAACGAAAGCCTGGGGATGCTTAAAATAAGCCGACATGGCAACACACACACTTGCAGGCATCTCCCCCCTGATAAACACAAATGCTGTTCTATTGATCTGCTAATCTAGAGGGGTGGGGAGTGCAGGGCTCTCATTCAGTTAAAATCATTACCCCTCCCACAAGCAGGATAAAGAGCGTGAGGGGTTTAAGGAGAAAAGGAGGACCGTGGAGGGAAAAGAGAGAGCTGGGTAATGAAGGGTGCAGAGGGTGAAAACAACGACAGTAAGATCAGTTTGTTTAAATTGTGCTGCACACCGCACTGTCACCATCTCCTCCCTCTGTCTCCACATTCCTCCATCCCCTCTCATTCACTAACTTACACCCATGCCAGTGGACTGCAGAGAGGAGCGTTTGCAGGGGGAAGTCTTCGCAGCGGTCGATAGCACTTGGCGAGTGATCTATCGACAGAGCGGGAGCGTGTGAGAGATGAGTTCAATATACTTCAATTTAGCTCCACTTGCTTTAATTACTTCCACCCTGCTTGTGTGTGTGTGTTGCCCCAGAGCTCTGGTGGACTGCCCGTGAAGCTTGATAATAAAAACACAGCACAGGTCGTTATTGAGTCAAGGGTCTGCTGAGGAGGGTCCTGAGGGCAGGGAATTCGTCTGGAGTACATACATTTTTAAACATTAGTCCTTTTAATACATATTCGCCAAACTGATGATGCTTTGAGGGGGTAAGGTTATTTTTCAGAGGATGAAGCAGGCCTGTTATAATAAATAAATGTCATGGTGTGTTAATCCCGCAGAGATATGAAGGGTTCTGATATCTTGAAATTAAGTGCTTCAATGGGTTTGGAACTTAACCATGCAATGCAGCTGGATCCACCTGATTCAATATTTGTAATGAAGCAGATCTATCTTGCCAAGCTACAATCTACAATCTAACCCTACCCAAAGCAGCACAGCCAAATCAGTGAAAAGGTGGGAGCTAATCAAATTCATCTTCTTCTGGAGTACTATGAACATCTGTGAGTTCACTGCAGTCCAGTGGCCTCCAAAGTCATCAATGCTCAAACCAATAGAGCCCCTTCATGGGTCATGGATGTAGACTGAGCATCAGAATGGAGAAAAACAGTCATTATGTGCATTGTGTGTCTTTAAACTTGGCATGGTTGTTGGGATTTTCATGCACAACCCCTTTAGGGTTTAGAGAGAATGGTCAAAAAGAGAAAATATCCAGTGTTTTGCTATGTACCAAAATTCTGGACCAAAATTCCTTGTTAAGCAGAACTACCAGAGTGGTTTGAGATGATAGAGAGTCAACAAGAACTCAACTTGTCACAACCAAGGTCCACAGGAGAACATTTCTGAACCCAAATGTCTCACCTTGAAGCAGATGGACTTCATCAGCAGAGGACCACACCAGATGCCACTCCTGTCAATGTGGGAAATAAGTTTGACAGAGAAAGTTGCCTGGTCTGATTTCTGCTTCACATTCAGGCATTGGGCTCTGAATTTGTTGTGACCGTCACAATAGCATGGATCCATCTTGGCCTCATACTTGTATAAAATTATCATCACAACCATACAGACATGAAGACCCTCCTGAAAACGAGATGTTGCATCTCAAGAGGCTAACCTCTAATAAATTTGTTTTTAATAAGTATGTGGACGGCAGGTCTATGGTTCATGGTTCAGTTGCTAACTTTAGTTTTTACTTTAGTCCACTTGTCTCCGCTTACCTTCCTTCCTTCACCCTCACACCCAACACAGCATTGAGTGGATTTGCTGTTCATCATGAAACTGGGAATTTATGTTGGGTGTTGGATATTTGTATATATATGCATATGTGTATTTTATATACTGTACGTATTTATGCATATATGTGTATCCATAAAATGGAGAGTTTTATGCACACTTGTTATGAATTGGCGCTACACAAATAAAAATTGATTGATTGATCCACCCTGCCTTGGATCAACAGTTCATTCTGCAACTGGCACTATAATAATATAGGGGACACTTTGAGCCTGTTAATACTGAGCATGGTTTAAACCCCACAGCCTTCCCGAGTATTGCTGACCATGTACTTCCATTTATCTCCTGGTTGATGCCTCAAGCTCAGTGTCTCAAAGCTAAAATCACCTCAATCTGGTTACTTTAACGTGACAATGACTTCACTGTACTACAGTGGCCTCCACAATAACCAGATCTCAATCCAATAGAGTACCTTTGGGATGTGGCAGAACAGGGGTTTCTCAACATGGATGTGCAGGTGACAAATCTGCTGCAACTGTGCAGCATCTCAGCTCTTTGTTGAATCAATGCCATGAAGCATTAAAGAGCTCTGAAGGCAGAAGCGTCCCAAGCTTGTACTAAAAAGGTGTCTCCAATGAAGTGGCAGATGAGATCTTGGCCATTGTGCTCACCTGCATGCTCCTTCTGCGGCATTGTTATTTGACTCTGGAGAGCGAGGGGCTCAAGTTTTCTCACGGTAAAAACTAAGAGAAGGAAATGAACTAGAGGTCAGCAGTCGTGCTCTAAGGTGGTTATTCTGCCTGAGTTCATCAGGACAAAAACACTTCCTGAACAAACAAGTGAGAAGTGAAGCTGCATCTGCAGGGATCACAGGTATGCACAGCATCTGTGTGCATGCAGGGATCAGAGTGTGCACTTTAGTTACCCCACATTCACACCAAAAGTGATGAAATCGCTGCTGTTTTTCTGACAAAGGAAAGAATGAGGCTTTATCATTATATGAAGAGACCCTGCAAATGCATGAATGACGGATTTTATATGGATTGTAGGCACAGTTTCCAAGATATTGGCTGGCTTTCATTCTGTTCAAAATAATCCAGAAAACTTTAATTCGGGGGTCAAAACACCAAAGTTAAGAGGACAACTATTTCAAATAAAGATAATCCGGGGTGTAGTGTAAAATTGCCCTGAGATATCTTGCTAGTATCACTGCGGTTATCCTTATGCATGTTTTATTATGATTTCTTTCTTTATGTACTTAGAGTGATGATATGTTGAATAATGGTAAATTGTTCATTTAACAACATTGAGTATCTGTTTGTTTAGAAGTAACGAGAAGAGGGGTTATGACTAATACAGCAAATGTAAGAAGTGCTATATTAATTACATATTTTGTATAATGTTGGGCTTTTTACTGATCAAGGGGAGTTTTACTCATATGTTGAATCTTGGTTTTTTATTTTTGACTATTACATAATAGACAGCATACATTTTATTATATTTGCATTTAAAAAAGGTTATATATCATTTGCATATTTAATCATATTACAATTTAAGGTTGCTAAGAGGTTCTTACTGAAAGTACAATTACATACAGAATGTTTTGACTTTTCAGGTTTTTAAGTAGTTAAAAAACAACACAAATTGTGTTGTGATAGGTTGATATCATAATGTTCTATAATCTCACAATGTAGTTAGGATTACAGCACTGTATATTATACTGATTTTATGTTATAAGTTTGATGCATTTGTATATGTGTTTAATACAACAGTCTTACATGTTATTAACAGATTACCTCCCACACCATAGAGCCTAAGTACATGTCTAAAAGAGTTCATGACTTAAAGTTAAACTTATTAAACTAAAGATAAGTATTTTAAGAAAGTACATGCTGTACTAAACCAATCTCCCGGCATAACAGTACACTCTGTGCCCACAGAGGGACAGAAAAACACGACCATATTTGGGCCTGGAAGGGAAGCCATTTTGGATCAATTCAATTTTGAATCGGCCATGAAACAATGATAGTAATAACTCTAATTTTAACTTAATGATCAAAATAAATAAAAGATGGACTCCATAGAAGTGTATTTAGGCTTATAAGAAGGAAAAATATACTTTTGCAATGAAGAACTAAGAGAATGTGACCACTGAAGGGAAAAGGGGAGGAACCTTTTGGAAGCTTCGAGAAGACACAAAGCAACTCCCGTTTGTTATTGTTCACCCAGTGTAACTTTAATAAACGTCGTTTGTCAAATTTGCAATTTGCCTACATTCGTGCTTTTTTGACCCGCGAGGATACACTTTTGAACTAGACCTAATTTACGCCAGTTTTATCTTAGCTGCCATTTCCGTGCAGAAAATACGAGCCAACTCATTCGATAATTACTGCTGTCCAGGAAGACACTGCGGTTGGGGGGGGGGGGTATCCATACCCATACAAATTGCAGCACGTTTTTCATTATGTATGTTTGCTTACAACTCAACTGTGCCAGTCTCACACACAATGATGTTTTCTCTTTATATGAACCCTGTCTTCATGACTTGGCCTGACCTCACCTGACCACATCTGACCTTTATCAAATTGTTTTCAGTTTTGCCAACTTAGAAATTAGCTTAACTTTATGTAAAACTCTTAATACGGATCGTTTAGAAAACACCTTGAAATAAACTCAAAACACAAAAAATATTTAGTTTTGTTTAAAGAAAAAATCATTTAATGCCAGCAACTTTAAGTCCTTATGTGGCTGGAAGTTGGCTGGCTGCTGGCAACGAGGGGAAAATTGAAGATCCAAGTTGAGCCCTGTTTGTCCTTTTAGTAACTTAAAGCTGTTTTACTGAATTTACAAAGCCTTCATGTTTCAGCTGTAAACTCTAATGATTTATACTGTTTTCTTCAAGAGAAAAACATAGATGTTTTTATGCCACTTCACTCCCTGCCCATTTTGATTCCGTGTAGTGTGTAATTTGTGGTTTGTGGACATGAGCTGAACATAGTACTTAGGTGCGTATTTGACACGAAATCTGCAAGACAACTTCTGCTCCTCGACATGTTCTTCACCTGCCTGAGAACCAGCAATGATAACAGGGTTGAAAATATGTGCTCCGCTCTGCATGAATCTTTCATCTGCAATTTGTCAGCAAACGCTCTCTTCTTGAAACAGACAGAGGGAAAACAGCAGCAGGGTGTGGACAGCAGCACCAGGAACTGGATTTTAGTCAGACGTGGTCTGGACTGGTTCACCTTTACTTTAAAACATAATGACAAAGCCAAAAAACTTGAAACTGATTATACAGTACCCATTCAACTGCCTTTTATATTAAGCAGCTTATCAGTCAATCACATGGGAGCAACTCAGTGCTGAAGTCAAAACTGGGCTTCATAATGGAGAATAAAGGTCATTTATGTAACTTTAAAATTAGGCATAGTTGTAGGGATTTCCATGCACAACCTCTCTAGGGTTTACAGAGAATGGTCCAAAAAGAGAAAATATCCAGTATCTGTGCCAAAATTCCTTGTTGAGCAGAATGACCAGAGTAGTTTGAGATGTTAGAAAGGCAACAGGAACTCGTATAACTTGCTAAACGAAGGTCTGAAGGAGAAATTTTCTGAATGCACATGTCAATACATGAAACAAATGTACTTCAGCAGCAGAGGACCACACCAGATGCCACTCCTGTCAATGTGAAGAATGAGCCTTACACTTAAGTTCACACTAGATAATAAAAGTTTAACAAAGAAGGCTGCCTGCTCTGATGAGTTTGATATTTGCTGCCACAGTCAGATGGTTGGGCCAGGGTTTGGTGTGGACATTATGTTAGCATGGATCCATCCTGCCTTGGATCAACAGTTCAGGCTGCTGCTTGTGTTTTGATGGTGTGAGGTACACTACCCCTGAACTGCATGGTTTAAACCCCAGCTTACCCGAGTGTTGCTGCTGACCATGTCCATCCCTTCATGACCACAGTATCTTCTGAATGATGCTTCAAGCCCCATGTCTTAAAGCTCAGATCATCAGAATCTGGGTTCTTGAACATGACAATGAGTTCACTGTGCTGCAGTGGCCTTCACAGTCATCAGATCTTAATCCCAAAGAGCACTTTTGGGATGTGGTGGAAAGGGTGACTCTCATCATGCATGTGCAGCAACTGTGTGATGCAGATTTGGACCAACATCTCTGAGGGATGTTTCAGTGCCTTGTTAAATAAATAAACTCTGAAGCAAACTCCAGTTGTTCCCATCTGTCAATAATAGATTATTATTTTTGTGCTGTGTTAGATGGAGATTGGTTAAACTTTAATTTATCGTTATTTCAACACAGTGCTGATCAGCCTCAAATGAATCATATCACTTCATCACCTAATATGGCTTTTCTATTTCAAATGTTTTATAATCTCAATTTTTCAATCTAAATACTTTTTTATCATGTCGTTTGTGTTTCTCTTCTCTGGTCGATCTCAAGACCTTTTAGCTTAGTTTCGACCAGAGCGCAGGTTTACCACAATCAAAACAACACACCAAACGCACTCCTTATTACAGACAGGAAACATGCTGCTGGTGATTCTCTGACTCATTACACAAAGTAATTCATTTAGCATTAATCACTCATCAGGCTCAGTGTTGATAAAATAGCTGATGGGAGCAAACATGTATTTAATTATATATTATGCAATAAGCATGGCGTAACACCAGACGGAGAGAGTGTGATAAGAGGTGAAGAGACAAAATAACACTCAAACCCACGTGAACATTCATGTAAGTACACAGCTGTCTGATGAACCAAAACGGATGATACATGTGACCTTGACCTTTGACTTTTGGCCTTAAAGGAGACATATCATGCTGATGCATGATTTAATACTTACATATAATATAATAAATTTGAAAACAAGACCTTACACACCCTTAATTTTCAAAAAATGAGATATTGTATTTTTTCTGATATCCTAGAACGAGATTTGATGCCTCTGAAAATAGGTCATTGCGAGATGTCCGCGAGATTTCAAACGTCATGACATCACGAGGTACCTTTCTTTTTATTGGAGTAATCTGATAAAACACTTCCTCCTCTGTGATGTCCTTTAGCCACAAAACCATCACCGAGAAACACATCCACCCAGCAGGGGTTTATAGTTCCCTAGCTCACACTCACTCATTACCAGCTCTGGCCTGTAGGGGGACTCAATACGCTCTCGCTGCTTTGAGCCTGCCGCAAAATACAGTAGAAGAAGAAGGACAGGCTGGCTCAACCCCCGATAGAACTGACCAATCAGAGCACAAAGGGCTGTGACGTTGCGAGGTAACTTTAGGTCATCCTGAGATCTGAGCGTTTCAACGAGAGCTTGATAATGGCCTAAAATGAGGATTTTGAGAACGCTATTGTGGGGCAATGAAGGAACTAAATGACTTGTACTGAGGGCAGAAGTGCTTTACAGGCATCCTAGTCTGGCATAGTGAAAAGGAGAAACAAGCATGATATGTCTCCTTTAAGTATCTGATCAATCAACAATTAAGACAAAGTTCACATTTGTGCAAAGTTTGATGAGAATTCCTTTAAGTATTCTCGAGATATTATATTTAGAAGTTGGGGGCAACCATGGGGCTCCATGACCTTGACCAATGTCCTATGCCCTTCAAAGTAAGAGGACTTCAAATCTGTTTGACCTTGACCTTTGACCTATGGTCAATTTATTGATGAAGTAATTTTTAGAAACAATTTGGCAATTTGGTATACCAGCTGAGCAGGGTGAGCTGGGTGTGAAGGCGCACCAGGGGGGTTCAGGTTGGATTCAGGTTGGCGCAGTGACAATGATGTCACACGTCACCAAACCCTCAGAGGCAGGTTTCCAGAGTGTCAGGCACATTTCAATGCAATAAACACAATCAATCACTATTCAGTTTTAACCATCCATACCAGGATACACATTTGTGTCTATATTAATTGTCCTGTCACATCTGATGTCAGAACAAAGATGTTTGTCATAACGGAAACTTTTCCTGACGGCAGCTGGAAGTGTGAATGCACATCTCACAAGCCAACAACAAACAGCCTCATCACACAAAGAAAAAAAAAAGAATAAATGTAAGTCACTCAGTGTCTAATGTGATTGCCCGTACTTCTCTGTTTAATTCTTTATTCTTAACGTGATCTAAGAAGATGGGGTAGCCTACATTATTGCAAGGAGGATGAGGAGGAGATACCGGGAGGGGATATATCACAAAAGGTTCTGCTATTTGGCGATGACAGACCAGGAATGCAGGTGGATCACAAGCATGATAAATGGATAAGCCTGCTGCTGTTTGTAAATGCAACTGTCACTTAATTTTGTACTCCTCTTCATGACACAGGAACAGATTACATCTGTCCTGCGAGGTGGTCCACAAGGTGATGCTCATCGTGGCCTCCAATTCGCGTCCCGAAGGCCCCTACGCTCTCCCAGTTGCTGAAAAGTGACAGCCGCTCTGACCATCTCCGCCACCAAGTCTTTCCAGCACGCTGTGGCCACAGTGGCAGGGATCAGTCAGACTGATCAGTGGCTGCGGTGCATTTAAAGTCCAGGAGAGGCGTTCATTTGATTGGTGAAGGTCACTCGGCTGTGTTAAACCCACTCCCGCATTGTCTCCTCCCTCACTTGTGCGGGGGGTAGGGACGGAGGTGTGGGTGTGCAACGACTATGCCTGGTCTATGAAATTGGAGCCCATTTTGTTCACAAGCAAAGGATGATCACAACTCTAAGGTCTTGACCTTTGAGCTCCAAATTTTAGTCAGTTTACCTTCAGATCTGGGTGAAGACATGGTGAGATTGTTGGCTCATAGACATAAAATTACATAATTTTAGGATTGGTTGTTTTTGCAATTAAGCTGGACAGTTTAAGGCTTAATTCTACTTAACGTTCCTTTGAATCGGCTGATCAGTGTTTTGTTACAGTGCAGCCCGAGGCTGTGACGTCAGTAGAGTTCAAAGGTGAGGTCATTTGTCGGTGCAGAGCTGATGAGTTCACAGATGCCTCACACGTCTAAGAATTTTGGAAGGATCCATTTTTTCTGTCTGAGTTCACCACAGCTGACTCACCGCCGCGGATCCATTCATCTCAGCCTGAGAGCCGATGACGGACGTGCGTGTGCAGGAGGAACACCTGTGTGGACGGTGCAGAGATCAGTGACTCCTCCACCTGCCCATGGAGGAAAACAAAAACACACACACACACACTGACACATAAAAGAGAAGGAGGATGTGGTTAAAATGTTCCCCTTTTTTGTTTTATGAATGAATACTGGAGAAACCCAGAGCCAATATTCAGTGGTGATATTTTAACCCTTTCAGCTCTATGGGATCACTACTCAATTGTTTTACTTGCATCCCTGAAATCATTCAAAGCTCACATCTCTGTCAGTCTTTTCAGGACATCAGGTCAAGATGATCCTTCAAGGAAGTTTGTGATTAGCCATGCAGTGCTGTAGTTTATTTTGTAAACATTACTTTTGTGGGTTTATAGTGATAAATCTGTATTCAGGGATTTTTTTAAAGACTTTTCTTATTAAAAAAAGACAACAACAAAAAAGTAGAAGAATTTAGAAGTTAAGAGTAACCAAGAGGCTCCATGACCTTGACCTGTGTCCAACTTTTCTCTTCTTACTTGTCTGTTATCTCTCTCCTAAGCCAAAACACCTTGCACTGTTCATTGAACAGGGCCCTGAATGTGAAAGGCATGGCAGTAATCGTCATCAAAATATTCCCTGTTTTGTGCAATGTAACGGCCTACTCCATGGTGTGTCCTTGCAGGTTTTTTAGAGGCAGCTGGGTTTCTAAGTAAAAATTTCGGTATGGAGGTTCAGAGCGTTATCGTCCCGTCAGGTTTCAGCCTTCCTTTGAAGTGAGTGTGTGTGTTTGCAGTGAGGGGAGTCAAAGTGTGAGATTCATGTCAGCACAACTTCTGTGAGTGTGTGTGTGATCTGTGGATCTGTGTGAAGGTAAGCCAGGGGTTCTCCTGACTAGAGGGCTGTCTGACTGATGTGAGAAGAGTCGGGTGTGTGTGTGTGCAGTGTCCTGCCTCCACCCCCTCTGTCTGTCCTCTGTGGGGTTTTCCATCGGCTGGTTAGATCTCCTGTGTTGGATCCAGCAGGTAATGGTCCATGCAGACAAAACCAGCAGAGGATGAAGGGACAAACATTCTGTTTTTTTCTTTTAATCATTTTAAACTTTTTCCCTTTCTTACATCAGCCAAATTGTTGTTTGGTTTCAGGACCTGTTGGTCCCGAAACCAGATCTGGGACACGAACCAATCCCCCTGACAGGAAGTCTTCTTCATGTTTGATTTTTCTTTGAGCCTCCTGACTTGTGTTGGCACTCCACTCTGACCCACAAATGAATTAGACACACAAGTGATTCCTGCAAAATGAGAAATAAATCTCTAAAAACAATACTACATCTTTTTTTTTTGTCTTGCTTCAGTCCTGAGTCCATGACAAGCAGACAAACACCATTCTTTCGACAGTGCAACAAGGAAGAGACAGGCAGAGCTCGCCCACCGCTAATTAGCTTAGCTCAAACTCTGGGAGTCAGTGGGTATAGCTAGCCTGCCTCTGCCTACAGTCATCAGATAAACTCTTCAGCAACTCTAAATGGTCCTGTGGGCTTGTTGTGACTCATTTTTTACCATGTTATGTTATGTTATCTTCTACTATCATCATATTATCTTCGTCTACTCCTAAACAAAGTCTTTGTTTTGTTGACTTATTTCCATGTTGGTTTGTGCTAAAGATGTGACTTTTAAATGGCTCTTTTAAGCAAATGATGAGGACCGTTTGTGAGTGAGATTTATTTGTAAGCCATTCTTAAATTTGCAGACAATTTGCAAACCACTGCGGATGGAGGTCAACAGAACAGAGCCTCTGTTTATGGGTAGAATAAGGTAATATGTAGATAGAAGAAGACAACATAACACAACGCAGCAATAGAAATGAGCCACACCAAGCACACTGGACTGTTTAGAGTTGCTCAAGAGTGTATCTGACGACTGTAGGCAGGTGCAGGCCAGCTATAACCATTGGCTCCCAGTGTTGGATCTTAGCGAATTAGCAGTGGGTGAAATTTGTCTGTCTATTCCTTGTAATGGAATGCAGAGTTGAAAGAATGGTATATATCTGCTTGTCATGGACAAGGGTAAGACACACAAAAAATGTTGGCATGTCCCTTTAACGCCCAAAGTTACTTGCTGTAGCCTACAGGTCTTTCATAAACACATAGAAGTCTGATCCTGTCAGTTTAAGCAGGTGTTTTAGTAATTATAATGGTGTTGTCTGCAAGCCCATAGGTGACTTTGGGGCTTTTATGGGAGGTAAAGCTCCCCTAATTTTCATTCAAGACTCCTGAGGGTGAAAATAACAACACTATCAAAGCCTCCTGCATCATTCATTTCATTTATGGTTTAAAATGGTCCAGCGTCAGTCCCAGTCCTTTCTTTGCTTCCTCCTCAGCCCAACACACTCTGAGTCTGTGAGCCTATGCTGGTACTCAGGTAATGTTCCTCTGATCTTCTCCCCACCACATCTGACACCGCCTACCCTTATTTGTGGATTATACACACACTGAACCCTGTCCTAACTAGACACAATGTAGCCGTACTCCCGCAGGTATGACCGGCCAGATGTGCACGGCAGCTCTCTGTAATCTTATCTGAAACATGTTACCGAGCAGATGAGCCTGTATGCTGGCAGAAACCTGTACGAGGTAACGTTTCCTTGAAGTGAAATGCAGCTGAGGACATGAAACAATCAGAGACAAATATGAGTGAAGCGGAGTTTCCCAGAAGCAGAAGAAAGAGTAAACGGGCAGATGTTCATGGCTGCAGAAAGGTTTACACATTTATAAAATCACCCTGGAAATAACTTGTATTTAGTACATTTATTTTTAAAATAAATTACACAAAAAATACACAGAAAAAAGTCAGATCTAGGCAAGAGTGTTTATCTATTTTCAAGTCCGAAATATCTAAAAGGCTTATTTAAGTCCACTTTTACTGAACAAGTCAAGATAAATATCTTACTTTAAGGAATGAGTGGCAAAAATGAGGTGTTGAATTGCTTGTAATGGTAAGAAACATCTTCCATTGAAACAAAGAAAATTTCACTCAGTGAGGGTCTGAAATTCAGGTTTAATATCTGCTTTGGAGATAAAGTTTCAGTTTAAAACAACCTTTAAGTTAAATTTGTCTTGTCTGATTGTCAGATTATTTTACTTTTCACAAGGCACTCATGCCTTATTTTTAGTTTTAATATCATCAAATCAGATCTTAACCTCAACATGTTGGAAATTATGGCTTTGAATTACTCTAGTGAGATTCTTTTTTTCTTAAAATTGGACAAATACTCTAACCTAGATTTGAGTTTTTGGAGTGTATTCCTTCACATCATTGTTAAAGGAGACATATGCTGATGCATGATTTAATACTTACATATAATATAATAAATTTGAAAACAAGACCTTACACACCCTTAATTTTCAAAAAATTAGATTTTTTTTTTTTTTTCTGATATCCTAGAACGAGATTTGATGCCTCTGAAAATAGGTCATTGCGAGATGTCCACGAGATTTCAAACGTCATGACATCACGAGGTACCTTTCTTTTTATTGGAGTAATTTGATAAAACACTTCCTCCTCTGTGATGTCCGTTAGCCACAAAACCGTCACCGAGGAACACATCCGTCAGCAGCCAGCAGGGGTTTATAGTTCCCTAGCTCACACTCACTCATTACCAGCTCTGGCCTGCAGGGGGGACTCAATACGCGCTCGCTACTTTGAGCCTGCCGCAAAATACAGTAGAAGAAGAAGGACAGGGTGGCTCAACCCCCGATAGAACTGACCAATCAGAGCACAAAGGACTGTGACGTTGCGAGGTAACTGTAGGTCATCCTGAGATCCGATTGTTTCAACAAGAGCTTGATAATGACTTAAAATGAGGATTTTGAGAACGCTATTGTGGGGCAATGAAGGAACTAAATGACTTGTACTGAGGGCAGAAATGCTTTACAGGCATCCTAGTCTGGCATAGTGAAAAGGAGAAACAAGCATGATATGTCCTCTTTAAAGGGATTGTTCTGGATTTATGAGGTAGATGGAATTAGCCTGAACATTAACTACAGTGACAGATCAGCTCTGCATCTGTACAAGAAGAATCAAAAAGGGCTACTTAGCTGCTGATTGAACTTTAGGTGATTAGCAGCCACAAAAACATTGTGGGTTAATTACAAACTATATCCAACATATTTACAACAACTTGTCTGTCCACAACCAAGCTTTGTTGTTTTATACTTGTCATAGCCTTTGTGTCCTTAAGGCTTCACAAGAGGAACAACTCCTAATAACTAAAAAGATTGGTGATTTTTGCAGTGAAAATGACCATTAGGGCTGTCATTTTCTCCAAAATCAAACTCAATAGGTTTTCAAGCATGAACCTTCTTAACCAAAGAGATTTGATTTGCAACATTTATGCCCCCCTGGTTGCAACACACACAAGGCATTTTCACACTATTGTTTTATTATTTACCTCTTATTGAAGCCACATCGATGGGCCACATGTCCTTGCATTCAAAGCATGCAATTGTGATGGCCTTTTTCCATGCCACAAGCAGGAACATGGAACCTGTAAGTACTGGGCTGAGCACTTGACAAAACACTGCTAGACTTTGGTGGCTGAAAGGCAGACAAATGAATCAGCAGTTTTGTCACAGTGGGCCAGATGCTTTGGACATAATTAACACACAGTGGAGCCCAAAGTACTTCTATAAGGCACTCCTCAAATGTTTCAATGTTGTTAATGTCTTGTCTATTGCCTTGAGGTGTCTTAATCGATTTGTTTCTGGCACTCAAGTTACAGTTGTTGTTGAGTTTAAGAGAGCATTTGGCCAAACTTGAGTTTTACTTGGAGCACCCTCTTCTGGATCAAGGGGTTCTGGTGCACTAGTGTGCGATTTAGCTGTAAATTTTTTTTAGGTTTTTTTTGTTTGTTTGTTTGTTTGTTTTTTGCATTTTGCATTTTGTATCTTTACTGATAGCTGAGAGAGACTGTGGATAGGTTTGTGAAAAGGGGTGGGAGAGAGAGTAGGGAAGACACTCTGCAGACTGGCCACAAGCTGGATTTGAACCTGAGCCAGCAGAAGCATATGTATGGCTCATGCCTGGTTGCTTACCACTCTACCAAACCAGCACCCCGAGTTGTTTAATATTTAAATGTATTTTTACTCTTTGACTATGAAGTTGTACCCTCATGCCCAACAGATATTTAAATATTGAGTTCAAGCTGACAGCCCTGATGGTCTGTGTTAACTTTAGATACTTGGGAATACTTGTGTGCTCTGGAGCTCGCCCAAGAAAAACTTCTGTAGATGGAGAGTCAACAGGTCTGATTGAAAAATGGATCAAACCGATTTGCTAACTGCAGATTCTTTGTTAATTAAGGCAAATAAATTATGAGCTTGTGCTATCAAACTGGATTAAATAAGAGAGTGAGAACAGCAAATCACTTCAGGATTTTTGAAGACCAGAGGATACCAAAAGTTTATATTTATTCCCCTTCAGTCTGCAGCTCTCATCATGCAGAGCCTCCCTGCTATAACAACAAATATTCTTTTATGGACCCAAAAATACAGAGAACGCAAATGAAAATTTAGCCTCAAAAGCTTCCACTGACTGTTTATTTTGTTTATTTTCAGACAGAAGCCATGTTTTTGTGCTAAGTATAATTGAGGAGAACACATTAGGTCGGTCTGTTTCTCGACCTTGGCCGCTAGTGTTGTGTTACTCAAGACTGGTCTTGGTCTCGAGACCACATTTTCGGACTGGCCGAACTAGGGATTTTCCATCAAGTCGGATCAAGACCAGCACTGATCTGCTGTTATTCAACTTCATTATTGTCAATAAGGAGAAACACTTGGTAAAACAACAAAAAGTAGCCCCAGTTCATGTGTTTTTTCCCCCCTGTGAGGACTTCAACCTTTCCGGTGTTGTGACTGAGGGACACTCCCCTTAACTGCTCAACCTTGTCATGGGTTTTAAAATTGTTTTTGATGGTCTTGGTCATGGTCTTGTCTCGGTCTCGCATTGTCTCGGTCTTGGTCTCGACTCGGTCTCAACTCCCAAAAGTCTTGGTCTTGGTGCATTTTGGTCTCGGGCAAGTCATGGTCTCGGATAGAGTGGTCTTGAGCATAACACTATTGCTCTCATTGGTCAGTGTCTCTGACGTGAGCAGGCTAGCCGCAATAATGGCTGGGCCCCTGAAAGTCCCCATAAGTGGGCCCTGGATAATTTTTTTCAATGTGGAAGATGAAGCTCCACCCAGCTGGGTCATACATGGCTACGGGTTTTCCTGAGTTCTCAGGAATTGAGGGGGCGCAAGTTTTTTTTTTAAAAAGGTAAAGATTGATTGAATTCAGGTTGTACAAAATATTTGCTTACTTTTCTTGGGCTCCTCTATGACTCTGGGCACTAGAGAAATTCGTCCTTTACCTCCTGTTATGGGCACTCTTGAATGTGAGGCAACCAATTGTTGGAGGCAGGACAAAAATCAAACCTGCTGGATTCTCTGTCACAGAGTTGTAGGCCATCCCAGATGGAGACTGGACTGTTGCTGTCGGTCACTATGACACACCACAGGGGGCAAATTACTGATTTTTATGGTCAATGGGTGCTGAAAGCTTATATTGTACTTAAATAGACCATATACTGTAGACATGAGGACCCTCTTGAAAGTGAGATGTCACATCTCAAAGGGCTTACTTTGAATATATTTATGTTCTGAAAGTATCGTGCAACTCAAATAAAGACTGATTGATTAAATCTATATAAGCAGACATAATGTATGCGATGTGGACAGATTCATGATCTGGGCGTCCATGGATTTGTAGCTATCATAAAGTCTTATTTTTAGTCCCTTTGTCTCTGCCTCTAATTATATGAAGGCATATATGTGTATCTATTAAATGACCATTTGGCAGTCATGGAGCAGCTGACTACCAAACAATATGTTGGATTGTAGTGTGGACGAGGCAGTTACAAAAGCAGCTCACTGAAAATAAACCAGCGGCTTAGATGAAGCCCTGATAACATATCATTTTTCTCTGTGCTTCAGTGCTTTCTCTGCATAGTTACTCCCTGTTCCTCCCGCCTCTCTGTTTGATTGACACCTGGTCAAAGCAGTCTCAGGTGTCTAAAGAAGGCAGGATGACTCATGAAGACAGTCGGATGAAGAAAGAGATGATGTGATGACGAATAAAAGGATAAAAGAGGGAAGCGGTGCTCTCAGCCTGTCAGTCACTGCTTTAATTGTTGTGTCTGTCAGGGGGAGCGTGTGCTGTCTCTTCACGCTGATGACTTCATGTTGTTCTTCTCCTCCTTCACTCCCTTTACCATCTATTTCCATCAGCTCAGACATAGACACTCAGTCCTCATGTCCTCACTTCTATGATTACCTTCTAAGCTGTTATACCTCTGACACATTTACATACAGGGACAGATAACTTCAGTGCCCCTTTGATCAGACTGCTGCCTTTTTCATCCACACAGGTCATGTCTTGAGACTATCTATTGAGCTTCTACCTAGAGTCAAGGATGAACTGGTTAAATTCTGGAGGTCACAATTCAAAGGTAGCTTGTGAAAGTGCTGTCTCATAAATGTTTAAAGGGAATAGATGTTGGAGGTCAGTGCTCAATGGTCAAAGGGTGAACTCACTGGATCACATGGTTATCTGTTGCTTATTAAAGCATTACTGCGCAGATCATTTCTGACTGCTCAACCCTGCACAATGATTTAGATACAACATGATAATATTTTGGAGGTCATAGGTCAACAATTTGAGGTTGTGGAGCATGTTGGTCAACCTTGCTTTTGAGCAATATGTCTCGGAGAGCATTAGAGAGGGTTTCTGGCATAATTTGCACAAATGCACATGCTTACTCGAGGACTAAGATATTCAATCCATTCATCCATCAGTGGTACAGCTTATCCATTTTGGGGTTGAAGCCAATCACAGCTGACATTTGGCAAGAGGTGAGGTGCAACCTGAAGCAGTCGCCTACTGAAAATTAACTGATAAAAATCAGCTGACATTGCTTTTGAATTGTGGTTCAACAGAATTGCTTTAAAAACTAAATAATGACTCTGGCCTGATCAAAAATGATGGTACCCATAACTTCAGATTTTGTTGCACAATGTTTTGAGGCAATTACTGTAATCAGGCAATTACTTTAACTCTCAATGAGACTTCCACACGTGCCACAGGTATTTTGACACCTCATGAACAAGCTGCTGCAGCTGTCTCAGGTTTGAAGGGTGTATTCTCCAGACTGCATGTTCCAGCTTCTATGCAAATGTTCAATAGGATTTAGATCAGGGCTCATAGAAGGCCACTTCAGAATAGTCCAATATTTTGTTCTGAGCCATTCTTGGGTGTTTTTCACTTTGTGTTTTGGGTCATTATCCTGTTGGAGGGACCATGCCCTGCAGCTAAGACCAAGATTTCTGACACTGGGCAGCACATTTTGCTCCAGAATGCATTGATTGTCTTAAAGATTTCATTATGCCCTGCACAGATTCAGAACACCCTGTGTAAGTTGCAGCAAAGCAGCCGCAGAATATAAACAAGCCTCCTCTGTGTTTTACAGAAGGTACAGTGTTCATTTCTTTGTATGCTTCTTTTTTACGATGGTGAACATAGATCTGCTATGACTTGCCAAAAAGCTCCAGTTTTGTCTAATCTTTCCAATGGTAATTTATCCTTATCTGTCTCTTCAATTTGTCATAAATCTTCCTCTTGCAGCCACATTCAGGGAGGTTGGCTACAGTACTGCGGACTTTAAACTTCTGAATAATATGTGCAACTGTAGTTGCAGGAACATCAAGCTGCTTGGAGATGGTCTTATAGCCTTTACCCTTGACATAATTGTCTATAACTTTCTTTCTTATCTCCTGAGACAACTCTCTCTTTAGCTTTCTGTGGTCCATGTTCAGTGTGGTACACGCGTGATACCAAACAGCACAGTGACTACTTTTCACCCTTTTTAGCCCCAATAAAGCTCATTTTAATTTTATTTGAACTGACAGATTTTTGTCTTAACCTTTTTGTTCAAAGGTCAGAGGGAATCATGATCACCATCTGCTTGTGAATGCGTAATCTTTTACTCATGATCAGGGTTTTCCCTCCAGTTTGCACCGATGTCCTCTCATACACAAGGACAAACTGATATGATTTTGGACGGACAACATCAAATTTCCTTGGGCCTCATGACCACATCATGTGTTTGAAAGCTTGATATGATATAGAACGTTTTTTCCTCCTCTCTGACACAATGAGTTCACTGAATTTGGTTGGTATAAGTTCAGAGGTCTGTAAGCCTATAAGGAGGTGTAAATGAAGAAACACATGATACTCTGGCAAAACAAACAACAAAACTCTTTCAAGGTCTGTTTAGAATATTTTTTATTTCCTCTCATACCTGTAAAAATATATTCTCAAAATAAATAATTTTATGAAATAAATATAGTGTATGTTCTTAGCAAACAAACTCATAAATAAGAAGACAATCTGTCCATAGTTTGTAAAGGTGTCTCCGTCCATCAGGGTGTCAGAACCACTGAATTCCTTCACAGGGATCACGGGCATGTCCAACAGCAACAGAAGTCCTTACTGCATCATTTCTTCTTTTCTTGTTCTTCGTGTCAGGTTTTCTCAGCAACATCCTCTCTGGAGCAGCTTAAATGGAGGTTCAGACTCATTTTTGTCAGCCCCTCACCTCTCAAAACCTCTTAACAGTTCCCAAACAGGTCTGCCTTCCAGTGCATTGACTACCTCAAACACAGTGGTTCTGTTTCAGTGGTCTGATGGGCTTCAGTAGGCAAACAACAGCAAGCAGCCTGGCTTTTATTCCCCACTTTTGGTCTGCTTGTTCATGCTGGACTCAGTAGACTCAAAAAGTAGCAAAATAAGTGAAGTCTGCATGGGCCAATAAAGGAGCAGAGTTAGGGGAAGGCAGCATCTCTGTCCATCTTTGGGGCCTTCACTTCCTCAGTAGAAGATCCCTCACCACCAACAGTCTACTTCAGGGAGCCTCTCTTTCCTTCCTCCGTACTGCTGATGCACTTCTGATGATCCTGTTCCCTCCAGTCCAACAAGATCTCCACGTCCAGAGACAGGGCCTGAGTTACGTGCACGCGGCTCAAACAGGCTTTGACCAGCTCAGTGCTCGTGTCCTTCTGGTCTCAGCTCTGTCCAAGGATGTCTCTGTAAAGCTCTGGTACCCTCTCCGGGTCCACAGGCCGCGGTAAGAAGTGAGTGAACCTCTGATGCCTCCTCGACCTCGTTCCATCTCTTGAAGTCCCGTCTTTGTTCAGAGCTACAAAGTAAAACGCGCCTCTCTCTCCGTGTCGGTAGATGTTGGAAGAGTACGTGTTGTACCAGTTCTCCTCAAACTGTTCCCTGAAAACACACTCGGCTGAGAGCTTCTCCTGCAGACAGAAAATGAGGAGAGAAATTATTAATGATGCATAAAGTGTGCCGCTTACTCAAGAAGTTTTACACATAACTTCCAAAATTAGCTGTTTAAGAAGCTGAATAATGAATGACATCACAGCATTAGACTTGAATGTGCTCCTACTTACCGATCCATAAAGTTCCCCTTTGCTGTTCATGGCAAGATAGAGACCACTGTCCACCCCTCTGATGCTGACCAGTCCCACAGCCAGACTGATGAACTCCAAAATACCTGCAGACACAGATTATAACAAATTATTACACAAAAATTTAAATTAGTCTGACACCTTTGTTTGATTATAGGCTGTTCTACCAACAGGCAAAAGTAGGCAATGTCAAAAGCCTTGCATGCTCAGACGCTCAATATCACAACCTTTATGAACACCAAATGTGAGGCACATGTCTAAAACTAACTTCCAGGGACTTTCAGTTATTAAAGACACATAATTTACATAAATTACACATGCTCCTAAATGCACAGTTAAGTTGGGAAGACATGTTGTGTACCTCCACTTATTTAAATGTTACCAACTGTTTGGTGAAATTAAGAACAACTGAGAAGAACTGTTTGCTTCTTTTAGCTATTTTTTCAAATAAGACAATCATTTTTACATCATTTTGACTTTTTCTCAGTTATGTTGCCATTATGTTTGAAGGGAAGAAGTCATATATCCTGAAAAAAGTCTGGAAAGTGGGCTGAACTGGTAAAGAGACAGGATTTTGCATAAATTTAACATTGCCAATCTATTTGTGCAATTCATATTGGTCTCTATAGCAGATGTCGCACCAGAAGTACAGTTTTATGTTAGCCGATGTCATTTTGGATTATCCCATCCCATCGACCATTTTTCAACATTTGCAAGAATTTGCTGAGCTGTTTCCCTGAAATGTTTAACCTGCTGCGTATGAAGAAAAGGCCCTCATGCGTCCAAAACCATGCAACCTTGCAGTGCAGCTTGATCCACCTGGTTCAATGTCTTTAATCAGTTTGATCCATCATGTCAAGCTCCATTGTACAATGACTGTGCTCGGTCCAAAGTGGCACGGCCTAATCTGAGTCCTTTACAGTAGGAAGAGGTGGGAGCTACGAGGGGGATGACATACAAATATAGATAGTTGCTTTACTTCCAACATGTTTTGGTGAGAGTTTGTTCTACCAAGTTGTTCACGTTTTGTAGTTTACACCAACTACATTATATCTGGTTGGCCCATAATGAATGTGACTGATGGAACAATCGTCCAATTCACCTGCTTTGCTTCTGAAAGGTTACATTTAAATAGCATTTTGGCTTTTTCTGTTTATTTTTTCCTTTACATTATTTCCAAAATGTTGCCAAGTTACCTATTTGTGGTTTCAAGGTTTGTTCACCATACAGATTAAATTCATACACACATTACTGCACACTTCTCATGTTGCACAAATAGTTTGGTAATTTTAGGAGTCTTTAACTGAAACAGAGTGAGGTCTTTTACTCTCACCGACACCTCAAAAGTGATGTGAAAATATCTATTCTGTCGAGACATGCTGTTAATGTTGATTTTTTTATCTTCTTATAAAGCAATGCGGTCAAGATCTGATCATCTATGCTAATTCCTGCACTAACAGCTTCTCACTTATGTCCTGCATCTGGTGTGTGTGCTGGTGTGCTTGGCCATTTATATCACGTCTTAGGTGTCTATTTTGGTTTGATTTAAGTAAAAAAAAAGAGGTCAGATGCAGCTCTTTTTCCTTCCCCTTTGCTAACACTCTGATGCTACCAGAGACTATAACAACAAGTTCTGTGCTGATTGGGTGCACAAATTAAACGTGATTGGAGAAAAGAGGGGCCACTGGCTGTGAAACCAAATTTTGAAGCAGTCATGGTGCTTGCATGTGATGAATAGAAGCCCCGCCTGTAGGTGGAGGCCAAGTTGCTATGACATCATGTACTTAAAAAAAAATTTTTAAGGGCATTTCTCTATGAACACAGCATTAAGTAAAAGATTTCATGTTCTTCTGCTTCTCAAGACCCTTGAACCTGCTTCTTTAAGTTTTCATGTCAGTTAAGAATAAAAAAAGGTACTTTTTTAAAAAAGTAGAAAAGTTGAGATTAAAGTGAAAATATTGGGAATAAAGTTGAAATACAATGTCATCAATAGCAAATGAAAAAGAGATGACAAGAACAACATTGGAAATCTGATATTTAAAACAAGTCTAAATATGACAGAAGTTTAAAGATACATTTTGAAATATTTTAGCTGAATAGCTTTATTTTATTATTTTATAGCTGTATTTTATTATTTTCATCAACATTTATTTTAACCTTATCTTGGACATCTCTCTCTCTCTCTCTCTCTCTCTCTCTCTATATATATATATATATATATATATATATATATATATATATATATATATATATATATATGTATATATATATATATATATATATATATATATATATATATATATATATATATATATATACATACATACATACATACATACATAGATAATGACAGAGAGAGAGAGAGCAAGCTATAGATACATAAATACATATATATCAATGTTGCTCTCAATGTATATTTTAATACTGTTTAATGAAAATTGAAATCTTTCTCCAATTATGTATTTCCTCATGCCTGACTCCAATTCTTCTTGCCAAAATATATGAGAATACTTTAAGAGGAAAGATTTTTCTTCCCCCAATAACTAACTGAGTTTAAAAAATAATTTGATATGTTCTGATTAAGGTTGTGATCAACAATAATTTAAACAGTTAATTCTGACTTTAGTTCCACCTTTAGATTTTTTTTGCTACAGGACCTGTAAAGGGCATGTAAGGGAGAAGCTCTGATGCAGCAGACTGTCTTGCTCATAGAAGTGCTCTGCTTTGTCACGCAGAGGAGACATGTCAGACATCCTTAAGGGCAAAGTAACCTCATGAAAGCAGAATACTGGCTCTTCACTGTACAAGTCTGTGTTTTGCTATGGTGGTCATCATTGTGAGTTAACTGGTTTATTTATAAACGTCGTCACATCTTGCTGATGTGAATTTAACCTAACAGGATCGATACAGAAATGTTCTGAATCACCCAGGGTGCAGTTCACAAAATACTCAAGAGGTGGCAGTAAAAGTCAAACCACATGATGCCAGAGTTTTTTTAACAACTCTTAAGACCTTGAATTTAATTGACTTGAACTGTAAGACCCTTCATATTGTTCCTCGCTGAAAATAACTAAAGTAACTAAGTCTTCCAGAGTTGTAGTCATGGTCTACTGTTTGTGTTTCTTAAGACACTGATGGGTTCTTGAGGTTGCTGGAGATACTCAACCCTACCATTACCACCTGAGCTTGGTTTTAACCCCACAGTCTACCTGAGTATTGCTGCTGACCATATTCTAATAGACACTTCCATCAGCTCAAAGCCTCAAAGCTCAAATCAAACTGATTTCTTCAACATGACATGAGTTCACAGTGGACTCCAAGTCACCAGATCTCAGTCCAGTAGAGCGCATTTGGGGTGTGGTGGAACAGAAAATCCTCATCATGAATGTAGCTGAAAAACCTGCAGCACCTGTGATTCTAACATGGGCCAACATCTGAGAAACGTTTCAGCACCCTGCAGAATTAAGGCAGGTCTGAGGGCAGAAGGGATCCAATGTGGTACTAGCAAGGTGTACTTAATAAAGTGGCCACGAGAATGCTTTGATAACCAGTGGGTGCTGTAAAGTGCATTAAAAAGTAGTTATTTAATAACTTTTTAATTTCAGCTACAGATTTTTTGGGGGATAAATTACCCATTTTTTTTGTTGTTAATTTAAAAATAAACAATATTAAATGCAACAATTTGGCCCTCTGACAATGAAGACTAAATTAATGAGGCCTTCTTGGTGAACAGTGTTGCCCATCCCTTGTTAATATTTGTCTCGTCCACCTATTTGATAAGTGGTTGTGATTTTCCTCAGGATATCTATGCTTGTACTTTAAAAAATAGATTTTAACTTAAATTTAATTAGTAAGAAATGTGCCTGAATTAAATTATGCCCCAACAAACCTGATTCACCTCATATTTGATGCACAGAATGAGTATGTATTGAGGCCCCTAGATGGGACCCCAGGCAGCCGCCTACCTTAGCGTAATGGGAAAATAACCCGTGAAAATGAGACAAAAATAATTCCAGTGTAGGAGGGGGTCCGTACCAAATCTGCTGTGGTCCGTCCTGGTGCCCTGCACGGTGCCGTCGGGTCGGATCTCGAGGTGAAACCCCGTCCTGCAATAGAGCTGCCGTCGCCTCAGGATCCCCTTCAGATGGCTGAGGTCCGCCAGGCTCCGGGACAGCCTCTCCGCGGACACCAGGTGCTCCTGCTGCTGCTGCATCTGCTGCTGCTGCTGCTGCACCCCCTGTCCCCCCATCATCATCATCATCAGCCCGCCCACTGAGTTGTAGTCCACCGGCCCGGCTGGGGTGAGCACGAAATGGGAGCCTACGGGAGCCGGAGCTGCGCCACCAGCGGGGCCAAAGCTGTCCAGAAATCCGTTAACGAAGCTCCCAACCTCTGCAGCTGCCCCCATCACAGAAAAAATCAACCCAAGGGATACAAGCAGATCCGGATTACAGCTCGGGTGATCCAAACCGAGGTCCAAGGGATGAACAGAATGTCTCAGAGCGGGTGATGAAGCTGATGAGGAGAAAAGTTGGAGCAGAAAATGCCCAATTGGTTTTTGCGCAGTCAGCAGCGCCGTTAATTAAAGTGACACCTGATTGAGATCCAGCTCCAGCTCAGTGTGGATGTGTGCAGGTATCTCCGTCTGAAGCTCCTCTCGCTGCTATTTATCCCCCTGCTCTCTCTCTCTGCGCTCCCTCTCTCTCCTCCTCACCTCGGGATACTCCCTCTGCTCCGGAGCACTTCAGGGTTTTCCTCTCTCTCTCTCTCTCTCTCTCTCTCTCTCTCTCTCTCTCTCTTATTCCTGCGGTACCTCCCGCTCCTCAAGCAGATGCGTACAGCGCAGTGAAGCCACTTTTACGCAGCACTCTTTAACGCACCAGTTAAACCCCCCCTATATGGAGATTCACCCCGAGTTGCCTTTTTATGCAAATGAGCTCCGATCTCCCTCCTTCATGGCTCATCTCTGCTCCCGTTTGAAGGTGCTCTCTCATCCCTCCTCTGCTCTGTCTCATCTTTGATCTTCAGTTTCAGCGCTCAGAGCGCAGGGACTCGGAGCAGGGATGAAAAACTGACGATAAAAACGAGTCTGAGAGGCGGAATTCCCCTCACTGCTCCGTGCAGAAACACCACAGGCTCTCATAAAAGGCTTTTTACCATTAAAGGTAGGCAGAGTCGGGGGACCTCGAGCTCTAAGGGGCCTCGAGAAACTGACTTAAAGTGAGCATCAAATATAAGGTACACCTTCAGGACTACTTTAAATGATGAAGGACTGTGTTCTAATACAGGCTGCAAAAAGGGTGATGGGTCCCCAGAGTTTTGGCATGTTCTTCTCATGCATGCATGGGTCTTTTTTGGGTACTGGTTTCCTCCCACAGACCAAAAACATTGGTCCTCAGGTGTGTGACAAGTTCTCATTGTGCCAGCCCTATGATTGGCTGGTAACCAATCCATCATTGAGAAGCATCTTGCACGTTTTAAATGTTTTTAAAGATTATTGCTTATCTATTTATCAATTGATAAATTACAAAGAGAGGAAAAGGGAGGAAAAGGTAAGTGAATGACTTCCTCCTTTTCCTTTTCGAGCGTGTGGTTGCTACAATCCTTTTTTTTTTCGTGAGTGGCATTTCACTATTTTTTGTTGTTCTTTGCATGCATGTTCGAAATGAAAATAAATTCAATTCAATTCAATATAGTGAGTACATAAATACAGAAAATTATTATTATCATTATGTAATAATGATAAGAACAACACTACAACTACAACTTCTACCACTACTACTAATAATAGTAATAATTACAATAACAATATTGACAATTATAATAGTAATAATAATAATGAAAATTAATTGATAGATCAAATAAATAACCTCAATAGTGTAGATTATATTTATTAAATTAATTAATACATTAAGTACAATAAAGTAACCTACCAGATGGGGGTAGATCAGCTGTCATCCTGCTGATTGATAGTAATATAGAAACAAAATGGTTCCCAAGTTGATGCTATGGTAGCACCCCTGTTGTTTATCTAATAAAGTACAGAATCATATGACGCAGCCTCTGTCATTAGCTTTACCTAGTCTTTAAAAAACTAGATTCAAATCAATATTTGATTTTAAAACATATCCCCCTCGTTTTCAGTCTCTTTGGGGTTTTTTGTTTGTTTTGTTTTTGTGACAGGATTACATTTTAAAGAGTATTTTGACCAAATCTTATTACAGCTACATATTCATAGAGCTCACTTCGCCTTTTGACCAAAGATCTTGCAGCCAAATTCCTGCACAGCACCAGCTGGGACCCCTACTCAGAGGGGCGCAGTCGTCTTGCTTGTGAACGCCTCAGCTGCGAGCTGAACAGTTGAGTTTGGGGGGTGGGGGGGTTCAGTCAAACATCGTGAAAGTGATACAGCCGTGATACCCTGACAGCCCCACGCCAGGCGCTACTGCGGAGCCTCGGAGGAGGAAAGCCCCCCAGCCTGCGTCATTTTCACACTCTGTTGATTTACTGCCCTGTTTTATGTAAGGCCGTTTACTGCTCCACACACACCTGTGCAAACGACTTCACTTGACTGTCAATCCCTCATTGATCTCCTCGCGGCGCTTTGAACACCTCCATCCTTAACTGTGGTCTGAGAGGACCAATCAAAGACGCAGGAGCATCAAAGCGCGCGGGGATCTTGTCAGAGGATCAGGTGAGAGCATCCAGAAGAAGAGAGTTTACCTGTTTGAACTCCAAGCCTCCATAATTCCGCACTCTTGACTCTGAAAGGGGCTGAAGTATCTGATAATTCCTCATTAAACACTTGGAGGTTGTTCTGCTTATACAGCCTCCCACTGATCATCACTTTTAACATAGATCACGTGGGTCATAACTGACTGTGAGGTGGTCTGCTCGTGAACATGTTGATGTGTTTAAGAGCTGCTTTTTAAAGACAGGAGTGGGCTATAGGGCTGGGGATTGTTGCCCTGTGATCATAATCTTGTCTTAATTAAAAGACAAACACCAGCATCAGATTGATCTCAAAATTCCAAGGTCTGTCCTCTTTTAATGTGAAAAAGCTTGTTTGATTTTTGTTAACATTTTGTTACAGAAAATCGTTAAGTTTTTTCCAGTTGACCTGTATTAATTACTGCACCTTACACAGATTTTTTATCAAAATGAAAAAGAGAACTGTTTTTTTTTACAGCTGATTTCATACCACACAGCAAATATTTTGATCCTACTTTTCTTGATGGACAATAGATTCATGTCTCAGTTAAATTGACTTTTGTCAAATGGCATGCAATATGTGCATGGAAATAATGTTATATGAACTCTTAATTTGCAGGGGGGGCTGGAGCCTACCCCAGCTGTCACTGGGCGAGAGGCGGGGTGAACATGCCAGTCGATCGCAGGGCCACATAGAGACAGACAACCATTCACGCTCACACTCATACCTAAGGGCAATTTAGAGTCACCAATAAACCTAATGAACATGTTTTTGGTCTGTGGGAGGAAGCCAGGGTGCCTGGAGAGAACCCATGCATGCAAAGGAAGAACATGCAAACTTCACACAAAGGCCCTCCAGACCCAAGGATCAAATAAGGGACCTTCTTGCACGTGCACTGCCTGCTGCGCTACGTTCAGGTATGAGTGAAGGTGAATGGTTGTCTGTCTGTGTATTTGAGAGTGGTCTTCAGTGGTATAGATAATGGATGGATATATATATTGGCTGTTTTAGCACAAATTCACCAAGTGAGTTTCTGAGTTTTCTTTTATTGTAATGCAAAAATTAAAGGTGCTATGTGGAGAATGTATTTCTGGTGACATAAAGACGCTGCTACCCATGAGCACACATGGCAACTGTCGTAATGTTGCGTTCTAGTAACCTCGGAACTGGGAGTGACATCATCTCCGACTTATCGACGTTTCAGATGAAGTCGGAAAAAAACACACCGATCTACCAGGCTATTGTTAGCTGTTGTTAGCACGCCCTGAGTGCTATATGTTTATAGTGAAAAGTAAGAACATTTCCACATGCACAATGCAAAGGAAACTTAAGGGACTGGAACTGAGTAGCTGTGTAACCTAAAGAAAACCACTAATCAGTAAGGCTAACAAGAAAGAAGGCTCAAGTTTGCTCGGAACATAAAGATTGGACTGTGGAGGACTGGAAGAAGGTCATGTGGTCTGATGAGTCCAGATCTATCATGTTTCAGAGTGATGGGTGCATCAGGGTAAGAAGAGAGGCAGGTGAAGTGATGCATCCATCATGCCTAGTGCCTACAAGCCTGTGGGGGCAGTGCTGTGATCTGGGGTTGCTGTGGTTGGTCAAGTCGAGGTTCAGCAACATTATGGTCCGAAGAATGAGGTCAGCTGTCAACCTGAAAATACTGAAAGACCACATTATTCCATCAATGGATTTTCTCTTCCCTAATAAATGAGCTTATTCCAAGATGACAATGCCAGGGTTGTCGGGCTCAAATTGTGAAAGTATGATTCAGGGATCATGAGACATCAAGTTCACACATGGATTGGCCTCCACAGAGTCCAGACCTTAACCCTATTGAGAATCTTTGGGATGTGCTGGAGTGGGCTTTGTGCAGTGGTCAGACTCCCATCATCAAAACAAGATCTTGATGAAAAACTAATAACACTTGATGGAAATAAATCTTGTAACATTGCAGAAGTTTATCAAAAAATACCACAATGAATGTGTGCTGTGATCAAAGCTAAAGGTGGTCCAATGAAATATTTTAGTTTGAGACCTTTCTGATGGTGACTTTGTTTTTTGAACAGGCAGTGTATATCAATCAGAAAATCCTTTCTTGCCCCCATCTCAAATGTTTTGGAACACCGTATCAAACCTAGAATAGGCTATATGTCTAATCAAGTATCGATAAAGTTTCCCAGTTTGAACATGATCCTGTTTCCATGCTGTGTTTCACTCGGATGTTAATTTTCACCCACATTGTGTCCCAGCTCTTTTGGAATTATTGTTTTTAATTTACCCTCAGTGCCTCCACAGCCTCGCTGCAGGCCTGAAGGGTCAGACCTCAGTCTGCACGTTAGAGTCAGACGTGGTTTTGTTCAGTCAGTGGCACGGGCCGGGGGTCGGGGGTGCTCCAGCCAATGCGGCATTGATTTTGGCAGCTATACAGACCTGGTCCCGCGCACAGCTGCCCCCTCCCCTGGGAGTCCGTGATAAATGAGCTGGAGGTGCAGAGGTGCTCGTGTGTGCGCGTGTGCGTGTGTGGTCTCTACACGCAGGTCATTTCGTAGGCCGACTTATATCAATTTCTCCTGAGTGACAGCAGGACGGAGGCATTGTGGGACAGCTGTGTGGTTTTAATATCATGCATTTATTTTGACTCATTTTCCTTCATTCTCTCCTGATTAAATAGGATGAATTCAAGAGAAGCTTTAGTGTTTAGGCTCATGTAGGCCAGGAACTGTGTCCCCATGACTAGACATCACATTGGGCCCCAACACCACAGGAACACACAAATTAATTTATTTACTTATTTATTTATTCCCTCATTCATCTGTTCTCCGTTACAGAGACAATACAGCATGAGATGGATACTTCAGTGAAACACTACAGCTGTCCAGCAGGTATCACAGGAGTCTAACTGCATTATTATCATAGAATTATAAATCAACATGGATTATCACGCATTAAAAACAGCCCTATCTGATGATAGAATATGTGGTAGTCCATTTAGCCTTTGTCCTGCATTTCTTGTTGTAAAAGGAATTTCTGTATTTTAAAGGAGCTTATTTTTTGATTCTTTACTTTGTAACTCGACACAGATTGGTGGAATGAGTGCAAATTGATGACAAAACTGAGTCAGATTATAGCGAGGGTGTCCACATATCCCGATTTAGCCAGGATTATCCTGCTTTCAGGCCTTCAGTCCGAACCAATAGTCAAAAGTGCAAATATGTACCGATTTTGGACAGTCCTCATCATTGTTTTAACCACCCGATACAATTTACCAAAACATTTCACTTTTTTTGCAGCTCTGTTTTGTCTACATATATAAATACCTTAATGCCAAATTAATATAAATTTATGTACAAAAGTGCAGCATTATGGAGATAAAACCTTTTAGAAAATGACATAAATTCTTAACCCCGTTGATGCCCGCAAACACAAATTGTTGCTAGAAGATTTTATCTTTTTTTTTTTTTTTTTTCATATATATTGAATTAAACTATGCAAAGAATGGGTTTGGTAATTTCTTAAAAAAAAAAAAAAAAACTTTTATTGTTTTTTAATATTTATTTTAAGAAATTACCAAATAAAATAGCAATAATAATGAGAATAATGAAATTTCAAACCTTGAACTTATTAATATCGATGCAAAAAGTTATAATAAAATGGGTGTATAAATAATTTGCAGCACCAATACTTTTGTTATGAACCCATTTTGTCAAATACAGTGTGAATTTGATGACTTGATTATGATCTGAAAATTTCTTTTTTGGAAAAGTATCTGACATAAGCTCTGCCATGAAAGTGTACATACAATCATTTTAAGTGCAATGAAAAATAAAATGTATCCAACATTGTCCTGTATTTGAATTTTAAATTATTGTAATGTTTTTAAATGGACAGTTGCAAATAAAGTGTTCACCAGAACTGCAAAAACAGATGTTTACCCCAATGCAGTAATTTCCGATTGTTTTAAAATGAACATTAACTCACTAATGCCACAGCCCTAAGCCAACTTGATGCCAACCTCCATCATTACTGCACCTGCATAGTCAGTCTTTTATATTTTACCACAGAACTTAGACATTGATGCATATTATGGTTCATAAGGAGGCAAATGCCCTCTAAAATACTCTAAAGGGGATCTTCTTTTGTCTAAATATCACTTAGCTGGAGTGTAGCAATACATTGCATGAATGATGTTTTCTGTTGAAAAACGTAAATATTCTTCGTAAAATCAGTGAAAAAAAGTGTTGCTTCTCCCATATATACATCAACGGAGAAATAAACATGAGAAAGAGCTGGATTTGATGACATTTATACCCATGAGGACCTTGAATCATCCCAACTTTTCTCGCCCATCTGGCTCCCTGTGTGTCTCCATGTGTGTGGCGTGCATCCCTCTCCCCTCTGGCTTCATTATTATTTATGACCTTCTAAAAAAAACTTTTCTTAAAGGAGACAGGATCAATAGGAATCGCCTTCAGGCTGATCAGACCCTGATATATTGGATATTGATCCATCCACAAAGGAGATGTCAACTGCAACCACATTTTCAAACATGCTTACAAGCTGCAAAAAGGAGCCCCACCAGTCGTTTCTGATGTCGTCCTTTGGCAGAAATGTTTGTTTGTTCAAATCACTTTAAAAAAATTCTGACCAGTTCTTGTCAGTTGATCAAAATGCATTATAGTCCTTATTTTATATTGAGGATATATGATATATTTGGCACAACATCAGTATCTACAGATCATGCATTCTGATTAAAATATGGTTCATTTATCAAACCATCAAATATATGTTTTGATATTCATTTTTTTTTCATTATTGTTGATATAGACATATATATTGATGTGTGGTTTATTTAATTTTAACAGAATGCAGAATGAGTAGCATTTAAAAAAAACATAAACCTCATCAGTACACAGTACACAACAGAACCCTTATACCTCACAATTAAATAAAGCAATTCTAGAAAAAACATGCTTAAGTAATTAAATATAATTAGAACTTCCAAAGTGCAACAAATTAATTAGTAAAAAAAACACTTGTTTCTTAATGAGAGTTTAATGTAAATGTACGGGAAAACAAATCTGTTTATAAAAACACAAAACAAACAAATACAGCAACAGAGGAATTTAAAATAAAAATAAAAAGAACTTTTAAGCATCCATAATTCTTTCCAAAACAAACTTTCTATACAAACTTGGCGCTTTTGCCTCTCAAAGTCTTAATAGCCATTTTTGGGGTAATTTTTTAAAGGACAGCCATCACAGGAGCTAAAGGTACGCAAAAATACATCACTGGTTTTGATTATATTTCCAGTTTTCAAGTGAAAAAGTTGAAACTTGGTCAAGAATCATTTGAAGGTTTGGGAAGATTCATTTCTCCAATATGTAAGAATGTTGATTAATTTTATTGAAATTTCTTTCAAAACTTGTTGTGGTTATCAGTGGTCTACATGCTCTGATCTGAATAAATATTTGGCATAACATTGAGTTAATAAAGACAGGCTATTTTCAAAACTGATTTGATTAAAACATTGAATTCCAAAAAAACCTTTCAACAAATCAACAAAAAAATCAATATCTCGGTTATTTCAGCTGAAGGGCAGCAGTCTTCATATTTCACATTTCAAGTCGTTATTTTCATGAGAGAAACTGTCCCTGGTTCCCATGGTCACATGATTTCGCTGTGGCGTATATGTTCTTGAGGTTTATTGCTTTGTTTGTCACAGAGAGGCCGAGCAGTCAGCCTCCATAACAGCCACAGAGGCCCCAAGGGTTAAACCCCCCACGCCCACCCACACACACACACACACACAAAGAAATCACAACCTAATCGAAAGCCTGGTAATGGAATAACTGAATAAGTAGCCTGGAGGTTATTAATGCGAGTGGTTTCCAAACTGAGGTCCAGGGAGCTGCAGGGGTCCAGAGAACAGGGCTGAGACCCCCCATCAAGGAATGGGCATGATAGATGCTATGAGGAGTTTCTAAGTAATCACAAAAAAGTCTTACTCTTACATATATGCCTGATCAAAATACACACTTTAAGATGAGTCTCATTGCATCAAAATATGTTATCTATAAATGCTATTCCTTAGCTTCGCGGTCGGGTGGGACAGGGCTGGACTGGCCTGGATACTCAACTTCTGGAACAAGCAAATTTATATTATTTGGATGTGTCTTAGAGCACCGGGCTGTAAGTAGCGATATATAGCCGGCTACAAAACTACAATACTAAGTTTTCCAAAAATTGCTTGTTGTCACACATCAAAAACTACCGCTATGTAACTAGAAAGAGATACATCGCATTGCAACCTGTACGTTGTTGAAAAAAGAAGTTGTAAAGCAATGCAGAGTTCTGAGGAAGGTCTAAGCTGCATTCATTAGCATCACAACAAACGCACGCTTCGGCTTGGGTCACGTCTTTACGACAGTCGCCGCACATGCTCATGGGTAGCAGAGTCTTTATGTCACCGGAAAAAGATTCTCCTCATAGCACCTTTAACTGTTATTTCTGCCAAAGAGGTTAATTTTTTGGCCCCATTTGTCTGTCTGTCTGTTTGTTTTCTTTTTGTTTGACTGTTTGCAAAATTACACAAAAACTAATGGACGGATTCTGCTGAAATGTTCAGATGTTGGTAATAGGGCTGGGTTAAAAAAATACGGGGGTAGTTTTTTCTTCATTGGAAGGTCCGAGAAGCAGCCTGTGGTATCAACTCTGCTAGTCTCGTGTTTAGCGCTGCTTTCCATTGAACAAGATCTCATGAGAATCTACTTCAAGTAGTCAAAAAAACATGGTGGAAGCGAGTAGCACTATAGGGGCACCACCAGAGAGTTTAAAAGTTGATGTTTGGATATATTTCAGATTTAACAAGCATGAAAGAAAAGACAAGTTGGATAAAAAACAAGTAACTTGCAGAATATGCATTAATGCACATCATTAATGTGTGATTAATGTAACTGCTTTGGGTTCAGTTCTTAATTTAAAAACAGTTTTAATAATGTACCAGGTCAAGATGTCATTTACAGCATTATTTTTACTGAGATAACCCAGACTGAACAAATCCCACATCGTGACTCGAATTGTTTTGAGACCTCTTAATATCAAATCAAATTGATCCAGAAAATCTGAATTGATACCCAGCCCTAGTTGGTGATGCCCCAACCTAAAAGTAATTAGATTTTGGTGGTGATCCAGATAACTGCCATTAGCAAATGGTTGTTTTGCTCAATAACTGTCTAATAACAAATCAGTCTGATTCTGAGTGTTAGGTGTGGGTTTTCAGGATCAAAGAATCATATTATGATGGTAACTTTATCATAGAACTATTACTTATAGACGTAACAACAACATGTGAGCTACCTTAGTGCAGGTTTGCGCTCTCCGAGTGCTTTAGTTAATAATAAACTCAGATTTGATCGTACATGCAAATGAACTCCAGTTCTTCTCGGGACACCTGCACAAACATCTTGGAGAACTGACCAATCAGGAGAGATCAAATTTATTTAAATAATTATTATTTACAAGTTTATCAGGTTGAAAATGTGCAGAGTCTTTTGTGGTCAGCTTCTCTTTGGTGTTTGGAGTCCACCATCAACTTTAGGGGAACTGAGGGCAAACGTGAGACAGGTTACTCTGAGTCCAGAATCTGATACAGGACGTGATGAGGAGTGGACTTCTGAGCAGTTTGTGGGACCCTGATAGTATGGACTGAGGTGCTGATGAGGTGAGGGGAGTTGGACCTCGACACTGATGGCTGGGCTGGAGGAGGGTTGCAGAGATCACTGACTTTGGAGGAGCAAAGACACGATTTAAAAATGTGTCAGCAGCAGGATGATTGGCCAGACGGGTGGTGGCAGAATCTGGTTGGCTCAGTGCTGAAGTGAAGCTGAGGATTTGAATCACCTGTGCAGGACGGCAGAGTGAGGACATGAACAAGAGGTGACTGAATGAATTTAAAGGTCTTCCTGCTTGAGCTTTCACTGAACCAGACAATCACTGACACACTGATTTCAAAGTCAACATGGACCAGAATATCTGAGGAGTGTATCCAGCACCTTGGTGAATCTACGACATGAAGAATTGAGGCAGTTCTGGAGGAAAGTGCAGGCATATTTTATCCTGTGTTATGATGGAGGAGCCAGTCACATGACTGACAGTGGGGGGGCTACACCCCTCTCTATGGTTGAGGCATAATAAAAATGATCAGAAGGTTGCATTAGAGTCACTGGCCTCTTTTGTTGTCTCTGTTAGCAGTTTGTGAACAACTAGCCTTTTACAAGCACAATAACACTTTAGTCAATTTTGACCTGAAAGATTTTCAGCATGGCTTTGGTGCCAGAAAGTTTCAAGCTGATGATACACGCCAGTATTTGTCCCCTGAAGTTTTTGTCATTTAAATCTCAAAATTTCAGTCCTTACTCTGAGTTAATCTGCTTTTCCATTTTAAACTTATTTGTTTTTTCAAATGATTAACCCTTTCATGCAGAAATTGTTGAATCACAAAGAAATAATTTTTTCAGTGCTTCTTTTTACTTTCAAACTAGTTAAAATTGCCTTTTTTTCAATATTATATTTTGAGGGAGTTTTGCATCTGTCCACTTCACCGTGCACCAATGGTAGAAAAAGTAATTTAATGAACTTAATAAAGATCCCAAACACGTGTCTTCGGCAAACACTTATTAAGAGTACGTAAAAGAAAAGCAAAATCTGAAGTGAATGTTTTATTGCTGTTTAACCAAACTATTCACTTATGAATTACACCAAAATCTAAAATAAGAAATACAAACAAATACCAAATTTGCCATTCGTCGGCTGTTTTAGATTTTGGATGCAATATCTTGATATTGTAAAAAATAACAAAATAAATAATAAAAAGTGCAAAGATAATATTTAGATGAAACTCAAAGACAAGGCTTTGGGGGTGATAGTTGGACGGTACTGCAGCTTATAGGTAAACGTATTCTGATTGTCTGTCTACTGTAGTGGACACCATGAATGAAAGAGTTAAATTCACTAAGTTTATATTTCACCTCTATCCTGAGCTCAAGTTGGACTCTTGTTGAATGAGTCTGAATTCGTGAAGTCATGTAAATTAAGATAAGAGTCTCTTCATGACATTTTTTAAGTATGTAAAGTTCAACTGGAGCATCAGAATAGAGAAGAAACGTGATTTAAGGGACTTTAAACCTGGCATGGTTCATGGCATCGGACAGGGTGATTTGTCATAAACTGCTGATCTACTGGGACTTTCATACAAAACCATCTGGAGTTTAAAGAGAGTGGTCTGAAAAGAGAAAATATCCAGTGAGCAGCAGTTCTCTGTTCCAAGATGCCTCATTGTTGAGGAAAATGGTGGGAGTGGTTGGAGATGATGAAAAGGCAACAGTGACTCCATTGCCATTAAAGTTTGAAGAAAACTATATTTAAATGCAACACATATTGAATCTTGAAGCAGATGACACATCAGGTCAACTAAGAACAAGAAACTGGAGCTGTAGTTCACCAAAACTAGACCACAAAAGATGTTAAAAATATTGCCTGGCCTATTGAGTCTGGATTTATGACATTTTCTAGTCCAGATAAATATCTTACAACAAGGAATAAAAGGGAAAAAAATCAGTGAAACAAACAATGCGAGGATTATAAACTCAGGTTTAAATTTGGTTAAAAAATACATAATATGACAATTTATAAGTTAATATTTGTTTTATCTAATTGATAGATTATTTTACTTATCATAAGCAACTTAGGTCTTATTCTTAGTCTTTATATCCTCAAATAAGATCTCTCTTGAGACATGTCAGGAGATTGCGGCTGAGAAAAAGTCTTATGAGATTTAATTTTACTTGAAACTGGACACATCCTTTCACTTACATCTGGATTTTTGCTGTGAAATCCATCCCTAGGCATACCTCAAGAAAAATATAACCCTTTTTTTAATTATTTTTTGTAGTTTTCTTTCCTGTCTTCACTTTAAGACGATAAAATCAATGTTGCTCTAACCATTCTTCCTTCTTTTATCAGACCTGGATGACTTCATATTAAAAAGGAGAAAAATCTTTTCTTTTAGGTCAGTGTGATATCAAGTTCCCAGGAAGGCAAACGGGATGAAAGCAGGCGATAGAGAGCAGATATCAAACGAATATCAAAGATGAGCTCTTCGTTTAAGTCTTTACATGTTGGACTAATGTTAACCTGATGGGGCTTTTCCTCAGACTTTGATGCTGAGAGAAGAAAGGAGTGAAGCTGAAACCACGGGCCTGTCACCTGTTCATACATGAAGCAAACTGTGACCTGTCTCACAGGAGTTGAAAACAGATCAAACAATGAAAATCAAAACCTCATGATAGAAATAAACTCTTTAAACGATTAATTATAAAGCCATAAAGCTTTTCATGTTTGCGTTTGATTTGTGTTTCACTTATAATCCAAATAAATGAGACGTTTTTAATGGTTCTGTGTTATCTTTGGCAGATGTTTTAGGTTTAGTTTCAGTCTGCAGATAAAAGTATATGTCAGATTTTCTACCCGGAATTTTTGTCTAGTATTAATCATTAAAAAAAAATCTACATTTCAGTTCTTACTTTGAGCTAAACTGTTTAAACTGTAAGTGAAAACTGGCTTAAAATTAAGAGTTTAGCTCATTAAAGCAATTCTGAAAATTAACGCCAGAGTTTAAACAACTAAAAAGTCGATAAAACTTCTTGTTGGAGTTTTAATTTGTTATTTCTTTAAACTTTAAAGTCTTAAAAGTTAAGAGCATCTGACAATATGTGACAAATTGGCTCCCTGACTTTGATATTGAAATACTAAACAAAAAGCTCTCAGATTGGAAAGTTTCATAGTTTTTGTCTTTTTTTATATTGGTGCAACTTGATATGTTACTTATTTCAGAGATAACAATGGCAAGTTTTCATATTTAATGAGAATAAAGGAATAAATTAGCTTACAGTGTGAGGTGAGCTTTCTCAAATTCTGCCATTCATAAAGGAAATGTTGAATATTTGTTTCACACATAATTGGAAACAGTTTGGGGACGCTGAGAAAAGAAGGAGGTCGGCAACAGTGCTGAGTAAATTGTTTTTTGTGAGTTGGATTGCAAAAGAGTCAAAAGTTTTCATTGAAAAAAAGAGTAATAATATTTGCTCTATTTGACATTTTTTCAATGCGTTTTTTTCTGTTTGTGTCATTGTTGGCTTTAAAATAATGCGGACAAAAATAAAAAAACAAAACAAACAGTTTATGGATAGACTAAGATGTTATGATTTACTCAGAATCTTGGAAACTATTTTATTTTTCAAGAAAATACAGATACAGAAACAATTAAAATAATTTGTTTTCCATAAGAACACAATATAGGAAATTCTTAAAAAGGAGACATAGAACTCTTTACTAACTGTTAAAAGTATTAATTATGTCTTAATATATATATTCAGATATTTTATTTTATCATTTATCAGTGCTTCAGACATCACCTTTTGACCAAATGTCTTGGAACTCTTTTCTCATTATATACAATAAATATTAATATTTTTGGTTTTCTAAAACAAAACAAAACAAACAAACAACTATCTTCCATTACTTCATACCCATACAATTGCATTTATAGAAAAGAAGAGCCCTCTTTAAGCCTTTTAAAACATATTTTAGTTTTGTTCAGGCTTTTGCTTTAACAGCTGGTATGGAAAAATGGGAAACTCATGAATACCAGTTATACAAATTTATAAAATGCTCAAAATGCAAGAACAATCAATAGGCTGCTACTTTATTTATTTCATCATGTCTATGATTTCATCTGAAGCGTGTTTGCTTTATAGTAATTTGTTTCTTTAAACAGAATATCTCTAATTGTTATAAATGGTTCATTGAGATATAAATATGTTGTTATATAATAATTTGTCAGATGCAGATCTGAATTGGTGTAGGACCGACATTGTTACCTTTTCTTGGGACCCTCAAATTTCTAGTGGCGCCCCTGATGAGATACACATTAGTTTCTAACCGGGAAGGCTCCACACTTTTAAAAAAACCCTCACTGAGCCTTTTTAGTACCAAAAACAAACCCTTTCCATGCTGGGACTGCTGTCAGCATCAGCTCTCCCCTCACGTCTCGCGATAACAGCAGACACCGCGATATTTCAGCGCTGCCCGCAAACTTCTAACCACAGCAGCGGAGCAGCGGCGGCGGCAGGAGCGACCAAAAACAGCAGCAATGGCCGCTTTCCGCAGAGTGGCAGCGCTGGCCGGGAAGATGAACCTCTGGTCGGCGACTAGAAACGAGGTCGTCGGCGGTCAGGCGGCCGGTGGAGGAAGAGCACGGAGATGTCTGGCTGTGGGTATGTGTGCGGCGGCTGGAGGCGCGGTGGCTCTTTACTTTTACGGTGATGAGATGAACGGCAGCGGCAGCAGGAGGATGAGGAGCCGCAGCATCAACGGGCTGCTGCCGGCCATCCCGACCGTTGAAGCCAAAGAGAAGGTAGGAGGCTGCTTTGACTGAAACCGGGGATGTTGGGTGACACGTAGCGGGTTAGCGGGTTTAAAAGTGTCGTCACATTGTTGACATAGGGGCCTCCATCAAAAGATAACCCTGAGGACTGGGACAGAGGACAGTTAGCTCCCTAAGACTCCTGTTTTGTCCTGTTTTTACGTGTTTCTCCCGCCCACCCTTGTTTCCTGCTCATATAATGAGAGCCTACAGTTTGCCTCTGTTCGGTATCCACGGTTGAGCCAACAGTTTGTGTGTTTTTCCTGTCTGCTGGCTCAAATGTGTCATTCAGTGGAAACACTTCTCTCACTGTTTTGGCTCCGCTGCAGGACGGTGTGCGCGCGCAGTTGCCGGAATGGCGCTCTCCGCTCGCGCTGGTGCTGAAGTGACAGACAGCTGTGGGTCAGGCCCGAGGGGGTGGGTAACGCAAAGGGGACTCATGACTGACAGGGGCCCCCAAATGTATAACAAAATCAGACACTATTGCCTTTGATTTTTTTTATTTATTTACTCTGACAAAAAATGTCATGTTTACTAGTTATGCAACTCAAACAAGTGACATTCAGGCATCTTTTGCATCTCTAAATTCGCCCAAAATTAAGTTTTATGAATTAAAAAGAGGCTCTTTTAGTCACTTTGAGGACATTCAGTTACATCAATGCATTTTGCATAAGTCTGGATGTCTAAATTGCGTGTTAAAATATTTGGGTTTTCAATAGAAGAGGTTATGAAGCAAGCAAAATGTATAAGCTGCAACGTCTTTGATAATGTAAAAGGAAAGTAAAATCATGAGATCTGATCCTTTCCTTGGAGGGACAAAAAGGGATGACCACAACCAGCTAATGCTTAAAAGGGTTTAAAGCTTAGAAAGTTTATTTTTCATTTATCATTGCATAATATTTAATTTTTGCTAATTAATCTCATTATTGCTGATGCAGTATCGATACTGATTTTTGGGTCAAGAGCACAGAGTCACTACTATACTTAAATTGTCCTATTTCTTTCATGATAACATTGCATCTGTGTTGAAAACCGATGTGAAGCAAGAAAAACAGCATTTCATGGTTAAATAAAAAGATAAGATAAGAAAAACCTTTTTAGTCCCACAGGGGGAAATTCCAGTTTTACAGCAGCAGCAGGATACAAGAGAAATATCAGGAAAAGATTTACAAATGAAATGATAAGTAATTAGAATAAAAATAGAAAAATAGCATAAATACAACTAAGTGACAATTAATGAAGAGAGCTTGAGCCTTTCATCAACATTCAACTTCCTTATGAAGGAAAAGAAGAAAAAAATTAAGTGGAAATAAGACTGACTGATATATACTATATCAGTCAACTATATACACAGTATTAACTATAACCAATATTTTAACAGGATATAACAATATTTACACCACAATTTTTGGGTGTATCTATATGGAGGTGGAAGTACACACAGTATAAGAGTTAACAATATTTACACTAAAAATGTCAATCAAAAAACACTTTTGATTCATAATAGAGAGTTTTTAGGGATGCACAATATTACCGGTATGATGTCGGTATCATCTGATCCAGAAATGTTTGCAGATATTACAGCAGATATGCTGTATATGGCAGTAATGTTTCCAAAATACACAAATGTTTTCTGAGTTTACTTTCTCAAGAGTTAAATTTTGTTTTTCTTGTTTCACAATCGTTCCTTGCCCAAAAATCTGTCACTATAAAAGAATCAAGTCCATTTTTGTGAAGTTCAGAGCTTGTGCTCTTGACCATCTGAGTAGAATTTCAAACAGACTCAGGAGGAACATGTTGGTCAGTTCAGTGCCACCACTGACTTCTAAAGAGTGCTGAGAAAAAAAGTACAGAAGAATTTGTTTAACTGCCACATAATGTTATTAATCTAATTCAATTTTAATACTTTATTTAATAATTTACAAAGAAAGTCTAAAAAGCTTGACCCAGGGGTGTCACAGCCTCTAATTGTCACTTGTTTATTTTGTTTTTTACTGTTCTGACTTTTTTTTTGCCAGCGCTGGTCCTCAGAGAGCAAAAACATATCCATGTAGAAACTCTTTCAGCATAGATATTAACTCCTCTTTTGATGAGGAGCCATCCAGTTCTGGTGATACTGCTGCAGACCTCATCGCTTACAAGCTGAATCATGCCAGATACTGCCTCCTTCTCCTCAAAGAAGTTGATTGATTCATTCAGTTTTTGACAGGGTAGAAAAAAAGTGCTCTGTCAGCTTTAAGCTTTGCCGGATGTATCCACCTGATGGCAGAGAAGGAGTTTGACAAATCCTGTGTTTTGGCAGCGTTTGCCAGTTGAAATCTTGCCCAGGGCACCAGAGCAGTTCAGGCCGCCTCTGAGTATGAGACAGGCAGGATCAAATCCAGCAGGGCCAGAAAAGAGTCCTGCAGTCTCCCAGGATGACTTGCATACAGAAGATCTCTCTGATTGACTGATGGGCAGCATGAAGACTGAAGACTGCACGTTGAACAGCAGAAGCAGATTGAGCAGAGTTTCTGTTAGACAGAGGACAACCCGGGGAAGTTTGACTGATCATGAGCAGAGAGCTGTGCAAACTAATACAGTTTAAAAACATTATATTTCAACAGATCCAACAGGTCCAAAAAACTATGGCCTCAACAGTCCAGGGTTCAGGAAATCATCTGTGCAGGTGATAGTGCACAGGGCATGTAGGGCTGTGACCTCAGTACCCCTCAGCAGGGAGTAGTAGGGCTGGGCAATACATCAGCTAAAATGATTAATTGAAATTATTTTCTGCAGAAGATTTAGAAATGTTGTTCTTCTATCCCAACTTTAAGTTATTGCAATTTTGTAAATATAAATACTGAAAATTTACAGTTTTTAAGAGGAAAGGCCTTCCAGGTTTTGAACAAGCTCATGTTTAAAGCAATATTTGTTTTTATATGAGATTAAAATTAGCTCAGTTTTCAGCATTTATGTAGAAAAGGCACATGATCAACATTTTATGACATGAACTTTAACCTTAGGGGGTCAATTCGGTTTGGTTTGGGAATATGTTTTGATGACATAGAGGCAAAACCCTGATTCATGGCATTTTTGTGTCACTTTGTATTTTTTTTTCTTGTTTTGAGTGGGGAAAAAAAATCAATTAAAATGACTAATCGAGCATTATGAAAAAAATCTGGGATTTTTATCTGTTGGCCACATCAGCCAGCCCTAGTGCAGAGGTAATCTCAAGGATACCTGTGTGAAATCTGGTTGCTTGAATCAAGGTAATACTAAAATATATTTTCCAGACTGTACCTTGAGTTTTGTAAATTCCTATTTTATTTTGTTGTTTGGGGAACAGCTTGAAATGTCACTGATTTTCAAATTGAACTCTGAAGGGAGCTACTTTTGGTATGCAGACCTTTTGTCTGAAAGGCAGGAAGCCCAAAGAGCTTAAATGAAGCTTCCACCTGAAGTATATTAAAGGAGTACTTCACCCAAAGAATGATATGCCTTAATTTTCTACTCATCCTCATGCTGAGCAACACTCTGGAGCACTTTTTTTGATGTCTCAAATACAGCCGGAGATCCGGGGGGATTTTCGCTGTCAACAAACTTCCATCTAACAGGGGACAATGGCGCCAGAAAGAAAAAGGTCCATAAAAGAAGCTTGCGCGCTTGTGATTGTCCACAGCTCGGTCACTCATAGCAGAGTGTAAACAGCGGAACTTCTTCTTCTACGCTTGCAATTTAGCACAGTAGTCCCTGAAAGCGCGCAAGCGCCTGGCTTGGTCTGCCGCGGCTTCCATAGTTCAGGGAGCGCGCGTAGACGTGCACTGCGGAAGTACGATATAGCACTGTTTAGGCTTGAAAAATGTACTAAATGACCTCGTTTCGAATTAATTATGGACGTTACCCGCTCAGGACACTTGGATTACAGCGGACGAGCAGTATGAAGGAAAATAGGCACGTTTTTGTGGACTGTTATGGACCTTTTTCTTTCGGAAGCCATTGTCCCCTGTTAGATGGAAGTTTGTTGACAGCGAAAATCCCCCCGGACCTCCGGCTGCATTTGAGACATCAAAAAAGTGCTCCAGAGTGTTGCTCAGCATGAGGGTGAGTAGAAAATGAAGGCATATCATTGTTTGGGTGAAATATTCCTTTAAGGTTACACAATATAATGTGTACATATAACATACAAAAATGGAAATAAAAGAAACTTCCAAGTTTTTATAAACTGGTAACAAAATAACAATTACAACAAAGAAGAAAAGATGCAAAATAAAATGTGGGTGAGGTGCAAATGATCGTGTGTGAGCTTTATGAGAGTTTTTATTGCCTATGACTCCGGAGATAATGACCCCCCTCCCAAAAAAAAAATTATATAATTACCAAAAAAATGTCCACATACTGTGCACATCCCTAGATTACTCTGGAAATCTAGTCTGTACCTCATATATCAACAATGAGTAAAACAGACGAAGGTGAACTTTGGAGAGTTGAAATATAAGAAATTGAGGTTATGGACCAAAGTCTGCAATGTTTATGGTGGACGCTGGACACATCTGCTCTGCAGTCAGAATAGTTTTGGCTTCATGACGCTACAGCTAAACAGGAACACAATGAACCAAATGAAGAGTTTTTATGGCTTCAGACTGACTGACGCAGAGCCTGGATGTGAATTGTTCACTGAGTTACCTCTGCAGAACTTCACAAACTTCATTCATTAGCGTCACAGCCATGGGCGTCTTTGCTTTTAAATCTGATTACGGTGCATTCCTATGAAGCCGAGCGCTCATCTTCTATTCATGCCTTCAAAAGCCCCCTCAGTGAGGACAGCATCAAAGCTTTATGAATGAATCTGTGTGCTCATTAGCATGTGAGCTGAGCAGGAAACCTCGGCGCACCGGGCCCTGCGGCCAAACAGGTTTAAATTTGGAAACCTCTCCGTTAATTACAACGCTCCACGCTGCACTATCAGTGAGGGAAGCAGCTCTCTGACGCTGCAGCTAATCAGGCTGAAACTATGGCTTCATACGGAGAGAGAGAGAGGCAGAGAGAGGAAGAGAGAGAGAGAGAGAGAGAGAGTGAGAGGCAGAGAGAGGAAGAGAGAGATGCTAATTAAGAAGAAAATAGTGACAAAGTTTCTGTGGATGAGTGTGTGTTGCATGTGCCCCTGCTCTGTTATGCCATTTTGCCTGAAGTGCTTCCTCCTTATGTTCTCACAGAGCTAATTCGGGAGAGCTGGAGCCAAAAATAGACGGATTTCCTCATTACTGAGGTTCAAAAGGAGTGAGGAGGCTTTTCCAGTTGAGTTTTAACAGGAGAGTTGTCTTCATACAGAATGTCTCATCGAGTCCAAATATGTTCTCAGCTTGGTTTTTATTGGATGGCAACTTCAATGATTTTATTGATACAAGAAAGTTTATTGTTCATTTTACAACAGGTTGCAACTGAAATTAAGTTGTGCTTTAATGGCATGATGAATTCTGCTTGTTGATTCAGTTCTTTATTGGTTCCTTTATTTATTCTTTTGGTTTGTCTACAAGTAGAAAAGGCCGTCTCCACTGATTTTCTGTTAACAAAGTCAAACATACTTAAAGGCCCAACTCAGGAAGGGCATCACCAGTTAGCTCAGGCTATAAAGGCTGTAGTGCGTGACCACATTATCTTGCTTAGACTGTCTTTATATAAATAAACATTAATTAAAAACATATTTAATACTCTGTTGCATTGATAAATGATTCAGCATGTAGCTGGGCTTTCTTGTTGGTGTGAAATCAGACCCTGCTGTGGACCACTCCTCTCTCTCCACATGATTGCTTCCTTCAATTGTTCGTTATCGAGAATGCTGACTGCCCCTTACCAGCTCCTATTTAGTTAAGCTCTTTGTGGCATAAGTTTTATCAGGAGGTCAAATTATTTTTAGTTAGGGGTTCAAAGCTATTTTCACAAGGGATGCAAGATACTGGATTTTTGCACATATTTGAGATGGTGATATTTCCAATCTCACTATTGTTGTTAGAAGTATGTATTAGTCAAGAGACCAAAGCCTACATTACACTAACATTTAATTTATTTAATTTATTTGTGTAAACGTAGTTATAAGAGAAGTCAAAGAAAACAGTAAAAAGACTGAGTCACGTGCAGGTGAGGTAGAAACTCAATGTGGACTTGAACTTTCAAACCACATCATAAGAGCACAAAAGATAAAATGAATAGGAAAAAAAACATGAAATCTTAACAGAAAAACAAACAATACCATACATTTTACCAAAATGAGAGAATATGCCAACACAGAAACAGTGTACAACAAAAGAAAGTGATACATAAGCCGTATTTGATGAAAAACGTGATCATTACACAGGTCACCATGAACAAAAAGTCTTTGTCATCAAAACATTTTTCAGCCTCAGTCTGACAGGGACAGAGACTCTGACAGTCAATAAAAATACTTGTTCCATAATTGAATGCCATGGTATTTGATTGAACTCTGTCTCTGAAAAATGTGCTTTCATGATTGACAGGAACAAGAAGAACAGCATTCATTTTTAAGAAATTGGACTTTTTATCCGTAAAAATGTCATTGATGATCAGGTGTCCTGTGGGTGTTTAGAGCCCAGCTCTAGCTGTCACTCGGTAATGTGTCCTTGGGCAAAACACTTCATTTCAAGTAGCTTCCAACTGGACAGCTGACAGAGAAACTCCAGCCATATATAATTTAAGCTGTTTTTTTTAAAAATTGAATTAGAATTTTGTGCCGTTGAACATGCTACCTTTCTCCCATAATGCACTCAGACAGTTGCTGGCTGTGACATGATGATGTAAGGCTCGTATCTCCTTCTAAATGCTGAACATGAAACTATCCAAAGGAAATGTGCAAACTTGAAGTGTTTTCAACAGAATATGAAAAAAGCTGCTCAGCTGTAGGTGTGAAAACTACATTATTTCTAATCAAAATGGGACGTAATGATTCTGTAGAATCTGTATTATACATGAATCGGCAGGGCGTACATGATGATAATTTGCTAAATTAGATTTTTTAAGCACAGGCCTATGATTCAGTGACCTTTCCAAAGACCTAACTTTACTGCCGACTGAAATCAAACTTTAAATGATAATATGAACCTTTTTTAAGTCATAAAAATAACAACAAATCCAATAAAACAAAGTGTTTATGAATAAAAGCGGGGAAATGGTATCATAATGTAGTCATTTCTTAGTTGTTATCTTGTTTAAAGATGATCTGAGAATTATGATTTTTATTGCCAGTTTTATAATTTAGGATATTTTTGGGTGCATATTTAAGGTTTTATTTTGATGGGTTTGGTTAGTTGGCACCAGATGATATAGGGGAATGTAGAGGGGCAGGTAAGACAGAATAGGCGGGCACTGGAGGTGGTGAATGGCTTTTTATCAGGAAGTCAGGAAGATGGGAAACCAAGAGCGCACAAGGACGCCAATTAGTTTGAAATCCTTAATAAGTCAAAAGAAACTGTATCTTTTGGCTCTTTTGGCCATTTTTTGGTCCTGTCAGATCTACTCTCCCTATGCCACAGTGGCCATTTTGAGTTGTTGACAAAGCCAAATGGCCGCTATTCATGACAGGCTAGAGCCAGGGATTTATTGACTCCACATAATCTTTTGGTTTTTAAAAGGGATGAGGTGTACTAAAGTTTGGGAAGCAGAATAAAATCAGTAGCAGTTTTTGGTCACTGATTTATTTTTGTTTTTTTAATGCAGGCTCGCCCCTTCGACTTCGAGGACGGTGATGTCTACATGTCGTCCCACGAGCATCGCTTTCGCACGTTCAGCTCTGTGGAGTATGAGGGGCAGCTGTACATGACTCCACAGAACTTCATCGAGTCCGTCACCATGAGCGAACCAAGGAGTAAGTCACTGAAAAAATAGTTAAACATATTTCAAGAATATTGTAATTTAAGAATTAAAATCTTCAAATATATACACTAAATTGTCAAAAGTATTCACCATGTGACCTCTCAGTTTTAAATCTATAGGGTTTGATATGATGGTGGCCCACCCTGTGCTGCTATAACAGCTTCAACTCTTCGGGGAAGGCCTGAGGCACTTCGAGGCTGAGTTACTGTCATTCCCAATCGCATCCACTTTGTTATAACACCACCAACAGTTGACTATAATATTTAGTATTGAGAAAATTTCATGACTGGAGTTATTGCTTTGGTAGCCTCCTATCACGGTACCACGCTGTAACTGACTGAGCTCCTGGGAGTGACCTCAATCTTTCATAAATGTTTGTAGAAGCAGTCTGCATGCCAGGCTGTTACACCTGTGGACATAGAAGTGAGTGGAACAGCTGAATTAAATGACTTGGATGAGTAAACAGTTTTGGCAATATAGTGTGTTATAGATCAGATTGAAGTCTGTTTGATTTGCTTATTCCAATTTTCTCAAAATGATTTGGGTTTTTTGTGGTGCACAAAATAATAGAAAGTTATAGAGAAAAAAGTCAGAGAGAAACAGAGCTATCAAATATTGATACACACATTGACAAAATTGTTGGTTCCCTTTCATTAAAAACAAAAAGAAAAACCCACAATGGTCACTGATATAACCTGAAACTGGCAAAAGTGATGATCAATTAAAATTTACTGAAAATTAACTAACTAATTAGCATCACAGGTGTCTTCATACTTGTGATCAGTCATTCTGCCTGTTTAAAGTGAAGTGTGTTTAAAGTGGTCACTGTGCTGTTTATGATCATGGTGTGTACAACACTGAGCATGGACCACATAAAGCTAAGGAGAGAGCTGTCTTAGGAGATTAGAAACACAATTATAGACAAGCATGTTAAAGATAAAGGCTATAAGACCATCTCCTAGTAGCTTGATATTCCTCTGACTACAGCTGCACAGATTATTCAGAAGTCTAAGGTAAACAGGACTGTAGCCAACCTCCTTGGACGTGGCTGCAAGAGTAAAATTGCTGACAAATTGAAGAGACGGATGATACAAATAGTAACCAAAGAGCCAAGAACAACTTGAGATTAGAGGTGAACTCCAAGGCCAAGGTAAATCAGAATCAGATCACACCATCCGTCACTGTCGGAGTCAACGTGGACTTTATGGAAGACGACAGAGGAGGACACAGCTATTGAAAGCAAATCCTTAAAAAGGGAGACTGGAATGTGCCAAAATGCATATTGACAAGTCACAAAGCTCCTGAGAGAATGTCCTTTGGACAGATGAGACAAAACTGGAGCTTTTTGGTAAGTCACATCAGCTCTATGTTCACAGACCTAGAAATGAATCGTACAAAGAAAAGAACACTGCACCTTCTGTGAAACATGGAGGAGGCTCAGTTATGTTCTGGGGCTGCTTTGCTTCATCTGAAACAGGCTGTTTTGAATCTGTGCAGAGTACAATGAAATCTCAATCAAGACTGTCAAGGCCTTCTGAAGCAAAATGTGCAACCCAGTGTTGAATGCTTGGTCTCAGTCACAGGTCATGTGTCCTCCAACAAGATAATGACCCAAAACACTAGGAGTGGGAGAAAAATCGATTCACCTAAGTATCGCGATTTTTTGTCTGCCGATTTTTAAATCGATTTTTTTGTTCAAAAATCGATACCCCATCCCCACCGCACACACGCACACTCTATAGGCGCTAAAGTCGCAAAATTGCAGCCAGCGACATTGCTGAATAAAACAGGCCATAGCTGTTAAAATAGGGCTGAATAGTGTTACTACTTTTCACCAGCAGATAGTGGACAGGTGACAGGTTTCTATTCAAAGTTTTGGCGTATATTTATTTTAAAACACACACCAGACCGAGGGAAGCGGGTGTGGCTGAAGAGGCTGTAGAGCGGAGCAGAGAGAAAGACACACACAGAGTGAGAGAGAGTACTCACGATGCCGAGAGTACTTTGTCAAGTACTGTCTGACTCTGAATCTGAGGAATATTTACTCTCTGAGGATGACAGTCAGTTGTCCAGTGAGGACCAAACTGGGGGAGCGGGTCCGCGTGCCATTACAGTCCCCATGCAGCACATGCCGAGGCCGAAGCTTTGCCTCTCCCTGGCCGGCGAGTGACGAGAAGGGGACATGGTCTGGGATACAGGGAAGCTCAAAAAACACCGCGAAAAGTGACGGTGTTAGCGGGAATGAGACCGTGGAGCTCTGGGCAGATGAGGGAGAAGCCGGGGGTAAAAAGCACAGTGCAGGCAGCAGAGGCGTTCATGGTCGGTCTGTAAATTACAGTGATGATGATGGGTGGGAAACTCACCACTTTGAAACTATAGTCTTTTTAAATCTTGACAGCAAAATTGAATATTTTCTTGAAAAAATGTGCCTAAAAGGTTTATAAGCCACTTTTAAATGCAGTCCAGGCTTTTGAAGAGAGAGTATAAACAGCTGGTTAAAATATATTGCTGAATAAGTCCTAAAAACTGACTCACATGTGATGTGTATTTTTCTAATATAGTCTGTAGGCATCATCTTTGTTCATCTTTTTCACTGGTGTTAAAAAAGCTAACTAAAGATTGCAATATCGTAGAATCGCAATTTAAATCGAATCGGCACCTAAAAAATCGCAATAAATCGAATCGGGAGAAAAGTGAATCGTCCCAGCCCTACAAAACACACAGCTAAAAACACCCAAGAATGGCTCAGAATTGAATTGAACTGAAGTGGCCTTGTGTGAGCCCTGATATCCTATTGAACATTTGTTGAAGGAGCTGAAACAAACAGTCTGGAGAAGACCCACTTCAAATGACACCTGGAGCAATTTGCTCTTGAGGAGTGTACCAAAATGCATGTGAACAGGTGCAGAAGTCTCATTGAGAGTTTCAGAAATTGCCTCAAAGGTTATGCAGCAAATTATGAAGTTAAGGGTCATTGATCACTATCATTTTTGTCCAGGCCATTAAAATGATTCTGTTGAAGTACAATTCAAAAGCTTTGTCTGATTTTCATTAGTTGATTTTCAGTAAATTCATATTTATCATTATCTTTGTCAGTTTCAAATTATTTGAGTGCACATTATGGGTTTTTCTTTGTTTAATGGAAGGGTAACAACAATTTTGCACACGTGTGTAGGTACACAAGCTCAGGAGAAAATTAGTGTGGCGAATTTGAGTTTACTAGAGTTTATTTCGTACTGAACCTTCAGGTCAGCAATTATCCCACTGATAATATTGACAAACAGAGCATGGTTACATTTTGCCATCAATTCGCTCATTTACCTTTGAAAAGAACACTTTGATATTTTAGGATATAAAACAAAGCTGTGACAGCTCTGATGTCAGATTAAGATATAATATCTTTTAATAGAATCAAAGTCTGAAGACACTTTTGAAGTCCAGTTTTAAACCTGCCTCTGCTCGTCCCGTCAGCCCGCTGCCAGCAGAAACAGATTAGACCTGTCCAGCCTCAAAGCAGATGGCTCTGCAGCTATTGTTTAGTCTGAGGTTAATGTTCGTCAGACGCACACATGCACCCACATGTACACACCTGACACACTCCCACACTCGTCCACATTCCTCTCTTAAACACTTGTGCCTTTCTGGATAATTGAACAACCTGAACTTGACTTACAGTTTTAATCACCTGTTTTAAAAAGTTGTCAAAAGTCATCCGAACACACCCTCACATTTCAGCCGCGGTGGTTGTTGCGTGCAAACCGTGCACCTGTACGTGTGTGTTTACATGTGCCCAGGCTCGCTGACATACGATACGGCCACACGTAACCTCTGAGCAGCTGCCATCCTCTAATGCTCCCTTTGAAGTTGAATTAGATGAAGTTTGTTGTATAAAACAGAACAAAAGTAGAACGTGCTTTTACGGGGAACATTCCACCCACTACAAAGACGAGCACGGGCACTTTAGATGCTACAAATGGGCCTGTGATGATGACAGTGTATATACAGGGAGTGTGCCTGTTGTGACTGTACCAAGCACATTAAGACCCGTTCCTAGATCATGCAGATGCTATCTGACCAAGCCCACCCAAACTCTCTTCTCCTCTTCCCCTTCTTCTTCTCTTCTTCTCCTCTTTTGTCTTGTTCCTGGCAGACAAGAGGCCATGGAGGTCCCTGACCAAACAGGTGGGAGACACACTCTTAAAGCTTCTCCTGCTGCCAACTGTTGCATGTCACATCTGGAGCTTTCCTTGTAAAGCCTGCAGAGTTCAGTCTTGGTTTTGTAACACCTGATGAGGGGTTGTTTAGCCAAGATTTTGCATGCATTAGTATGTTATTAGATTTGATTTTCACATGGACCATCTGTGCAGCATTCCTTACACGCAGCACACCCCGCCACACGTTGCCCCCTTTTTTTGTCAGTTTGCATGTTTCCACAACCTCTGCCATGATCATCCCCGATGTGAGCCAGCTGAAAAACCAAGTAGATCAGCTGTTTCTGACAGACCAGCCCATCTGAGGTGAACAACCTTGCCTTGCTCAAAATAACTAAAAATCACATTTCTTCTCCATTCTCACTGCAACAACTCAGATCTACACAAGAGTATTTGTCCAATTCCAAGACAGAAGAATCTCACTCGATTGACTCCAAGCCACAATTTTCAAACATGTCTGGATTAAGATTTTATTCAAAGATGTAAAACTAAAAATAAGCCTTGAACTGCCTGCAACAAATGAAATAATCTGCCAACAAGATGAGTCAAATTTAACTTGAAGGCTGTTTTAAAGTGAAATTTTATCTCCAGAGCAAATAAAACCTGAATTAACTAACTGAGTACAAACCTTCCTTGTTTCATTTGTAGATATTTTTGTACCATTTCAATCAATGTGATGCCTCTTTTTTTTGCTTTTTTTCCTTAATGTAAGACATTTATCTTGACTTCTTTAGTAAATGTGGATTAAAATACGTGTTTTAGATATTTCTGACTTGAGAATAGACAAACTTGCTTAAATCTAAGTTTTTGCAGTGGTGATGCTCCATTTGAACCTTTGTAGGTCATCTTGACTATGTGTTTGTGCTGTGATGCATTGGGTTGCTGCAGTGTGATGCTAATAAACTACAGTATGTCCGAACAGAGTGTATCTCATGAAGTGACTGGTATGTGAAGATACTGGAGTTTTAGTTCTTCTGTGTTCTTGTAATCTTGTGTTTTGAGCTGCAAATTGCCTCAGAAATGGATCCAGTGGGTGAAGGCTCCACTGCTGTTTGGAGTGAAATGCTGCACAAATGGTCAATGTGGATATGCATGTTCTAGTTTTTTTTGTCTAATAAAAAGGTATATGTATTTTTATACATGGGTATATGGATCATTTTTTACTAAATCATCAGATTGTCATCTTTACTTTATGGCATGTTTTTATCTCTCTCTTCTCTTTCTCCTGTGAAAAGCTTTGTTGGTCATTGTGAAGTCATTTTAACATATTTTTTCTTTATCAGGAGCTGGAAAAGATTTTGACAGAAACTCCACCAGTATGGAGAGGATCCTCCAAGCTGTTCCGCAACCTGAGAGAACGAGGTGTGACAGAGTGCACACACAGACACGACCTCCTCATTAACATACAAACAGTAAACATACATGGATTATCGTCCTTTTATTGTACTATTCTTTCAACTTTGTTGCAAAGATTAGGTGTTAATAACTCCCACCCCCTGTAAAAATCTAGTTTACATTTAGTATATGGGCAGTATTTTATATTTTGTGTTTATCATTGAAAACATGTGGGTTAATATTTCCAAAATGCCATTAAAGGGTTATGTTTATTAAGAAATATGTGTAAATGTAGTAGTTATGAGCAGGACTGAAGTTAGCCAAAACTTTGGTGCTGTGAAAGTCAATTAAATATTCATTAACAATATTTTGTATAGCATTTTTAAGGAAATAATTGTTTTTGCATGAAAGGTAAAGGAAGCACCAGGGTTAAAGAAAAAAAGGGAATAACAAAAATAAGAAAGTTTTATTTACTTGGTTTTGACAAATAATGTGATAGAATGTTATAATTTGTGTGATAAGTGCTAAAATTGCATGCACAAATGCATTTTGAGCTCATAACACTAAACAACACAAACTGTGGGTGTGGTTTGCCAGGTAAACTATTTTAATTTGACTCCTTAGTATTATAAGTTGGTGGAAATAACAATGTATATACTCAGACTTTTTTGTCAGTGCAGGTCCACATTCCAAGTGAAATGCCCTGCCGTTTTGCTTTACTACCCAGAAGTAGACATGCAGAGTGATTTGATGTGACTGAGTTGGAGAGAGATTATATTTGCGTGGTTAGGATATGGATCGAGGAGTTTAAAGTAAAAAAGCACAATATTGGATTTTTGCTGATATCCAATACGGAAATTTCCATAATATTGATGAAGATGTCTTTTTCTGTCATGAGCACAAATCCTCCACTTAACGAAAATTGACATGGTTCTGTCATGGTGATGGTCATTTGTGTTGGAAACAGGTATTAAGCAAGAAAAAGCATTTTTATACATCAATAAATTTAAATCTTGGTTTATAGAATTAAAATTCAGTGTAAACCATTACAGTGTATTTGCACATTCTGCCAATAACAGTCAAAAATGGCATATATATGGCCAATATATCAGCTCTAAATACAAGCAAAAGTCACTAATAACTGTTGACATATTGTTGTAGTAATACTATGCATCTCTAGTTAACATTTTAATAAATCCTCTTTTAACTTGCTCTAAACATCCGTGATATGCCTATTAAAAAGTCAGAAGTAAATAAGAAAAGTGATGACTATGCAGCATGTAGGTGGCTCTGCATTTCACTTTATTTATGTGTATGCATGCCCTGGCTCACCTGCTGCTGTATGACCATAAATTGCTGGTGAGCCTGAGAGTGTGTGTCACTGTAGGTGTCTCTAATCCGGGGTTGGAGCCGTGCTGTTCCCTCTTACAGCCAAACAACCTGCTGAAAGACCTAAAAATAAAACATCCCTCTCTGCACCTCCTTTTCCTCCTTTGCTTTTGTTGCATCTTGAAGCCGTGTGAGCGAGATGGAGAACTCACCTTGATTAAGCTATAATTATGTTCTAATTATAGCACTACATTTTTCCCAATTGAGAGATAATCAGAACTGGAAAGAACTCAGAGAGTGCAAACCTCCGCCAAGGTAGCTCACATATTGCTGTTACATCTACACGCAGTAGTTCCCTGACAATGTTACCATCATAACATGATTCACTGACTCTTAAAGCCCACACTTAGCCACTCAGAATCATGTTGATATCATTATGAGTTAGAGAATTATTGAGCAAAAAGGATCATTCGCTAATGATGGTTTTCTGAATCACCACTAAAATCTAATCACAGCTACAGGTATATCTCAAAAACATTAGAATATCATGAAAAAGTTCAACATTTTTCATCACTCATTTCAGAATGTGAAACCCATATATTATATAGATTCATTACAGATAGAGTGAAACATTTTCAACATTTATTGCTCGAAATTTTGGTAAATCTGAAATGAGTGATAAAGAACATTGAACTTTTTCATAATATTCAAATTTTTTGAGGTGTACCTGTATTTTCACAGAACATTAAGATATGTAATCACATTCAGTGTTCATTTGTTGACTAATTATTTTTGTCCTAGTTTTCGTCAACAACCCCTTTACCCCCTGAAAAAAACTAGACCATAACTAACAGCAGAGACAGACCAGTCCATCTGGGGTTAACTACCATGCCTTGCTCAAAGTAACTTAAATCACCTTTCTTCTCCATTCTCACTGCAATAACTCAGATCTAGACAGAGACTAAATCCAATCAGACCTCATTTCATCGGGAAGGTAGAGACAAGTTAGGAATGTGTCCAATCACAGCTGCTTTGGTTGTGTGGAAAGGTTGGATGAGTACAGAAGGACATCCATTCACAACAGCCTTAGCTTTGAAGTGGAATCCAAGTGTAAAACATGACTTCAGAATTTCCAGAAAACTTAAATATGTCTTTCACTTTACACTTCATATTTTACGCAACTAAGTTTACGGTAGATTCCATCAACTGAAATCTTGTGAAATTTCATCAACTAAAACTTCACTAAAATTAGACCAATTAAGATGACTAACTTATGACTAAAACTAAAAGATATTTTGGGCAAAAAAAGTAAGTACTTAAAGGAGACATATCATGCTGATGCATGATTTAATACTTGCATATAATATAATAAATTTGAAAACAAGACCTTACACCCCCTTAATTTTCAAAAAATTAGATATTGTATTTTTTCTGATATCCTAGAACAAGATTTGATGCCTCTGAAAATAGGTCATTGCGAGATGTCCGCGAGATTTCAAACGTCATGACGACACGAGGTACCTTTCTTTTTATTGGAGTAATCTGATAAAACACTTCCTCCTCTGTGATGTCCGTCAGCCCCAAACCCTCACCGAGGAACACATCCAGCAGCAGGGGTATAAAACTCCCTCGCTCACACTCCCTCATTACCAGCTTTGGCCTGTAGGGGGACTCAATATGGGGTCGCTGCATTGAGCCTGCTGGAAAATACAGTAGAAGAAGAAGGACAGGCTGGCTCTACCCCCGATAGAACTGACCAATCAGAGCACAAAGGGCTGTGACGTTGCGAGGTTATTGTAGGTCATCCTTGAGACCAAGCGTTTCAACAAGCGCTTGATAATGGCCTAAAATGAGGATATTGAGAATGCTATTGTGGGGCAATGAAGGAACTAAATGACTTGTACTGAGGGCAGAAATTCTTTACAGGCATCCTAGTCTGGCATAGTGAAAAGGAGAAACAGGCATGATATGTCTCCTTTAAAGTAAAGCTAAATTAGAAATACCAGCCCAAGTGTGTACGTCTGAAAAACCTAACCAGGCCTACCATCATAAAAACTTTACATTTACACTATTTATGTTTTGCAATAAATAACAAGAGGAGTAAAAGTCAGTCAAGAAAAAAATCTCGATTTTTTTTTTTATTTGAATTATTTAATTTCATTGATATATTACCCAGCCCCATTGATTTTTCCCCCATTATCTATTCGATAAAATCTTTCTTTCAAACTGATCGTACATCAAACTCCCATCCCTAGTGCAAAGCTGTATCACACTTTGAATTGGCAAAAACATCACATCCTCACAAAAGTATTGCAAATGTCTTAAGTTGACATGATGGCACTTCTGTATAAATGCTTTGCTGTCGAACATGACAAAAACTGTAGGGGAAAAAAAGTAAGAAAATGACAAAAGTAGAAGAAAAACTGATGAGACAGAGAAAAGGGGACGATAGTAAACCCATTCCGAGTCCTTGTATTTATAGAGACTGCACGCCGACTCAGTTTGTCTGGCTTATCTCCAAGACCACACACACACAAACACACTCACGTCAGCATTCAGCAATTCCTCTCCGTTCACTGGCTCGGTTTTATCACCTTTAAACCACTTATTTGTTTTACAGGTTTACTTACCAAGTGCACCTTATATAATATAAAAAAAAAACTGTGCTGATGTGTGTTTGTGCTGATGTGGTCGTCTCTTCATGCCGTCATGAGCGAGGACAGTTCAAATCCTCGGGATGGCTTTGGATTTCTGAGAATGACACAGGAATGCACCGAGCTGCCAAAACATCACAGGCCCTGTTTGTTAGTGCGTGTCACATTCATGTTCCTTTGGTTTGGGATATTTTTTTAACCTCTCCTTGTTTTTAAGAGCCAGTATTCAGCTTTTTTAACTGTCATGTGTCCTTAAGTGTGTTGAACAAGCATGGGCACATTTTTCTGTTATCCACAAGAAATGTCATGTGCTGGTTGTATTTATCTGTTTTAAACCTGAATAAAGTTATTAAAGCAGAAAAGCCTCATTGAGATTAAAAAGATAGGCCAACTATTATGTTTTAGTGTCTTGCCTCACTCCTGACTCCATGACAAGCAGATGGAGACCAGGCTTACCCACCGCTAATTAGCTAAGCTCAAATAGTGGGAGTGAACGGAAGCGTTAGCCTGCCTATGTCTACAGATTTCAGATAAACTCTTCAGCAACTCTAAACGGTGCTGTGTGCTTGTTGTGACATTTTTTTTGCTGTTGACTGACTACCAAGCATGTCCACAGTGGTTTCCACTTAGTTTTTTTTTTTTTTTTTTAGACTTAATCTTAGGTTAAAAATAGATAACGACGGTAACATAACACAATAAAAAATGAGTCACAACAAACACACAGGACAGATTAGAGTTGCTGAAAAGTTTATCTGATGACTGAAGGCAGAGGCAGGCTAGCATTACCCATTGACTCCCAGTGTTTCAGGTAAGCTAAATAGAGGTGGGCAAGCTCAAAAGAATGGCGTCTTTGTGCTTGTCATGGACTCAGGAGTGAGGTAAGACACAAACACACTATAAAATGTTGGTGTATCCCTTTAAGTCTCTCATTGGCAAGAGTGTCCCGGCCAAGACACGCAGCCGAAAAGATACAGAAATAAAACAGACACAGATAAACACATATGAACAATTCAGAGTCATAGAACAGAAAGTCAAAAGTCAAAGCATTTAACTTCACGCATTTTAAAATGAGTCCTGTGACAGTGGAAAGGAGCTTTAAGGCATCAGGGGCTCTGACAGCCTCGAACAGAAGACTGAGCATAGGGGTGGATCAGGATTTGGGGTTGCCATAGAGGGTTTTGTTGCCTAAGTGGTGTGCAACCAAATTGTTTTACATTTGAAACGATTAAAAAATATCCGTAAATCAATTTGTAGGCACCTTTTTTAAAACCTGAAACAGCAGTTTGTTTCAGCTGTTAATTCTTTCTTTCTCTTTTCTTTCTTTCTAGGCACTCCAGGAAATATAAATGTTTATTTATTTATATACATATAGATGTGTACGTGTTTTCATAAACATCCATCTCATCACTAAGTAAACCCATACAAGCTTCTCCACAACATATCTATTCTAAACTACATTTTATGTAAATTAACAAAACCCAATAATTATGCATAATTTTTATATAATATTAATCAATACTGTATTTAACAGAATTAATGTTACTTATGTGCATTCAAAAAAACCATATTTTCATTGAAATACTATTAGGAATCTAATAATACTTGTCTATCGTGTTATTTTTATGTTTTTGCACATTTTTAAAGAGACATCCAGGCTGTTTCAGAGTCTGACACTACAAACAGAAATGCACTTTAAAGAGTTGTGTGGGCACTGGGACGAATGAAATTATGTTCTGCCCTTAGATTATTGAGCCTCTCTCTGATTTTGAACATCTTTTTGTAAATTCTCAGCTATATCAGTCCATGTTGCTTTATAAAGCACTTGAGCTGTTTTCAAATACACAATGTCATAAATTTGAATAGTTGTGACTTTAAAGACAGAGGGCTGCTGTGATCTCTGATTGTTGAAATGATCGTGAGTAATGATCACAAAGACATGACCTTAGTGATGAACACTTTGTTGTTTTCTTTGTTGATGATATTATCCTGTCACTTAGTGCACTGCAGGCAGAAGATGCAGCAATAAACACCTTTTCTAACTAACAGGAAATGTACTGTGAAGCATGAATTGATTTGACTGGGGTCATGAACCCTAGAATCAGATTTGAATGTCAAAAAGAGCCATTATTGGGCACACCCCTGGTTAAGATCTGTCTCCCATGGTCACACCGCAGCGATCCCAGGGACTGTGAGCGTAAACATGCAGAAGGTGTTTTAGAAACTTGAGCAGTGTCAGAGAGTATCTCCTGCTCTTTGCTCGGGGCTCAGCTACACGCTGAAAAGAGAATTCAGTTCCAAACCAGCTCCTCTACACAAAGCGGCCCAGCATCGGGAAAACACGGCGCTCACACTGGCCTTAACCGGTGTCATGTTCAGCCGCACACACTCGCATGGGGAGGCAGTCTCCCGTAACACTCAAGCGAGTCACCCTGAACTATCTGAGCCATCAGACAGAAAGCGAAACAGAGGGAGAGAGGGACGAGATGGAGCTACAAAGATTCCTAAATGGGCCCGAGGCAAGAAAGGATCATCTCCTGGGACATTTTTCACTCGCTTATCCAAACACAGACACGCACACACACAATCCCAGCAGCCGCCGTCTTTACTTTGGACACTCGGGGTGTAGGAAAAAGAAACGGTGTGTGGCCAAATGGCTGTTGGCGGCTCGGCTTGAGAAGACACATTTTAAGATGCTATCTGCATGAAAGGAAGGATTATGTGTGTGAGTGTGTGTCAGGAGGCCCACGCTCTTTGAACATCTGTAAACACTGTGTGTGTGTTGGTGTGTGTGTGTTCAAAGTGACCTTTTCTTTAACTCGTCCGTCTTTGTATCGTTACAGGCATCATCTCATACACAGAATACCTCTTCCTGCTCTGCATCCTGACAAGTAAGTCCATTTTCTTCACGTCTGTTATCTTCTGTCTCACCTTCAGATTCAGTGTTTCTCATTTTGCTACAGCAATGTGAAGAAGGAGATTAGCTGTAGAACAGGACAATGGCAAGGCCCAGTGTGTGGAGAGTTCCTGCACATGCTTGGAAAGCTTGGAAAGTCTTAATCATACCTCAGAGTGTTCCAAAAATCAAGATGTATGTTGACTAATGCCTCCTTTACTGCACCAAATAAAGCTTCTGGTCCATGTTGATACAATGGCCTCACACAGTTGCTGCAGATGTGTCAGCTGCCAATCCATGATACATGAAGGTGCTCCATTGGATTGAGATCTAATGACTGTGGAGGCCACTGGAGTATAGTGAACTCATTCTGATGCTGAAGAAACCAGTTTGAGGTGATTTGAGCTTTGTGATGTGGAGCTGCTGGGAGAATCCATCAGAAGATGGTCATGAAGGGATGAACCTGGTCAGCAGCATTACTCAGGTAGACTGGAGGGATCAAACCATTCTCAGTTGGTACTAAGGGCCCAAAGTGTGCAAAAAAAGTGTCCACCACACCGTCTCACCAATAGCTGCAGCCTGAACTGCTGATCCAGGGCAGGATGGATCCATGCGGTCATGGTGTTCTCCAAATTCTCACCCTACCATCTGAATGTGGCAGCAGAGAGCCAAACTTTTACAACATTTGGTTGTTCAATTATGGTGAGTCCGAGTAAAATGTAGCCTCAGTTTCCTGTTCTTAGCTGACAGGAGTAGCATCTGGTGTGGTCATCTGCTGTAAAAGGGACAATGAGTAGCATTTTAAGTAATTTATGAGCCAAAAACAATATCTACATTCATAAATACTACGACTTGTCCTCATAAGCAAAGAATTTCTTACCGGTATTTACATAGAATGGGTAAGTCCTGTTGAGGCTTCTATGTCCTTCAGGTCTATGAAAACTATGAACCGAGAGGGACACAAAGCACTACGTAATACTACTGTTATTACGTGCAAAATGCAAAAAAAAGTTTCACCACAAGATGAGAAACTACACAATGCAGCTCATCCTTTGGTTAAGTTCCTGTTGCTTTTCCATTATTCAAAATGTCCTTCGTCATTGTCCGGTAACCTCTGGTATCACCAAGGCATCCTCTCATTTTACATTTTTTCTTTTTGGACAATTTTTTTTATCCTCTAGAGATGGTTGGGGGAGGGATTGCAGTAAAGCCTGACCAGCCTGTCTTTTACTAACAACCACATCATGTCTAAAGTCACTCAACTCTCCTTTCCTCTCCACTCTGATGCTGGATTTAAACTTAAACTGGTCGTATTGACCATGTCTACACCCCTGAATGCATTGAGTTGCTGCCATCTGACTGGCTGATTAGCTGTTTGCTTGAACAAGCAGCTGAATGGGTGCGCCTAATGAAGTAGCTGTAGAGTATAGGGTTCAGCTAATTTGTTTAAAATTGAGAAAACTTAAAACAGGGGTAATGGATAAACAATGTGATGCTGGTTTGTGACATGGGTTCTATCTGGGCACTTAAGCTTCATCCCACAGACCAAAAACATACTCATTAGATTTACTGATGAATTTAATTGCACTTGATAAGAGTGTGAGCGTGAATAGTTATTGGCATACCTGGTTCTGGGGTACTCGCTTCTTACCATATTTCAGCTGGGATAGGCTCCAGCAACCCCACCCCCTGCAGGGATAATCGCTATAATTAATGGATGGAAGATATTCATAGCAAAAAAAAATCCATATTCAAAGTCTGACAGGAGGTTATGTTTAGCCAGCATGTCTGTTTCTTTGTTTGTTTCCTTGTCTGCAGTGTGATGCAGGGTTTTGCTAAAATTTTCAGGAGATGTTGGTAATGGCCCAACCTAAAAATGATTAGATTGAGGTGGTGATATGTGTATTTGTCTGGATGCAAAAAAATCCTAAAATGTAAGAAATCCCATAAGTTAACATTGGGAAGAACTTAAAAAAACATATTGCTGCCACTTTTAACATATTCACTTCCAATTTTACTGGATAATATACATGTTTCTATCATCAAGGTAAATTTGATCTGGATCTGATCCAGACTGACGTCACAAAAAATAAATAAATAAATAACTTTGTAATGGGAAATCCTGTTGACGACATTCAGTAATTCATATAAACTCAAATTATTAAGTGAAGTTCCCAAAGCTTGTTGTTTTCAAACAGGATTAGAGCCTCCATGTATTTGCTGAGTTTGGTCTGGATCCTGGCTCCAGTCTTGACCTGGTGATCCAGACTTGTATCTTTTTCTGGGATTGTAGAAAAGCTACTGCTGGAACTGAGCTGCTTGTCGGAGGACCGTGCTCTCTAAATACTTTTCTAGTTTTTTTAATTATATAGAGCACTTTCAGCCTGTCATGTTATATGGATAATCAATTAGAAACAAAAATGTTGTATGTCTCCAAAATGAGACAAATGAAGACCTGAGGGTTGAGCTGCTGTCCATAACCTGCACATATGCACTCTTCTGTCTGAGTCACTTTCACTTTGGAGAATGTTGTTTGTTGAAGCTTCTCATGAAACAGTAAACTTAAGATCTAACAGTATTGATTTCCATTTGTACTACTGTATAAAAATGGTCGTAATTTTTGATATTAAAAGTTTTTAAATGTTTTGAATTTAGCTTTTAAATGTGCAGAAATGCTGACAGGAGAAATCCTAGCATTCGTGTCTACAGTGAAGTTTTGATGGTAGAAGTCGAGGTTTCTAATCTTCCTGTGTCTGTTCTCTCCTTACGTCAGTATTTCCCTAAGGGACGGGGAAACCCAGCAGTCATAATTGCCTCATGCTGTGCTCTGGGTGGGCTTGAGCTGTGTGAATTTAGATGACTATGTTCTGTAGACAAAAGTAAACAAACATTCTTTCAGAGTTTTTACAATAAAAGATTTTTTTTTAAGTCATACTGTATCTTCATCGTTATGAGACAGATAGTGAGCCATGTATTTGTCTACAAATTAAACAGCATGTCTTTTTCCATTTCTGTAATGTAACTGCCCTTTCACGCACTAACACATGTACTCACTCACCGTGTGCTCTCCTCTCTGCTCCACAGAGCCTCACGCTGGTTTTAAGATTGCTTTCAATATGTTTGATGCCGACGGCAACCAGATGGTGGACAAGAGGGAGTTCCTGGTGGTGAGTCTCTGATACTGTGAGGAATTTTATCTCAGGATTTTATACAGCACAGGAAATACCAAACCCCCTGGTATCCTGAGTCTTCAAAAATCTGCTTTAATACTTCAAACATTCAAAATATATTATGTGCTTAACAAACATATTAGACCACCACTCACTGTCAGGTTTATGCCACAGCTGCCCTTCATTAACAGTATGAGATATTACCAAAATCTTTTTTTGTGTTCCTGTAATGGTTAATACACCAGTGGGTAGAAGCCCTTTGACTGATATTATATTTTCAATGCTAAAATATGAGTTTCAGTGTTATCCATGGATTTACAACTTTTTTTTTTTTTTTACAAAAACAAAAACAAATTAAAAAAGGAAAGTACATTATTGTTTCCTGATTAAGATGTCCGATTGTAGTTATTTTACTTCATTCCAACAGAACAGTTAGTTTTAGTCGTTGACTGTTCTGCTTGATTCACCTTTGGCTTCTCAGGCAGAGGCCCAGTGAGGCTCAGATTTGGGTTAAAAAAGGTGAATTCAGTTTAAATTCGTCATTTGGGATGGAAAATACCAGACTTTTCAAACTGATATGCTACCGATACTTTTTGCTGTATTTTTTTATTCACCAATACCATCTCCCTCATACATGTATTTTTTTTTTTTCGTTTTTTTTTTTTTTTTTTTTTTTTTTTTTTTATTTTTTTTTTTTTTTTTTTTTTTTTTTTTTTTTTTTTTTTTTTTTTTTTTTTTTTACCGTGGACCAAAAGCACATAAAGGAAAAATGTAGTATCAAATTTTAAAGTGAATTTAAAGTGATTTCAAAGTTTTAAGTCTTAGTACTAAAAAATGAATTTAGCAAATATTACAACATTAAATAATTAAGTGACGCATGTTTTTAAAGGGGCAGTTCAGTTTTTTTGAAGTGAGGTTGTATGAGCCCCATATGGCCACTAAGTACATTAGATGCAGTAGAAAGTTCTCTTCTCTCCCTCAGTAAGAAACAGTTTATAAGAGTCTGTTTTGCAGAACCAGCCGCAAACAGGGCACAAAGTAGTGTTTTCTCCGCCTACAAGAACTCCCATCAAAGAATAATACCACACTTTAAGAGTATGCTACCTGCATGTGTTTTAAGTGCATTAACTTTGGGAAATATAAAGTTTACCTAGCCAACTCACTCCAACAGTAGAACTTTCTTCTGTGTCTAATGTACTTAGTGGCCACATGGGGCTCATACAACCCCACTTCAAAAAATCTGAACTGTCCCTTTAACAAATGAAACTGCTATAATAATGTAGGTATGTGGCACTGATTTAAAATCTTTCAAACTAAACAATCAATTTCATGTCATTAAAATGTGACTTTAAAATGTTTTTGGAGTAACATTCCATAACATTTTTTTTTCTTTCTGTCATTCCTACATTAATTTACCACACAATACTGTGAAGTTGCAGTGTGAATGCTTGTGAGTGCCACTGAGTGCTGTTTGATTGGTCTCCACACCACAGTCACATGACGTGAAAAGTGGTGCAGCCTCTGCATGTAGAGCAAAAGAGAGAGACAGACTGCACAAAATGTCGAACTTCACTGATAAACATTTGGTTAAAGTTCTCATTTGATACATAGAGGAGTAATAAATGGCAAAACACCACTTGTGATGGTATCAATTCTTTGATAATCACATCCCCTTCCCTCATTCCTGTTCAAAATGGTGAAACGTGTGGGGTTCACTGAAATTGAAAGAGTCCTTATTGAAGCACATCATGATACTGGATGGTCTCTGAAGTTCTGACACAGCATCAAGACTGGTACTTACAAAATGCAGGAGGCAGGAAACAGACGTAACACATAAAACAGAGAGAAGAGAGACCACTGCTGATCTTCAAGCAGAGATGAATTCGTCTGAATTAGAGTCCAGAATGACCAGAAGAGGACGACTGATGGAGCAGACTTGAAGAGACAAACACCTGCCAAAAAGCATCACTGAGGTCTGCAGACATCCAGAAACACCTCAGACTTAACAGGTGGTACAAACACTGGAGTCCAAGTTTGAACTGTCTTCTCGGCATCTACGCGTTTATGTCCCCAGAAAAGCTGGAGAAGGTTTTGATGCCACCAATGCACCGACAGTGAAACCTGGTAGAGACTCCATTATGGTTTGTGGAAACTGTGTGGGCATATTGAAGAAAATTGATGCATGAACAAGAACATCTACCACAACACTGCAATAAGTCAGATCTCAAAAAAATCTAAAGCACTTATTCCAATCCACATTCACTTCACAGATATAAATAAATTCAAGATTCAAAGTGTTTATTGTCATTTGCACATTAAGAAACATGTTTCCCTGCTCAATGAAATTTGTACTCTGCTTTCCACAAGGAATGCCAGGTAAGAAGTTAAAAAATGAAAAACAGAGAAGGGTTTATATAGAACACAGAAATAAGCAAATGTCAAGAAAGTACTATGCAAATATAAACAAAGATACATCCCAACTATATATGTTTAAAACAAAGATAAATATCACTATGACCAGAACAGAATAGATTTATAATATTGTGTAAAGGTCTGACATAAAGTGCAAAGAACAGTTTTAAAGTGAGCCATCGTGTGGTTGAGGTCGTCCAAGATTGCAGACTCCTATCAGCTGTTCAGGAATCTGATGATGGCAGTGGGGACGAACGAATACTTTAGACCAGAGGTCCTGCTTTTCACACTTCTGTACCTCTGGCTGAGAGTGAAAGTGTGAACAGTCCGTGTTGGGGGTGGGTGGGGTCTCTGAGGATGGAGGCAGCGCTCCTGGGGACTCTGTGGTCGTAGATGCTCTGCAGAGAGGGCAGTGGAGTCCTGGTGATCTCTGCAGCACTCTTTCACACTCTCTGCAGGCGTTTGTGATCCAAAGCAGTAGTGCTGCTGTGGATCTCGGATGACACCCCGAACTTCTTCAGCCTCCTCAGAAAGTACAGCCACAGCTGAGACTGCTTAACCGGTCCAGGTGGGGTCCTCACTGATGTGGACACCCTGGTATCTGAAGCTGCTTACCCTCCCCACCTTTGAGGTGTCTTACTTTCAGAAGTACATTTTTTAATATCTGCTCTGGAGAGAAAATTCCAATTTATGACAACCTTCAAGTTAAATTTGTCTTGTCTTATTACCAGGAAGTCAGGCCTTATATTTATTTTTTACACCTTCAAAAGGGATCTGTTCAGATGTGTCAAGAAATTGGGGCAAACCGTCAGTCTACTGAGATTTTTTTATTTAAAATTGGGAAAATTCTCTCGCCAAGATCTGAGTTTTTGCAGTGGACATCTTAGTGCATCAGAGAGTCACTTCTGGGCTGAATCTATTTAGATGAGGGTTCAAATACTAAGACGTTGATGGCAGTTGCACCTCATCCATGAGTGTCTTGCTTTAGATTTATTTCGGCATCTCCTTCAGTAGATTAAGTTTAACTAATAAGACTGAGAGGTTTCTGCTTGATGTGCTCCAGCTTTGATTTGTTTAAGAAGTTTCCTTCAAAAGCAGAACCAGTGAAGCAGCACTCTCTTGATCATTCTGAAAGAAGATCAATACTTTAATCAAAGACTGAATGACTTTGTGAACTTTAAAGCATCAACAAACTTTGAATTAACCATGAGCTCCTGGGTTTATCTTTCATTTCAGCTTCAGGAGATCTTCAGGAAGAAAAATGAGAAGAAGGGACGGAAAGGAGACGCAGAGAAGTCTGCACAGCTGGTAAGACAGTCGGTAACAGACGAAGAGGGTTTGTCTTTGGTGAGATAAAGCACTTACTCAACTAATCCACCAAAAGAGCAACATTAACAGCTAAAGGTGAAAGTCGAAACATAGAAATAGAGCTTAGATCAAATTTCTTCTGCTAGGATAATTGAGGATTAGCTTAAGACGCAGAGGATAAGTGGTTAATATTGTGACTGTGATGTATGAGTCTTAAATTTGTCTCTGAGGTTACTTCCCTTTTGAACTGACATTTTATTACATCCACTTGTTTAATTTGGCACAACTTCTCTGTTTCTTCTTAATATGCAAGTTTAAGTTTTGCCAAATGTCATGTGGATGTAGTAAAACTGAAACATCATCATCCAAGCTGATCATCATGTGTGAAGGTAGTTGAATCAGTAAACTCTTAGAGCATGCAGCCTCATAGAAAGAGCTAAATAATGTCTCATCGGTTAAATGTGGAGTTGATCAGATACACTCTTACATGAATTTGTCATTTTCAGCTCGGCTGTGATCACGGCTTTGACTCAACACCAGCCACCTTCCTTCTAAACAGATCTCTAAAGAAAGGGCGTCAGATTTAGAGCTGAATCCCACATATTAGGTGGTGTATTTAGAGCTAAGTAATGATGATGTGAAGGACAATATGCAGATAAATTAGCATTTGATGACATGGCAGAAATAGAGGCTCTTATGTGCCTCAAAATAATACATTAAAATGACAAAAAGTAAAATGTATGAGCAGGTCAAGATTATGTCAGAATATTCTTAAATATTTAAAACATTTATTTAAACTGTTATTTGCCTTTTACTTGAATATAACGAATATTTTGATAATATAGAGAATTTTTAGCAGGTTTGTCAGTTTAACTGAAGCTGATCTAATTGTGAGGTGCTATAAGCATGTAATAAGCATCTCTATAATATGACATCATGTTATAACCTGTTTATACTGCTGTATATCATAGTCGCAAACAGTTTGTAAATAGCAATCATAAGTCATTTTAATACCATTGTTAGTTATGAGTTATAAATATTTTATTTTTTCTTTAGCCTTTATTTAAAGGAACAATGAAGCACATAAATGTAAGAAATTAAGCAATTTTATTGATTTTTATGGTAATAATAGTTGTGTTTTTGCCAGATATTCAATCCTTTGCTACTTAGTGTCTATTTTCACCATGATGCAAGACAGCATCTAAGAAGTGAGTAAGGATTTGAACACAACCAGTGAGCAACTCTAGCATTTGGGTGGAGTCTTTAACAACTGTATATAGTTGCAACCACCAGAATCGGAAGTAGAGTATCTAAATCGAGTATATAGTAGATATATGTAGTTGAAACAACCCAGAGTAGAAATTGATTTGACCCAACATTCGGGTAGCCTATATCAAAAATATGTGTGGTTGAATTAACCCAAATTTTCAGTTAGTGTGATCCAGAATTTGTGTTAAATATTTAACCAATCTTGCTGGGTCAAATTTACTACTGCTGGGCTGGTGCTATAATGAACCCTCAGTTGGGTTATAAAACCCCCCAAATTGGGTTATTTTTACTGTGTTGGATAAAATAAATATGTTTATAATACATTGCCAGTGTTTTATTAGGGGGTCTCTGCCAACAGATTGAACTCTTAATTATTGTTTTTTCTCATTTAGAGGTCAATTATTTGTTAACTGGTCCAGAAATTTGTCACTGTTGTCTGCTCATAACCACCCACTAACTAATGGGATTTCTGGCAATGTGGTGTCTGAGCACAAGGGTTATTTTCCTACATCAGGACATATTATTACATATAGAAAAAGCCCTAACCATCTGACCTGTTAATAACTTAAGCCTGTTTTAAGAACATCTCATTAAACTTTAAAATTAATCTTTGCAAAGTGATTCTTGTGCATTAGTTCCTCCGTGTCCTGAATGTCTGTCCAGATAAAATACTGTGAAAAAATGAACATTAAATTTAACATAAAGGAATAAAATCTCTGGCAGACTTTCCCGCTCAGAGTTGCCCTCATCACCCTCGGTGTTGTAAAACAAAGTGTGAGTTGTTACAGAGTGTAATCACAGCCGTGTTGAGAATGACACATCCCTCTGCAGAGTGTATCCTCGGCCTCTTTCCTCGCATGTACTAACATGTCTTTTACCTTCTCTCTCCTCTCTCTCTCTCTGAATGCATGCTCTGTGCTGCTCTCTCTCTCTTTCTCTCTGTGTGTCAGAGTATGCAGCTCTATGGATATCAGGTTGCCCCCATGAACAGCGTATGTATCCCAAACTGTAACCGCTTAGTGTCCTTTCTGCTCGACTGTGGATGGTTAAAGAAATGGATTGAAGGATGAACAGAGAGCTGTGTTTCAGGTGTAACTGCATGCTTACAAGGTAGAAGATGAACCTTAATGGGGAGCTAACTATAGCTTAAGAGGGTGGATATTTCTATAGAAGGAACTCTGGATAAGACGAAATAAAGTCTATCATGTATTTTGCAGGCAGAAAGACTACATGATAGAGCTGGGGTAAATAACGATGGATTATGTTTTTGATCTTTATTTCACTAAAAGGTAGGGCTGGGCAATATATTGATTGAATCAATTAACTGGAATTATTTCTGCAGAAGATTCAAAAATGAAAAATGTAGTTTTTTTCCCCCTAATTACTCCAATCATAAGTTGTTGCAATGTTTGAATATAATTACTGAAAATATACAGTGTTCATGCTGATAGGCCTTGTCAGAGTTTGCATGAGCATGTTTAGACCTTTATTTGTTCATTAAATAAGATTGAATATTGATCAGATGGTCCCATGTTACTATACTGTGTGTGTAGCTCATCCTTCAGTATTTATGTAGTCAAGCTGTCCTTCATTTGAACTACAAAATCAAATTTTTTTGGCAAAATTACAGCATATTTTAACAACAAGAGGGAAAGACTGTTTAATTTTGGAACATATTTTGATAACATAAAAGCAAAACGTGATTAATGACATTTTTGTGTCACTTGGAGGGTTTTTTGAGAAATCATAAATCTAGTTTTGTGGAAAAATTCTGGGATTTTTTTTTATGTCATGTAGTCCAGCCCTACTAAAAGTTATCTCTGTCAAGTAAGGTGTAGGGTTCATATGATGAGGGAATACAGAATGTGGTGTCTCTGGTGAATCAAGTCAATTGACTGTTTTTCTCCCCTTTTCTCAAAATATTGCACAATTCTGGTTCAGGTCTCTGATTAACAGGGATGTGACCCTTTCCCTCAGAGCACCATAACCCCAAGCAGGTCCTGTATTGTCAGTAGCATGTACACAGAAGACGGAACAAGAAAGAAAGAGAAAGACTGTCCATCTGTCAGGTCGGCTGATTGATCGAGAGATGATGGCACAGCAAAGGATGAATGAAGCGATAGGAGGCAGGAGAGGAGTAATAGAGTTAAGGGGTCAGGAGAGATGGACTTCGGCTCAAAGGGTGATGTGATTTAGAAAGACTCAGGGCAGAGACTGACCGGGTAAGGACACGTGTTGTTCCTTTGGCAGTCTGGTTGTGTTTTTTAATGCAAATAGACAGCAGGTGATTTATGGCGGTATGGATTATGCACAGGAAGTTGTTGTTGTTGTGTGAACATGCAGTTTTTATGTTTAGGTTTCTTTAAAGGTCCCATGTCCTGGTGTATTTGTTTACATAATGTCTTGAGTATCCATTAAGCAAGAATCGGATTTAAGTGGAATGAAAAAATGAAAGTTTCTTCTCTGTAGAGGATCAGATGCAGCTCTTGTCCTCTCCCCTTTGGGAACACTTTAATCTGAGAGAATGGAGAGACTACAGGATAATGAGATCTGTGCTGATTGGCTGCCCCAACAATGTCTGATGGGAGGAAGGAAGGAGGGGTTACTGGCCAAAGAGGAGACATTGAAATCAGTCAAAGCCCATGTGGGTGGATCCTGTATAGCTATGACATCATAAACTCTGGGAAAAAAAAAAACATGGAGTTCATTTTTTAGAAGAGATAGAGCATTTCTCTGTGAACCGAGAGTTTAGCAAAAGGATGCATGTTCCCCTGCTCCTCAGGCCACTTACAACAACATGTGTTTAGTTTAAACAAAACAAACTCGGGTTTTCTTAGTTTGATATTTAGTTTGGTTTGGGGTGTTGTGAAAGCTCAAGCAAACTCTGGTGCTGACCAAAGAAATAAACTCAAAGTTCTCCTCTTGACCCCAAGTGCACCAGACTCTAGTTCCTCGTGGTTGTGAACGTGATCTGATCCAAAGAAGGACTAAACAAGGAAAGTGGACCAAAACTGGTGCAGTCTGAGTTGATTTTAGTAGCAAAAAAGTAAATAACACTTAATGTGGGCCCTATTTGACAACAACGTGAAGTGTTTAGCTGGTACCATTCCTAATTTATTATATCCTGTCTAGATAGAAAATCAACATCTGCTCCCATTTGTTTGTCTAAAAACAATGAGTGGTTCGGTGCAAAGCTGGCATGGACCAAACCTAGCCTAAACATCCAAGCTAAATGTCCTGCAGTCTGTTGATTAGTCACAAAAACTGTCAATTCCTGTGCAACAGAATCTAAAATGGAAACACATAAGCCGTGGATGTAGAGTGATATGTTCAGCACTGCTGTTCCTGTATGGCATGTCTTCACAGAGCAATGCCCCATGGAGTACTGGAGCACTGGAAGTCCTGCATTGTTGCTCTTTGTATACTTCAGTCTTTCTCACTGTGACGCCACGTATTTATGTAGCTTGCGCGATCCTCTCCTCCACTCTCATCCCTGCCTTCAAGTGAAGGTACCGCTGTAGTGGAAACGTAAACAAGATCAGGGCTCTAATCATGCTAAATCAAACCAGACCAATTGGTGGAAACAAGGTCGTACACTCACATTGGTGCACTCCCCACTGGGTCCTTGTGCTCCCCTCTCTCCTATTTAATGTCTTGCCTATGGAGATGGAGGTACAAACAAGGCTCATACTAACTGTTTGATTAATCTACAAATTTGGATCATCCCTGCACCGTTCTGAAGAGTCCAGGAGAATCTGACTTGAAGTGTCAGGTTTTGTCCCTTTTTGAAAACATTTTTGAACACGTGGACATAGGAATATTTTGTCTCAGATTCATCTGTTTTTAATTTACTTGGAGGACATTTTAGAGGACAATGGAGCAAAAAAGGCAAGCAGATGCTGCTCCTGTTTCTCTCTCTGTCTCAGCACACACACAGCCAGTGTCCTGTCAGCGCTGTGATGGATAGCTGCATTGTCACTGTGAAGTTAAGAGCAGAGCGGGGTCACGGTAAAATGGCTGCTGCTCTGTTCTCTCTGGAGAGCAGGACGAGGTGGGTGGTCAGGAGCCTGACAGCAGAGAGGTCGTCTTTCATAAAGACGGAATACACACCAACACAATCGGCTCTGTTCTTGTAGCATCATGTAGAAATGTTGGTTTGTTCAGATTATCGAGTCTTTGGCTTTATCTAGGATGGACTGTCTCTGTTTTCAGGGTTGTCTTCATGCACGGGGCAGGGAGTGCAATAAGAGAAGATTTTGGTAGTGCGGTTATAGTAAAAAAATAATGTTACTTTGATTATCAATATGATATTTTGTTATTTTAGTTGAATGTTTGTGGTGCTGCATCATTGAGGTCTTAAAGAGAGGAGGAACAGGGCTGAGTCACATCAGGCAATTTTACTATGTGAGTCAAAACAAAGGGAAACCGAGGATTAATCTCATGTCTCTTGAAAGCACAAAAAAAAAAAAAAAAAACGACCTACACCTACATATGTGAAAGAAAAGGAGCAAAAAGACAGAAAATCCAGTAAGAGTTTCCCCCTAACTTACAAGATATCAGTAAACTAAACTATCATAAAAAGAGCTGAAGGCCAACATACCTTTTCACATTTTATGAATTCATATTTTTAAAAACAACCAACAAACAAACAAAAAAGACCACATATTAATTTATATTGTGCCACAAAACTGACATGGCAAGACTTATATTAACACATTTCCCTGTATTAACTCAACATGCTGGCTTTGATAATTTTTTGAAGACAAAATTTAATTAACCTTTTTTGGAATTCCTCACTCTGTAACTCAGCACATCTTCTGAATCTTGTTTTTTTTCTACATATTTTGAATCCTTTTAAGTTATAACAAATTTCTGTTTTTCAACCTAGACCTGGATGTTCATTGCTAAAGTTATGAGCTACATTATCTGAAACATACTGAAACCTATTACCACATTGAATTTCATCAGCTGCAATTTAACAAATAATTGGTCCGACGGATCTCTATAATGCCTTCTAATTCTCAGTGCTCTTTGTTGTAATTGAAAATTGGCTGGATTGATGTTTTACATGCATTTCCTCTCTCTTCATTGCAGCAAAACATTGGATTTAGTAAAATATGCCAAAATTGCTTTTGTCCATTTTCTGAGTTTGTGTAATTGAATTTTTGCCTGTTATTCTTTGATGTTTGTCATAGCATTAACAGAACACAAAAACTAAAAATGTGAGCTGCATTGTGAATATTGATTAAGGAGCCTCAAAGAAAATGTCAGCTACATCAGACTGCTTTTTTTTTATCATCCATGTACTTCGACATGCCCCCCCTCTCTCTGACAGACAGCCCTGGTGGTGCCCTCGTGCCGCAGGATGCATTTACTCCCCCTACTGTACCCCACAGGGCATCCACAGCCTGAGTAATTTGATCAGGAGGACCAGCCACATTCTGAGGAGGCTTTATTCTTCAAATAGCCAAAGAGAAAGAAATCACACAAAAGAGCTCAGGTGATCTTAATGGCCATTCAGTTTCACAATGAAGTGCAACAACAGGATTTGTAAAGGGCGCTCTGAGTTGATCTCGCACGATCAGTCTCTGATGTGCTGGGGCAGCATCCTGCATCCACCACAGCCTCCTGAAAACACCACGTCTCTGTCTCTGAAAAATGACTACAAGTGCTGGAACAATATAATCATTGATCATCTTCAGATACTTGTCGGCAGTCATATTCCCTTAAATAAAGATAGCCCTAGTATGCTAAAACCATATGACATATTTCACAGGACGGATTGCAGAGCATGTATCTGTGACTGAAAATAAATGACCAGTGTAACAAATCAAATGCAAACATTAGACTGCAGCAAAGACCGGAGGCTGGCTGTGCTAGCTGTGCTGTCTTTAGCCGCACTCTGCTCACCCATTTCGTATTGTTTGTAATTATAATTGTTTAAAATGCTACTGCAGTCTTTCCTTGTTTGTTTTTGCTTGGTTCAAGTCCTTTAACACCAACAGAAAGCCAGATCAGTTCAGCTCAGTATCGTCTACTATTGCAGATGTTTCCACTCAGAAATCCAGCAAAAAGGTTCCCAAATAACCAACCTGTGCTGTCACACTTTTTGGTACCCAACAGATAGGGTGCAGAGTGTACCAAACCAACTCTAAAGGATGCTGTTAAAAGCACAGCAGTCTGTTGATTGGCTACACAATTCTCAAATTCCCATGTGACAGCAGTTGAAACAAAACTACAGACCTCTGTGTATTCAAATCACCTGTGGATTAAGAGCGACTTGTTCACTGTTGTTACTGTGAGGAATAACAGATCATTGCTCCATAGAGTGCTTGAGGCCCTCCAATTTGCTAATCAATTGTACTCTATGGTGTGTTCAAATTGAGCTTGGAAGCTGAATTCTTTGAATCAGATAAGATAAGGTAAGATAAGATAAGATAAGATAAGATATGGCAATGGGAAGGTCCCCTTTGGTAGGGATTTCTTACTTGCAGGGCAGATGATCTTAAGCAACCCTGACTTGATCAGCCCTTAACTGGAATGAGGTGGGATGTGACACAGTTCCCTCTTTTCACTTTTGAGTTCTGAGGTAAAAACATGCTTGACCTCTCTATCTGGCTCATATCCACACCTTCACTTGAGGGTACTGTGGGCAAAGATCAGAGTTTACCTCTCCAAACTGTACTAAACTGAACCAAACCAGACAACTCAGTTGAAATGAGTCTTTCAATGTAAATCTAGACCCCAGTTTTCAAGCAGACCAGAGTTCAGTTCTTTGGTCCACACCAGAGCTGGTTGACACACTTATGCCTCCCAGAAGCTTTGTCTATTGTAGGCAGGCATTTTTTAAAACTCTGCATGCTCGGCACCTCCGTCCAAACAAAAACAGTGTCACTAAAATATACAACTTTGAGGTACCCAGATTTGGGGTTCTCATGTAGACAGGAAGAAAAACCTTTTGAGCATGAAATGTCTATTTATTTGTTTGTTTGTTTTTTTACTTTCACTATCATTTATGTCAGACGAAGGTGGACTTTTGGCTTAAGTTTACTGTTAGTCTGTCTGGTAGACCATCAGGAACTAGACAAGTGTACCCATCTGAACCTGGGACCCTTATTGATTAAGTAAGGGCTGCAGAGCTTAATTGGCTGTGCAGCACTTCCTGGTTTTATTGTTATGTTATCATCGAACGACCTGAGCCAACAAGAGGTGATTCATTTTTTATGGACAGGTCTTGTAGCCATTGAAATTGTGATTTGAATGACTAAAACATGCCGTGGTCAAATTAAATCAGTCTATTCATTATGCACTTATTAAAGGTTATTGTTGGGTATAATTTTTAGTTACAGGAAAGGTTTGTATAATGGTGCCATCATTAGGAGATGATGTTAAAACAAACTTGTCATACTGTATGATTTTTTAGCTTTAAAGGCCTATAATGCCTCATGGTCACCAGATGTCCATTTATGGTCTACAGACTGCTGTTTTGAAATGCCTGGGGATATTTCTGTACAGTCATTTGATTTTGGTGTCAATTTCAATCATGTAAAGGGTTGAATGTAAATTTTAAAAATGATATAATCTCCATTTAGTATCCAGATTTCCTTAAATTTAACACTGCCCTGGATAAATATTTGTTTTGCTCAGTTGGGAAAAAGTCTTAGACATGGTCAGATCTGGTAGATGCTGTGTGTTTGATAGTGCTCTTCCAAAATGTAATGAACCATATGTGTAATTATACAATAATTAACTGGGAACACAAATCATTACTCCTCATTTTTTAGACTGGTCACATGAATTGTTAAAGCCTTGTTGACATTTACTTCCTAAAGTGGTTGTCAGTGCTGAAGGTGAACTGACCCTGGTCCTGCTTGACCGCTCCTACAGGTGCTAAAAAAAGACAGTCAGGAGTTTGTGGCGAGGAGTTACTGGGACGTTCTGAGGCGAGGCGCCAGTCAAGTCCTGTTTTCGGACCTGGCGGAGGTACATAGACCCACCTGTCCTCTGTTTCTACATCCTTCCATGTTTCATCCTTCACTTCTTCCCTGTGGGTCCCTGTGTAGTCGATGTTGATCCTCCAAGCTGACCTGTAGATTTAGGATGATGTTGCTGCATCAAGCTTGGCCAGAATTAAGTAGAAATGTTAATCTTTCGAAAACTTGAGCAAAATGGTTTGTTGCTTAAGTACTTTACCAGAGTGGTGCAGCGATAAATCCTGAAGTATAGAAATGGCTGTTAGCACTTCAACGTTATTGTTTCAAAGTCTGAAGGAGTTTTGAATGAGTGTGATGCCCTAAATAAGTTGGAAAAAAACATGCTGATATACTTTTACTATTATACATAGAGAGCCCATATTCTGCTTTTCACATTATTTTGTCTCCTCCATGTGATAGAGCACTTCTATACCCTAGACAAACAGTCCACAGCATCAGGCACTCTCTCTCGCCCCTCATTATGGAAGCTGCACTCTGGATTTATGTTGCTGACGTGCATGCTGGATCATCTCGAGACGCAGTAGGTCGCTTCACACAGGAAACGTTTAATTTGTGTGACAGCAGCAGCTTGTGCCTGTTTTCATTTCGTTGAACATGTCATGTTGGAGCTTGCAGACTTAAAGCGGGAGAATGCATGAAAAAATCTCAGATTTATTTATTTTGTAACTTTCAAGACACAAAAAAAATCTCACGAGAATTATTCTAAGCCACAATTTCACAACACATCTGACTTAAGATCTAATTTGAAGGTATAAAAACTAAAAATAATGCCTGAGTTGCTTGTAATAAGTAAAATAATCTTGTAGTAAGTTGAGACAAATTTATCTTGATGGTTGTGGTAAATTTTCTCTCCAGAGCAGATATTAAGCCTAAATTTAATATCCTCACTGAATCAAACTTTCCTTGCTTCACTGGCAGATATTTTCTCATCATTTAAAACAATTCAATGCCTAATTTTTGCCTTTTATTCCTTTCGGTAAAATATTGTCTTGTAAAGTAAATGTGGATTAAATTAAGTGTTTTAGGTATATTTTGACTTGAACATAACTGACAATGTCAGTTATTCAATGAATCAGGCTCCTTGTATGGAGAGTTATTGGGGTTATTGGTAGTCTTACTAAAAATAAGAATTTTATGATAGTGTTACGACCCTGGTCGGTGGAAACGGGTATATTTCATGTTGTGTCCTGGCCACCCCTAGACGGGGCATAACAATAGTGACAAACTCATGGATGCCCAGACCACAAATGTGTCCACTGCATTTGTCTCCGTTAAGTATAAATGTATTAAAGTTAGACCTCTTGAGATGTGACGTCCCACTTTCAAGAGGGACCTCATGCCAATATGGGGCTAAAGATAGTTACTATAGATGTATCAACAATAGATAGAGAGACCATGCAAATATCTACATTAACAGCTGTGATAATTATGAACTGGAATAGGGCTAATGAAATGGCCAAATATGTGTTATGTCTGTAACTGTAGTTTTTGAGTCTTTGTGACTCCACAGCAGCAGGCAGTCTCCACCAAGGATCCCAGACCACCTACACCTTATAATTCCTGGGTCTGCATCCAAACTTGCATCACCACCAAAATCTTTTGAATTGCTCTCCAAAATGTCAAAAACTGCCCTACACCACAATATTAACTAATACTGAGAGTAATGTCACCCCTGAGTACACTATGCTCCACTTATAAGCTGGTTCACTCCTTACTTTTGCTTCCCGATGATCCTCTGACTTCCTTAGGCAGAATTCAAGTTAACAAACTTTTGGATGAAATGTATCTCTGCACCATTCTACTCTTACAGTTCCTTGAGGATTCTTCATTTAAATATTGGGATTATAAGGCGAAAACATACCTGAGTGCCTTTATTCTGGTCATGCTTGATCCTGCTTATGAACGTAGATGTAGATCCATTTTATTTCAGTCTTGACTCTTTCCTGAAGTGTTCTCTGTCTAAACTGTAGTCATGTCATTCATGTCCGTCATTCTTCTTTCTCATTGTCGTAGGAAAACAGACTCTCATCAGTCCATGTTTCTGTTCCCTCCCTCTTCTGTGAAGTCATTTCTGTTTGGATGAGCTCTTCCCAAAAACTTTTCAACATTTCAAGTGATCACTCTAAGGGCTCTAATTTCGTAGCCCAGGCGCAAGCGCAGGCGCACCTGCCTGCGCCGGCCTTCGCCGCGCGGACTGGGTGTGACCTGCGCACTTTGCAAGTTTCCTGCAGTGCCAAGAGAGGCGCACTCATGGCGCACAGGGGCGCAGAGGTTGCGCGTCCACGCCCACGTCTCTGCCTCTCCGCGCAAATGTCAGAATAGGAGGAGAATAGACGTGAGTGGGATTTAAACAGCCGATCGCTGTCTTCACCAATCAAATGACTGCCTCTCCTCGCCTTTAAATGCGCTGCGGCTGAGGCGCAGCGTCTGATTGGTCTGAATTATCCCCGCCACCGCGGAAACAGTGTGCTGGAAAGACCCAGCAGTGGAGACGCTGTCCCTTCAGCATGAGAATGGACAGTGGGGCGCGTCACCGTGTGGGCCAGCTCCGGGGACAGATGTAATCTGGTCCTTTGTCATTAATAGTAAAAAAAATAAGAGACAGTTTCACACCCGCTGTCTTATCCATTCATGCTTGTGATCCACCTGCACTCCTGGTTTGTCATCGCCAAATAGCAGAGCCTTTAGTGATAAACTGTATACTCTCCCGGTGTCTCCTCCTCATCCTCCTTGCAATAATGTTCTCCATCTTTTTAGATCACATTAAAAATAAAGACTAAAATAGAGGGATATGGGAAATAACAGGTACATCCAGAGTAACATACGTTTATTTTCTCTCTTTTTTCTCCGTCTTTTTTCTCCTCTTTTTCTTTGAATTTAATGAAATGAGAGAAGCCAGATATATACCCAGTATCAGATGTAAAGGCTGTTTATTGTTTACTTGTAAGATGTGCATCAAACTTTCAGCTACCGTCAGGTTAAGTTTCTTTATGACAAAAGGCTTTAATCCGACATCAGATGTGACGGGACAGTTAATATAGATACAAATGTATATGCTGGTTCAGACGGGGACATTAAATAGTGATTGCTGTGATTGTTTATTGCATTAAAATGTGCCTGACACTCTGGAAACCTGCCTCTGAGGCGTGCGCACATGTGCACTTGTCACCAAATTACATCTGCGGAGGGTGCGCTTCGCCCTGCGCCGAGGTTAGACCAGGTTGAAGCTGGCGAGCTTTCAGCGCACTTTCTGCACTGTTTTTGGCACGAAATTGTCACTGCGCCAACATGAAACTGCCGACACCTCCCCCTGGTGCGCCATCACCTCCCCTTGGTGCACCGTCGCACCCACCTCTGCGCAGACAGTCTACCAAATTGTCAAATTGGCAGTGCACGGCGGTGCACCGGACGAAATTAACACTGCGCGGGGTGCGCCAGGCTTGCGCCCCCTGCGCTGCGCCACGAAATTAGAGCCCTAAATAATCTGTGAGATAATCGGAGCCTCTTCCAAAAGTCTGAAGTGTCTTCATTGTCATTGTGTCCCTCTCGTTCCTGGTGAACAAATATGACAAACCTTTGTCTTTATATTTGTTCTCATTGATGATTGTTTGTACAGGATGATCTGTATTGTGCTGGTGTCACAGTATTGATTCACTGATTATAGTTTGATTGATGATAGGTATTGTACTGTTTACTGACATGTTTTGTTTCTCACCTGCCCTCGTCCATTCGATCTCCTCATTGTGCTTTTGTATCTGTGCTGTTGTAGCTTTGCTGTCCAGTTGTTCTGCTGCACCACAAAATGTTTAAAGATACTTCAGAGCATATACATAAAATACAGTCAGTGAAGCATCAACAATTAATCTGGTCTGATCTAGATTTGTTTAGTCACAAATACAGTTGAAAAAAGTTCATCTTTTAAATGAGTGCCATGGTTATTGGTGTCTCTTTTCCCTCACTAAGCAATCAGAATCCATACGTGACGGGACTTCTGCCTTTTGCATTGTAAACAATGTTGATGAAGTGAAAATGAGCTTGTATTTCGCTTCCATCAGTGTAAGGACATGATTCTTTCCTCTGTGTTTTCTGGGTGATATTTTGAAGGATTTATAGGAAACGATGCACTCAGTTATCAGTTATCTTAAAAGATATACAGGTGCTACTGACACAGCCAAGAGCATCTTTAACAGGAAAAATGTTCTCTTTAGGGAGAGTAAGGCCATCAGCCACAAGGCTGATTATTCCCTTTGGTAATTTACAATTCAGTATAGAACATAATTGCTATGAAAACCTTTATGGACCATAACTATTTATTTATTTTATTTATTATTTTATTTATTTATTTATCTCAAACTTTTAAAAAAAGTAAACAAAAGAAAATAAAGAAATAACAAACAACAGCAACCAAATCCAACAAGTAATATGTAAACCAAACTGTACTGTTACAGTACATTAACAAATTAACCAGTTTGAGAAGAAACAGAAAGAAGCAAAAGAGCTTATCTAGTCCTGCCCCTTCATTACAAATCAGATACTATACTAAATTATAACTCAATACCTGCTGCCATTATTCATGGAAACAATGTAAATTCATGGGTAATAGTAGCCTCCTTCTTCATATTAATCACATGACAACAAACAAAACATCCTCAACATAAGTAAGCACTTCAGAGAAGTCATTATATACATTATATGTCCATATAATACAAATCCACATATTGTTTATACAGTGTTTATGCAGTCAAACCATTTTTAATGTCAACAGTATTCATGATCATTCATCTCATAATACTATAAAATTCCCCATAGTATATCTGTTCTTAACTACATTTTAAGTTACTTACTATATTACTTACATATGTTAATAGCGATCAGTGTTTTGGTCCAAGGCCATGTTATAACTAAATTATCTGTATGAGTTTAGTAGTACTTTTCTATAGTGTAATTTAAATATCTGCATGTTACTGCACATTTTTAAAGTGACATCCAGTCTGTTCCAGAGTTTGACACCACAAACAGAAATGCGCATACTTTTAAGAGTTGAGGGAATGATGGGACAAATGAAATTATGTTCACCCCTTAGATTATAGCCCCCCTCTCTGGTTTTGAAATTACTTTGTAAATTACCAGGCAAATTATTGTGCAATGCTTTATATAGCACTTGACCTGTACAGATTCTGGAGTCTTCAGTAAAATCTAGAGTTGTAATACTAATGCAAATAATGAAATAGATATAGAGATATTTACCCTCAGTCAGACTTCGGTGAAGAGAAGCAGAGGTAAATTGAGGACATTGGACATTGCATAATAGAATAAGGAAATTTAATCTTTGAGCAAACACCTACAGAAATTGGAGAAGAACACAATGTTATTAGGTTTTATGTAATGAGAATTGTACCCAAATGTACCAATTTTTCACAAAAAAAAAGGAAAAAAGAGATTAGGAAGCTTGAAAAAAACAACACAACACAGCCATTATGTCGTAAGCAGAGGTGCCTTAATTGATCCAAAGCTGCTATTTATGGAGCATCAATGATCGTCTGATCAAAACTGATGCCTCTGGTGACCAATACGACCACATGTAGCTTTAACTTGAACTGTCTAAACGGGACTGTAGGGTTTGCTGAATTTTATCATGAGAAAGTTTCACGAAAAAACGATTGGAACTGATCAAATTCTATTGAAGTCAATGCAATCGTTGATCTTTCCTTTTGGACAAACTCAGGCCTACACAGCTTCAGCTGCAACGGTGTCAAACACGTCATTCCTTGCTGCTCTGCAAGTCGGTGGTGTTTCCACCTGCTAAGCTTCTTTTTGTGGAAATAAATCCATGACTTTGACCCCTTTTGTCTGCCATGATCACATCTTTTGACTTCTTCGTTATCATTTCTCAATACTGCCTCCAGTGAGAGCATCATGTCCTAGATTAACAATAATAATAGTAATATTAGTAATAACCTCATTTGTATTGCACTTTTAAAACAGAGGTGAACACAGTGCTTTGCAGGACCATACAGACAGCAAAGCACAAGAGCTTAGGCACAAAAGGAAGTAATGAACCAAATCAAAGAACCTTTACAGACAAACACAAAAGACATAACAGACAATGGTAAGTGAAATTTATGAAGTGAACCAAGACAATGCAAGAACCATGCAACATAAAATGAGACCATAAGGAATAAAAGCTTAAACACATAAAATTAGAAAGAGGAAGAAAGTTCAGTAAAAAGGGGTTTAAAACAGAAAACAGCAGAGCAAATATAAAAAGATGATAATAAAAATATCAGTTACAGGAATAACAATAGCTATAATAAAATAGAAGAGACATGAGCAGGAGGTTAAACGAAAAAAGCATTAAAGGTCATCTACGCAAAGATTATTAATATAGCATAAGGTGAAGCAAGTAAATAAGTAATCACAATAATGTGGTAACATAACACAGAAGAAATCAATAACAAGGATGGAACTAGAAACAGTGGGAGGTAAAATGACAACAGCAGTACTGACAGAAAAGGGCTGCAAAACAGAAATAAGATGGAGATAAAAGATGTATCACATAAAAGCAAGTCTGTAAAAGTCGTGATGTACAAATTGGATGGAACTGATCTGGAAGTAGATTCTGATTCCCATCGGTCAGGCTTCAAAAATCAGCTGCAATCTAATATTTAAGAAAATTCCCTTCTCTGTAGTTTAGTTAGAAATTAATCTATACTTGAGTTGTTTTTCCAGTTTGTGTAGAAGGGTCTTACCTGTCTGTAATGATTATTAACAAGAGTTAGCAGAGCGAGCAGCCTACCTGACTAATGACAGGCTTTGAGCCGTGTTGGCAGCGGAAGCTCAGGTGGAGGTAATGACAGTGGAGTGTGACGGGGCTGACCTTTTATTTACACCTGGCAGCCTTTCATCTGACGGAGCAGACAAATCAGGCCGAGGAGGAGAGGGCAGGTAAAGGAGATAAACAGGAACATTAATGTGGAGGCATGAGTTTATTTTATTAAAACTTTAAAATGAAACCACGGAGCAAAGTGGATCATAAAAACAGAGTAAGAATCCGATCAGAGCAGCAGTAAACCTGCAGACAGGAGCAGAAGAAGAAGAGATAAAATCAGACATGAGAGGAGACGGCACGGGTCAGATGTCAAGGAACAAAGTGGGTGGAGAAAGAAGACGTACGGGAAAAAACATTTAGGGGAAAAGAGAGAAGCAGCTTGTTTTTAGAGAGAGATGTGTTTACTCAACAGATTAGTCACCATTACTGCTCTCTGCTTTTGTCTGGAGAAGGAGGGACTGACTGACAGGCTGAGGAGGAGGGAGAGCGGGTCACCTTCATGTTTGTGGGGTGAGGGTGGTGGTGTTACCACTGGAGGTAACAGTGGAGGCTGTGTGGAGAAAGGACAGGAGAGACCAGAGCAGGAGCAATAAAGGCTCATTTATGAACAGAAATACCCCTTATACTCAATATTCCAATATCTGTTTGAGCATAAAAGTCGGTGCTTGAAGTGCTAATAAATATTCAAATGTAAATTAATGAAGTTTGTTTAAATATCGATTTATAGGAAAAGTGACAGCCTCACTCACCAGCCACTGTATACTTTTGTTAAGCTGCTTCTTATTAAAATAGCTAATCAGACAAACTCATGGCAGCACTCAAATGCAATTAAGACGACCGGCTGAAGTTCAAACTGAGCATCAGAGTGGAGAAGAAAAGTGATTTAAGTGACTTTGAACGTGGCTTGGTTGTCAAACAGACTGATCATAAACTGCTGACCTACTAGAATTTTCGAGCACAACCTTCTTTCAGGTTTGCAGAGGAAGGGGCGAAAAAGAGAAAATATCCAAGAGTGACTGTGCTTTTGTCCCCAAAGCCTTGTTGTGGCCAAAATTCAGGCTGCAGATGACGGCACCAGGTGCCATTCCTGTTAGCTAAGAGCAAGAAACTGAGGCCACAGTTCACACAAACTAAACAAAACTGGACAACAGAAGATTGTAAAAATGTCTCCTGGTCTGATGAGTCTGGATTTAGATGGTAGACTCAAAATTTGATGTGAGCAACATGACAGATGCTGAACACTTTGGGCCCCCAAGTTCCACAAGAGCATAGTTTAAGCCCCACAGTGAACCTGAATGTTGCTGACCTTGTCCAGGCTTTTATTACCCCAGTGTACAATCTTCTGATGGACACTCTCAGCAGCTCCATGTCTCAAAGCTCAGATCATCTCAAACTGATTTCTTCAACATCACGATGAGTTCACTATACTCCAGTGGCCTCCACAGTCACCTAATCTCAAGCATATTCATCATGTTCAGCCAATAAAATGGCTATTTACAGTCAGTACAATTACCCCTTTCAGACTGGCCCAAAAACCAATTTAAACTCGGTAATAATCGGTTCTTGTCTGCAGTTTGACAGGGTTTAATCAGCATTTCGATCCGTGTCAACTGACCCAGCAAGTGACATGGGTTTTAATCGGCTCGCCTTGGATTGGCTTCAGTGAGAACATCACACCCGGGTCGGCCCACTAATTTACGGATGACGTTGGCGTGACGTCCCCACAGCATAATATCACGATTGTCTCCTCCATCTGTAACGTGACTCTTTGCTGTCTCAGCAACACACTCCGTCCGCCTTTGTATCATCAGCTCCGAGTTTGTACGTTTTTAGAGAGGGACAAAAATAAAAGTAAAGAAAACCACGGCCTCCATGCTCGTTTCCATTGTTTACATGGATGTGCTTTGTCATGCTGATGATGTCATCAAATAATGACATCATCTTGATGTGCCAGGGGAATAAAACAGCCACACAATTCATCTGCTGGCGATTAGACCCATGTCTGCTGGCAGTGGGAAAAGAGTCACTTGCTGATTGTTAGCAGGCTAACCCATGTTGAAAAAACCTGTGTTGACCCACTAATTTTGGTGTGAAAGTGGTATTTGGTTAAAAAAAAGAAGTACAGGGAAGTGGAGGACAATGTGCATTAAAATAAGAAAATGTAATCTTTGAACAAACACCAAAGTAGTTAGAGAAAACACAATGATATTGGGTTTTATGTTTTGTTTTTTTTTCACAAACAAAAACAACAAAGCAGTCAGACCGTCAGAAATTTCAAAGTAAAGCTGAGTTGAGTGGAGCAGATACCATGTCATGTACCTGCCTCAACAAACTGAGCAGCTCATGGGCAGGTAAAGTTGTGTTAGCTGTTTTTACCCTGAGTGCCATGAGTGACTGGCGGTGTGACTGACCTGACTGTGCGACGATGAGCTCTTCCTCTGAGTAACAGTCTCAGAGAGGTGAGAAAGACCACTTAGTTTTTACATCAGTAATGACTGTTTTTACCTGCTACTCTGTGATCAAAGTCTGTTCGAGCACACACTCACAGACGGACAATCAGACACACCAGGTGTTGGCTCGTGCCTGGTGGGCGGGGCTAACATCACGTCACTGTGGGGATGATGAGCTCACATGCCGCCACACTTCCAGGAAGGATGAGCGTGTTATGATCAGTTTGCCATGACATCGCCACCTTAAAGTTACACTGATCTAAAATGCACTTTGTTACATTTGAGATTTGGCTCTAAAATGTAACAAAATGATCATTAATGATGGTCAAATTAGTTTGTTTTTTGAACAAAAATGAAGTACTTCAGTTATGTAGGGCCCTGTCTTATGCTCAGTGTTAAGGGGTATGTTACGTGTCTGACGCGTTGTTTCTTGTTTCTTTCTTGAATAATATGAATCTGAGCATTAACATATTTCATAATATTCTGTGTGTGTTCTTTGAGTATTTTGGCACAGTATAATTAGAGAAATGAAATGATCCAGCTGAATTTCAGACCAAATAGCTGCCAAATAAAATCAAACAATCCATCTTCTTTGCACCCTGCCCCTGCCTTTGAGATTTAGATTTGAGATTTTTTTTTTCTTCTGAAAGGTATATTTTTTAAATGGGACAGTATGCATTAATAGACATTTACATGTAAATACATGAAATTATGGCCAAATGGCTATTTTCCATCCCATTGGCAGGCTGGTGTCAACACATAAAACAAAAACAAACAGCAACAATAGGAATAAAACTCACAGAGCACATCAAAAGACAAACAATATACTTACACCGTGGACAACCTAAACATCAAACAGTCCAACATACAGTGCACCAAGAATTTGTATCATCAAAATAGCAAAATAGAAACCGTCAAAAACAGACCTTTAAATAACTAAGTCAATGTTCTGAGATGTCCTGCCTTTCAGTTATTGTCCTGTTTACAATCTTCAGCTTGGTGGGTACAATTATCTTTTTAAATTTGTAAATAGTTTAGTAAATTCATAAATGAGATATATGAACAGAGCTGAATTAATCCTCACATTGTATTATTCCATTTTTTTTACTGTGTGATACTTGTTTCATCACCCTATTGGACCTTTCCTGCATTTATTTTGAGCAACTTCTCATCCAGTAATTAAACCAAACATGATCAGTGTGATCTGATCTCACTTACAGGAGATCTGTGATCAGCAGCAAGAAATCTGATTGGTGCATCCTTATTATTTTATTTTCCGAGCTTTATTGTCATAATGCATCACCTTCAGTGCTAATATGCTCATTAATCTTTATGGTGTTTCCATCTGATTGTCTGTCTGTCCTCATCACTCCATTTGTTCTGACATATTCCTATAAGAACAGGGACACTTTTAGGCCTCTGAAGAGTTGTAGCTGAGTCTGTCATTGTCTTTGTGTGTAAGTCTGTCTCATTCTCTCTCTCTTTTGAGGGAATGGTAAACATTTTCAGACCACGTGTAACATCTGTCTAAGATGTGAAACTGTCGTCTTCACCCTTCTTCTTCAACTTTTGTAAATCTTTGTCGTCTTGTTTGACATTTTCTTATCATCCCACTTTGGATTGTAGGATTTTACTCTTGAGGTAGAACCACGAATGGCATCGTGGTTATGATGACGATGATGATGATGATGATGACGGATATGGCCTTATGCTCTTCCTCCTTAATACGGCATTAGATTACAGCCAATCTGATGTCTGCACTTCCCTCAGCATGGCCTTGGGTAGGACAGGGAGATGGCTGAGGGGTGGGCATGGCAGGAAGAAGACAATTCACACCCCCTCAGTGCTGAAACACTGCAGAAAGAGCACAGTCACCTTTTTCTGATGTACATTTGTTACAGAGAACAGACTCAGAGACAGTCTTCTGAAAAGCTTGTTAAAGTTTCTTGTGAGTTTGAAAGGGATCAAGAAATTGTTAAGTTAGATTATAGTGGGAAATATTAATAAAAACATCTCAATACAAGGTAAAACTTTTTTTAATAATAAGGATAAATTAGTCAGTTGTTGGAGTGAATTTTGGCAAGGGAATTTCAAACTAGAATAAGCTGTGGAAGCCCTTAGTGGACTGGCAAACAGACATTCATTGGCCCTGTCCCATTTCCACACTTCTGACATGAGGACTTTGATAAAGGGTTTTTTTATTTGTTTTTGTCTTCCCTTACTCCATTTATGACAAGCAGATAGACACCATTCTTTTGACTATGCGTACAGTAACAAGAAAGAGGCAGGCAGAGCCCACCCACCGCTAATTACCTTAGCTCAAACACTGGGAGTCAATGGGCAGTGTTAGCCTGCCCCTGCCTACAGTCTTTGGTTACACTCTTCAGCAACTCTGAACAGTCCTGTGTGGTTGTTGTGGCTTTTTTTTTTTTTTTTCGGATATGCTACATTATCTTCTTCTATCACCGTATTATCTTCTACTTGTAAGTAGAGGCTTGTTTTATTGACATACTTACAACCACGTCCATGGTGGTTTGTGCATGCACCCTGCGGTTTAGTTTCATATGTATTTCTTCTGAAAATTACATAAGGTATGAATCTTAGTCTAAAAATAGATAACATCACAACATGGCAAAAAAAAACAGGTCACAAAAGGCACACAGGACCGTTCAGAGTTGCTGCTATAAATGTCCCCTCCACCACGTTGCTTGTATGCCTTCGTTTAGCTTCTCTTTTTGTCAGATCTTTGGGGTTACAACCATTCTGCTTTCCCCATCGATTAACAGCTGGGAATGCTGCAACAGCACATGGGATTCTTGGTAATAGCCTTAAGTAAAGCGTGGTGTGATGCCCTCTTAGGGGGTTGTAAGGGAACAAGAGCAGAAGTGTGGATACTGGGACAGGGTCATTAACACTAGACAACCAGTATTTCCTTCTTTTTATTATCGATCTAATTTTTGTAATTTTACATAGATCTTGACCCAGTTTTTCACTGCCCTGGAATAACAAAGCTAAAAGGTCTGGATTTAGAAAATTTTATTGTTTGACAGGGAGATTAGGAGCCATGAAATGGATTTATAAAGGGAGGGGGAACAGTTGGATGAAAGGATAAGAGTAAGGGTTTTGGGATGGAGAAATACAAGGGCGGGGATAAGTTTGAAAGTGTAATGGATGAAGGTAAGAGGGATGTTTAGGGTTGGGGGATAAATTAATGATGTTACCAGGGTTACCCCTAATTTCCACATTGTCCAATCTTTATTAAGTTCTTTTGCAACACTGAAGATACCGACTATAAGTTCATATTTCAAGAGAACAACCAGATGCATGTAAGAGAATAAAATAAATGCATTTACACTCAGGGCTTCCATGACAAACACTATAAAATTAGACAATAATTTTTTTTGACCGGAAAAAGGTGGATTCAGCCCACAGTCACTGCTTTCTGTGGATTTTGTTTTTGTGCTGTTTGTGATTTAAGGTTTTGTTGAGGTGTGTCGATGTGGCATTGGCAGACAAATGCATGAGTGTGGTGGCTTTGTTGTGTCCCCGTGACAAGTGTTGTCTGTCAGTCTCATTTGTCTGTGATTGGTTTTCCTGTTCTCTCTCTCGTCTTCACTCTCTCTGGTCCAAACTGTGTCCCCCTGTCTGTCCTCTTGGTGTCCCCACACTCTTGATATTTGCATGATTGTTCCTATTTTGTCTCTGTTACCCAAACAGTCCTTTCTCTTCCTTAAGCCGAGGTCAGACCACAAAACAGACAGCATTATGGCCCTTTTCCACTAGCCCTACTCTACTCTACTCGACTCTATCCGACTCTACCTGGCTCTACTCTACTCGCCTTGTGCTGCTTTTCCATTAGCCCCTGTCGCTTGCCCAACGGCGTGCAGTGTCGCTGTAAACAGAGAGCGTCTCTGCGGTGATGTCATTTTGAGTGGGACACAACAATCTGTGGCTTTTTGTCACAAACCGAGTAAAAAGGAAAGCAGAAGAAGGCTGCAGGTGTCAAGAAGAAATACCCCTTGAGAAGCACAGAAGAGTTTTGGAAGCTATAAAACAGAATGAAGCCGAGGACGAGAGCAATCGAGCTGCAAAGAAAAGACGTATGAGGGTAAGCTAATGGTAGCTACCGTGAGCATGCTAGGTCGTCGCGCTCATGACTCATTGATGACAACATTGTCTGACCAATCAGTAGCCGGCAGTTCGGTGATGTCATCACTTAGTATCGGCTCAGCTCGCTTAGAACCAGAGCAGAGTAGGTACTAAAACTAGCTTGTTTTAGGAGGTACCGGGATAATGGAAACACGCAGCAAATCGAGTAGAGCCGAGTAGAGTAGGGCCAAGGCATACTAGTGGAAAAGGGCCATGAGACTCAGCAGTGGACCCCAACCTTCTTGGTACCACAAGCTGTTGATTTAATAGAACTGAGCTGTTGCCTTGACATTGCTGCTCATTTACAGGCAAGCACATTTTTTTGCACAATTAATATAACTTGACATAATGCAGGATTTATGGGACCATGAGCTTGTTTCTGAGCTAAACAGAGACCCTCACAAGAACTAGCCCTTTTATTCACAGACCACTGTTAACAAAAGGCACCAGTTGACACAGTTACTAAAAAAACATAACAAGTTGTTGTGAAGTGATTTTTTGACTGATTATTGATGGGTGTTGTATTAGCTCTGACCTTGAATTATCCTCCTCCACATCATGTAGTTGTATTCTCTCGAGCTCCAGGGTTGTCCTCCAGGACCGCACATCATTCTTTGTCAAATATGGGGCACAGAAAGTTCATAAGTGAGTTAATCTCTGGCCTGTGTTGATTAAGACATGTAGAAAAAGCATAAAACTGGGGATGCTGGTTTGGCAGACTGGTAAGCATCCAGGCATGACCCCTTTACATGCCTCTACTGGTCTGGGTTTGAATTCAGCCTGGGACCAGCTTGTAGGGTGTCTTCCCCTACTCTCTTTCCCACTATTATAAGCCTATCCATTGTCTCTCAATCCTGTCAATAAAAGCCTAAAATGACTGCATAATGATAATTTTTAAAAAGCTTATAACTGCCTGTACCTCTGTCGATTTTTATCCTGGAACAGTGTAAGGGGAATGATTCTCCAATTACACAGTATGTAACCATACTAAAGTGAGGTTCTTTGCAGAAAGTCTGCTGTGTTCACAGATTCAAATATTGCTCTGGATGATTTTGAGGGTCCTAAGTACCTTAAACTTGTTCTTAACATTGAGACATAAACATGGGTCATACATAGAGGGCTTGGATGAATAGAAAAGCCAATACTGCAGCTCCACACATCAGTCATGCTAGCTGACACTCCACAGGACACTTGCCTGTCAGCCTTCTGCACTGGTAATGTGACCAGCTTTGAATAGGATGGGGGATCAGAGGGAGAAGGAAAACAAAAGAGTTGTCTCATGCTTGGCTGTGATTGGAGTTCAGTAAAAGTTATCACACATCACATAGGAGGAGACAACCGGAACAGCTCAAACTTTCAGATCAGGCTGTAGCCTGCCTAAAGCTTGTCGTCTGACCTTGGCGTTAGAAAATTGTCGGTGTGTTTTCATGCTGCTCAAAAATGCATCTCACCAGTCCAGGCAGCAAAGAAAAAAATAGACTAAGCTGAGATATGTGGATCTGGCCTTATCATTATTATTATTTACTCTCCTGACACTTCCCGTCATTAAATCATTAATATACCGAACATTCCTGTTGCCACTGCCTAGGCTGGTGTGTCTGTGTCATGATGGCCGCTGACCGTTGAGCTGAGCTCATTGGTTTGATCAGCAGTTTTGATGCTTCTCTGGCTTTCTGCTAAGTCTGCCGTAATGGTTGCCATGTTGGATTGATGATGGACTTGTCCCGTTCACCGCTTCTCCTCCAATCATAGGACTTGATGTTTGATTATTGGTAACTCATTGGCTCTTGTTCCTCCCTCTCTGGTGACTACAGCGAGCAGATGAGACCATCACCATTGACACCACCCTGTTGGTGCATTTTTTTGGGAAGAAAGGGAAGGCGGAGCTTACGTTTGATGACTTCTACAGGTAATAAATATTTAATTACCCAAATATTCTGTTAGTGCTTCAAACATTAAAGGGAACCCTGTTTTCAAAAACATAGCCTTGATTGATTGTTGACTTGACAATTTTATCAAATGGAAAAAAAAGGAAGTATTTCTTTTGTCCAAACTACATTAAAAATATATGTTCATACCATAAGGTAAGCTTTTCCATACAGAAAGGTGCACAATATTTTATTTTTGCTGGTATCCACTATGCAGATTTTTCCAAGCCAACTTTTGCCTGTAATACTGACATATAAAGCAGTGGTCCCCAACATTTTTGTACCATGGCCTAGTTTTATCTAATACAATACAGTATGATATGTTGTTAATGATGTATGATAACAGAGCCAACGTGTTTGTCCACTAGAAGTATACTGATCAAAATACAGACTCACTTTCATTTGCAGAGTACATGTATATCCATCTATTATCTATATGACACCTTTAATTGGTTGTTAGCCAATCACTTGGCCACATGGAGCGACAAAGAACTATTCACGCTCACACTCTGACCTTAGGACAACTTGGGGTCAACAATCAAACTAAACCTTTTTTTGGTCTGTGCCCAAAGAGAACCTACGCATGCACCATTAGAACATGCAAACTCCACACAGAAAGGCCCTGAACGATACAGGGATCGTTTATAGCGTGTAATCACTGCAGTCCACTAATTGGTGGCACTATCTGCAGCGGTGCATAGGCTCTAGCTCTGTGTTGCCTACATTCAAGCCAAATGCCTCACACAACCGCACGTAAAAAATCCCAAACTACCCTTTTTAACCTTTATTTAACCAGATAATTCCCATTGAGATCAGGGTCTCATTCACAAGGAAGACCTGGCCAAGAGGTCAGCAGTACATGCCATAATAAACACAATATCAAGAGAAGTTTAAGGCAATAAATAACAAACAGTAAATATGGAAAAGAATTCAACAGTGTCACAGTGGAAGTGTGATGGTTTTTAGGAGAGTAACAATTTAAAAACACAGGCATTGCTCATAGGGTTCTCGCTGCCGAGTAAAATGGAAATGAAAGCTTGTAGTGAAGCCAGTTCTGACATTTTCATAATAATAATAATGATAATAATAATAATAATAATAATGATAATAGCAATAATAATAATATTAGTGTCATGCATCTGTAGTTCATTTAACTATACCTCATAAAATCATAAATCTGATATTTTTAAGTTTTGTATGTTTTTCTTCTTATTAAAATGGATCTCTTTCTCTGTCTGTCTTTTGCTTTTGAGGTTCATGGATAACCTTCAGACAGAGGTGCTGGAAATAGAGTTTCTGACCTACTCCAAAGGGATGACCACCATCAGTGAAGAAGACTTTGCTAAAATTCTCCTGCGCTTCACCAACGTGGAGAACATCAGTGCCTACCTGGAGAACGTTCGTCAGTGTATACCTGACGAAAAAGTAAGACACAAAAACACCCACACAGGCCTTCACTAGGAAAAACTGAGCATTAAACAGCAATTAAAACCGGCAGAGGGGGATGCTGTGCCTTTCTGTTGTCTTAGAGCTGCACTGTACAGCATTTTATGTAACAGCACAGGTGTCTCTCCGATTGTCCTGAAACGGTCGGTAATGTCGCCAAAACAAATGTATTTCCCCTGAAATGTTAGGGATTTTAAAGGGAAACTCCGGTATTTTGACACCTGGACCTTATTTTTAGGTTTGTGCATGCTCATATACTCACTCAGACAAACATCGTGCAGCTCGGAGTCCTTCAGAAGTTATTTAGATCCAACCGATTTAGGCGCACCTAGCGGAGACCCGCGACAGAGCTTCAAGCGCGGGGCGTAATCTCTGCAAAATCGCTAACCGTCTCTACCACAGCCCGGTGTGTCATTGCAGAAAATCCTCCAGAGTAGTCAAACATATATTCCTGGATAGATCCATCGCTTGTCAGCGGTTTCAAGTCCCACTCTGAGCAGTAAACACACTCCTCTTCTGTTGCTATATCGAACACTGTCCACAGAGCGCACACCAGTTAGCATTGAGTGATGAATGCGTGGGCGTGCTCCTGTTGTTGTTGTCGAAAAGCCAGCTGTTCGTCTCTCTCCCTCCGCATTCTTCTTTCATGGAGCTCCTCGTCCGTGTACTCAGACTCAAACAAGTTGATTTGCCAGTAGTCTGACTCTTGACATCAGATAAATATTCTGCCATGTGTTGCTGAGCACTGCCGGCTAAAAGTAGGTCAGCTGTACTTTTGTGTCATTCAATAAGCGGCTATGGCGTCATCAAAAAGTTTATTTTACCCAGAGTCAGCTGACCCACCTGAAGATGGTAGATGAGCTGACTTTTATATGTAACACTAGGCGATGGATGAAAAATATATGGCGAAATGACGATTTTGCCCTATAAGAAGCTTCAGTAGCGGGAACATAATCTCTGCAAAAATCGCTCATTTGGCTATATTTTTCATCCATCTAGTGTTATCATAAAGTCAGCTCGTCTACCGTCTTCAGGTGGGTCAGCTGACCTGGTAAACAAACTTTTGATGGCGTCATAGCCAGCAGCGACACAAAAGTACAGCTGACCTGCTTTTTGGCGGCAGTGCTCAGCAATATGGCAGAATATTTATCTGATGTCGAAGAGTCAGACTCGGCGACTGGTTTGAAGTCTGAGTACCGCGGACGAGGAAGCTCCATGAAAAAGAAGAATCTGCGAGGAGGGGAGAGGCGAACAGCTGGCTCGACAACAACAAACAGGAACCGTCCGCGACTCAATGCTAACTGGTGGTGCGCTTGTGGACAGTGTTACGCCTATAGCAACAGAAGAGGTGGCGTCTTACTGCTCAGAGTGGGACTTGAAACGACTGACAAGCGTATGGATCTATCCAGGAATATATGTTTGACTACTCTGGAGGATTTCTCTGCAATGGCAACTTACACCGGAGCTGTGGTAGACGGAGAGAGTGATTTTTGCAGAGATTATGTCAGCGCTGAAGCTCCGTTGCCGTGGCCCCGCTAGGTCGGCTCTCGTCGGTTGGATCTAAATAACTTCTGAAGGACTCCGAGCTGCACGATGTTTGTCTGAGTGAGTATATGAGCATGCACAAACCTAAAAATAAGGTCCAGGTGTCAAAAAACCAGAGTTTCCCTTTAATGTCTCGTATACAACCTAGAAGTTTTAGTCTCCTGTTAGGTTGCTGAAACATAATCAAAGATTTCATCAGAGTTTGTATCATCAAAGCTTTTTTAAATCTGGTAACTGTCACTTTTTGTCATGAAAAGATGTTTTTACAAATCAGATGTTGATTTTTTGAGCCTTTTTTAAATCTTTTGTGTTTGATTTCGTCTTCTCTTTCAAATAGCTGCTCCGACCCTGCAGCCATCTGCATCTGTTATTTCCCACCACTGTCTCTGCCTGAGGCTGCGAGGCTCTCAACACTTCAACGCTCCGCTGCTTCACTAGACCACACACAAACACACCGTTATTGATACACAAAATACACACTCATATTTCTGCACCTACATGTGAATCCGAGCTGAACGATTTGGGGAAGTACTACATTATTAGCTTTGGCAGTGTTTCAAGAGATTTACACCAGATGAGTGTTGGGTTTTTATGGCCATTAATCAAAATGTTGACTGAGCAGACATACTTTGGTTTCATGGTAAATCCTTTGTCATGTTAAAGCAGAAATGTGTAAGAAATCAGTTTGGTGTCTCTCTAGCTGCCTCCAAAGGCTTCTGAGTGTAATTACACTTTCATGAAACAGCGCTGTCACCTCCTCATAGACAGTAGCTTTTGTTGACATGCAGAGGGTGGTGAAGCCAGTAGGTAAAGACAGAGAACTATACAGACTGATAGGGCTCACTGTTTTTATTTTTATTTGCATAGGCATGGATTTACTTTGGTCAGCTGCCTGTTGCTTGCAAACTATTAGGATGTAGAGTACGTAAATCTGTATTTAACTGTGACGTACAGAGTCAGTGGCTAAAAGGACACCATAGGAAGTCTAATCTGTGACATGTGGTGCATTCACAAATGTTACAGCAGACACCCAAAAAATGACACAAAGCTTGAAAGAACTACTAGACCTGACTGTTACAAAGCCTTGTGTTTTTTTTTAAGTTCTCACCAACATAAGGAGGTCTGCCTCATGTTCAATCCAATCTGGCTTCTTATCCTTAGTCTTGTCTGCCACCGCCCTCTTTGTTTCATCTTTTACTTTTTTACCTCTGTCATCCTGGAAGAGTACAGAGATGGACATACTGCTCTTGTGTCCAAAGCAGAACCAACCTGTTGCTGAATGATGACAGCTTACTGCCAAACTTACATAGTGCTGTATGCAAGCATCCAGGGTACTCCAGGCATTAGGACTCCACTTTAAACTTTCACTTTAAGATGGAAAGTTATATTTTTTTGCTCTGATAAAAATGAATACAAGAGGCCTTTGTCATCAACACTTAAAAAAATCAAAACCTTACCATGTTCCACTGCTGTGTGTCTACCATTTAGGGTTATGCCGGTGTCATGGTGTGGGTTGTGTCTGTGTTATCTGATGACTTTAGAATCGTGGTTGTAGCAGCTAAGACTTTTGAGGATGGAGAGTGCTCAAATAAATGCTTTTTGAGCAACAAATTAAGCCTAAATTAGGTTTAAATGTTGTATGTAGTATGTTCTTATAAATATTATGTTTGTTGGTTTGTGATTACTATGACTACTATTACTATTTAACATAGTCAGAACACCACTTACTGTTTTGTTTGTTTTGTGTTTCAGCCTCTCAATATAACAAATGTTAACACCACAAAACATTTTTTGGATCTGAAGTGACTGAAAAGACACAGGCTGAAGCATAGTGCTTATATTTATGCCTGTACTAATTAACAAATTACACTATCCCCCACATATGTATATAAGATATGGAAAAGAAACAAAAAATAAATCACAACTAATACAGTAATATTAATCTTTAAATATAAAACAAAAACAAATAATTTACAAAATCATTTACATTTGTAACCCTCAAAAATTACTTTCTAGATCATTCTTTTGAAAAGCAAAATTTCATTACACATATGCAAATTAATATCGACATTTCCTACTTGTTATGATTGTCAGTGTTGTCACTCAGAGTTTTAAATCCAAGAAGACAGTTTACGTAATTAACAATCAGTTCAGGGGACATGATAGAAATCATTTCCAGATTATAATGTGCCCACTTAAACTTTAGGATGTGCAGGGTCAGGCAAAGTCCAACTGACCCGTATTAAGGGACGCTTCTGACTCTGCTGATGTGAACAAAACAAAATTTAATGACCATCAAACAGACTAAAGAGCAGCATGATGTGTTATGATAGTGTGTTCGATGTCATTGCAGTCACAGCTGTGAGACAATATATTGTTGAACCTTGAATGCCTATCTATCTATCTATCTATCTATCTATCTATCTATCTATCTATCTGTCTATCTATCTATCTATCTATCTATCTATCTATCTATCTATCTATCTATCACTGATGTGTAGTTTCTATGCAGCCCAACACACTCTCTGTACCTCCCTTCTTTCCTCCTCATGCGTTGGAAGAAGCAGGTTGGTTTTCTGCCTCGTACGACACACGGCCTGAAGTTTGATTCTGTCAGTTGTTCCTGCTCTTCAGTTACACCACCACCTTTTTTTGCTAGGTTTAAAACACGGCTACCTCCTAATTTATAACTATTATTATTACCTGTTGATCTGCATTTTGTTTTTGTGAATGAAAAGTCAGTGCTTTTGTTCTTACTCTTCTTAGTGTGAAGGTTTTTTTGTTGGTTCACAGCCAAGAGCATGCAGCAGTCACAGCTTCCTGTTGAATGGCTTCAGCATTTTATCAGTATGCAGACACACCGGGGTTGTGATCCTGCCATTAATGACATTTAAGTCATTAATGGGTCTTTTGAATTAGTCCTTAAATTAAATTTGGAGAGTAGTAGTTGCAGTGAGTTGCTTTTTAAAGTTTTTCAGACAGCAGAGTGGATGGGCCCCTGGAATGCTGTATGCACGTCTGTGGAGGTCCCTGTGGATGCAATCTGCACACAAACACTCAGTACTTCTTTTATTCCCTCCTCAGCTGTTTAAGCTCACATTAATATATTCCTGGTCCTTTAGGGAATCACCTTTGACGAGTTCAGATCCTTCTTCCAGTTTCTCAACAACCTTGAGGACTTCGCCATCGCCATGCAGATGTACAATTTTGCTTCTCGCTCCATTGGGCAAGGTAGGAACCACTGGCTGGCTGTAAATTTCCACACCTAGTTCTTGGTGATGAAGTCTGACAGTGTGCTTGGTCAGAAATTGGAAGATTATAGGTTTGAGCACATGGAGATGTGTTCTTGGGCAAGACACAAAACCCCAAGTTGCTCCCACTGCTCAGTGGCGTGAAAAATGGCGTGAAAGGTTGTGAAAGTGTTAGTTGATACTGATGGACAACAAAGAAACTCCAACCGTCAGAGAGTGAATGTTAGAGTGAGTGTTGGTAGATACACTTAATGTCAAAATATATGTGCAAAATTGTACATAAAGGTTTTTTTCATGACATGTCCCCTCTAAATAATCAAAATCCACCCACCTGATGAGTCTTATTTCAGCTGCTTGTATCCAAGATCTCAATCTTTTGGTCCTTACCCAGAGCTCAGGACCATAGGTGGGGGTTGGAACTGAGGCCCTGTTTGTACAACAACGTTGTCATCAGAAACAGAAAGGTTTTTCTGTTCCGTTTTCAAAAGCACCCCATCTTCTCATGTATATCGGGTAATAATGATGCGCGTTCACACAGATCCTCAAGAACAACCAAAAACGCCGCAGCATGTGCATGCCAGACCAGTTGTTTGCGATCGAAGTTTGTGGTGAAACAGCGGTGTCACAATGAAATATGCTTTCTGGTGAAGACAAACTTTGCACAAACAACAATAGCGATGCAGGAGTTTTGTGTCTGAAAAACTGAGCACAGTAAGCAGCACACATGTTGCTCTGTAGTTGGCCTTAGCAGCTGTTGTTGTTTCTGGGTGCGTGCAAATGCTCTAATCTGAAAGAGTAATGTGAATGTGCCGCATGTCACTGGTTTTCCTGAAAACGCTGATTACTGTTTACACACAGACAAAAACAAAATTGTTTCAAACTTTTTACTCTGGACCGGGTTTCAAAAGTTTGCGGATTCAGTACTGAAAGCTCCGTTCTTGTGAAAACGGAAGGCGCAAATGCAATAAAAACTCTCCGTTTTCAGCCATTTTCCCCTAAGATGGAGCAATAAACTGAAACTTTAACTTCAAGGATAACTCTCTACATTATATTACTTTAACCATGCGCTGCAGCTGGATCCACCTGATTTAGTGTCTGTAGTCAGTCAGAACCATCATGCCAAGCACCAGTTTACAACAGCAAAGAGCAGCCCTAAGCAGCATGGTCCAATCAGAGTCCTTTGAAGCAGGAAGAGGTGGAGCTGTAAGTGAGACGACAGCAGGAAGTGGCTGCTCCTACATAGAGTAGCATAGATGCTAGCAGCTTCAGCAGCATTTTTTTCATGAAAAGCCCCCTTTAAATAATCCATATCTGTCTTCTCTCCTGTCAGATGAGTTTGCCAGAGCAGTGTATGTGGCCACAGGGCTGAAGCTGACACGTCACCTGGTGAACACCATCTTTAAGATCTTTGACGTGGATCACGACGACCAGCTCTCCTATAAGGAATTCATCGGGATAATGAAGGACCGGCTGCACAGAGGAGCCAGGGTGAGGAGCACATGCTCATGGAGTTTGAAGTGTTTGAGGTTGATGAAAATATTACAAGTGAGTGAAGGGGGATTAGAGGTCCAGATGATGACTGAACAAGACTACATTAAAGACCTCTGAAACAGCAATTACAGCCTTTAGCTTAAAATCAAGACAAATCCATGGTAATAGAAAAAGTCCTTCCAGACTGGTTCAGCCTCAGGATCCACCACCACAACCTGAATTTCCCACAATTCAAACCATTTAAATGTATTCAAAGAAAAACATTAGATCAATTAGGACAAGTAAATAAAGAGCGATCATGTTTAAAAAGAGCCTCATTACAGGAGCACTGTGAGAACATGCATGCTGTTATTTAATTTAACTCTTGTTCTGTTATATTATGTATATATTTCAGCTCTTGATGTGTCAGAATTAAAAATATTGCTCTAGAAAAATACCTTTTTTTTAAACCAGAATACTGATGTGATCATGGTGATCCTGCCTAACATTTTTGGTGACTAAGCTGATCATGTTTGGATCTCTATAAATTTATTTTTAAGAGCTGAGTGCGTGTCTGGGGCTCTAAGCCACAGCTTTTTTTCCAGGCCTACATTTTGACCATATGAAAACAGATCCAGAGAACCAATGTCTAAAAGAATAGCTTGAAAGTGTAAAATCTCTACATAGAAAATCGCCTGGGTATAAAATAAAGAGGACTTGTCTGGGTAATGTGGATGCAGCAGCTTTTATCTTGATTGCTGTAATTTTGGTTTTGTCATAAAAAGCAGGAACTCACTGCCACAGACCCTGTATTAAGTTGAACACTGCCCTCTAGTGGTGATCTCTGGACAAAACAACCAAAGTGACTCATAATGAGATGGGTCGACTCGCTGATGTGTCACCAACACCAATAGTGGAAAATAACTGATTTTATTTACTAACAAAACAGCAAAAGGGTTACTTTAGGGCTTTTGTTCTTTTTGAGTAGTTCAAAAGGCGCCCTTTGAGTAAAGGATAGTATGGTATTGGAAGTATTGTAAGCGCTATATGACTTGAAGTCCATGCATCCATCTTCTACTGTTCATCTGAGTCGTGGATGCAGCAGGCCAAGCAGGTCAGACTTTACCACGTTGTCAGTTCCTCCTGAGGGATGCCGTGGTGTTCCAGGCGATCCAGGCCTGATACAACTTATGATCCCTCCAGCAAGTTCTGGGTCTCCTCCCAGTTCAGCAGACCTCCACAAGTATAATATAAAAAATAAACTGTTTCTTCCATGATATGTTACTTTTTTGTCCTTTTTGACCTGTCAACAGTTGGCTTAACAATATTACAAAACTTAGAACTAACTCTAAAACTACAAATAGTGAGCTAAAGTGAAGCATTTCCACAAAATAACTTTGCTGCGTCAACCTGGTCCCTGTGCTGCTCTGGTCTCCTGATATCCTCCATCCAGGCCTTTGCCAGGTCCATGTCCCAGTTCTTCAGGTACCTCCGAGCTGACCACTCCACAATACAGGCCTTCGTTTCCCGGGCCTCATCCAACACACTGGGTCCTGAGCACCCAGTATGGCTGGATCAGGTTCAGGAAAGTGCACCAGGTCCCTGCAGATGCACAGCTGCTGCTCCTTTATACGGCTGCTGACCTTTCTTATTCCTGCCCTCCTGAGCACTTGGACATCTGGCCCTTTAAGTGATCCCAAAAATATGTCAAAGGAAAGTGAACTAAAGAGTTCAACCAGTGTCCAGGCCTTACAAGACTAAAGAAAGACCAGGAGGATCAGGGACCTACAGATTCTGACTGCACGGATACTGTGAATACCATAACACCTTGTCTGTTAAAATCATTGCTCCATAAGTTATAAAAGCATAACTGAAATCCCCTCTTATATCAACGTTAAAAACAAAGAAAACTGACATTTAAAACAAAGTGAAAATAACAAGAAGTGCTCAGGAATTTAGAAGTCGAGTTCTTCGAGTAACTGTGAAAACCTGCATCAGTTTCATGTTAACAAATCCTTCAAAAAAACCTGGATGAGGATTTAGATCACCACCAAAATGTAATCCTTTTGAATGAATATGTCATCGAAATCTCTTCATAGCTTTTTGAGTTATCTTGGTCACAGTTGGAAAACAGCCTTTGAGTTCATTTTAAGTTAATTGAATTTCACACCTGCAGTTTCACAAAGTGCTTCAGTGGATGTTAAGAAAATGCAGAGTGGGGTTGAGTTAAATTTGTTACAGGGACTGAACTTTTACTGGAGTGCTACATTTTGTTTCATTTTCTGCCCTTAACGTTTGTAGCAGTGAATCTGATGCTTCTTTTATTCATGACTCTTCGAGCACCGAGAGCTTTTTGGCCTCACAGTCTTGGCTTACTAACATTTCTTTCCTCTCTTTCCTCCCTCTCTCCATCTTTGGCTTCCTTCCTCACATCTCTGTGCTGCCATCACTCCAACACTGGTGTCCTCATGTGTCTCCTGATCCCTTCGTCTCCCTCTGGTCTTTTCCCTCCTATACATCTCCTCACTGACCTCTCAGGGTTATAAAGCCGTGGAGCGTGCCACCTCCTTTAAGTCGTGTCTGAAGAAGGAGCTGGCAAGCAGATAAGTATCACCAATAACAACAAGAACGGGTGTCCTTCCCATTTATTGTTTTGTTGTTTCTGTCTTATCAAACTTTTCCTGATGCAGTGTGTTTTCTTGCTATGATAGAGCGACACAGTAATGAGTCCTTAAGCATGAAAGTAAGTTAGGATTTCATCACACATGGTCACACCTCTTAAAGTCTGTGAGATTTTTTCATGGATTTTATAATAAATGCTTCACAATGCCTGATTTGATAAATTACACGACTGATTAAAGTGAACATTCAGTGGTACATTTGTACATTCTGCTAATATTATGGGATGAATGGCCAATTTGTTCAGCAAAAATGTTCCATCTGCCGATACAAATAATATAACTTTAGGAAAATATCTGCCAGTTGGAGATGTGAATCGAAACCACTACCAGTTGAGAATTGATCAGAGGCAGTAATGATAACAAAGAACTCAAAAATCATGCAGACAGGGCCCAGAGGTGGTTAAAATAGTTAAGTCTCAGTGACTGGAGACACCAGCAACTCACTTAAGCATTCATTAGATTAGATAGAACTTTAATTAATCCCTTAGGAAGACTCCCTCAGGGAAATTTTAGATTCCAGCAGCAGCATTAAATAGCGGTATATGGTTAAAAAAAATCACACAGGGTGTCAAAAAATAAAAATGTAAAGTCAATTTGCATAAATAAATACAAATACAAGTATGGCTCCTGGCTACTGCTCCTTCCCATCCTCTGTCTTCCTGTTACTCCTCCTCTCTCATAGTGAGGAGTTGGACAGTCTGATGGTCTGAAGGACAAAAGAGTTTCTCAGTCTGTTGGTCCTGCACTTGGGGAGGAGCAGTGTTGGGCTGAGCAGGCTCATCTGGCTGCTGATGATGGTGTGCAGAGGGTGACTGGCATGGCCCATGATGTCCAGCAGTTTGTCAAGTGACCTCTGCAGCAAGTATCCAGAGTGTCATGTGTTTGACATTGTTGCCACTGAAAACCATTGTAGGCTGACTTTTCCACAAAGAAAATCAGCAAGAATTGATAAGGGACCTTTAAAGAATTTTATCGATAAGCAGAATCATTGATGATATTAGTATCTAAAGAACCCCAAGGTTTTTTATATTGACCTCAAAATGTATGAGTTCACTAATTGCTCTTTACTCGGAACGACGCGCCTGAGCCTTCTCTGTTTTGCTGAAATACTATTTTTCAGCTCGTTTTGTGACCTTACATCTCTCTGCCCCATTTCACCAGGTGAAGGAGCGACAGCACACCTCCTTCTCCGGCTGTGTCCGCTCTGAGGCCAGAAAACAAGTCCACCAGCTCTGGAGGAGATACAAGGAGAACCCTTAGAGCAGGAGAGAAGGCGGAGGCAGGGATTGTAGCTTGGACTAAAACGAAGAGTGTGAACATGAGAGCCGATCTCCACCGGAGCTCAGAAGCAGATAATAAGCATGAGCACACACAGCTGACCAGCAGCAGCACTGTAGAGGCTACGGCCGTGATGCCACAGGGGGCGGAGTCTGGAGCTTCACCTGCTGAGTGGCAGGAAAGGTAACACGGTGACAGGGAGCTGCAGGGGGCTTTAAAACAGAGGAGGGTCGAGTGAGTTGGAGCTTGTAGAGCACTCTAAAGACATTCACAGTAAGAGCACGTTCATGCACTGAAGGTGGAGGTTGGTATCATAAATGGTCAGCCTCAGCTGCACCCTCGTACTCATTCTGATGTCGCTGACTCAGCAGTACGACATGCTTAAGAACACATCTGTGTAGTCCACTGTGACCATCATGAGAAGAAGTCACTTCTTACCTAAACATGAACAGTTCACTTCCTGTCACCGGTTCACTTTGAGCCACTCAGCAGCTATAATGTGTGTGTTTCCCGCCTGCTGTGCCGTCAGTGCATACCCTCTACTCCTAAATCATGATTTACAGTATATCTTAAATTTCCTTTCTGATCATTAAAGTGTTTGTCAATATATTTACCACAACACAAATAGATTAACTCTATTCTCCATGCATGACAACTCCAGAACAGTCAGTGCGACTGTCGCTGTTTTAGTTTATTTATAAACATGTTTTAAAGAATATAACTTATTCTGACTGCCATCAAAGAAATGCAGAGAGCTGCTCCAGCTGCTGCACTACAAAATGTTAAAAGCCAATGAGCACAAGTGAAAATATAAAACACAACCAAATACATGCGATCGTTAAATGATCAATTTGATGATTTCATGGTAAATGCGGAACAAAATCTATTTAATGTCTCCATCTGTTAAAAGAACTCATTTTTCTATACTAATCTGATATCTGCACTTTAAAAGTGACTTGTATGCAGCTGCATGAAAGGCGTAGTTTTGTTTAGTATTAATCAGAAATAGTTACTGAATATCCCGACATTTACATTCCCTCCTATGAATATATGCAGTATATATGACGGATACCATGCAGAGGTGCCTTCTATTTGTTCTCTTTATCTGGATATTCTCCCAAAAACAAACTCACTGGTCAAAGTATCTTTAGGTCTTTGGGCTATGAATATAAATGTCAGTGCTGAAGAATGAATGCACATTTATTTATGTATTAAAATAGAAAATGACAGCATTTTTAAAAACTGTTGAGTTTTTAAGGATGAGCAGAAGCTTGGAAATGTTTGATTTTCATTCTTTATTTTGTTAGATTGGAGCAGTTTTCAGTGTTCTCGTGTGGACAGACAGTTCTTGAAAGACACTGTCCTTACAGAGAGTGAACAGGACCTGAATCAGCGAACGAGTCGACCCCCATTTGCTCCGTCTTCACAGCTCATGTCAGAGGTGTAACAGCAGCAGAGGACAGGAGCGCTGCGAGTGTGGGGAACATGCTCTGTGTCCTGTTCTCTGCTCACAACCCAAAGCTGTATCTCACCCTGAATAGTCACAAATTCTTCCAGAGTCAGTGTGAATATCTTGAGGTGTCATGACGATGGAGCTTTCTAGCAGCGCTCTTTCATAAATGTGTGATGATCATGGCTTTGCAAGGGTTAAGCTGGCAGGATAGCTCCCCATGAGCATCTTTGTAAGAGAGACAGCGGTTACAGCTGAGGTTTAGTGATGCTGAAAGGAGGAGCAACTACAAGCCTTTAGCTGTGAACTTTGGTCCAACCACCTTCCAAATGCTTTATCATGTCTCTGCTGTCTTCAAACCATTTCTAAGAGACTTGAGTATAAACTAGAAAGAATACAGAATTTGAATGGTGATAGGTGGATTAATAGATGTAGATATATAGATACATGCGGTTTAAAAGCAAGGAGTGTTGGCGTACCAATAATTACTGAGAGCAAAGGCAGTGGCCAACAGAATTATAGGAAACATAATTTCTTCAACTCAGCATTTGTTTTGTTTTCACATCAACTTGCAAAAATAGATTTAAATGTTATTCGACCGGTGAAGGGTATTCATGTTCGAAATGTGGAAGCTATAATAATACAGGCTGAAAATCAAACCATTTTACAACTTTGCTCATCTTTGCTGGCATAATAGATAGATCACTTTGAATTATTTCATATTTATTTGATCTTATAATCGTTGCTTTACTGGTATTCATTACAGACCCAAAGACCAAACCAGAAGAGCACTCAGAGAGCGCAGACCAGCGCCACAGTCCTCACCCATATTGTGATTTTCTTCTTAAATATTATTCCTGTGTTTATTTATCCAAATATTTAGATTCATTTACCATTAAAGCATATCATTAGCAACTGGATTCATCATGGTATCTCTTTTAGTTCAGTAGTTATTGATGAAAATCACATTTTTTTGTCATGGAGGATCCTGACAGTGATCTGGATCACTCCCATAATCTGTTCAAATGTTCCTTGTCCCAATCCGGACATTTCTTGAAAATTTCATCGAAATCCGTCCATAACTTTTTTAATTATCTTGCTAACAGAGAAGCAAACTAACAAACACACAAACTAACTAACGAACAAAAAAAAAAACAGACGCAGAGAATAACATAACTTCCTGGCGGAGGTAAAATGCTCCTTCCTGCTATGTCTTTAGATCATAATATATGCCTCATTATGACTCAATGAAATGTTTGTTTTTGTCTCGTGAAGTGTTGTTGTGTATGAAATGATGTCTTCCAGTAATATATGGATAGGTTTCTATAGAATGTTGGATGAAGTTTATGTGTGTCTTAAATTCAGATACTTTACATTTTGAATATGCCTCCAGTCTTCACATCAGATTAATATATTCTCATGCATGAGTAAAATGTTATTGTTATTATCAGTTTAGCCTCTTCGAGCTGTAAAACTGTTTGGGAACATTTTTGAAATTTTACTCAATAAATTCATTCTACTAAAGAAGATTTACTGCCTATCCTTTTGGACCAAACTATAAAGACTGGCACGCTGACCAAGACCAAGACTGCACATAAGGGGGTAAAAGGGGAAACTTTCTGAAGTCCATGGAGGTCAGGACCGAAATGGTCCCATTTATTTGAATAACGACATGGAAACACAATCTTTCTGGCTAAGTCAATAAGTTGTTTATCAAAACCTGTTTATTATGAAATGTAAGAGTTTAAACCCCCTGAAAATAAAATATAAGCAATAATAGGATAAAAATAGCAAAAGTAAAAGCGGTGAGGAGACTCCTAACCCCCCTAGCATCAACAGGCCCAGTCTCCTAATCAAGCTCCTGGTGCATGCTGAAACTGCCTTTCCTAGTCCATAGTCACCTCACTTATGAGCAAAGAAAAATACAGCCATGTAAAAACGATGCAAATATAATAAGACACAGTTAAACACAGAGAGGAAATTTTGTCTAATTTCATCTTTGCCCCCAGTGTGCTTTATTCCCCCTCATTATAATGGTGTAATGCTTGTATAAATTAGCACAATTGGCCGGGGTATGTGATTGGATGGCGAATACTTGTCAGCAAGCTCATGATCGTCATCATGCGCATTTAGGATACGTTTGTGGGCGGAACTTGTATCTGTGACGTCAATCGGTGGGCGTAACCCGTTCCTTTGTATGCATTGCGCATGCGCAACGACTGCGAGGCGACGTTATGGCACAACATTTCACTGGACAGATGTATGACAACGTCAAACCTGAACCCAGAACTCTTCTGAGGGAGGACACGAGCTGCTACTCGGCTGAGATGTCGGTAAGTTTTATATTTTTTAACTACAAGAGTGAAATTAACAATTGAACTCAAACTGAGGTAAAATGGCTTCCAACGGTCGGGCTCTCCCGAAAGTTGGGTTGAAAACTATCCGCCGGACGGACAGGGAGCTGATTATGGTCACAAGGTTGTCTCTTTTGATTAATACTTAACTACCTATTCTGGTCATATTACCTTGAGTTTGTAGAAGTTTTTAAGGTGAAATGTTAATACAGGTGTAGCCTCAACTGGTTTATTACATGTCGTACCTGCGGAATCGTTACCCAACGTCCCGCCAAAGGTCCCAAATGTTGGTCTTGGCAGTTGTCCTTTTGTATTACAACCCTCAAACACAGTGTCCAGTTTGTTTTAAGTGTACAATAATAATGTGGCGTTCAACTTCGGTGATAATATTCATTTTTAAGTATAATCGAATTTTAACACTTGAAGGCAGCGTTGGGACTGGGTTGCCAGATCTCGGGAAAGAAACAGGCAAACACTTCTTACGATTCTTTAGCTTTTTGTTTACTCCCAGGTATAGAAACAATGTACATATAAAACATATCTAATAGCGTTTGCGTGTGTGTGTCTGGGAGGGTGATTGAAGTTAGAAAAATGGCTTATAAACCACACCAAGTGACAAATATAAGGTATTGAACCATCAAAAATGAATAAAGATATAAAAGTCAGTAACTTTATTTTAAGAAACAAGGAAATGTAATAGGTGAGAGTATTTAGGAACAACAACAAAAAAACACATTTATTTATACAGACGTGGTTACTGTTCCAGTTCATGTTGAGGCCATCAAAAAAATCCTTAGAGAGTTCTAAAAAATGTATTTGTTCAATAAGATAACTCCTCAAATGTGACGGGAAACTGATGAAGAGATTTTGTGTATAAGAGAACTGAAAGATTATTTGTCTAGTTGAAAACATTTTTAATTACTGACAAAATAATATTACTGAAAAAAAGTATAGAAAACAAACTGATAATTCTTGGGTTTTGATGTCAGACCGTAAAGACAAAAATGCCATTTTGAAAAACATTAATGTCAAATTGGTTATTAACTGCAGTTTTAGAAAAAGGTTCTCTCTCCAAGATGAGGCATTGTAGTGACTCAAAAACTGTATAAAAAGTTCTTCCTCCAATTTATTAACATATATTTCAATATTAAACTGAAGTTCCCCGTTATACTTAAAGTGCTTGCTGTAATTTTGTTATCAGATGTTCATTTTGTAGTTTGGATGAAGGCAGGCTTGTTTATGATGGGATGAACCTTGATGAAATCAGTGTTTCCAGTGTTTGTATTTTCAAACAGTGCCACAACTTAAAATGGAGTAAGGGTAAGTCAAGGAAAAATCTTGATATTTAATTTTTTGAAATCTTGGGGGAGGGGGAAACAACAATTTGAATTAATCAATTGTATCCATGTTTTACCCAGCCCTAAATATAATGTGATTAAGCAAGAGTTATTTACATACAACCTCCTTTTTGTGATTTTGTGTTCGATCTGATCCCCCTAAAACAAGCAGATTAAACTGTAATCATTTTATTATCTTTGTGAAATTTTATATTTATATGTAAATTTATATATTTATATGTAATCATTTTATTATCTTTGTGAAATTTTATGGATTATTGTCATATATGTTGTTGCAGCCATAGTACACAATTTGAATCGACCATTCAAATACAATGTACCTGTTTGAAGTAGAGGTGTAGAAAAATATCGATATCGCAATATATATCGATATTTTGACTCCCAATGTAATATCGATATCTCAAATCTTAGTATCGATATTTTTTGTATAAATAAAAACTCATATTTTATCAGAGTTGGGAAAAAAATACAACTTATAAAGATGTTTGCACATGTTTTTTTTTTCATGCACTACTCAGTTCAGACAGTGACAAGAGAAATGTGTGACTTTTTTTAACTTACTGTTGTTATGTCAGTAACTCAGAGCTCTTTGTTTCTCATGGGTTTGCTTATAGTTTGAGCTCGACTACAAGTTAGGATGATTTCAACACTTTGTTAAAGGGAAAACAAGAACAATTTCTTTGCAACGTTAGTTTAATTGACTTGATGCACTCCGTGTTAAGAGTATGTATGTAACGCTGCATTTGACATATTTCATTAACAATAAAATGGAAAAGTTACATATTCACTGTCTCTAAGTTTTTCCTAGTTTAATGTAGAATATTGCAATATATCACAATATTGTGATATATCGTGATATATCGGGATATTGTCGTATCCTGAGCTGAATATCGAGTATCGTATCATATCGGAAAATAAGTGTATCGCTACAGCCCTAGTTTGAAGTCATGTTGAATTATTGGAAAGGTCCTGGTTGAAGACTTGGAAGGTTAGAAGTGACATGGCTTTAAAATTTCAGAAATTAACAACTCAAAATTAATTATCTCACATATTAATGTGTGTTACAGGGTGGCCCCCTACTAAGAGGACATCTGAGGATATTTTTAAGAGTCTGTACACATGAGCTCTGAAACATTGCCCTCTTTTCTCATATTCTTAAATTCCTTTTAGGTAACACCAGGTTTAATTTATTTGTATTTGTTAATTCTGCTGTTGGAACGTTATTTAAGTAGTATTAATTAGAAGGACTCTTCTAATTTCATTAAAAGCCTTAAATTACTCTGAATTTACCTGGGAGAGCTGCATGTTTTAAAGCAAATATCAGGGTCTTTATAACCCTGAAATTTACCTGCTGCTCCCTGCCCTAATGTGACTGACATGAGGAGTACCTGAGCGCTCAGTGGTTAGAGGGCCAAGCGTGAACAAGAAGGCCCGGGGGATCATCTGGGTACCAAGGTATCAGGGTTTAATGTTTGAAAAGGACATCTGAATACAAAATGTTAAATCCATAACCCACCTACAGTAAAATATAACGTCATAGTTGCTTGTAAAAAGCTGATCTGGCAACGCGAGTGAAGCTTCGGTAACGGAAGCAATCTTTATTGTTTGTTTTTTTTTTTATCGTTGAACGTGTTCATCAACACACGTACATTGACAAGAAGGCTTAGTACATGAAACAGGAGTAATCATCATCTATATGTGATGTTGAATTGAGTCTCTTAAACATCGTTAATAGCCTTTAACTGTTGAATCAAACGGCGTTTGGAGCGAATGTGGAACTTTTGTTTGAAGTGTTTCCGTAGGACCGTTTAAAGCAGCCCACACTCACGTATGAACCGAAGGCAAAAAATACTCGTATTGCCATAAGCGTCGAACTAAAAGTTTTGCGGTAAAAAAAAAAGCCGAACAGCTTGTTAAACTGTTGATGCTATAGCTCTTCAAAACTATATAATTGCATCGTTACTGTCTGTTAATTCACTAAAAACTATCCCCGGAGTGTACCAGAAGGCGCAAAGCATTGTGGGTCGTCTGTCTCCAAATAAACCAGCAGCTTTAAGCAGCGTGACAGCTCCAGCGAGAATAGTTTTGATAAAAACGTGTTTTCCGTTCATGAAGGGCTCTCCATTGGAGTAAAACGTTAAAGTCAGACCCTGATGAAAACAAACTTTACTGCCCATCACCTCCTGTCCCCACCCTCATCCTCTTTAAGACTATACTTTCAGGGATCATTTCTATAGTTTCTGACTTGAGAAATGTGTTTCTAAAGTGTTTGGTCTCGCTAACCACGATGATGAGTTGCGATATTCCCCCCTGAGCGTGAAGCGGATAGAGAATAATGATTCACTTCATACGTTCTCTGTCATTGATGATCGTTCATTGCTTCTTATAGGAGCATTGATGGAGGGAATATGATCAGAGTGGTTATCAAGGAGGTGAAAATAAACAATTACCAGGAGTTACGACGTAGGGAGGCTAAGGGGCACACAGCTTCCATATATTTTCTAAGGTTCAGTCTTACTGTAGTTGAATTTAGACGGGTTTCAGTTAAAGAAGGTGAAATCCGTCATGTTATTATACCTAAAACCATCAGAAGCTCTCTGAAAATATTCTTTCCTCAAACTCTCTTTTTTTTAAACTCAGCTAGTGATGGGCGCTCGAGGCTTTGTTGATGCTCCGACACCTGATTTGAAAAAATGCTTCACTGCTCGAGGCTTCAATGATACAATGCTGTAGTAGGTCATCTAGTGGTCAATAAAATGAAGTGCAATTGAAATGATGTTGAAGCGATTGTTTCATTTGGTTGTCATTTGGGATTTGAGTCGCTAATGCATTTTTGTTCGCATACACTGCATGGATGTATGGTTTCATGCTCACTCGAACAATAAAATACATTTTGAAAAAGAAAAATAAAGACAATGTTTTGTCACGTCTAATTGAAGTTCACAGTAGCTCCATACTTAAATCGGACATTAGTCATATTACACCCTAAAACAAATCTAAATATCACATAGCTTAAAAGATTTTGATGATGATTTTGAGGACAGAAGTCTTACATTATTTTTTTAATTAAATTTATAATTAATTTGTCATAATTAGACAGGACTCGAACCCACAAATGCCAGACATGAGTCCACTAAAGTACCAGTTCACCACAAATCACTTTTGAGTGAAATGACTCTGTGTGATGTATAATTCTCATGTTATGATGCTTAGCCCTACAATAACTGTTTTACTTTACTCCGAGTAGTCTATCATGTTATGTTGGATCTTCAGTACTGAATGCAACTCTGTCAAACCGAACCTCTACCGGGTTTTCAGTTTTGATTAACTTCAAATCTTGCTGAGCTCTAAGCTGAAACAGCCAAAGAAAGCAGAAAGACGCTTTCGAAACTTAAAGGAGACATATCATGCTTGTTTCTCCTTTTCACTATGCCAGACTGGGATGCCTGTAAAGCATTTCTGCCCTCAGTACAAGTCATTTAGTTCCTTCATTGCCCCACAATAGCGTTCTCAAAATCCTCATTTTAAGGGGCCGTTTACATGACGCCGAAAACGATCGATTCCGCAAACATTTCGTTGCGTTTTGGCCTTCCGTTTAGATGAGACCATGTTGCGTTTCCAGTGAAAACGGAAACTTTTGACACCGCTCCCCAGAGCGGAAAGATTTGATTCCGCTCCTCTATCCGGCCTCGTGTAAACACAGAGCAGAGCGTTTCAGGGGGAAACGCTGACGTCACCGCATGCGCAGTACTCTTTCACATGTAGGCTGGGCGTGCATACCAGGAACAACAGCAGCTTCCTCCGTCCGCCGGGTAACGTGTGAGCGTCTTACCGTGCTCGGTTTGTTATCCAGAAAAAACTATTCGGATAGATTTGTTGTCCGAACTGATTTGTTGTCCAAAAAAGAAACTCCTGCTTCTCTGTGCGTCTGTTCGCCATTGTTGTTTGTGAAAGGTTTTCTTCTTCGTTCGTGTGTTGTAGCAGACCTGCATCTCTGCAGACCTACACCGCCATCTACTGAACCGGCATGCACACTACAGCGGATTTACAGGGGATTAACTCGTCTCTGAGCGTTGTCATGTGAACGCAGAAGAATTCGAAAACGGAAAAGGAGAATCTTTGCGGCTTCAAGTCAGGAGTTTCCATGTAAATGGCCCCTAAGTCATTATCAAGCTCTTGTTGAAACACTCAGATCTCAGGCTGACCTACAGTTACCTTGCAACTTCACAGCCCTTTGTGCTCTGATTGGTCAGTTCTATCGGGGGTAGAGCCAGCCTGTCCTTCTTCTTCTACTGTATTGTCTGGCAGGCTCAAAGCAGCGACCATGTATTGAGTCCCCCTACAGGCCAGAGCTGGTAATGAGGGAGTGTGAGCTAGGGATTTATAAACTGCTGCTGGACGAATGTGTTCCTTGGTGACGGTTTCGTGGCTAACGGACATCACAGGGGAGGAAGTGTTTTATCAGATTACTCCAATAAAAAGAAATGTACCTCGTGTCGTCACGACGATTTAAATCTCGCGGACATCTCGCAATGACCTATTTTCAGAGGCATCAAATCTCGTTCTAGGATATCAGAAAAAATACAATATCTCATTTTTTGAAAATTAAGGGGGTGTAAGGTCTTGTTTTCAAATTTATTATATTATATGTAAGTATTAAATCATGCATCAGCATGATATGTCTCCTTTAATGAAACAGTAAAGTGGTTCATACGTCATAAACCACGTAATTCTTTCAAACCAAAACAGCTTGTCTTCGATACTGGTACTAGCAGTTTTTTTCACACATGACTGGTGCAAATACACTTTATATCATGGATTTTGACAATATATGTTTTGGGGTTAAGTGAAAAGGGGTCATGACTGCATGGGTGAAGATAGTTTGCTTCTATACACTCAAATGTTTCATACGTCACTCAACTGTTTCGGACGTCACTTATCACCTGACCGATACACGCTCCGGCACAGTGCTTCGATACGTTTGCTCCATGAGCTACGGCGCATGTGTCGGAGCCTCGGGTATCAGTGGACTATCACTAAACTCAGCCGGACAGACCTGGGGCCTGTACTACGAAGCTGGATTAAGTCATCCAGGATAACTCTGCAACATCTCGTTAAACTTCACTGGATCTCCGTCATCCGGATCTGCTGTACTACGAGGCTCGTTATCAACTCGATAAGTGAATCCGGCTGGGATCTTTGCACGGTCACATAAAATGGGCGTGGTTAGCGACCCCAGGGCATTTTCCACAATGGAGAAGAGAGCAGCCTACTTCACGGCAAAGGAGCAGCAAATAATCCTGCAAAAGTATGAGGAGTACCGCAGTATTATCCAGGCCAGGAGCAACACGGCTGTAGCCGCGAGAAGCCGGAGGGATTGCCGGCACATTTTCCACATTTTCCTACATTTTCCAGAAACACAAATCGCTTAAAATGTAATAAAGAACTCGTCCACATTAAAACAAAATTATGTAATTAAATAGTCTTTTAAATGGTGATGAATAATTATCTTTTTTATTTTAAATGTAATATAATTAGCCTAAGTATAATATTTAATTTCACTTTTAGTGTACTTTGGATCTAAAACAGCATTTGTCCCATTGTCATGATCCACCGCTATTGGACAGTGTAAAACATTTCCTCTTTTTTGTTAATTAAAATAATAAATGGACAGTGCTGATAACACTGGGATAAATCTATGAATGAAGTTAAACGTAAATTAGATATTTAAAAATATTTCTTCAAACTATATTATGTCCCTCAGTTTCATGGTGTTACTACCAAAATTTAGAGATCATATTACCTTAGACAACATTTAAGATATGATGATTACTTATGTAGGCTAATTGTAATTTGAACCTTAAACCAAAATTATTGTTACTTGACTTTATCCATAATAAAGTTCAGTACAATTATCAGCATGCGTTGTCTTTTCTCAGAAGTAAACATCCTCGGATCAAACGTTATCACTGACATTGAGAAATAATGTCAGATAGTTTGAATTAAACAAGTTACTCTTTTATTTCATGGAGTTTTGTCAGCAGTCTTCAGATGTTATGATATGTGTCTTTAGATTAATTTTATTGCATTCATGAATCTTGTGATTGTAACCTAAAATATGTTAACACCAATGACAGAAATAACATAAAAATACTGACAAGAACGATTTTTCTATGTGTCCATTATTGTTGCTAAAACATCATGGTCAACATACTAATAAATACTCTACATTTGTCTAAAGGCAATTATTTTTTTTTCACTTGTTTGACCAGGAAAATCACATTCATATTTTCAAAATGACCTTAGTGCATTATTTGCAGGTCACAGATGTATAGAAGTCCCTCCTGTGAAAATCTGTACCTCTCGTACAAGATTTCTTCTGGTAAATCAAGCAGATTACTTCGGTCACGAAAAAAACGCTCCCGACGAGGCGCTCCTCTTACAATTTGTGCACCGACATTAACCGGTTCCAGCAGAAATGGGCAAGCCATTTTCCAAGACAGCGAATTGGTGACTGTGCGGTCTTTTACGCCCGCCTGAGAGAACCGATTGGTCAGCGGGCGGTCTGTCACACCCCGTGAGCTCTTATCCTGGAACTTAACCTACTCCGGACCAGGTTTGGCATTCAGCATCAGTTACCGGGGCAACGTGTCCGGATAAAAAGAGATCCGCATTCGTAGTGCAGAAAATCCGAAACTTATCCAGGAAGTTACCTCTCTAAGAGCTAATCCAGCTTTGTAGTACAGGCCCCAGGTCGGTGTTTTTCTATAAAAGTTACTTCATTTCAGCATTTTCAGAAAAAGGAGGTTGCATGTAAATAACTCTTGCTTAATCACATTATGTGTAGGGCTGGGTAAAATATGGATAAAATTGATTCATTCAAATTGTTTTTGTTTTTTTTCCAAGATTTCAAAAATTAAATATCAAGATTTTTCCTCGACATACCCTTACTCCATTTTTAAGTTGTGGCACTGTTTGAAAATATAAACACTTAAAACACTGATTTCATGATGGTAAATCCTGTCATGTTTCAGTGTGTTTATGTAGACAAGCCTGCCTTCATCCAAACTACAAAATTAACATTTTATAACACAATTACTGCAGGCACTTTAAGTATAAGAGGGAACTGCTGTTTAGTGTTGAAATAAATGAAGGAAGCATTGAGGAAAAACTTGTTTCATACTGTTTTTGTGTCACTATAATGTTTTATGTTGGAGAGAGAAACACACTTTTTAAATATGTCCATTAAATTGTCTTTAGCGTCTTCCTAACCGTTTTGTGGTAAAAAGCCAAACAGCTTGTTAAACTGTTGAGGCTGCAATTTTGTGATCGCCAAAGCTGCAATTTTTTGCAGTGCTCCTGACTGACTCAGGATCTGTTGTGTCAAGTATTATACACATACTGTTTTACAAATTTGTAGACAGTCTATATGTTAAAAGTGCTGGTAAGCAGGTCAACAACACAAAGCCTCTGTTTAGGAGTAGAAATTAATGAAAACAGATTATTTATCATCACTATTGAAGGTGAATAATGTGTTAAGTGTTTTTCATCATTTATTTCCTTACTGTTGTCTGTACTGTAAACAAAGTGAAGTTTGCACTGAAGTTTGGTTTGAAAAAAAATCGTGAATTGCAATATCTGCCAGAAAAATCGATCCTAAAATCGTTCAGCCCTAATCTGAAGTGAATGAAAAATATTCTTGTCTTAAACCTTGTCCTCAGTGTTTTGTGATAAAAAAGCAGAACAGCTTGTTAAACTGTTGACGCTATAGCTCTTAAAAATTAAATAATTGCATCATTACTGTCTGTTTATTCACTAAAAACTATCCCTGGAGTGTGCCAGAGGGCGCAAAGCATTGTGGGTCATCTGTCTTCAAATAAACCAGCAGCTTTAAGCAGCAAGACAGCTCCAGCGAGAACAGTTTTGATAAAAATGTGTTTCCCGTTCATTAAAGGGATACTCCGACGATTTTGGACCCACGCCCTTTCCCTATCATTGACAAAGTAACACAAGCTCAAAAATACCTTTTTTGTGTTTGCGTCCAGTGGCTGGCTCCCAGCTGTTAGCTTCGTAGGTAGCTTAGCTCAATGGCTGGAGGTCAATAGGAGTCAGAGCCGGACTGACGAAAGTGGACAAAATACTCCTTACAGTGGTCCAGGGGATGGCATATTAGCACGTGAAGTAAATCCGAATGGTTATAAAACATTTTAAAAGACGTGTTTTCTTTTCAACCCGTTAAAATAACGTTTTGATACACAAAGACCTGCGCATGCGCAGTGCTCCGCGGAACAGCAGTATCAGCCGGAAGAAGGCGACCCTCGGACTTAACCATGTTTATGTAGCTTTGCAACAGCTGCAAGAGCCACGATGGATGAGGAAGTTGAACGAGAGTTTGCTGACACAGGTATGATGTTTTCCTTTCACCAAAAAAAGTCACTGGTTCACAAAGCTTTTATATGCACCTGCTACTTCTTCCGGGTGCTACTGCTGTGCAATGGAAATCCTTCATAAGCACTGCATCCTTCATCAAACGTTATTTTATACAAAATAATAACACAATTAATGCAGGCACTTTAAGTATAAGAGGGAACTGCTGTTTAGTGTTGAAATAAACCACAAACTTTACTGCCCATCACCTCCTGTCCCCACCCTCTTCCTCTTTAAGACTATACTTTCAGGGATCATTTCTATAGTTTCTGACTTGAGAAATGTGTTTCTAAAGTGTTTGGTCTTGCTAACCACGATGATGAGTTGTGATATTCCCTCCTGAGCGTGAAGCAGACAGAGAATAATGATTCACTTCATATGTTCTCTGTCATTGATGATCGTTCATTGTTTCTTATAGGAGCATTGATGGAGGGAATATGATCAGAGTGGTTATCAATGAGATGTAAAGGAAAAGTTGCAATGATGAAGTGTTTGGACAGGTTTTATGATGAACAGCTGCCAATATTATTATAATCTCAGTTTCACTTGAGTTGAAATAGAAGGGGTTTCACTCAAAGAAGAACAAATCTGTCATACTATTATACCTAAAACCATCAGACACTCTCTAATAAACTCTTTCCTCAAACACTCTTTTTTAAACTCAGCCGGACAGACCAGGGCCCTGTTCTACGAAGCAGGATTACTGCCTAGCGAGGTAGCTTTGAGAATAAGTTCCGGATTCCCTGTTCTACGAGACGGGATCGCTCCTTAGCGAGGCGAGTCTCCATGGCAACGTACGCTGAACGGCTAACCTGCTCCGGGGCAGGTTAGGTTCCAGATTGAACTCGAGGACAATAAAAACCCCGCCCACTGACCGATGAGCTGACCCGATGGCTGCAGAGGGCCAGCTCCTCTGCAGGAGTAAAATCTGGGGGAGGAATCCCCCCAAGATCTTTTTGTGTACTTTGATTGGTGCTGAAACGAAACCCAGATTTAGAGTCACTACACAGTACATGACACTTGCTACAGTAGTTTAAGGGAATGAAGAACTCTCATTGCCATAACAAGATCTTCAATGCTAGCACTTCTGTTCCACGACTTAAATTTCTACTGAGATGTGATTTTGACCCCTTAAAATTACCTATGGAGTTATCAGACTTTCATCTTCAGGTATTACGGTATTGGAAAATGCTTTACAAACATGATTTTAGCCCACATAAAGCCATCATTTGGAACAACAGATATATCTTGCATAAAAGAAAGTCTTTGTTCTATAAAAATTGGATGGAAAAAAGGTGTTTGGGCATTTAATGGATAAAGATGGAAATATATTAAATCATACCAATTTCAATCTGAAATTCAAAATAAATTGTTCTTACAAACAGTATTCAATAGTGATAAAAGCTGTTCCTGTAGCCTTGTTTAATTTGGTCAAATATTCTGCTGTAACACCTGTACTTGACAATCTTTGTATTGGTGAATATGATTTATTAGACCGTAAGTGTAATAACAAAATTTTGAGAAGTCTTATCACAAAGGAATTCTTTCCTCTTCCTATTAAAAGAAATATCACTTTTCAGGTTTTCTCCAAACTTGATTTGGTTAAACTAAGAACTAGATATTTAGACTTTCCATTGTTGCCAAAAATGAAAGAAGTTCATTTTAAGACTATTAAAGATATCTATCCATGTAATGAATTTTTGAGAAGAGGATTTAATATAGATAAGAATGAATGTACGTGTTGTCATACAGAAATTGAAACACAGGAACATCTGTTTCATGACGATATTTTATTGCCCATCTTAAAATTGTGACAGGAACTCATGTACGGCTCATGTGGCCTACATATCACACAAAAAATGTAAACACGATAGGAATGAACAAATGAATAAATTCATCTTGGAAATGAATTAGACATGTCTGGTGCATGTTACAGTAAAACTGCATGTTGAACAGGGCTATTTCAGGATGATAATGGCACAAAAGATTTTTTGCACGCTATACTTATGCATTGAGACTGTCAGCAATTTTCTGCCAGCACTCCTTCCGTGCTTTTGCAGCGGTGACGGTGTTGCTTTTGACGTTTACATGTTTTAATTCTTCATACTCTGTCATGATCATCTCCTGCTCCTCCTGTTGTGAAGTAGGTTGTCCTCCGCTCTCCTGCCTGCTCTGACGCTCCAGACTGGTCCATGTTCGCGATTGGTCAGATGCGGCGGGCTCCGCCTCATATGTGTGCACGCGCTCATTGCAAAGCTGGATTCACTTATGAGGTTGATAACCAGCGTCGTTGAACCGTGTAGCGAGACCGCCGGCTACCGCGCTCAGTTCAGCGAGGTAGCGCCAAGGCTATCTCGCTAGGCTGAACTTGCTTCGTAGAATAGGGCCCAGGTCGGTGTTTTTCTATAAAAGTTACTTCATTTCAGCATTTTCAGAAAAGTTAGCTTGCATGTAAATAACTCTTGCTTAATCACATTATATGTAGGGCTGGGTAAAATATGGATAAAATTGATTCATTCAAATTGTTTTTTTGTTTTTTTCCCTCCAAGATTTAAAAAATTAAATATCCAGATTGTTCCTTGACATACCCTTACTCCATTTTTAAGTTGTGACACTGTTTGAAAATATAAATACTTAAAAGACTGATTTCATGATGGCAAATCCTGTCAGGTTTCAGTGTGTTTATGTAGACAAGCCTGCCTTCATCCAACTACAAAATTAACATTTTATAACACAATTACTGCAGGTACTTGAAGTATTAGAGGGAACTGCTGTTTAGTGTTGAAATAAATGTAAAAAGCATTGAGGAAAAACTTGTTTTATACAGTTTTTGTGCCATTATGATGTTTTATGTTGGAGAGAGAAACACATTTTTTAAACATGTCCATTAAATTGTCTTTAGCGTCTTCCTAACCGTTTTGTGATAAAAAAGCAGAACAGCTTGTTAAACTGTTGACGCTATAGCTCTTCAAAAATAAATGATTGCATCATTACTGTCTGTTAATTCACTAAAAACTGTCCTCGAGTTGTGCCAGAGGGCGCAAAGCATTGTGGGTCATCTGTCTTCAAATAAACCAGCAGCTTTAGGCCCTCCTCACAGCAGCGGACAGCTCCAGCATCAAAACATGCATCGCTGTTTACGCATCGTATTGTAGATAGGCTTGTGTATTTACTTAAGAACGCAAAATCCACGCCGGGACGTACCTGTGGGTTTCCACGCATGCTCCTGACCCATATTGCATGCTGGGTAATGTAGTTCTTGGGATACTACACTCGTAACATCACAGTTGTGCTCCGAGGTCGATTCAACGTCAACAAGTGCCCATGCATGTGTAACATGCTGCGTCTCTGCATGAGCACTTGTTGCTGTTGTTGCTGTAGCTGGTGTTGTTGGTGTTCTGTGAGCAAATGTTGGTGTAAAAGTCGTAGCAATATTTATAGCTGCTGCCACCATAGTTGTTGTAGGTGTGTGTGTGACAGCGTGAGTTGGGAGGCGGGGAGGAGGACGGGTGCTATGAGGTCATCGTCTTTTCCGGACTTATCTGTTTATACCAACTACGGCATGAAGACGAATACGCAGATATCCACTTGCAGACCCGTTTTCAAAAAAGATGCGGAGTCATGGACTAATACGCGTCTCCGTGTGTCAATATCACCAGATCGATAGTTTATTTTACCGGAGTCTTACAAATTCGTACTCGTGTAAAGCCAGCCTTAAGCAGCGTGACAGCTCCAGCGAGAACAGGTTTGATAAAAATGTGTTTCCCGTTCATGAAGGGCTCTCCATTGGAGTAAAACGTTAAAGTCATACCCTGATGAAAACAAACTTTACTGCCCATCACCTCCTGTCCCCACCCTCTTCCTCTTTAAGACTATACTTTCAGGGATCATTTCTATAGTTTCTGACTTGAGAAATGTGTTTCTAAAGTGTTTGGTCTTGCTAACCACGATGATGAGTTGTGATATTCCCCCCTGAGCGTGAAGCGGACAGAGGATAATGATTCACTTCATGCATTCTCTGTCATTGATGATCTTTCATTGCTTTTTATAGGAGCATTGATGGAGGGAATATGATCAGAGTGGTTATCAATGAGATGTGAAGAATAAAGTATAAAGAAGAAATTTAACACTATCAGTGAGATGAGTTAGCTAATTTTTATTTTACTTTCAGTTTCATTTGAGCTGTTTTAGAATGGTATTTACTCAAAGGAGAACAAATCTGTCATACTGTGATACCTAAAACCATCAGACACTCTCTAATCAACTCTTTCCTCAAACACTCTTTTTTTCAAACTCAGCCGGACAGACCAGGTCAGTGTTCTCCCTAAAAGTTACTTCATTTCAGCATTTTCAGAAAAATTAGATTGCATTTAAATAACTCTTGCTTAATCACATTATATGTAGGGCTGGGTAAAATATGGATAAAATTGAATGAAAAATATTCTTCTTGTCTTAAGCGTTGTCCTCAGTGTTTTGTGATTTAAAAAAAAGCCGAACAGCTTGTTAAACTGTTGACACTATAGCTCTTATAAAATAAATAATTGCATCATTACTGTCTGTTTATTCACTAAAAACTATCCCTGGAGTGTGCCAGAGGGCGCAAAGCATTGTGGGTCATCTGTCTTCAAATAAACCAGCAGCTTTAAGCAGCGTGACAGCTCCAGCAAGAACAGTTTTGATAAAAACGTGTTTGCTGTTCATTAAGGGCTCTCCATTGGAGTAAAACGTTAAAGTCAGACCCTGATGAAAACAAACTTTACTGCCCATCACCTCCTGTCCCCACCCTCTTCCTCTTTAAGACTATACTTTCAGGGATCATTTCTATAGTTTGTGACTTGAGAAATGTGTTTCTAAAGTGTGTGGTCTTGCTAACCACGATGATGAGTTGTGATATTCCCCCCTGAGCGTGAAGCGGACAGAGAATAATGATTCACTTCATACATTCTCTGTCATTGATGATTGTTCATTGCTTCTTATAGGAGCATTGATGGAGGGAATATGATCAGAGTGGTTATCAATGAGATGTAAAGGAAAAGTTGCAATGATAAAGTATTTGGACAGGTTTTATGATGTACAGCTGCCAATATTATTTTAATCTCAGTTTCACTTGAGTTGAAATAGAAGGGATTTCACTCAAAGGAGAACAAATCTGTCTTACTATTATACCTAAAACCAAATTGTTTTTGATTTTTTCCCTCCAAGATTTCAAAAATTAAATATCAAGATTTTTCCTTGACTTACCCTGGCTTCATTTTTAAGTTGTGGCACTGTTTGAAAATGTAAACACTGGAAACACTGATTTCATGATGGTAAATCCTGTCATATCTCAGTGTGTTTATGTAGACAAGCCTGCCTTCATCCAACTACAAAATTAACATTTTATAACACAATTACTGCAGGTACTTGAAGTATTAGAGGGAACTGCTGTTTAGTGTTGAAATAAATGTAGGAAACATTGAGGAAAAACTTGTTTTCTACAGTTTTGTGTCACTATAATGTTTTATCTTGAGAGAGAAACACACTTTTTAAATACATCTGAACTGAATGAAAGATACACCAATTGTCTTAAGCGTTGTCCTCAGTGTTTTGTGATAAAAAAGCCGAACAGCTTGTTAAACTGTTGACGCTATAGCTCTTAAAAAATAAATAATTGCATCATTACTGTCTGTTATTTCACTAAAAACTATCCCCGGAGTGTGCCAGAGGGCGCAAAGCATTGTGGGTCATCTGTCTTCAAATAAACCAGCAGCTTTAAGCAGCAAGACAGCTCCAGCGAGAACAGGTTTGATAAAAACGTGTTTGCTGTTCATTAAAGCTGGGGTTGGCGATTTGATTTAGATACACTTTTTGTAATACTGGTTAAAATGGTCTTTATGACCCGATGGTAATCAACTCACAATGTGTTCTGAAAACAGAGCGAAAAATATCCGCTATCTACAGCAGGAGTAAAACAGGGAAAACACCAACCAATCATCATGCCGGGACACCTGTTTTTAAACCAATCAAATTCCGTCGCCATTCTGCCCGCCTACTGCACATGCTTTTTCCCGGCGTGCACAAACACGGTGCGCGTATCTGATAGGCCTGTGCTCAAAATATCGATACGGCAAAATATCGTATCACACTCCTTTGGGATACGTGTATCGATACGGATTCTACAGAATCAATACAGTCTAAATATTTTGACAGTTGTTGTAAATACACTTTGGGTAATGTTCACAGTGGCACAGTTCAAGGTAGAAGACGAGCTACATAATGAAGCATATGTTCTAAATTTGAACTTAGGTCTACCATCTTTGAGGATCTGAATTTATGTCTCTCCAGTTGTAGAACCACTTAAAGCTCATCCATGTTCTTTTTCTTCTTATAAGAAAAAACTAAACTTGTCAAGGATTTTGTTTAAAACTTAGTGTTCACAATTTACGTGTATCGGGATACGTATCGTATCGTGGCCTTAGTATCGGGATACGTATCGTATCGTGAAGTTGCTGGAAATACCCAGGCCTAGTATCCGAGCTCATATGTATCAGAGTCCGCTGGAGAATGCTTACCTTTCAAGTTTTGAGTATGAGTATGAAGAGGACAGAGAATAATGATTTAGATTGTTCTTTGTCATTGATGATCGTTCATTGCTTCTTATTGGAGCAGTGATGGAGGGCATATGATCAGAGTGGTCACTTAAATGGGTAAAAATGAATGTTGAGTAACAAACCAATAGTGTTGAATGATGCTTGTGCAGTTGCCAGATAGACCAAACCCATGTACTTTATGAAACTGTGTTCTGGTGGTTTGGTTACAACTTTGCTGTGGAAACGTTCTATTTCCTGAGTGTTTGATATGTTTAGCTCATTTCAGTAATATTTTTTAAGGTAACTTGTGCTGCATTCCATTTACCTGGGAACTGGGAAGAGGGAAGTGGAGTGACGTCATCTCTGAGTTATCAGCGTTCCAGTTACAAAGTCGGAAAAACTTGCTGATCTACCAGGCTATTGTTAGCCATTGTTCGCACGCCCTGCATTGTAGTTCACAAATACCACATGAAGAATGTAAATATCTGTGCTGGCAGCATTTCTGGAAATCTAAGTCAAACAATACTGTGTATAAGGCTGATTTAGTGTGACACACACTCGTCAGAAGTGCTAATAAAACAGATTATTACAGGAGCTTATTAACTGTTTACATTGGGGGCAGCCATCTTGGATTGTCAACTCAGGGGTGTTGAGGTTCCACCGAGTTCCCAGTAGGGATTCCGACCTCGAGGGGCGTTCCAGTTGCAGTTTCCTACTCAGATTTTGGAAATTACAACTTCTGACTACAACTCGAATGCATCATTAATCACATACTGCATAAAGCCACTTAAGGTCTTTTAAGGTATCAACTTTAAGGTTCCTACACACCAAAAGCAACTTGAATGTCCACGCCGATCCCTTTCTATGCAAAGTTGATGTACAGCCGCAGTGGGGCGGGGATAACCCTCCCTCGATGCCACTGCTGCGTTGAAGGTGATCACTTCACTTGTCGCGCGATGCCAACAAGAAAAAAAAAGATCTTTTGTCGTGTGTAGCTGTGGGGCAACAGCCAGTCAGTGATGTGAGCATGTGTGACAGTACCCTTGACAGACAGTTTTTCTTCTGGACTACAGAGTAACAATTTATGTCCGTTTGGGAACAATTAATCAGTGAGGACATTAGTTCCGCCTAGACAGACTGCAGAAAACTCACAGACGATGCTGCGGCAGGGCATCAGCTGCAGTGTTTTGTGTTTGATAAGTGAGTGAAAAGGATACAGTTGGAATAATGTCCGCTTATACATCCTATTATATGGTATATGATATGAACGCGGTGAAACTCAAGTGGGCATGACATCGCCGAGCCACAGTGACGGTTTGCGGTGACCAAAATGAGGTATTTATGGAAATGCGACGCAACTTCAGTGGGCAACGCGATTTTGATCGCAGAGTCGCATTTGGTGTGAATGCAGCTTTAGGTTCACACATCACCTATGACCTTGATTCATAAATGCCAGCACTAGGTACTCTTCAGAGATTTACAATGTTTATGCTACAGGGGACACACAGCTACGCACAGGCCCAGGTGTCTGACTTTGGTTGAACCCAAACCTTTTGGAGAGCTTTTGTTCAATATCAGCTGTTTACGACTAGTGTTCCTGAGATGTCTCTAACTCTTTCTATGTTGTGTTTTTCACTAAATTTCCATTTGGCATTAAAATAATCTGTAAAATGTTCAGTCAAACACATTGAGTGGTATTTAAAGCTGAAGTCTTCGAACTTACTGTTGTTCAAATTTTTTGACTCAGATGAAATGTATTAAAGATCAACAGACAAACCCTGACTGAATATTATCTCTCCATGCATGAGGGCCTCTCCTCCCCCTCCTTCTCTTTAAGACTATACTTTCAGGGATCATTTCTATAGTTTCTGTCTTGAGAAATGTGTTTCTAAAGTGTTTGGCCTCACTAACCATGATGATGAGTTGTGTTATTCCCTTCTGAGCGTGAAGAGGACAGAGAACAATGATTCAGGCTGTTCTCTGTCATTGATGATCGTTCAGTGTATCATAATAGAACATTGATGGAGGGGATATGATCAGAGTGGTCAGCTGAATGGTTAATAAAAACATCAGTATAAATTCAGTATCTACTTTACTGCATCTCTGTCTGGTTGTGGTGTTCCTGCACATCTCTCTGGGTGATTTTTGTTGTCTGCTTGCTCATTGGACAGCTTGAAGACATTTTCTGTTCCGCAACAAGACTTCATATGAAAAATGCCAAGATTCCTGTAAGACATATTCAAGTTCTGATTTTAGATTTCCCTGGGTAAAATGCAAAGGTAGTTGTTGTAAAAGTAGTTCAAATAAATAACTCAAAATGCCAAAAACCTCTCATACACCCTAAAAATGCTGATAACTCATTCTGACTCACCTGCTTATAAAATACAAAAAATATAAAAAAGTTTCTTTATGTTGCATTTATCTGTTATTTTGTGCCTCTTGTATTTGAAAAAAAAAAGTTTTTTTTAACCTTGTCTATGTTATTAGGGATGCATAATATTTCCAAATTCATCGTCAGTGGTATTGATATAGATATGATACTGTTTGCCATGAGCACGTCTCTGCAGCGTCCTCTGAAGACAAACAGCATTCACCGTTCAGGTTCTCACAGGTCTCCTTTTTTCTAAAATGTGGTTGTGGTCTGCATCAGGCTGCCTTTATTAAAGGAAAAGATATTTATGCAAATTGATCAGCGTGTATCACTTAGATCACTTTATTGTGGCCAAGTGTCTCCGAGCACACACATTTATCTTGAAAGCTGAAGTGATCAAAGTTAGGATTAAAATGAGCTTCCATTTCTGTTTCATCTTTCACTTAAGTCCAACAGTAAAGTCAGACCCTGATAGAAACAGACTTTACTGCTCATCACTCCCTGTCCTCCCCCTCCTCCTCCTCAAGACTATACTTTCAGGGATCATTTCTATAGTTTCTGACTTGAGAAATGTGTTTCTAAAGTGTTTGGTCTTGCTAACCACGATGATGAGTTGTGATATTCCCTCCTGAGCATGAAGAGGACAGAGGATAATGATTTAGGTTGTTCTCTGTCATTGATGATCATTCAGTGCTTCTTGTTGGAGCGTTGATGGAGGGAATATGATCAGAGTGGTCACTTGAGTAGTTTAAACGAAAATTGAATGAATTAGACCAGGAATTATTTAGGATGACTGGTGTTTCCATGTGAAGCGCCAGGGGTTTTACCTCTGAGGCCCATTGTGTCACCTTGTGTCAGAGTGAAACTGAACTAAAATGATGCAAAGTGCTGGATCATCACATCACTGTTTCAGTTTCATTTTTCTGTTACCAAAACTTAACAGCCAAATAACTTTTTACCTTCAGAATAAAACCTGTATCAACAACATTAATGTATTATTTTCATATTTATTCCATACTGCATTAAATGTTTCCAGATTTCACTGCCATACAGGAATATTCTTTAATTCTTTAGCTTCCACTATTCTAATTATACACCATGTGATGCACATTGTGGAGAATGAAACACGCCAGAGGGATATTCCACGAAGCTGGCTTAGGTCTAAGCCTGGCTTATTTCGGTCAGCCTCGCTAACTTTAGTGAGAGTTTTGTTCCACTAACAAGGCTTAGGGCAAGCCTGGCTTGGTGACCATGGTAACTCAGCCAGAGCGACAAGCCTGGTCCGGGGCAGGCTAACAGTCAAGCTTACTTTAGCTCCATGTCAGAGAAGGTTCTGACGAGCTTCAGAAAGACGCCTTGAAAACTGCATGTTACACATTAAATTCATCTTGATCTGTAATCAATGAAGTTCTTGTTCGGTGACGTACATTAAGACCTTTTTTAAATAACGCCGGAATAACCGTAATCAAGACATGTTAACTGCACTTTCTCTCTTTGACATCAGTTGGAAGGTGGAGGAGTGGTCAGGCTGCAGGGCATTGAAGCGCATGTGAATTTACTTTTCACTGCGCCGTGGGTTCGAATCCATCTTCGGAGACAATATGAAAATGTATCTGATTTATTTCCTTCTTTCACCCTCTAAGTGCAGTCCACACGTAACAGGATAAAGGCACAAATTATCTTAAAAAAGGTGACAGGTGAAGGTGACAACAGCCACAGTTTTCCATAAAGAATACCTTCTTTTTACCAGTGGTCCAATCTGAACATGATGACAATCTAGAGGTGATGCCAAATGATGAGATAACTTCTTTATTTGTGGACAGTTCATTTGTGTCTTCTCCCTTATTTAAATGTAGGGCACTGCAGCACTATCATCCCGAATAAAAAAATTACATCTCCTCTGTAGGCCTACATGTTTTTTCTACTGTTTTATTCAATATTTGATGAAACATCACCCCTTGAAGTTACACTTTTTTTGCTAAGTCCTACTTTTTTAAGGTGTTACCTATGTTGCTGATATATTCATCTATGATGGATATAAATATTTGTCAAATCAAGAACATGAAGTAGGCCTACAAGTAAAGTAAAAACCACCATCACGTTACACAGAAACAATGAAACAGACTATGCTGTTTAATCTCTATCTATCTATCTATCTACAGTATTTTATATATATATATATATATATATATATGTATATATATATATATATATATATACATACACATACATACACATACATACATATATATGGAGAAATCAACTTCTTTAACAGGTTTTGATCAGCTTCTTTTCATCCAGATCGATCTCCTCAGGGCCACAGTAGTGTGAGGGGCTTCAGGGTGAGAAAAAAAGGTCGTCAACCACAGCAGAAACTCAATCAGGATTTAAAATCATGCCCTCTGAAAATCTAAACTTGCAGAAGTATGCGTGTGCACGCACAGGCAAAGCGCTTCATTATATATTTTAAACGGTCGGCAATGCTTTGCCAGGCAGCGTCTTTGGCTTTATTAATTGCAGTTGTGTTGCCCTTTTGTTATTTTCCCCTTGTAGTCCTCATATAACTCCACGAGGAGCTTCTGCTCCGCAGTTGAAGATGTCTCTGCTCTTGGTTTTGCCATGAATTCGTCATTTCGACAATCGACAGGTCAGGGCTTTCTCTCTCCCCCGGACGCGCGCTCAACTGCAGCTTGGATCAGCCTGGCTTGAATAAGCGTCTCTGAAAATCAGCCGAGCCTCGTTAGTGGAACTACTTGCAGCTAAGATTAAAGTTGCCGCTTATTCAAGCCACGCTTACCGGCGAAAGCCCAGCCTGTTTTAGCCAGCTTCGTGGAATACCCCCCAGGACAGGATTTTATAGTTCTTAATAGTGCTATTGCTAGTGTTAGCAGATGTACATACATTTCTTTGATATTTTTAGCCGATTGGTGGGCAGCATTAAAGTAGTAGGAGGACTACATGTGGCCCCGGGACCTCCAGTTGCCCACCCTTATGTCATAGTCATCATTTTACAGCGACTTTATGACATTTGCCAGTGGAGTTATGTTTTGGCTAGCTTATGTTTGTTTGTGTGTTGGTTTGTTTGCAACATTGACTGCTGCACAGATTTTGCTGGAATGTTCAGGAGATGTTAAATTAAATAGTTTATTATTTAAATTATTGTCAATTATTTTTGTCTGGATGCAACAAACATCAGAACATCCTATAAGTTAACATTGGGTGGGATTTTAAAAGAAACACATCACTGCTATTTTTAACAGATTTGATTCCAATTTTGCAGTTTAATATGGGGTCCATGTTTCTATCATCAGGGTAAACTTCATCTGGATCTGATCCAAACTGACATCACAAAAGACATTTAACTTTATAAAGGGAAATCTCTTTAGGACATTCAATAATTCCTACAAAACCAAAATATTAAGTGATCTTCCCAAAACATGTTGTGTTCATACAGGATAACATTCTCCATGTAAATGCTGAGTTTGGTCTGGATCCTGGCTCCATTCTGGATCTGATGATCCAGACTTGTATTTCTTACAGGGGCTGTGGAAAAGCCACTGCTGACACTGAACTGCTTGGTGGACGTCTGTGCTCTTCTAGTGCTTTCTAGTTAATTTCCTCCACCAAGTAGGTTATGTATTTTGCCCTGTGTGTTTGTTTGTTAACAAGGTAACACAAAAACCACAAAGACAGATTTGGCTGAAATTTAAAGGAGATGTTCGATATGGCCTAACTTAGAAATGATTGAATTTGATGGTGATCCAGATAACTGCCATTTGCAAATCATCATTTTTGCTCATTAACTGTCTAATTATGATATCAACTTGTCTCGAGTGCAAAATGTGGGTTTTCAGGGTCAAAGATCAGATTATGATGGGAGCTTACTCATTCAACTATTGTTTATAGACGAAACAGCAATATGTGATCTACCTCGGAGGAGGATTGTGCTCTCTGAGTGCTTTCTAGCATTTGGTTCAGCTATTCTAGTTATACACCATATTGTGCACTAGGACATGAGAGCTTTAAAGAAAACAATCTTCCTATTTTGTTGGAAAAAATACTTTTTGGTTTGCAGCTAGTGTCAGGTATTATTCTTATACATTTCTTTAAATATTCTTATATGATTTGGTGGGCCCCCCAGGGCCACCAGTTGCCCACCCTACTGTCAAATTAATAATTCCACAGCTGCTTCATTTGGAATTGATTTTATTTTGAAAATATGAACACAGGAAGTTACGCGTTACGTCTGGCTGCACCCTGACGTCAAACGTAAATAAGTTGATGAAGCTGTTTTCTCGAAGGTTGTTTTCTTCCTGGGGATCTAATTTTTGGACATCTAATTAAAACTACAGCAGTTAAATCTTGAGGAAACTATCGGATATAATGCGGATTAATCTCCTGACTATAACCCACCGGAGACATATGCGGACCTGAGAGAAAACCTCGTGTGAACAACAAACCGAAGCGCCACCGTCCAGCAGCCAGCTAACAGGAGTTAGCGTCTGAGCCCGTCACACCGTGTGCGCTCCGGTCTCACTTTCTGTCTCTGTCCTCTGAAGCCGGGTTCAGGACTCAGTCACCAGGCTCACAGTCGGTGGTGTCGCCCGGAGAGGATGAACTGGCTCTTCCCCCTGTCCAAAGGCTCCGGACCGCTCCCTCCTCTCAACAGCCTCCAGCAACAAAGACAGCGGCAGATCGAGTCTCTGAAAGCCGCCCACCCCAGGTAAAGAAGCCCCTGTGGCGGCTGTTAGCTTCACCTGTACACCTGTATGTCCGCACACTCGTCTACCTGACACTGCACTGGTCTGTAGAGTCTTTTCTCACACAAACCAACCCCTTTATATCCCCCATAATGTCTAAAGAAAGCCCACATGAGTCAAACAGCTTCAAGTGAACCAGCAGCTCATGCTAACGTGGCTAATGTTTGCTAACATTCCCATAGCATGTAGCCCGCCGTGTTAGCCGGGCAGCTAATCAAGTGACAGCTCCAGAGTCTATTTTTAGGTTGTTGACTCGGGTCCTAGCCGGGCCTGCCCCGTCCTGTGATCGCTCCAGAGGCTGCCAGGGCCATCTCGTCACGCATTAATGTGAAGGAGCAGCCTGCTTGCGTTAATTAGGCGTGGAGATTAAAGTATTAGCCTTTGTTTAGGAGGGAGCTCGGCCATCTCTGATACAATAGAGTTCTGTTTTTCTGAGGTTAGATGTTGAACATTTGCATGTCCTGCCTATGGGTATGCAGAAGTAAAACTATGATTGTTAAATGTGTCCTTTTACACTCCCAACTTGGAAGTCTGCCTCTGTATCAGGGGTCACCGACCTGTTCGATGAGAAGCATTATGGAGGCTACTCGGTTGAATTAATGTTCTCAAACGTTATAATTTCTACTTTTAATCATTCCTAACACTTTTTACCATATTATTTCATTATATGAGAACAATATACTTGCATCGTCAATTATTTATATTTCTGATGATAAACTTTAATACTTAAAACTACCTTTCTCCTCTTGGAGTTTAGTAGGGACTTGGGAGATGGCAGAAGATTCAGATGAATGTCTATATCTGTTAGTTTTTGCGAGTGGAAATCTAACCAGTGAGTAAGATAGAAGAAATATAAAGTTTGACCCTATTCGTGTCAATTTTAAGAAATCAAGGCAGTTTTAAAATCTCATCATATGTTACATTTTTCTTTTTTGTATTTACTAAGTGGGATTCCTTACCAAAACATACAATTGGAATTAAAACATATACATCTATTTCCAATTCTGTGATGGTAGTTTGCATTATTTTTGATATGTCCCTGATAGCATCTCATTGACTCCCTGCAGGCTTCCAGGTGCTTGTGGGCACCTTGTTGGTACCCCTGCTCAACGTATGTAGTAATAATGTTTTTAGGAATGGCACCTCCAAGCTGTAACAAAATCAGATTTATATTTTAAATCAGTAATTGAAACCGAACTTCATTCAAATGAGCATATCAATCATGAACAAACTTTTTTCTCAACTGACTGTGTCTCCCACAAGCCCAAGTTATTAGATTAAAACCTAACGATAAAAGAAAAAACTTAAAGCAAGAACTATTTCTATAGTTACCCTTACTTTTTAGGGTTGGTTATTAAGGTACCTTTTCTCCTCAGTCGATTATGAACCGGACTGCTTACTGGTATGACAGGGCAAGCTGTTGAGCCTCGAGGAAAGTCCACGTGTGCTGAGAAACTGGACAAACCTGTGTGGTTGAGAATTGTCTGTATCAGTTATAAATATCTTTAGGATTAATATTTCCTAAACAGTTCCTCTCCCTTATCGGTATCCACTTATAACACTCACACTTTTTCCAAGCAGGCTTAACTTAATCAAGGAATTCTCTTCAGAATTAACAAAAAACAAAACAGGAAAAGACTCGCGATCATAATTGAATGTAGAACATAGACAAAATCAAAGTTTTTAAAGTTTCAAAACGTCATTTTTTTTTGTGCCCCACATCCAAATGATACAGAGAATGAAATTTAAAATAACTGCATCAAAATAAAGATTTGAATAAAGAAAATGCTCTTTCTAAATTAACTTCAAGTCTCAATCTTGTAATGTGTATTTTGTTTTATCAGTCAATTCCCCCTTAATATTCTTTTAAATTGTGCCCAGACTAATCAGAATCTTGTTCAATATTTTTTTTACTTTTCTTATTACCAACAGAATATTACATGTCATAGACTGTTCATTTTCTCAGTTCAGAGCTGATTCTTCTGATTCTGAGTAAGCCGTCTGGCATTTTTCCCTATCATGCTGTCTCACCCCTCTTTCATCTTAGCTGCATCCTCCTTCTAAACTACATATATATATATATATATATATATATATATATATATAAATGATTAATATAAAAGGGAATGTCAATGAACTACAAAGACAAACTTTTCCTTTAGTTTTGTCACCTGTTATTTTATCCACCATCTTTCCTTGTTTATCATTATTATTATAAGTTTCCCCTCTTTCTTTTTCTTTGATTAGCTTGATGACGACATCACACACTTTCTTGTGTCTTGGTTATCTTATTTTTCTAAAGCTCATTGGAGCTTCTTAGTCAGTGGCAGAGGATGAATTCGTTCCCCTTTGACCTGTCCTGCTGTGACCTCGGATGAAGCTCATGATCTTGTCATTCCTGTCTCTCTTTTTCCCACAGCCTCGCAGAGATCCAGAAGGATGTGGAGTATAGAATACCATTCACAGTCAACAACTCGACCATCAGTGTCAACATGTGAGTGCACCTCAGCTCCAGACCAAGAGGATAGCTGTCAAACACTAGAGGCTAAATCCAAACTGACATATTTACACTTACTTGTAATGACGGTGTACAGAAAAAACAAGAGAAGAAACTGAGCATTTAGTACACATTTAACATATTAAGTAACATTTCCTTGAAGAATACACTGTAGATGAAACTGAATTACAGCATGAATGTGATTGTGATTTAGATTCTGTTTCTTGGTTTCCTGAATGCTCATCAATCTCTCTTTTCCTCCACCCTGCAGCCTACTACCTCCACAGTTCCCTCAGGAGAAGCCGGTGGTTAGCGTTTACCCTCCAGTGGGTCATCATCTAGTGGACAGTAATAATGGCACCATGATCACCAGCCCACTCATCAGTAATGTAAGAAGCTGAGGGAATAACAAAGAGCTTTTTTTATACAGTTTTTACTGTCTTTTGGTAGAAGAAATGCTTAAAAATGTGTTGAATGTGGAGCTGAGGGGTCATACAGATCAAGAAATTAAGTAAACATCCAATCCATGGGTAATGATTAAATTGTTTAATCCAAATTATTTTTCAGAAGATTTAATATTTAAAAATCTTTTTTTTCTTGACTTACTCCAGCTGTTGTCATTTTTGAAAATATAAATACTGAAAATATTCAGTTTTTACGATGGAAGGCTCTGTCAGGTTTTTCACATTTAGGCTAATATTTATTTTTTTAAGTGCCATTAAATTTGGTCTGAGAGTTCTGTGTTCGTATACTTTGAAAACAGCTCAGCTTTCAGTGTTTATGTAGACAAACGTACCCAAGTTTGAACTACATTCAACTTTTTATGACACACACTTTAAATTTAAGCCCAGTTTGTATTGTAACAGAAAACCAGCATTTATTTACAGATGTCACTTCATGAGCCAACATTTTGGCAAGTTTTTGTACAGTAAATTTTTCTTTCTGTCTGAGCTGCAGCCCTTGTTTTAACTGAAATACTGCAGATGTTGTTTGGGATAAAAAGCCCTCGCCAGTTCCCTTTCTTTTCTTCTCCCGCATCCTGATTTATGTTCAGGTCCTGGCATTGTTAAAATTAATCCAGAATTTAAAGCACAACAGTTAAATTTGTTAGACCCACAATAATATGTAACAAAAAATAAATAAAGAAATGAAAGACACTTTACCATGTAAGCCGTAGAAGGTTGTTAAGAGCTGTCTAACTTTTCATTACAAACAGTAATTTGATGATTTACTGTGAATGATTCAGGGTTTAATGTTGGGTGTCTTTGTTGAGAATGTGTTTTGATTGTTAATACTTAAATTTAGTGGACCGTTTCATGACTTACCTCCATAGGCCCTCCTCAGCAGGTGATTCTGGTTCTGCTTATCGGCTCCAGTTCTTAAATGTTGCATATTCCAATTTCACATTTTTTGGAGAATAAAAAAAGATCAATATTTTGAGCTTAAAAATCTTCCTTCAAATATTTTTGGCCAAGTTATGCTGCCCTTATTATAATGACATATTGAAGTATTAATTAACCAAAACAGATAAATAATGACCAAAAAATACCCAAACCTCATAGCCCCCGTATTACAAATATACAAATTTGTCATAATATTCTGTTGTTTCTGGGGGTTTTTTTCTTTATGTGCCTTCAAGTCAGATGATAATGTGAAACCATGCTAAATCTGTGACTTACAAACTTAAATACTGTCTGTGTCAGAGATTAAACCGTCATCATAAATGCTAGCACTTCCTGTGACTGTGGACGGCTTCAGTGAACGAAAGATCCTAGCACACTGAACACGGAGCACATTAAAGCTGTACTGGAGGAAATTCTTGGTCATGTTGTTTTAAATGCCTTATCTGAATCAGATGTCTTCACCACAGGAGCCGTCATTATCTTCTTGGCAGAGTTTAGTCAAACTGTCCACCATGAAGCTCCTCTCAAATCTACATGTACGGACTACATCCCACATGAGGCTCTGCTAAAGTGACACAGCAGGTCTTTAAAGGTCCATACAGTCTGTATGGACTCTGGTTTTAAAATTTGGAATCTGTTCTCAGTACCCAAGCTTTGAACTGAAAAAGCAAAAACCTCCGCCGAGGCCTTTTTGATATTCTTAGTCAAGTTGTTGGTCAAAATGTGTGGAAAATTGCCCCAACTCGCAGTGCTAATAAAACCTATAAAAAATCAGAATACTCATCACCACAAAAACGGAACATTTCCTAAAAATTTCAGGAAAATCTGCTGAGAGCTTGTTCAGTTATCCTGCTCACAGACAGACAAACCAATAAACAAATGAAAAAAAAACATAACTCTTTAACAAAGGTAATAATATAATTAAAAGAACTGATCAGGCTAAGACATTTGTGACTGTACAACACGAGCTTTATTCAGTTTACAGCTGCTCTGCTTTGTGTTTTAGTCTTCACTCTTCACCCAACAGAAAAGAATGGATAAGTACTCGGATCATGAAGAGATGATTCTCTTTTATAAGTCGCAGCTCTACAAGGGAATAAGCAGATACTGTCGCTTAAACACTAAAGAAATACAAACAGTGAACTAAAGCCGGTGTCATTCCTCCCGCTGTTAAACGGTGACGTGTGATTAATAAACAAAAGTTGGCAGAGACTCTGAACACCGCCGGTCACTGAGTCCTAAGTCCAAACTTTGGCTGAGAGAAACAGGATTGACACAATGATTTGTTTAACTTTAGTCGCGCTGCTTTATCTTCAGGCGTGTTTCTGTGACATCTTTTAAATCACTTCTTAAATCACTTTTGTAGACATTTGATAGTTATTCGTTTTATTCTGTTCTATCTGCACTGTATTACAGTTTGTTATTAAGATATTTTTATTAATTGTGCCACTGGAATTCCCTTCTCTGGTCTCTCAACATTTTAGTCCTTTTTACCATCTTTGATTAATTTATTGTTTATTTTCATGTTTAATCTGCTCCTTCTTATCCTGTTAACTCTTAACTCCATCTTCCTGATGTGGTGTCGTCATCCAATCCAGTTATTTATCATCGACTCTTCATTAATTTATTGTCTTCTTAGAAATTATTTTTATAGAAGACCTTATTAGCTTTTTTTTCTTGTATTTCCCCTGACCCTCTGTGTTTGCATTTTGTTCTTGCCCTGTTCTTAAACATTTCTTTGTTTGTCCTGGTTGGTCATTTATTGTTCCCCTTTCAGCTGTTTTGTCTGTTGAAGCACTTTATCGACAGCTGTTTTTACAGCTGCTGCAAATATTTTTTATGATATGGAGGATGATTAGGGTCAGGCATGAGAATTTCTTTCCTGTTACACATGTTGAGAAAAAAGTCAAAATGATGGGAATAGGTTGGCAACTGTCTTCAAAGTCCTGATACTGATTACTATACAGTACTTATGAGCCGAGAGAGGAAGAATCTCTTGGTTTGAAAAATCCAATTCAGAAGTAATGCGTCACTCAATGATCTACACCATTGGACTTTTACTTATAACAGTGTCCTGGTCTGGTTACTGTACAAATGATAAAATTAATCCAGATATTTAGCACTGACTTTCACGTAATTTTGACTTTTTTCTTAACATGTATAATGAGAAAAAAAATCCACTTGTGTGCTCCAAATACTCTTCAGAATTATTATCCCAAAACCAGTATAAGTTATTATTAATGTGTCTTAAATACACTGTATTGCCAAAAGTATTTGCTCACCTGCCTTGACTCACATATGAATTTAAGTGAAATCCCATTCCTAATCCATAGGGTTCAATATAGCTGCAAAGGATGGACTGACGTCATAACAGCTTCAACTCTTCTGTGAAGGCTGTCCACAAGGTTTAGGAGTGTTTATGGGAACTTTTGTCCATTCATCCAGATGTGCATTTGTGAGGTCACACAATGATGTTGGACGAGAAGGCCTGGCTCTCAGTCTCTGCTCTAATTCATCCCAAAGGTGTTCTATTGGGCTGAGGTCAGGACTCTGTGCAGGCCAGTCAAGTTCATCCACACTAGGCCTGTGCTCAAAATATCGATAGGGAAAAATATCGTATCGCACTCCTTTGGGATACGTGTATCGATACGGATTCTACAGAATCAATGCGGCCTAAATATTTTGACAGTTGTTGTAAATACACTTTGGGTAATGTTAACAGTGGCACAGTTCAAGGTAGAAGACGAGCTACATAATGAAGCATATGTTCTAAATTTGAACTTAGGTCTACCATCTTTGAGGATCTGAATTTATGTCTCTCAAGTTGTAGAACCACTTAAAACTCATCCTTGTTCTTTTTCTTTTTATAAGAAAACACTAAACTTATCAAGAATTTTGCTTAAAGCAAAGTCAATGTTCACAATTTACGTGTATCGGGATACGTATCATATCGTGGCCTTAGTATCGGGATACGTATCATATCGTGAAGTTGCTGGAAATACCCAGCCCAAATCCACACCAGACTCTGTCATCCATGTCTTTGTGGACCTGCTTTGTGCTCTGGTGCACAGTCATGTTGGAAGAGGAAGGGGCCAGCTCCAAACTGTTCCCACAAAGTTGGGAGCATGGAATTGTCCAAAATGTCTTGGTGTGCTGAAGCATTCAGAGTTCCTTTGACTGGAACTAAGGGGCCAAGCCCAGCTCCTGAACACCCCCCACACACACACACACACACACACACACACTCACACACCATAGTCCCCCCTCCATCAAACTTTACACTTGGCACAATGCGGTCCGACAAGTGTCATTCTCCTGGAAACAGGCAAACCAAGACCGGTCCATCAGATTGCAAGATGGTGAAGCGTGATTTGTCACTCCTGAGAACGCGTCTCCACTGCTTTAGAGTGCAGTGGCGGCGTGACTTTCCACCACTGCATCAGACACTTTGTATTGCGCTTGGTGATGTGAGGCTTGGATGCAGCTGCTTGGCCATGGAAACCCATCCATGAAGCTCTCTCACTGTTCTTGAGCTAATCTGAAGGCCACGTGAAGTTTGGAGGTCTGTAGTGATTTTCTCTGCAGAAAGTTGGCGACCTCTTCGCACTATGACCCTCAGCACCTGCTGACCCCGCCCTGTCAGTTTACGTGGTCTACCACTTTGTGGCTGAGTTGCTGTCGTTCCCAAACACTTCCACTTATAATACAGCTAACAGTTGACTGTGGAATATTTAGGAGTGAGGAAATTTCTCAACTGGATTTGTTGCACAGGTGGCATCCTATCACAGTTCCACGCTGGAATTCACTGAGCTCCTGAGAGCGACCCATTCTTTCACACGTTTTTGTAAAAGCAGTCTTTATGCCTAGGTGCTTGATTTTATACATCCATGGAAATAATTGGAACACCTGATTATGATGATTTGAATTGAGCAAATACTTTTGGCAATATAGTGTATATACCCAAATGTCTCTTATTAGGAAGCCTTCTTGTTTGATTGAGGCAGCTGTATTATTGGTACTTACTCTCCAAACACCAGACCTGAGCCTCTGTATTTGTCCTTTTAGGAATATTTTTGATACCCTCTACATTTTCTGTGTGTACTTACTGTCCCTTGTTTCTGTTTCAGTTTGGGATGCACTCAGATCTCGGTAAAGTCATTCAGAGTCTGCTGGACGAGTTCTGGAAAAGTCCTCCTGCCTTGATGTCCTCTGGCCCTGCTGGCTTCCCGTAGTGAGTCCCTGTTATAATCATGGACACTTGTCCCATATATATATTTATATGGCCCATTTCATAGGAGGAGCACCATTTGCTGAAAGATTAACTGTTTTCATCATCCTTGTGTAAAGAAGACATCGCCGAGAACATGTGCGGTCAGTATGTTCCTCATTACATCTCCTCGACATTCAGACTGAAGGCAAAATGTCAAAGGCGGGAATGTCACAGCCTGAAATGGCATCATGAATGAGGCTTGTGTTTGTCTAACCTACAGTTAAATGGCATGTAAATCTTTAACAGCTGATTCTTCTGTCAGCTGAAAACTGATGTGAATGAGGAATTTGGAAATACGAATCAGAATGATTTCAGTCAGACTGAAAGAAATGTGCATGTCATTTGTGAACTCTTCTAAAACAGGTCTGAGAATATTTATATATATATATATTTATGCAACAACATGACTGAAAGACACTTCTCATAGTTTTGTACATTTATCTGAACAGATTACATGGAGTTAAGAATTGCAGATTATCTGTTATTATAATGTTACTTTGCCCTTCTTTTTTATGTAACAACGTAACTATTCAATAATAAATAAGTGAACAAAGGGGAGAGTTTCCTCAGTAAAAGTGCAAGTACACAAAAAGGTGCAAGACTTGTATCAACTGTGTATAAATCTGTATAAGAAAATATAAAAGTCAGGAAGTTAGAGCCAATTGCAGGATGCAAACATATCAGACAACATATTGTTTTGTCTCTTTTTACGTCAATCATGAGAACATTTTTATAACCTTAGCCTTCTCATAAGTTCAGCTGCTTCTTCTCCTTTTATCTCCCCCTGTTCTTTACATTTATTTCTCTCTTTATTACCTTGGAATTGCACTTAACAGTCCCTCTTTTGCTGATTTTATGTCTATTATGTTATTAGTGTCATAATCTCTTTGTTTAACTCTGGAGGAGGTTAACAAAGTATTTAATGGAAAATTGCAGAGAGTCGTGTGTGAAAGGGGCTTTTTAAAAAGTCCACAGAGTTTCTCTTGTGATGTTGTATATTCTTTACACCCTGTCGTTGAATTGTTCTAAGATAGCAAAGATACGTCTTAAATATATTTTAAGTATTTATTTGGTTAATAACCCTTATATTCCCTCTCCATTCGTCCCTGCAGTATGTACAAGCCCTCTGGCATGGCTCCTTACCCCACTCAGGCTTACCACTATCCTCGCCACATGGGCCCCTCCCACACGCCGCCTGCCGGTCCAGGCCCGGCTCCGTCTCCGACACCCATGCCTCACTCAGGGGTCGACAGCACCCACGGCCCCCCTCAAGCGCCAGCTCCCTACGGCCTGATCACTGACCTGCCACTTCCTGTTCCTACCGCAGACGCACAGGTACCGTGTAAAAGTTTGATGTGAAAGTGTTAAAGCTCACAAGCTGCTTTGAAAGGTTCTGCCAATTTCCAAACACTTTCAATGGCTTCTGTCCTAGATGGACTAGTAAAACATCAGACAGTACATCTCGAGTGTCAGGTTACGCCTCTCCAGCAAATCATCGCAGGACTCAACAACATGGACTGTCAAACGTGTAAAGATTCACAGACAGTCAAGCTTGTTAAAGCAGGAGAATTTATACTTTTTTTTTTCTTTTAATGTATTTTTTGGGCATTTTGTGCCTTTATTGATAGGAGAGAGACAGTGGACAGGTTTGTGAAAGGGGGTGAGAGAGTAGGGGAAGACACTCTGCAAACTGGCCGCAGGCTGGATTCGAACCTGGACCAGCAGAAGCAAGTACATGGGGTGCCTGGTTGCTAACCACTCCTCCAAACCAGCACCCCGAATTTATACTTTTTAAATCTGCTCTCGGCCTTGCTTGCATCGCTGCCACCCCTGTAGATGTTCTTTTGTAGTATTTCCTCTTGCTGTCTGCTGTCCCGATGGTCTGTGACTGAGCCTTTAAAGCCCCTCTTCTTCATGCAGATTTTTTTTTACACTAACATTACAGGCCAAAAGGTTGGAAGCAACTTCAAGTTTCTGTTCACAATGTCTTTCTTCAAAACCAGCATAAATTATATGTTTTTGGGACATATGTACTGCTTTATCAGACTTGGCTTTCATTGATGAACAAGTTTTCTTCTATTTGCCTTTTCGTACACATTGATGTTACCAGACCATTGATGAAGAAACTTCAACAAAAGAAGAGGAGGGCTTAGTTTTAGGGTCGAGGAGATCTGCAAGAGCCAAATGTTCAGTGCAAAAGTAAAGAAAAGAAAGTTTTATCTTCTATAAGAGAGGTCGGCAAAGAACAGCACCACAAATAAAGGAGCAAATGAACATGACAGACAAAACCCATTTCCCTGACAACTGAGAAAGGCTGGTCTTAAGGGTTGTGTCTGCAAAAAACAGTTCTCTGTCCAAAGAACAGGAAACAGGTATGAGTGTGCAAATGCTCACGAAAATTGGACCTATGATGACTGTCCAGATGCACTACCATCTGTGCTGAGACTTGTGGGTTGAAAGTTTGTTTTGCAGCAAGATAATGACCCTAAGAATTCTGCCAAGCTCTGTGAGGGTTACCTATAAAAAACAGAAGAGGAAGGTGTTCTTCAGAAGATTGTTTACCCCACTCAGTCTACAGACCCTCTCCAGCTGAGCTTGTGTGGGTTGAAATAGATCAGTTAGAAAAGCATGTCTCACAAATCACCAGTCTCTTATTGTAGAAATTAAGAAAGCTTGGAATAAGGCTATCAGTTTTTCTAAAAATCAAACTCCAATGCTTTTTGAACATACAAGTAAAAACCAAATATATTTGGTTATTGTGAACCCCCCTAGAGAGACTCTCTTATCCGCCCCTTTGGTAAAGACCCTGCAGTCACACAATTTTGAACTCGGCTGTTTAACTTGGATGAAAAGCCGATGGTTGAACCTGCAGATTTGATGTGGAGGGCAAATGAGTAAACTACTTTGCACTTTACCGACACACAGTGCAGTCTTAGATTTTAAAGTTGCTATCAACGGTAAAGAACCCAAAGTACTACCACACAGGGCTCCCCAGATGATTAGGTGTTGTTGATGTCTGCACCTCCTTGGTTTTTTGAGGTCAGGAGAGCAACAAAATTACCCCTTTCAAACTCACACTGTCTAATTTCAGTAATCAGCTCCTGTCGGCAGTTTGAAAGGGTCTAATCGGCATTTCGATTGGGGTCGACTCACCCTGCAAGTGACACAGGTTTTTATTGGCTCACCTCCCATCAGCTTCAGTGGGAACATCACAACAGGTCAAACTGCTAATTTACAGATGATGTTGGTGTCATGTGCCCACGGCATGATATCGCACCCTTTGCTTGTTCAGTCTGTGCCGAGTTTGTTCAGTTTTATAGAGTGGCAAGAGTAGAAAGTACAGAAAGCAGCTGACCGCCATGTCTACGGCTTCTATGCTCCTTCCTTTGTTTATTTGGTTGTGTTTTGTCATGCTGGTGATGACATCAGCTTGATGCACCACAGGAAAAAAACAGCCACGCAGCTCATATGCTGTCAATTTAGACCCGAGTCTGCTGGCAGTGGGAATGGGTGTCCCTAGCCAATTGTTAGAGGTTGACCTGCGTTGAAAAGTCTCATATACCGCTTGCACACTAATTTTAGTGTCAAAGCAGTATATATGACTGATAGTCAAGCTGTGCTGAGAGCGCCCTTTGTTGGCGCTCCACTGTCCTGTTCTTCTAATCTCAATATTTTACATTTAAATATGTATTCACTCTTCGGTTATGGATGTTTATCCCCGTGTTTGAATGGTTATTCAAATATCGAATAAAAGGTGACAGCCCTAGCTTGGAATGCTACTCCTGGTACATCCCTTAAAAACATATGAAATGAATGGTTTGTCTCTGCCATGCTGTTTTTAAAGCCCGAGTTTAGTTTGAAGAAAAGAAAGTCTAAGCAAGAAAAACACAATTATGTGATAACTATAATAAATTAATTATAGTGAACAACCTGTCGATGACTTCTATTCTAAATAAAGCCCTTCTGTCCCAAAAAAATCATGTACAGCATCCTTCAATATTTATGCCATTGTTATTTTGTGTAGCATTTTGTTTGTTTGAGTGCATTTGGGGGGCGGAGCTTAGCGTTAGGTAAATTATGCGTGAGGATGTTTGAGATTAAACTATTCTGATGCAGATTTGTTTATTTACCAGTGTGCTCTTTGTTTGTCCGTTTCAGGCTGGACTCAACGGACACATGTACAAGATGCCTGAGATCCCTGAATCTTTCCGCGAGCTCAGTGACCTAAAGTAAAGTTTTTCTTCAAAATGCCACCTAAAAATTTCTCATAGGCCAGAGACATGCCTGCTTTTTTACTGCTTGAATGCTTTGCAGAACATTTGCCATGCATATTCTCAAAAGATCGAAACACGTGCAGGATGTCTTTGTCCTCATGGTTAAGTTCCTGTATTGATGACCACTGTGTTCATTCTGTTCCTGCTTCAGTTTGACCCAGCTGTCAAGCATGTCTGAAAACGAGGATCTGTTGCTGGAGTTCTTCGTGAGTCTGCCGCAGCTCAAACGAGTCACCAGTGATAAAGAGGAACTGGTCAAAAGCATAGTGGACATAGCTAGTAAGTGCTCCATCATGAAAGAAATATTAAATCTAAGGCTGCAGAGATGAAAATTAAGTTGATCTCTTCTTGTCACTGACAGAAAAGAATCTTCAGATGGAGCCACAGCTGGAGGGGAAAAGACAAGAAATGCTCAACAAGGTCAGATATCAACATCCTGTCCTCTCCACCCTCTTTTGTCCCCACTCAGTCCAAACCCATGGGCTGCGGTCGAATAGTCACCTCCTAAGCCCTTTCCTATCTACTTTTCCTTAACCCTGATGGAAAACGTCATGAGGTTAAGGAAAGGAGAATTCAGAAGGACTTAGGAAAGGAAAACTGCTTTGCAGCTACGTCATCACATGATGGCGAATGGTACTGCTGCGGTGAAACTACAATTTCTCAAAGGTGGACTACAAAAGACGCATCATGTGTCATGTGTAAGGTTAATGTTGTTCCTTTCAGAGAAGATTGAACATAATAACCTGGTAAAAATTGCATCTGCATCACCGATGTTGTAAATGAGGATTCAAATAAATCTGTCGAGTCATTATCAACATGAACACCAATCAATGCATGAAAGTAAATGGTAACTGAATGAAAGAAAGGCATAAATAGTTAAGACCACAATCTAATAGTGTACACATTATTAATATTGAAAAACATCATCATCAGATGTCTCATGTCCTGCTCTCTTCAGAAGATCAGACTACTGGAAAGTTGAGGCAGGTTTTGGTAAACTTTAGAAAGGATCGAACAGCAGTGGTAACCCACATGCTCTGTGGGATTTGTTCGTCATTATTCGGTTGAATTCAGAAGCAGTCGGAATACGCACTGTTTATAAAAGCTGTTACCACGGAGAATTGTGGGACGGAATAATCTCTCCTTTCGTAAAGGATGGTCCGGTGTATCCTATGCTCAAGGAGATAATAAAGGAAGCATTGAGCCACCTTTCCTATGCATTTAAACTATTCGAACATTCCTAATCACGAACTACTTCTGGTTCATTTCACTTTGTTAGGAACCTTCCTAAGCAAAAATGACTATTCGACTGCAGCCATGGTCTTTTTCTACCACATGCTGTCGTCTCGACTCAAGAGTCTTTTAACAACTTTGGGGTTCAAAACTTCTGAAATATGTTATCTGTAACTATCTTTGTAATCATATAGACATGAGGTCTCTCTTGAATATGCTGAAGATGCTACATCTCAAGGGGCTAACCTTTGATACATTTATATTCAACAGAGACAAATATGATAGGGCCAGATTTAAGATCTGGGTATCCATGGGTTTGTCCTTATAAATTCTTCTTTTTAGTCCCTTTGTCTCTGCCTGATGGACACATCTATGGATGTTTGTATTTGAATATACAAATATATGTATTTTTTTATGCATAAATGTGTACTTGTATATCTATATAAAGTTAAGAGTGACTTCAGCCTGCTCTGTTGTAAAGTGCCTTGAGATAACACTTGGTATGAACAGACACTATACAAATAAAGATTGATTGACTGACTGATTGATTAGTTGCTAACCTGATGTGTGTGTTGGTTTGTTAACAGTATGAACAGTTGACTCAGATGAAGTCGGCCTTTGAGACGAGAATGCAGAGACAGCATGAACTCAGTGAGGTGAGGAATGACACTTCTTACTCAAGTTTTATTCTGAAAGATTCAGAAGCAGCTCAAAAAAGCCCAATAGTTTTTTTTAAGCCATTTTTTTCTGTACCCTCTGCCCCCCCAAGAGCTGCAGCCTTAGCGCTCTACAGGCTCGGTTAAAAGTCGCAGCCCATCAGGCTGAGGAGGAGTCCGAGGTGACCGCTGAGAACTTCCTGGAAGGGCGCACGGATATCGATGAATTTCTAACAAGCTTCATGGAGAAAAGAACAGTGAGCAGCATTTTGAGTCTGAGGAATAAAAAAAGCATGCAATGGATTTGATAAAAATAAATTAGAATTGGGTGTTCCTGTGTCATTTTGTCTTTGCTGAGTGTTACTGAGACATTTCTGTTATTCCACAGCTTTGCCACAGCAGACGGGCCAAAGAGGAAAAGTTACAGCAGTCCATCAACACTCACGGACCGTTTCCTACCAGCCACTAGAACACAAGGTAAAGGTGCCTACACATCAGACGCTACTTGTACTACCTCGGCGATCACTCTCCATGCAAAGTCAATGTATAGCTGCAATGGGGCGGGGCTAACCCACCCGTAATGCGTTTGCTGCGTACAAGGTGATCACTTGTCGCACGATGTCAAAGTAAAAAAAAAGTTGATCTTTTCAGGCGATGTCGTGTGTGGCTGTGCGGCAACAGCCAATCAGCGGTGTGTGCGTGTGTCGGTACCCGTGACGGACAGTTTTTCATCCGGACTACAGAGGAATAAGTTATGTCTGTGTGGGAAACATTAGTCAGTGAGGACATTAGTTCCGCCCAGACGGACCGCAGAAAACTCACAGATGATGCTGCTGCAGGTCATCAGCTGCAGTGTTTTGTGTTTGCTAAGTGAATGAAAAGGATACAGTTGGAATAATGTCCACTTATACATCCTGTTATATGATATATGATATGATCACTATGAAACTCGAGCGGACGTGACGTCACCGAGCGACGGCCGACGGCAATGGTGACCAAAATGAGGTATTTATTAACACGCAATGATACTTACGTGGGCGACGCGATTTTGATCGCACAGTCGCTTGCAGTGTGAACGCAGCTTAAGACTGACATAAGCAGAGTACAACCTCACTCAGGACTGGAGTGCTGACAGTTCTGAATCTTTGAGACTTAATGATCTTAAGTCTGTATTTTTATAAAGAGAAATCAAAGTTATGACAGAAAACTCATACACTCAGCGTTTCACAGAAAGCTGCAGACTGCAAAGTGGGAGATTTTTTTGTGGATTTTTCAGCTTTATTACCTCCGCCAAGGAGGTTATGTTTTCGGGATAGTCTGTTGTCTGTCTGTCTGTGAACAAAATAACTCAAAAAGTTATGGATGGATTTTGATGAAATTTTCAGGAAATGTTCAGCATGGGAAAAGGAAGAACTGATTAAATTTTGGTGTTGATCCGGATCGCCGTCTGGATCCACCATGACGAAAAATGCGATTTTCGTGAATAACTACTGAACTAAAATAGATGTCATTATGAAACCAATTGCTAACGGTATGTTTTCATGGTCAAGGAATCTAAATATTTACATGAAATAAAGGTAGGACTAATATTTATGGTAAAAATCACAATTTGGGAGAGGACTGTGGCGCTGGCAGATGTCTGCTCTGCGAGTGCTTTTCTAGTATTGGCTCTTTTATTATTTTATTGAAAATACGTAGCAGCATCTCTTTCTGCAAAGTGCTTGTCTCTGCCCTGACTTCATTAGGAAATATTTTACTTTAATATTTATTTTCTTCACAAAATCTCATTCACTTTGACTTTGTTACTTTAACCATCTTCAGTTCTAGTTTAATCAGAGGTCTTGACAGTGTTGAGTTTTCAGAATACTTCTTGAGGCCATTGTATCGAAACAGCCATCAGTATTGCTAGAACTGATAAATCATTCGTTTATTTGAAGTATGCCTGAATTCATTTACGTGTGGATGCCCTCTTAGTTTAGTTCACACTGAGTGTCTTCTCACTTTGACCTTTGTCCTCAGGTGTTTTTCTCTCAGCCACCTGCTGCCAGCTTCAAGGATAAAGACATCCAAGACAACGACAAGCACACCGAGTAATCACAGGGCACTGAAGAGAAATGTGAAGACTGTGACAGCAGAGGTGAAACCTGTGCCTGGACTTCAAACGACGGATAGGAGGAGGATGGAGTGAGACGGAGATGCTGTTGACACACCACAGGAGGCTGAGCTGGAGAGGAAGTGTGTCCACATGTTCACGTTTTGGATATTTCTTTTGCACATGTTGTTTGTCCGGTTTCGACTCCACAGTGACGACAGAAATGGTTTTATTTGAGATTTGATGGTGCTGTGTTCAAAAAGAGAAGCTTCTGATCAGATTGTTTTGGGTTGTGAACACGTTTGGAGAAGTGAGGGAGTGCTGTAAAATCCAGTCTATGAGCTGCACTTTTCTGTTTTATCATTCAGACAGCTGCAGCCTGTTAGGCCACATGAACCAGAACCAGACCGAGCTTCTGCCACAACCACACGCTGCACACAACGGACGCGTCTGAGCGGAGCAGTGATGAGGCCTAAAGGTGGAGGTGTGTTTGCAGTCCAGCACAACCAGCTCCCTCGTCTCAGTGTCTCAGTGACACAAACTACCAGATTAACATCTCAGGCAGAAGAGGTTTTGAGGTTTCTTCCTTCAGTATAGTCTGAATTAAAAAACTAAAGAAGTTTGATAATGTGTGCCGCAGTTTCCTGGTGAGATGGTCCTGCATTCATCTTTAGGTGCAGTCAGTGGAAGCTAAAGCTAACACTATGTAAGGGCTCTGTTAGACTTTTTGTGGCAACACTGATGAGATCATGTTTCCTGTGTGGTCGGAAGTGTTTTCTCAACAAATCAGTACAAGAAGATTAATTGAGCAATGCTGGAATATTTACACTGAGGTTATCTGAATGACACATTTATAACTCTTTTTTTCCCTTTAAATTTTATCCAACGGGCAAAACAGTCCAATAATCCAAAGTCAGTTTGTCTAAGAACATTAACTCAGTTATTTAACTGATGTGATTATTTCATATCGATAAGAAAACACATTTTATACCCCATCAACATTTATTCCAGTTTCAGCCAAAGTCTAAATTCCCATCTCTTGGGGTTACATTTAAACACATCACGTACTTACCTCAGTCAACCTGACCACACCATAACCCCAATTCACACTGCCATTTCAAGCTGTAATATTCACACTATGCCCCCGTGACACCTCACCTCCCCTGTGAATGTCATGGAAGCAAGTTGATCCCCTCTCTGCTCCGTCTCCAAAGGCAGTAACAGAGGCGTGCTACTGGAGAGAGGGGGGCACACAGACTTAGCATTTCTTGGACATCATTAATATTTAGAGTAGGAATGCACAATATTATCTTACGATATCCAGGTCAGAGATATTAACCTATTTTGGTCATTTTGGTAGAATACACATACTGTATATACCATGATGCTTCCTCTCTCATCACTGCATGGCACATTTAAAAAAGCATGTTTCATTTTATCTCAATATTTGACTTGTTTCTGACACAAATGAATTCAAACACTGAAAGCAACAAGTCAGTTTCACAAAGTTAAGAGTTTGTGTTCTTGACAAATAATCAGTGATATCAGCCGTGATGAATTCAGAAATATCTGATATGTCAAAAATCCAGTATGAACTAGCACATCCCTAATTTGGAGGAGAAACGTTGCAGTTGCACTTCTTGTATAAAACAGAGAGAACAGCACCCAAAATCTTTAGAGTAATTATTCAAATCTACATAAAGTTTTAGGCAATGTTACTTCACATCACGTTTTTCCTAAATTGTTCAGGACGCCATTTGAAAATGGTGTCAGACACATTTTCACAGCCAGGAGCTTGTACTTGATCAGATCTCAGTGTAAATTAAAGGTGAAGAATAAGTGGTGGCAGCCTTCCTCTCTCCTCCGTCCTCTCCTCCTTCAGGAGCATTTCAAGAAATGAAAAATCCTGTATCATGGTGGAGGGGCCGTGACTTTCACATGGGCAGAGGGGAGTGGAAGCATTGTGGAGAAAGTTGTGAAATTTGAAATGGTCAGAGAAATGGTCTGCAGCTTTACATCTTTGTGAGCTTCATATTCTGGATTTTACGATGAAGTTTCTTTGGCGTGACTTAAAAAGCTCTCGTGTTGGTGTCTTATTCTCTCTTCTCTCACATCATCGTCATGTAAATTTCAGAGGGAGATTCATTTGCACGGAGTTCACAATAGAACAACTCCTAACAAATCTCCAAAGAATTTCCCTCAACATTTACTTACCACCATCATACAAAACAGAGAAGATCCTCCTCAACTAGTAAAAGCCAAGGACAGGACGGTGAATATGTGTGAAGCTAACGTCTTTTTGTTTGATTCAGATTTTTTACTTAAGGGTGGTTTGTTTTCTATCAGATTGGTGGATGTGTCTGAAAAAGAGCCTTGGTATCCAGGCAGCACTCTGATCCTCATACATGATCACTGTAAAGGAGTGTTAACAGAATCCCGATTACAAGCCTGATTAATTGGTTTGTGAACAAATATACCAAAAATGATCCAGACATTTGAGTTTGATAAAAGTTGAATCAAGAGTGCAGCGACTAACTTCAAACGGTTTGATCACATTATTTCAGTCTGTGCTCTACCCCTAAATGGATATCATGTGAACATATGATGATGATGGTGAGCGCCATGTTTGATGATGAAGAGCCTCAGAGGGTTTGTGATGGTTTCTGGGATTTTTAGGCTAAATGCTGCAGTAAAACTCAAGCACGTTGGATACTGTATTTAAATAATGTTTATAATAGGCTTTATGTAATCAAAGACTCAGACACCTTGTATTATATGTTATTATTTAATTTGTTAGAATAATAAAGCATTTAGAATAAACTTCCTTGTCTGTAAATTATTGCCCTCTCCAAAGGGCTTGACAATACTCTCAATGGCCATTTTATTAGGTACATCTCATATGGTTGAGATGATTTGAGCTTTGAGACATGGACAGTATCCTGCAGGAAGTATCAATCAGAACAGGGGTGGGCTACTTTTGTTACCATGAGGGCCACATATATTTTTTTTCACTGCCTGAGGGCAGCATTTTTACGTATTGTCAAACACTCCACAAGGATAAACATTTACAAACAGAAAATTGCAAATATAAAGCTTGAATGTAAGATTATACCAACATTTATATATTTTAACTGTATCACAATTAAAATTTCGGGATTTAATAAGCATGATGCATAAGACAATTTACGCTTATTTTTATGTTTAAAAAAATGAATGTTTACCAGTTTTTAAAGCACAAATATGCAGTCTTTACCTTTTTTTTCAAGTGTGTTTCTTTTACAAATGCTCTATAAAGATATTTAGAGATAGAATCATAGCAAAGTCGGTTCTTTAATGGCTTGTAAAAACAATGCATGCAATCTAAGATTAACAGAAATATCTACCTGTCCTAATTTGGGCATTATGTGGTTACACATGGTAAATCATATTAAGCAGTTATTTTGTTTTGCTCATATGTCCATTTCTTTCTTTTTTTTAAATCCGTTGGTATTGGTTTAAAATCCCTGTAGATCAGCCGTTTCTGACGGACCAGCCCATCTTTTTTTTTTTGTATTCTGTTTGGTTTAATCTTCAGCATGGGAAGCCTTAAGGCCCAAAAAACGGCACGTCCTGGAAGATGTGTTCATAGTTTTTTTTATTATTTTTTTATTTTGCATGTACAATACTCCTTTGGTTTGAGTTAAACCACAAATGGCAGTTCTGCATCAGGGTTGAACATGAATATAATTTGACTGGAGTTTTGTTCACATTTCATTCTGAAAAGTTTGATTTAAACTTGCTAATTTGAATGAATACACGAAACCTTAAAATTACGGCAGGGCCTGTATCTATAGACAAGATGTCTGGTTTTTTTGTTTTTTGTTTTTTAATTTATTTATTTTTTATTGAAACAAGTACAACTACAAACATAAAAGACAGTGACAAACTCATTTCTGTCCATATGTACAGTTGTCACAAAAAAGAGAATCACACCTACATGTATGAATCACAAAATACCTAAATGAATAATGTAGAATAAAATAAATAAAATTATATAAGTAAAAAAATTAATGGATAAAAAAAGGAGAAAGAGTATAGAGGGATTCAACACAGTTGAAGATTTTCTATAAGTGTGTGCAGTTTCTCAGCTTGGGCATTATCAATTATTTTCAAAGATTTTTTAAACAAAATGAGCTCATTTTTGAGTACAGACCATGAGGGGAAAGTTTTAACACATCTGCATTTATGTATGTAATATTTTGTTACTATTTATGTTATTCACCAAAAACTCATCTTTTTTTTGTTTTTGAGGATAACACCAGTCCGAATGTCATAAGAGGAAATCCATTTCCAAAGAACTAGAGGACATTAATCATGAACACACATCCATATGTCCTGGACAATTTCACAAGCAAAAAATAGATATTCTGCCGTTTCCACATTTTTATCACACATTTGACAATTTTTAGCTTCAAATTTGAATCTTTTTTTTAATGAGTTCATTTGAAGGATATTTGTTATTAAAAGTTTAAAATGTATCTCCTTGTGTTTTGGAGGAAGTGGAAATTTCAAGAATTTTGTTCTTATCATTGATCTTTCAGATTTGTTGAAACCTTGATGGATGAGTGTGTTCCTAGTTTTCCCTGGATATATGGAGTCAGCAATGTGTTCTCTATGAAATGTATTATTACATTTGTCAAAATCTATACACCTGATTTTGATTTTGGGCAATCTCTGTGTTGTTATGGTCAATAAGCTATTCTTCACTAACTGAATAAGAACATTTGGAAAGTTTTGAATTACCTTTTTATAATCTACCATTGAGCATTCAACATTATACTTATTAATAAATTCTTTTAGTTCAAGAAAATGACAATAATTGTTCATTAAATAGGATGTCTATGGTTGAATCTGTGTCAATCATGGATGTATTATTTTAACATGGTGTCAACAGATGGCGCCATTTTGTCTTATCCCTAAACCGGAAATCGACTCTGGCAGGAAGAAGCCGAAACCGGAAGTGCAGGGGAGGCGCGCGTTGCAAGCAAAGGAGAAGAGCTCGAAACGTTGTTTTGGGTGAGAAAGTCGTCTTGAAGTTATTTCTTTCTTCATAGCAGCAGCAGTAAAGCTAAAAAGTTGATAAACATTTAACTAATTTAATATGTTGCTGTCTATCAGCAGTTAAGGGACAGTGCAGAGGGATGTTTGTGTCCTTAATGTGACGTCAGTCTGTTGTAAAGCTGTTTTAACAGAGAGTCTTCCAGTCTACAGAATTAACATTTCTGTTTAGAGTGATTTAGAGTCTAGAGACACTTAGGGGAAACTGTTTTACTCCCAGTCAGCTCACAAAGTTAACAAATGACAGAGTAAGCTGTTGTCTCCATGGTAACATGATGACAGCATTGGGGCATTATTTTGGACCAGGATAACCATGTATCCATAAAAAAAAGAAATATCCCAAACTATCCTGAAGGCCACGACCACCACTGGCAAAAGAATAAAACTCATGAGGGCACACAGACATAAATCATGACTTTATTTTAATGACTGCAGTTTTATAAGTGTTGGTAGATAACAGCTTTAAACTGCAAACAGCTGTCGATGCAGTAGTTTATTTGCCGTAGAATAACCTGAAATACAGAGCAAATCATTTTATTCTCAGATAATGAAAACCTCTGTTTTTCAAGGGATGAGTGTCAGCTCTATGTTGGACTCATTAAAGGTTTATGTAAACTGCAATAATCTTCTGGATTAAGTCAAAGCAGCCGTCTGTCAACCCACGCAGGTAAAATATATATACAGTCATGGAAAAAATTATTAGACCACCCTTGTTTTCTTCAATTTCTTGTTCATTCTAATATCTGGTACCACTAAACGTATAATACAATGAACACAACAAAAAATGCAGCTGGTCACATAATACTTTATGTCCTATTTGACATTCTTAAGCTTAATTGATTCCCAGGGTATATAAGAGGCCATTTCATGTCACAAGCAGCACTGCACATGCAAAGGCCTAGAGTGGTTTCCTGCTTACATTCAAGCCGTAGCACAACTCAGAAGTTGTCAGCTCTCACATAATGCCTAAAACAAAAGAATTATGTGAAGCCACAAAGGCAGCCATCTTGGCACTGCTGGAAATTGGCATGAGTGAGAGACAGGTAGCGAAAAAACTGAAGATCTCCAAGACAGCCGTTCATTACAACAAAAAAAAAACAAGCTGAACATGGCACTACCAAATTGCTACCTGGCCGTGGCAGGAAACGTCTTTCTACCCCACGAGATGACCGTGCACTCATCCGTTCCTGTGTCAGGAATCGTCGTCAGACCTCCAGGGACCTAAAAATGAGTGGGCACTGTCGAGAAATGTGACTTGTTCAGCAAGGACAGTTGGAAACCGACTTGTTGAAGCTGGTTTGAAGTCACACAGAGCACGCAAGAAGCCCTTCATCAATGAAAGGCAGAGGAAGGCCCGGTTACTCTTTGCTCGAGACCACAAGGATTGGACTGTTGATGATTGGGCTAAGGTTCTCTTCAGTGATGAATCCAATTTTGAATTGATGCCCACTCCAGCCAACTTACTGGTTAGGAGGAAGCCTGGGGAAGCTTACAACCCAGACTGTCTTGCCCCTACAGTAAAACATGGGGGGTGGATCAGTCATGATCTGGGGTTGTTTCAGTCTGAGTGGAACAGGGCAAATGCAATTGTGTGAAGGCTGAATGAACCAGGTCATGTACAGGACTACCCTTGAAAACAGTCTTCTTCCATCAGCTGGAAAACTCTTTCCTGCCTCGAATGACTGGATTTTCCAACAAGACAATGCCCCTTGCCACACGGCAAGGTCAGTTAAAGCCTGGATGGAGAACCACAACATTTGCACCATGCCTTGGCCTGCTCAATCACCAGATCTTAATCCAATTGAAAACCTGTGGAAAATCATCAAACTCAAAATGGAGAACCACAAGCCCAAAAACAAAGAAAATTTGTTTGAATTTGTCCAACAGGAATGGGCTGCTGTGACAGCAGAACAATGTCAGAAGCTGGTGGAGAGCATGCCAAGACGCATGCCCCAAAAGGGTTTTTTTGATGGTTATGCAATCAAGTATTAACTCTTGTGTGTATCATGTGTTTAAAGCAAACAGAAAAGAAAACATGGAATGCTTAAAAGTAGTGTTTTTGGCAGTACAATGCCATAGCTATTGATGTAAGAATTTAAGTAATTTTGGTTATTATCAAGAAAACCATGGAAAATGAATAGTTCTTAGTTCTTAAATTAAACTCTCATGAGCTATTTTTGTTGTTATCATTATAATTGTCCAAACAAATGTACCTTTAGTTGAGCCAGGCATTAAAATTAACAAGAAATTGAAGAAAACAAGGGTGGTCTAATAATTTTTTCCATGACTGTATGTGTTTATGATGAAGTCAAAGTCAGGGAGGTTGCTTAAGTTACTGTAACATACAGACTCCACACAGAAAGTCCTCAGCTAAACTAGCAACTGTCCTGCTGTGAGGCTCCAGCATTAACCCGCTGCACCACCATGTTGCCCCTTATTTGGAACCAAAATATCATCAGTGTCCATTACATCTTGGAAGTCAGAGTCTGCAAATTAGATCCGTCACTGGGAGAGCCCCCTTTAGAATTTCCTACTGTGAATTGAACGATCTTCGGCTACCCTGACTTTCCCAGCTCGTGACTGAAACATGTTCAAGTGGGGTGTGTCGTAAGCTCCACTTCTCACACCCGTGTTTGGGCTCTTTCTGCTTTAGTCTCAGTGTTTTTGGATCCAAAGAGAATCCTCGTTGGAGAAGACTTAGCATTAGGGACCATGTGATTTGCTTTGTACCTGTATTTACTGAACAAACTGTTTTAATACCGTCTGTGACCTCTGTTTGGACGTCCCCTCAGAGTCATGGCACGACAGATGGGAGACAGCCATCGCAGGTTTCTTCAGACCATGATGTCCTCCGGCATCGTTGATGAATCAGGAGCTCGAAGGCTCCATCAGTTTTGCTGTGAGACCCACAACAGTGAGTAAAATCCCTTACTATTTTTCTGAGAAACAGATGTAAAACAAAAAAAAATGCATGTAACGCTTGAAAAAGTGAAACTTGTGATTTTATAATTTGCCTATACAGTTCTAATAAGATGCGGCAATACGGCAAATTTGTTTAATTTGCCGATTTTACAGCCAGTATATGACCGACATATCAACTGAAAATATCTGCAAAAACAAAAGTCATGACCGATAAAGATATCAGACCAACAATATTGTGCATTCCTCATAAAATTATTTAAAATTCTCCTGATATGTTAAGATATGACTTTAAACATGACTTCAATCTTTGTAATCGGCATCATCTTCTGTCACTTTTTTTAAGTCTATAGTGAAATAAAACAGAAATGTGAACTTTTCCAACATAAGAGTTTCTAATTTGTTTTCCTGTTACCTGCAGCCGCACACGCCCCTGACCAGCTGGATGATTTTATTGAGACCATCAACACAAAGCTGCAGCCGTTGTTCATGCAGATCAGGAAAGGGACTTCTGAAGACTCTGGTCACCAGTTCTACGCCCTGGTGAGTCCACGTCAGTTCTTCGCTGGGCCTGCAGTGTCCCACCTCTGTCTCCTTTTAGTGAACCTGTTACTGGACATTTCTACAAAGAGGTCGATGAGAAGCTCCACTCCTCAGGAGTCTCATATTGATGTGGTGATTGATGTGCAGCAGCCTCTTCCACTGTCTCACCTCTGTATCGACCTTTTCACGCTTAAAACCCTGATGTTACCTCGATAATACCAATTCAAAGTGTGAAAGGGGTTCAAGTCAATGTTACTTCCTCTGAAGCCGGTGCAGAGTGGTGGCATCTCGTCCTTTCATTAAACCTCATTCTAAAGGCAGTCAAAACATCGGAGCTGTTAACATTGTTCTCTATACTTACTGTTACTTTACGTGAAAATTGTAACTTTGACTTTAATACATTTAAGAAGCCAGAGTCAGACCTTGTTTTTACTTAAGTAATTTGTGTAATATTTTTAATAGTCTTGAGTAGGGGTGTGTATTGGCAAGAGCCTCACGATTCGATACGTATCACGATACTTTGGTCACGATACGATAATATCACGATATATCACAATATCACAATATTGTGATATATTGCAATATTCTACAGTAAACTAGGAAAAACCTAGAGACAGTGAATGCAGCGTTACATATACACTTAACACAGAGTGCATCAAGACAATTAAACTAATGTTGCAAAGAAATTATTCTTGTTTTTCCCTTTAACAAAGTGTTGAAATCATCCTAACCTGTAGTGCAGCTCAAACTGTAATTAAACACACGAGGAGCAAAATGCTTTGAGTTACTGACAGCACAACAGTCAGTTAAAAATGTCACATATTTCTCTTGTCATGGTCTGAACTGAATAGTGCATGAAAAAAATCTGTGCATACATATTTATAAGTTGTATTTTATTTCCAATTCTGATAAAATATGAGTTTTTATTTTTACAAAAATATCAATACTAAGATTGAAAATATCGATATTATATCATGAGTCAAAATATCGCGATATAGTGCGATACCGATATTTTTCTACACCTCTGGTCTTGAGAACTTTTACTAAGTTTGTCACAATATTGCAGTGGTAAGCTTCGGCACAATACATGTAAACTCATTTGATAGTTGTTACCTCTTTTGTAACCACAGATTAAATAAATTAAGACCATTTACACTCCTTTTTTTTTTTAATTGACATCCTTCATAAGTTACCTGTTTTAAATCAGTCAGTGATCATAATCATATGATCCTTAATATCTATTAAAATAACAGTGATTTTGACTCTGTTGAATGGAAAGTTCTCTGGTATTATTTTAGAAATGATGATGTCTCCAAGTATCTGTTTTTATTACGACCATCTTTTTTTTTTTAACATCAAATTTAAATTGTTTTAACCCATCCAGGTGAACATGGCTGTGACTGATATCACCAGGATGTCCTCAGATTACACCGACAACGAGCTCGAGCTGTTCCAAAAAACGGTGAGTTCATGTTTTGGCAGGACTTCCTGAAGATGTGGTAATTTGTGGACCATCTTGTTATAAATAATTACAGCCCAGACATCACACATCTCTAGAAGAATGTCATTTAACAACATTGATGAAATCCAGCTCTATCGTTGGAAGTCATTAAGTTGAGTCACCGCAGACTGGACTCTTTCTGATCCAGATGGACCTGATCGTGAGCTCTGAGAACGGCCGAGCGTCCTCCACCGACATCCTGAACAGCGCCGACACCCTGAGCACCAAAAAGCTGAAGAAGAGCGAGACAGAGCACCTCCTGAATCGACTCGTACACGACAAGTGGCTGGAAGAGGTAACACTATCATCGCTTTGTGTCTGAGATCAAACTTTTGTTTCCAAACAAAGTCTGAAGCTCTTAGGTGAAGCTGCTGTGCTCAAAGTCAGCTGTCCTGTCAGCCTGGGCGAAAAATCGATAAGATTTAAGAATCGAGTTGGCAAGTCAAATCGATTCGTTTTTCCTGAAACTCGAGTTTACCGATTTATTTAAACTCAGCCCATTCATTTCACTTTTGTGAGGACCCGAGGCTTTCCGTAGTGCACTTCCTGCAGTATGTCACTCTCCTCCCCCGTGACGTCTTGCGCATAACCTGCATAGACAACATGGCGGCGGCGGCCGTAACCACACCTACTTACTGTAAGTTACAGTATGCACCTGAGACATATAATTCATTTTAAATGGGGTGGGGGCATTGAATCGTGAATCGAGGTTTTTGTTTTTTTAATCGAAGCTTTTGGGGGGGGGGTATTTGCCCAGCTCTGGTGTCCTGTGCTTTGTTGGTAGCATAGTTGGTTTTTGGCTCCATGTTTTTGTTCCTGTGATTGAGTTATGACTCCTGTACTTCAAATGTGCAGTGTGTAAAAATTGGCATTTAAGCGATATCGAGCATTCAGATTTTGGAATGAGCCCGTCGGTTACATCACTAAGCGACGAGAGCTGTTGAAGATGGAAAAGGATCATGAACAGGGTATCATTATAACAGTTACTAGGTGAGGGTTTTTTCATTCATATTTGTAACTGTTGTTTTAATAGATTTTTGGTCAGTTAAGGTGGCACATGCCATCCAGGTAGATTTCAGGACTGGTAGCCAGGCTTGTATTCAAAAATCGCGTTTCGCTCTTTTTGTCCCCAAAACCCACCAGTAGACAACATGGCTGATCGATATGTCAGCCTCCACAAAGGGAGACACACAGTACATAAATATAACAAAGCTTTTCTAACTTAATAAGAAGAAAATGAAAGTTTCATGGGTGTGATTGTTCACCTTTCTCAACGGACTTGACATACAAATAGAAACATAATATCCTATATTTACCGTTGCTGTTCGATGAAGTGCTGCCAACGTCTACACACTACACCTTTAAAGAAGAGTGATTTTTCAGAGTGATCAGCAGGTTTACTTCACTCTTCTTATCTTCTTCCTGCTAAATATGTTGAACTTTCTTTGTGGTAACCCCTGATGCAGATTCTCCTTGGTACCAAAGCTCTCGCTGCAGCTTTGTCGCACAGCTGACGTTTGGTGTTTTCATTTCAGAAAGACGGCGAGTACACGTTATCCACCAGGTGCATCATCGAGATGGAGCCGTACATCCGCACGATGTATCAGGACCAGGTCAAAGTTTGCCACATCTGTCGTAACATCGCCATCCAGGTAAATATTCCACCTGCACACACCTGTAATCAGAACAGGAATGAAGCCTGTTTTCACTAATACAGGGTTTCTGCTGGGCAGTAAAAAGTGACATAAGTCACTGAATGGGTTTTGCAAAAATCAAGGCCTTATATGGCATTAGAGATCATTAAATTAAATTTTCAGTGAAGTTAAAAATACTTTATGTATATTTAAAGAAAAATATGTAATAATATATGATAATATAATATATAATCATAAACTCTGATTTGCCAGATATATAAATACAGATAAACATGCAGTAATATAAGTTATTTCTCAGCTCTATAAGTTCTGATATGTTTAAAAGATAAGTTCGGTTTCTACAGCTTTCACATTGTTTATAGAATGAAGTAGAACAATATACTCACCCAGAAGGCTTTCCTGATCCAAACAGTGCTTCGGGAGATATTTAGATCCAAAATTAAGCAGCGAACATCTGTATAATGGTAGCACGTGAGGCATGTATAGCGCCGCTCCTAAAACTGCATTTATCGTCCAAAAACTCATTAGTTTCACCAATATTTCATCATGGTCTGCTCGGGCTACTCCTCCAAGACAGTCCAGGGTCGCTCCACCCATGTTTATGTAACTGTGCTGACCTCTGAACTGGAAACTTCCTTTACAGCTGCCGCGCATGCGCAGTACGGCTCATTGTTTCAGTGGCGACCGCCAGCTACTCAACGACTTTCTACTTCCAGTTTTGTGCAAAATGGACGAATATCTATCGGATGAAGATGTTGTGGAGGAGAACTTTGAATATGATGGGTGTCCTTACAGTTTCGAGCCAGAGTTTACAGATGAGGAGCTCATCGAAAGGAGGAAGCCATACTGCGCATGCGCAGCAGCCGTAAAGAAACTTTTCAGTTCAGAGGTCAGCACAGTCACAAAAACATGGATGGAGCGACCCCGGACTGTCTTGGAGGAAAGATGGCGAATCAGTGAAATATTGGTGAAGGCGATTAATGCAGTTTTAAGCGAGCTAACATGCCGTGGATCTAAATTTCTTGAGATCAGGGTCATGGCATCAAAATGGCATCTACAAGTATTACATTTGATCAGCTGATTTCTGCACAAACCCTGTAATAGCTGTTCTGATCCATTTCTTCATTAAACTTATTTTTATTATTTTGCACTATTTTCTACCTGTTTTTAATATTCTTCTTTATTCCTCCTGACTCATATTTTTGTTATTATTCTAATTATGTGTTGATTGTTTTTACCAAGTCAAATAAATCAGTCAGTTCTGATTCTGGATGTAAAGGTAGTGTACTGTGGATAAATGCAAACTTTGATTGTTGTTGATAAAATTATTGTTTTTACTTTTTAAGATGCATTCTTTTTCTTTGCTGTGACAATGAGAAAAGATGTGTTTGGCAGGGATAAGAGGATAAACCAATCTGGATTGAAGTTTTTACGCCCCAGAACATATTAATTCAGCTCTAGACCCACATAAAGGTGCACCACGATGGATACTGTATTGTGACGTGCACTATCCTGAATGGCCACAAGGTGTCCTCCTGACATTATATCTTTTGTTTTTACATTTTCTTAACTTCTTACCATACTTTTTAAGCTGTTATTTTTGTTGTAAGGCTTGGTATTTCATTTTCAAAGCAGCCTGACACTCTTAATGCCAGTTTACATTAAGTCAGGTCTGGAACACGTCCTTATTAAAGTTATTTTTTATTGTTTGTTATGAATAATTTCTCATATCTGCTCACTGCTGAGCCTTCTTGCTGCTGGAAAAACTGAACTTGGTTTTTATTTGCACTTAAATGCTTTCTTTGACTATTTTTAATTCTGTGAGCCAGGTTCAGTTTGTGAGAAGTTATTTTTTTCTTATTAATAAATAATTATGCTGATTGAACGGCATGCCATCATTCCTTTACTTTATCTTACATTGTCACTCAGACTTCACCCGGGTTATTTCCTTATTTCCATCCTAGTATTTTATCCACATAAAGTCTGAGTATCTTGTATCTGAACGCTTGTGTGAATTATCAGGGTAACTAACTGAAGGGCGTGGGGAGGGCTAGTGACATCATCCTGTGGGACCGGCACAAACCAGGAAAACAGAGACTTGACAGGACAGATAAAAACATCTGCTGCAGCCAAAGAACTTTATCTGATTGTAAGGAGAGTAACACACTTTGATGATGTTTGTTTCCACTGCACATCATCAAAGTATCTGCAGTGTATCTGCTCCAAAATTATCCTGACCTGGTGTCTCAAACATCCAAAGAGCTGCTGTTGGATGCGGAGCTAAAACATTGCAGCTTTCTGTCGCGTTGTGCTTGTAACAATGCTGCTTCATATTCATACCTGTGAGCTATTGTGTTCCACGCACCTCTTAAATCAAAGCTACTGATACACATTTTAAAATGCAACACTGAAGAAGGACATAAATTGTGATATAAATTGTTCGTCCGCTCTCATGTTATGAACACTGACTTCTGCTGCGTATATTTGATATTGTTTGCTGCCTGGTGACCCCCCCCCCCCCCTTTATTTGAACAGTTTTTACCTCCATCCAGCTTTACTTTGACAAACTGAATCATTTCTGAGGTTTTCTTCAAGTGTTATTTTAATTACATATTTTTTTCAGAGCCAAATTTGTGACAATCCTACGTGTGGAATCAAAATCCACAACCCCTGTGTGGCCCGATATTTTAAAGGAAGAACAGAACCTCGCTGTCCAGCCTGCGAGGACTTCTGGCCACATGAAATCCCCGGTATTTATATTTTCAGACTTACTTTTCATGAATGTTCTCAGTTTTATGACTCATTTTTAAGACCAGTGACCAGAGAAAGACAAAGCTGTCTTTGTATGTTTGTTTGACGAGTTTTGTTCTGTTTGTTTGTTTCAGAAATCAGACAGCCGTCCTCTCAGTCCAGAAGATGATTCTCCTTCAGAAGATTTTATTTATAAAATTCTTTAATTATTGATAAACCAGGCTGTAAATATTTTTTTTTTCTCACTGAAGTAAATTTGACATTGGTCATTAAAAAGTGAATCACCATGTATTTGTATTTCTGTATCCCCTGCTGAATGTTTTTTTTCTGCCACTGACTGTTTCTTCTGTTTGGTTTGTCTGTTAAAATCACTTTATTAAAGAAAAAGTTTCACAAAATTGAGTCATGTTTTATATTTTGGTTGAATAGAGCAGCCTGATTAATTCATGTGTACTGTTTTCTTATTTAAAAAAAATTCAGAGGAGTGTCTGTACTCTGGTGTTCAGTGCTGTTATCAAGAGGGTATCATTAGTGCAAAGCATTCATGAAGTCGTAGGCCCTGTTCACATGAAGATGAAAATGATCCTTTGGTTTTTAAAAAGGTTTCTGCATCGTTTCAAGAATTATGTCTGTCTGCATGAAAGCTCTGAAAACTCTGCAGTGTTGCAGTGCTGTGAAGCTTCACTCAGCACTCTTTTTATTTTGACACATCAGTGTGAAACCAGAGAAAAATAACAGACAGACATCCAGCTGACTCTAAAGTATAAACAGGTTCAGTGACACGTTCTCACAGTGGAAAATAACATCATATTTACACTGCACGGTGTGCTGAATTATTGTCTTCATTCTGACACAAGATTAAACAGATACTGAATATAAAAAAGTTCACAGTCGACACAGCACAGACATTGAGAGCTGGTTGTGACCGGCTCAAGGATACACCGACTGTTTTTTGTTTTTGTGTCTTGCTTCACAACAGACTCCATGACAAGCAGATAGACACCATTCTTTTGACTGTCCGTGCAATATCGAGGAAGAGATGTGCAGAGCTCACCCACCGCTAATTAGCTTAGCTCCAAACTAGGAGTCAATGGCAAGTATTTGCCTGCCTCTGCCCACAGTCGTCAGATAAAGTCTTCAGCAACTTTAAACGGTAAGATTAGCACTTCATGTAATTTTTTAAAAGAAACACGTCTGAAACTAAAATACAGGTTGCGTGCGCGAGCACATCTGCAGTTGTGTGCACATAGTTTCATATGTATTTCTTTCAAAAAGTGGCATAACGTGCTAATCTTGGTATAAAAATAGATAGAACATTATAAAAAAAATGACTCACAACAAGCACACAGGGCTGTTTCGAGTTACTGAAGAGTTTATCTGTTAAAGGTGTAGTCAGCGATCTTCTAATCTAATGCACGATTTGTCAAATTCACCTTATTTCTCCTCTCCATCCACAAGATGTCACCGCTGACAGCATGTTGAAAAAAAAGCCTGGCTTCAATAAAAAGCCTTGCGCAGATCAGACAGAGGGGGGAGGGGGAGTCGTAGGATGCGTAGCGTGCGCAGTTAGCGTAAGGGAGCGATACAGTAGGTGCAGTAGCAATGGCTGAAAAACAGCCCAAAAGAAAAAGGTCAGAGGAGTGAAAAGTGAAAAAGAAGGGCTATGACCATGAAAGAGTGAAGACCCTGGTCAACATTGGTGTTGCTTTCTGACAGTGAAGGGAACTCCGTGAACTGAAAGACCTGAAAATGGACGCGGATGTCACCGTCTTTCTGCTGGATAGGTAAGCAACATTAGCTTTGTGGTGCTTCACGTAACAGTAACAGCAGTCGGGCATTCATCTTATTGTCTAATCTGCCAGAATGTACTGTTGTTGTGATGTTATCAATGATTGCAGTCGAGTTGTCTGATGAGTCAGGGTTACCTTAGCTACGTTGGTCAGCTACCCAGTTCCTACAGCCATTTCCATGACGATGCACGTCCATCAGCTTTCGGGGGGCGGGTCTAAATTTGTTTATAAACAACCTCTCCACTCGTTTTCTCCCACATCGCTGACTACACCTTTAACTGGAGGCAAGGCAGGCTAATGCTACCCATTGACTCCAAGTGTTTCAGCTAAGGGAAGAAACAACAAAAATAAGTTGGTGTGTCCCTTTAAAGGAGTCAGTATCATCTGTCTTCATGTTAAACATTCCCCCACTGAACTCACATGCCTTACAAAGAGATGATGTTGCAGGATTCAGTCAGCACAGGGTGTGATTTAGATTCACTCAAAATATCCCCAATAGCACCAGGCTGAATGTTTGTCAGTACAACACTTCCAAATATTTTGCATGTTTCTCCTTACATAACTTTGTTCATCTTGCTTCCTTTGCTTGCATTGTTTTAGCTCCAAAAAGGAGTTAAAAGAAAGATTCCAGAAAGCAGAAATGATGACGGTATTGGGATCAATAAAATTGTATTCATTCCCATATGCAGTCATAGGTCATCCTTATCATTCTTCTTCCTGTACCTGAAAAAACTTTCAGAGTTTCTGTCAAACTTTGCACATTGGTCTTCTTACATCTAATGACTTGATTTGATTTTGGAGGTCAAATGTTATCAGACTTTACGTTTCCCTCAACCTGACACACCAGATGGACCATACAATATATTTCACCAGTTGGTCTGGGAAAGAGCCCCTGAAAAGTGTTTGTGGAAGGCTGACCATTCAGATGATGTTATAGGAGAGTGTTACTGCACTGCAAAACATGAGCCACAAAGATATTCTTAGTATTGAGAGGTTTGCAGTGTTGTTTGTTTTTCATTTAATGAAGAAATGTGGTCATACTGAAGCTATTAGCATTTATGTCAATCCCTGTATGTGCAGTCACTTCCAGCGGTGGTCTTGTTAATAGCTCCTTCCTCTTCCTGCTTTAAAGGATGCTAATTGGGCTGTCCCACTTTGGACCACTGACAGTCGTTGTAGGTTGGAGCTTGGCAAGATGGACCTGCCTGATTTCAGACATTGAATGGGGCTGGTCCAGCTGCTGTGCAAGATTACATTCCCTCCCAGCTTGTAAATAAAATTTCTCAAATATGCATCAAAGGGTTCTTTGGACATTCGTAGTGTGCAAACTATGGCCTAGGGGCCAAGTGCAGCCTGCAGTCCACTTTAGATGGCCAACAGGAAGTCATAAAGTAATACAATTTAGCCCACTTTGCATCTTGAAGCTTTTACTTGACGGATGAATAAAGATAATCTGATTACGTCTTTTAAAAGCAGCATAATCTCTCAGTTATCTGCTCAAACAAGGTCTGATAAAAATATGTATTGAGCTAATCAGCTCCAATCACTAGCACACCTACAAAGATTGGCAGTTTGTTCTTGTTTTGAGTCGTAAAGTGGAGATGAGTCATCAGCTTGGAGGGTCATTCTCATCTTGACCAGAGTGGCAGGCCAAAGAAAATTATCGACTGTTTGCCTTGTCATGCACTGATGTAGGCATTTTTTTCTTCAGGTATGTTCAATTAAAAAGTGTTTCTTAGCCTTCACTGGATCAGTATTACAAATGTTTACACTTAAGGTAAAGCCCCAGTCACACATTCCAGTTTCTCATGGCATTTGTGCACAATTGTCATAATCCTGATGAAATGTTCTTTGGTCGTGGCGCATGCACAACTTAATCTGGATCAGAGCTGTAAAGTTCTGGACAAACACCTGGGAACGGGGAAGGGTCTTGATTGTTTTGCACTGTTCAAAACTGTCATGGAGCATCACTGCTCTCAGTATAGCGGGGTGGAAGCCAACTGCAAGGCGAACAGTATTAGCGCGGGCTTGAGCTGATCATGGCTCAACCTAGAAAGCTTTCTGAGGATGACTGAAAAGGACATATCTGTTTGTGCCCTGACTTTGTCCTGTTCAAGGCGATTTCACGGCATTTTTTGACACTTCTCATTCAGGGAGTGAACATGACAAAAGCACAATGAGGGGCTCAATGGGGGCTTACCTGACGTAAATGTCGTATGGCTGTATTGATCTAATTGCAGCAGAACGAACATCCCCAAAGCGCTGTAGAAGCATCGTCGAAGCGTTACTGATGGTGGGGTGTGTCCAGGAGAGACATTCATTTCTTCCAGTACTATGCCAATCAAACCAGCCTTGCTCATTGTATACAGTTGTGCATAATTGCCATGAGAAACAGGAATGTGTGACTGGGGCATAAGCAGACCATGGCCCTTGATGAGAAAAGTTTGGACACGTAACATTTTGCATAGATGTCCACAGATTTCTGACTCAAGGACAAACTGGTAAGACTCTAGTGAGACAGGGTCAGATGTTATCGGGCCTCACACCGAGTCCTGAGTGTAAGCGAAGAAATCAGGCAGGCGACAATGAATCATATGTGAGTGTCCGGACTGACCCTGATCAACGCAGCACAATTTGGGAGAGACTTTTCTGCCTTGTCTTTTTTACTCATCGCCATTTGCGACAAACACAGACAAGGATGGAAGAATGAGGGAGACTGACGAGACGCTGGAGGGATGTGTTTGGTTTTCTTTAACTACTCTTATTCGTTAGCTCATTAATATGTTTGCCTTTTCGTCAGACTCTTCAAAGCACCAAGCACTCCACATTTGCTCCTCCACCTGTGCAATAAACACTTGATGTAGTGTGTATAAGGGGGAACACGGCATGAAACTACAGTTTTTACAGGTGCAGGTGTGCGACGCTGCACGATGTGACACATCAGCTGATGCTCTTGTTTAGCTAGGACACAGTGCCATGATCATCTCTTGCTTCTGAGCTTTAAATGTCAAGAGTTCTTTGGGGATTTCAGTCAAACTTGGCTCATATTTCATCTCTGACTTGATGATAAACTGATGAATATGGGAGATTTAAGTTTAGAGGTCACGTGACCTAGCACTGTACTTTTGTTCAAAACTTGAAGGAGGCAAACAGCAGCTGTGCAGTGCTTCTGGTTTGGCTCATCAACAGATGATTTCCACCTCTGTGACCTCCTCCACCGCCTGCAGCTCCACCTTTGCCTCCCCTCTCTTCTCCTCCTCATCTTTACCCCCAATGTCCAGCTTCTCCCCTCCCTCCCCCTCTTCTCCCTCGTCACCCTCTCCCCCTGCCTCCTCGACCATCTTTGTCCTCTGGCGGTCCTTCAAGGCGCAGGGCAGGCAGTTGGCGAGGAAGAGGACGGCGGCAAGACACATCAGAGAGAGGACCGCCCCCAAGCCGACCTCCAGCTCTCGAGCCCCCTGCACATCCTCCCCCCTCCCCCCTCCCCCTCTCTCCTGGCTGGGGGAGAAATAGACAGCACCCTCCTCCTGGCTGGGCATGAGCACAGCCCGCTCCAGATTGTTCCTGCTCAGCATCCCTCCATTCCCGACTTTGTTCCAGCTTCTGTCCGTCACCTTCCTGCTCATGCGGTCATAGTCGCTGCTGACGTTCCCGCCGCCGTCATCTTCTTCTGAGTTTCCAGCATAGATGTCGATGTCCGACTCGATCAGCATGTCTGAAATGTCAAAGTCAAAGTCCTCTCCATTCTCGTCTTTGTCCTCAGGTTGCAGGAACCCCAGGTCCAGGTTGACCCGGATCCACCCAGACCCCCGAGCCAGCCGACGAGCTCTGCTGTCTGTCCAATCAGCTTCACTGATGGAGTTGGAAGTGATTGACTGGTCGCTGCCACAGGTGGATACCAGAAGCTCTGCTCGGAGTAAAGGCCCGCCCCCATCGCCCTGGGCATAGATGTGTTGGCTGGGGCCGGGCGTCACGATGACCACGGATTCAGCCAAAGAGGAGAGGAGCAGGGACAGCGGGAGGTCACTGAAGGAGGACAGGAGGGAGGCGGAGTCATCACTGAACTGCAGCCAGACACTGATCGACGCTTCCTGGAAAAAGAAAACATGGTGAACATCTGAAGACAGACAGAAAAACTTACAGAGGGAGAAAACTTTAATGACACAAGCTCATAGACACATGTACACGACTTCTAGTCAAAGACATAGTTCAGATTTTCAAAGCAGGGTTGCTTGCAGCCCACGGCACTACTGAATTCAGTTACTAGAAGATCTGTCCTGCTCTGCCCCTTTGGAAAGATTGCCTGGTACAGACTCCGTGACACATGGAGGTAAATGTTGCCTCTGAACTGAAAGCCCCCATTAGGTAAAACTGCAGCAACGTCAATGTCTGCTTTATTTGTAAAGCATACACTTAAACCGCGAGTGACCTACCAAAATGCTCCAAAATAGGAAAAAACAATAAAAGTAACAAAAAAACAATAAAAACAAAACAATACAGACAAACATAACAAATAAAAGACCCAATAAAAGCAATTCAAGGCAAAAGGGAACAAATGCACCTTGAGCAGTCTTTTGAAAATGGAGAGGTTATTCGCAGTCTCCATAGAAGAAGGTGTGAAGGCTGGGTCCCTAGTTTTAAAAAGAGTCAAGGAGTGTCCAAGGCTATTTGATTACCTGACCTAAGGGCTCCGGAGTGCTACTGTGACTTTATAATGTCAGACAGGTATTCTGGGATCATTCTATTCAGAGAATTAAAATCAAATAAAGGAATCTTAAATTGACATGATGTACCTAAAGCCAGTGAAGTGAAGAAAGCATGGAAGTTTCTTTGTCCCAGTTGAGAGACAAGCTGCTGCATTCTTGACCAAGCCAGGCAGGACCTTTCTGCGTCAAGTTAGCATGTTCTTCACATGAATGTGTGGGTTCTATCTGGGCACTCCAGCTTCCTCCCACAGACCAAAACATGCCAAATAGGTTGATTGGTGACTTCACATTGCCCTTAGTGTGAACATGAAAGGTCATCTATCTTTCTCTTTGTTGCCTTAATATCGACTGGTGACCAGTTCAGGGTGTCCCCTGCCTTTTGCCTGATGTCAGCTGTGATGGGCTTTCGCCCGGAACAACCCCAAAAGGGATAAGCGGTATGGATAATAGATGGATGAGCCTTGAGCAACCCCACGTCAAATAAACAGAAGTATCCGTTTGAAGACACATGGACTAATGATCAGATTTGATATACAAGTGTTTGAGTAATGTGAAACATGTATATGAAATCTGAATATACCTATATATTGAAATATATGTAAAAGAGCATTTAGGGGTGCCGGTTTGGTGGAGTGGTTAGCAACCAGGCACAAATGTACATGCTTCTGCCGGTCCAGGTTCGAATCCCGCCTGTGACCAGTTTGCAGAGTGTCTTCCCCTACTCTCTCACCCCCTTTCACAAGCCTATCCACTGTCTCTCTGCTATCATTAAAGGCACAAAATGCCCCAAAAAACTACATTTAAAAAAAAAGAGCATTTAAATATTGAGAGAATATAAACAATCTAAAAATAGCCATATTGTACCTGCCTTTCTCTGTCAATCAGTCTTAATTAATTTTGATTAATGAACAATTTCAAAAACTGTTCCTTTACATATGTTGTCTCAGAGCTCTGCTGATGTTTATTCTGATTTAAATCAGTGACTATCCTTCATTGATCAGGAGGTCCGTCCTCCCCTTCCCTACCTGGTGATGGTTGTATAGGATGTTGAAGGCCGTTACTGTCGTTGTGATAATGGAGGGGTGGACAGGGCTGGACGTGACTGACATGCCAAGGCCGCTGACCACCTGCACGGACAGGTCGCCAGGGGTAACAGTGTCAGAGGTCACAGTGACATCACACCTCCCGAGTACACCGTCCCACTGCTCTGAGACGACCTGAAAGAAAGAAACAATTAGGACAGCAAAAGGGAAGTGATGTCATGCAGGGTGATGCCACCTTCACTCACATAGATGGATGTCTTCCCGGGGCGAAGACCGATCACGTTGTTCTGAGAGCCAAGAGAGGCCACGCTGGGATCTTCAACTCTCAGCCAATCACGGACAAGCTCTGTGACATCCACAAACCAATCAGACGAGCCCAGGAGGTATGTGTTCCCGACCTCTGAGTCCAGAGCTGTGAACTGAGTCAACACCTGGATTGAGGAGCGCTGATAGACAGGAACACACCTGCAGCGAGACATCCAAAGAGGGGAGCAGCTGAAGTCATCATGTTACAATAATTAATGTTTTATAAATTCTTGAATGACCTGGAGTGATGTCGCTCACCCGCTCTCTGTGAAGTGGTTCCAGCCATCGATGGCATTCAAAACAGGGTCTGCCAGGGATACTCGCAGGGGCACTGATGGAGCCCACACCTCCAGACACACGGATCCACTGAGCGTGCCCAGTCTGAACTCCACTGCTGCACATGTGTTACCGAGCCCCGACTCGCTGCCGTCTACGAAGAGGGAGGAGCAATCGCTGGACACCTGAGGAGAGGATGACGCTGACATCAGTGCTTCACAAACATGAATGCATGTGGCATCGTTCAACGAAGCTCAGTTTCACCTTGATGGTGTTCTCGTTGCTGGAGTGGCAGGTGACCGCTGAGGTGACGTCCGACACCTTCCCATCATGACCAACCGCCAGCACGATGACAGGAAGTAAGACCGGCTGGTTGGTGAGGATGGCGGTGTTGATAATCGTGTTGCTCTAATGGCAGAAAGTCACAAAAAGGATTAAATGATGTTGAAAGGATTTAAATCAAATAACAGAAAGAACTAGAAAGCACTCTAAAGGAGCAAATCTCCACCAATGTAGCTCACATACTGCTGTTACATCTATTAGCAATAGTTCCATGATAAAGTTTCCATCATAATGTGATTCCATGACCCTAAAAACTCGTACCTAGCACTCAAAATCATATTGATATTGTTATTAGTTAGACAGTCATAGAGCAAAAACGATTGTTCGCTAATGGCAGTTGTCTGGATCACCACCACCATCTAGTCATTTTAAAGTTGAGCCGTTGCCAACTTCTCCTGAAAATTTCAGCAAAATCCATCCTGTAGTTTTTACGTAATCTTGCTAACACGCAGACAAACAAACATAAGGTGGCAAAAAGAAAACCAGTCAACTGTCATGTCACGACTATTCTTGTTTCTCTTTTTTAGGGATTGTCTTTTTGTATTTTTTTGTTCTGCCTCTGCCGTGATACTTAGCAAGCTGAGATGAGCTGATACAAACTTGATATCAAGCACGTCTAAAGAGCTTTGACCTAATCTACCCTGAAGTAAAGTACAAGAGATGCCCACTCACTCCTTCATGCCCCAGAATCATCTATAACATCCAACAGTCTATAGCGTGTTTAATCATTGGCTACAAAGTCATTGCAAATATAGTGCAAACCGAAGTGGGGTACACAAAAAAACACATGAAGATTAACGGCCTGTAACTGTCCCGACTTCCCACTTCCTGACCAATGGTGGCAAATGCCAGATTATGTTTTATAAGATCCTATACTATTGACTGACAATCAAAAATATTAAACATATTCAATGTTTACAGCCTAAAATGTTTGTGTGTGTGGGGAAGACGGTGACTACCGAGTCATGACTGCGTGACATGGAACAGATTCTAGCTGATCAAGAAGTGAGCTGACTGAGGAACAAGGAAGCAGGCGCAAATAGAAACAAGCACGGCCACCCTGAAACATAGAGTTCCTTGGAGCTGAGAAATGGAGGATCAACTCACGCTGCCTGCAGAATTTTTTCCACAGTCTTTTCTTTAATTTAGTTCTGTATTTTCCATCAAAATAGTCCCAAGACCACCATCACTCCCTCTTCTTGTACTGTATGCCACCTTCTATGTTGGTGTTGTTTTCCGTTTGTTACTATGTTTCTTCTTAGTTTTTGTTCGATCACATTGATCATGTGAGATTTCTGGCCTGGAGGACTAGATTCTAGATCAGTGGTGGGACAGAATCATTATGTGTGATGTGTTGTGAGGTTATCAAAGCTCTACACACACAGTATGATCAAAACTGTTCAATGCCTGATTTTTTGATCTACATGTGTGCGCTCTCTAACAGATCAAGAAATCTCTTCAGATTTAGGTAATCCTTATACACTACTTTAGAATGGCATACCTGTGAGTAAAACAGTGATTTATGCTCTTAAAGGTGAGTTCACACCTTACACGACTGATGCAACCTTGATGACCACTCTCCATGCAAAGTCAGTGTACAGATGCAATCAGATCTCACGCAATACGACAGATGCAACCTGTGCATCTTGGTAGCCAAAGTTGAAAAATTTGAAATTTTCAGATGACACTGCATGTGGCTCTGCTGAGACAGCCAATCAGTGATGCGTGGGTGTGTGACAACACCCAGTGACTGTTTTTGTTTCTTGACAATCCACGTTTGTGTAGGATTATTAGTTAGTTCTGCCTTATATTTCTCTGAGGTACCGTCCTTCCTCATCTGTGTCAGCTGCAGTGTTTCATGGTTGGTAGATGAGTAAAAGATACAGCTAGAATAATGTAAACTATACATACAAATATATAATCTATGATATGAAATGATTGCGATGAAACTTGAGCAGACATGACATCATTTAGTGACGCAATGTTGACAAAATAAGCTATTTATGGACATGTGACTCAACTTGGGTGGGCGTTGCAATCTCAGTCACCCGAGTTGACTTCAGTGTGAACGCACCCTCAGATATACATACATTTTTATTTTATAAACCTCATTTTAAGTAATCATAGCCATTAAAAAAAGACAACCCACAATCCCTGAGTATCAAATCAACATCTGTGATTGTGGGTTGTGTAGTTTGCTTTGAAAAGAGACTTAAATGAGCATAATAATAACATAATAAAACAGTGACCTCTGTGATGGGGGCGATTCCGTAGACGTGCCGGTCGGTGAACGAGAACATGCTCACTGCTGCCCCGTGTGGTGATACGGGGTTGTTACGGCCTGAGTACTCCACATACCAGTGAGCAGACACTGACATGGCAACTCCAAAGCTGTGCCTGAGGCCATCCAGAGAGAGGCACACCACCTGCTGGAGGGCAGAGGAACTGCAGGGAGAACATTAGACCAGTTTGATTAGCAGATACAAGTAGAGCTGTGCACACATCAGTTAATTAATAATCTCCAATTATGACATCCATTTGACTAATTTCAAACAATGATATCAATCAGAAAAAATAATAACATAACCCTTAACTTCTAGTCACTTTTCAAGTAACAAATTGGTATGACTTAAACACATTTATATGACAAAACCTTTTTCATAATGGGAGACAAACAGAATGTGAAGGATGTTAGATTGCTGGTGTTGAGGACCAGAAACATAACATATAGTATATCTGCAGCTTTAAAAGTAATAATTCTTCAGTCTATCTTCTTTGGATTATCCAGCAGGACAAGCAGCACACCCCCTCCAGGAGATTCCAAGGTAGTCCTTGCCCCCATGAGATAACAATGCCCTCAGTGGGATATGGGTCTCCGCCAAGTTGAGCATGCTTATAAAACCACCACAGAGAAGCAACCAGGAAGCATCCTAACCTGATGCCCAAACAACCTCAACTGGCACATTTTGAGCGGCCGCTTACACATCTCCTAAAACGATCAAATCCGACAAGTTTCATTACGTTCTGGCCTTGTGTTTACATGAAAACTCTTAATCTGTAGATTGTCTGAAAACAGAAACTTTTGAAAACAGGCTCCAGAGTGGAGAATTTTCAATATGCTCTCCATGCAGTGCCCTGTAAACCCAGATCAGAACATTTCAGTGTGAAATGCTGACTTCACCGCATTCACAGTACTCTTTCACATGAAGGCTGCATGTGGATACCAGGAACAGTGACAGCTCCGGCCATCAACTGAGTAATGTATGTGCCGCTTACCAGGCTCCGTTTGTTATCCAGACAAAACTATCCAGACAGACTTGTTGTCCGAACAGATTTGTTGTCCAGAAAAGAAACTCCTGCGTCTTTGTGCGTCTATTGGCCATTGTTGTTTGTGAAAAGGTTTTCTTCTTCGTACGTGTGTTGTAGCAGCGCTGCCTCTCTGCAATCCTACACCGCCATCTACTGAACCGGCATGCATGCTACAGCAGTTCCATTTGTTTCAGCATCTACATCTGAACGTGGATTGACTTGAATACGCAAAGGAAAAATCTTTGTGTTTTTAAGTCAGAGACTGTCCATGTAAACGTAGCCTAACTTGAAGGAGCAAGCAGCTTTACTTCCTCTAGCTGTCTCAGCTCCACTCTCTGAAGTGAGACTCCATGATTCTTCTCATTGGCTACAATTACTTCTCTGTTAAATTAGACAGACACAGAACACCACACTTTGCTGATCAGCACAGCAGACCATGGGTTTGTCCCTGAGTACTTATCAAACTGTACTCCAACTGAAGGCCATGATCCCTCCCTCTGCAGGACAGGCCAGGTTTTGGGAGTGCATGCTGTGTCTGCACTTTATCATTCATCATTCTTGATGACTTGTCTGCACCACCAGCACATTAAACCTACTTTATTCATTGGTGTTTACATGCAGTGAAATTCAAGGGCACAAGGGTGCAGATCCTACGCCTCAGGGTTCTTGAGACAAGGGATGTCAGTACTTTCAGCCGCATGAGAAACTTCAATAACTGTGGTCTAACACAAACCAGGCATGTGGCCCTCTTTGTGCCCAGTAAACATCCTCCTGAATCTGAGGTAAGACTCTGGACTGGAGCCACCATCCCAGCACCCTGGAGGAAGCTTCACAAAGAGGCTAAGAGTCATGATACTCCAGTCCCTAAAGCCCCCTTTTCAAAACTGTGGAGCACCATCCGTGGTGAGTCACATTGTTAAAGCGGTCAGCGCAGGTGACCCACAAGCCTGTCAAAAGTGGGGTGTCGGTCATCTACAAACATGGCACAACATTTCATTATCAAAGACGTTATGTGACTCCTTTAGACACTGACACCTGTGGCTGTGTGCAGTTTACATACGTGTGCGTGTGCTTGACGGTGCTGTGTTTGTGGCACAGGATGGACACCACATCATGTGTGGCTCCCTGACTTCTCTCCAGAGTCAGCGTCCATGAATCAGCAGGAACCGTTCTCTGAGCGACCATGGAGACCAGACCTTTCTTCACCTTCAGCCTGAGGACACACACAAACTTCAGTGTGGGGAGTGTTACTTTTGTCAAGGTGGTCATGTCTTTGCTAGCATATGACTGTTTGACTGTCAGATTGCTTATTAGCAAGATAGCACAAACAATACCAGACCGATTTTGCTTAAATTTTCAGGAGATGTTGGTAATGGCCCAACTTAGAAATAGCTTTCAGTGGTGATCCAGATTACCGCCATTAGCGAACAATCGTTTTGCTCAATAACTGTCAAACTAATAACGATATCAACTTGATTCTGAGTGCTTGGTGTGAGTCTTCAGGGTCAAGGAATCATATTATGGTGTTAACTTTATCATTGAGGTTTGCTCACTTATGAGTTTTAGGTTAAACAAAAAAAAACACTCAGAGAGCACAAATATCCACCAAGGTAGCTCACATACAGCAATAGTTCAAAGATAAAGTTTCCATCATAATATGATTCTTTGACCCTGAAAACTCTTACCGAGTGCTCAGAATCATGTTGATATCTTTATTAGTTAGACGGCTGTTGAGCAAAAATGATTGTTCACTAATGATGGTTGTGGATCACCACCAAAATCGAATCATTTTTAAGTCGGGCCATCACCAACATCTAAAAATTTCAGGAAAATCCATCCAGTTGCTCACAAACAAACAAACATAACTTCATTGGCGAATGTAATAATGAAAAAAGGATTGTTGAAGATGATCTTTTACCGTATGACCACAAACTCAGCGCTGAAGTTTCCCCTCAGGCTCACAGACACTCTGATTGGCTGTCCAATCAGCACTGGGCCTCTGTGATAGCGAATGGTGACATGTGAATCTAAATGAAGCTCCTCCTCTTCCTGCCCGATCAGACATGTTTCTTCTTCATTAGTGTGTCTCCTCTCTCTCTCTTCTTTTAACGTCACAGCTCGGATGTGGACGAGTTTCCTCTGAGACTGAGCCGCTCGCTCCTCCACACACCTGGATGGACGATCAGAGGGTCAAGATGGACGTTTTGTTTGCAGTGATCAAAATTTGAGTACATCGATCATCAGTGTATTCATTCGCAATTCAATCAAGAACCAAAAACTGTGGGCACCGAGAGACTGTTTATCTCACCCTGCTGCTGTCAGTTCAAAGTCGGCCTCTGTGTCCACAGATGAGTAGAAAAGCTGGATCTGGTCTCTGATGGGCCCCCTGTGGCCTCTGAGTGACCGAGGAGAATCAGCTGAGGTGTCTGCAAGAACACCTGGAGGGTACCTGGGTACAACAGGATGGAAGTGATCACTTAATGAGATACTCACTTCTAAATGCTCTCATGCATGCAGACATGGTCAAAGCATTCAAGCAGAGCATCAGGATGGAGAAGAGTATTGATTTAAAAAACTGAATGTGGTGTGGTTGTTGGTTCCTGATGAGCTGGTCTGTCAGAAACTGTAAAATGGTAAGGCCAAAATGCCTCGTTGATGCTAGAGGTCATATTTGATCAGGTCTAGTGACCGTTGTGGACTGCGCTCACAGGATTTCATTAAAATGTTTGTTCCTAGAGTCAGAACAGAACTGGGTAAGACAGCCTTTAAATATGCTGCCCCCTCTACCTGGAATAATCTCTTGATGGATTTGAGACGAACAGAGCTGGTCACTGTTGGTGAATTTAAGACTTTGATAAGGGACCGGGAAAGAGCTAGCCTTGGACAATGTGACTGTTTTAATTCTTGACTGCTTCTCATTTTGTTTTGAATTGGTGTTTCCAGATTGGTTTGGTTTCAATGTGCTGATGTCTGAATGTATTTGTTGTTTTTATTGTGTAACTGTCTGCTGCTGCCATGCCAGGCCCCTCTTGAAAAAGAGATTTTAAATCTCAATGAGGCTTTTATCTGGTTAAATAAAGGATATGATAATAATAATAATAATGAGAATGGCCAGAGGGGTTCATGATGATAGAAAGGCAAAAAGAACTCAAATGGCACCTTGTTATAACCAAGGTATGCAAAGGACCGTTTCTTCAACATCTCAGTCTTGGGCCACAGCAGCAGAAGACCAAACCTGGGTCCCTTTCTGTCAGCTAAGAACAGGAAACTGGGCTACAATTCTCACTGGCTCAGTAGAAAAAAGTTGTAAAAATTTGCCCTGGTCTGATAAGTCTTGAAATCTGCTGCCACATCCAGGTGGTGGGGTCAGAATTTGGTTTGGACAGCATGAAAGCCTGGATCCATACTGCTTTGGATCAACAGTTCAGGCTGCTGCTGGATTAATGGTGTGGGGGATATTTTCTTGGCGCACTTTGGACCCCTTTACTGAGGATGGTTTGATCCTCACAGTCTGCCTGAGTGTTTCTGCTGACCACGTCCATCCCTTCATGACCATCTGACGATCTGATCGATACTTCCAGCAGGACAAAACTGCAAGGCTCAAATCTCAGATCATCTCAAACTAGTTTCTTCAACATGGCAATGAGTTCACTTCACTCCAGTGGCCTCCATGGTCACCAGATCTCGGCAGTTCGGGGTGTATCTAAGAACATCAAATAACCCTAACACAGAGGTGTCCAGCTTTTTTTGTAGGTTTTGAACCTGTGCTGGAGCGTTTACGCTGTTCAAGTACATTAATTAATAACTTAATTCTGCATGTTTAGCTTTAGGTCAGCCTCACCTCAGTGAAGGAAAGTTTGTATGGTGGTTGTTGACATGGTTGCCGTGGTGATGTCCATGTCGGCGGTGTTCTCTCTTATGTCCTCGATGATGAGGATGGAGGTTACTTTGCCACTTCATTGAATCATCCTGTGACTGTTTGACCGGTTGATCTCTGAACCAATCAGTGGGCAGAGTTAGAGTGACCACGCAGAGCCCCAAAGGATGCTGGGAAACAGGAGGAATGGACAGGAGATGAGGAGAGTAGAAGAAAAGAACTTTAAACAGATTCTAAAGGATAATGATATGTTTGTTTGCCGGTTTGTTTTTTAGCAAGATTACACAAACACAATTTTTGCTGAAATTTTCAGGACATGTTGGTAATGGCCCAACTTAAAAATGATTAGACTTCTGTGGTGATACATATATTTGTCTAGATTCAAAATTGTCCCAAAATTTCCAAAAGTCCCATAAGTTAACACTGAGCGGAATTTTAAAAATAATATCTCTACCATGTTTTAATGGATTACAGAATAAATATGGGGACCATGTTTTTGTCATCAGGGTTCATTTCATTTGGATCTGATGCAGATTCACACAAAACCATTGAATTTTATGATGGAAATTCAGATTGACGACATTCAGTAGTTCATATTAAATCAAAATATAAAGTGATGTTCCCAAAACTTGTTGTGTTCATACAGGATAAAAACCTCTATGTATGTGCTGAGTTTGGTTTGGTGCCTGGCTCTACTCTGGGTCTGGTGATTCTAACTTGTGTCTTTTACAGGGGTTGTGGAAAAGCCACTGCCAGATCTGAGCTGCTTGGCGAAGGTCTGTGCTCTCCGAATCCTTTCTAGTTAATTTATGTTAATTTATCAATAGGATTAGAACTTGAGATTTGTTCCAGAAATGTTTATGAAGAAGACAAGATTCTATAAATTGTTTCAGTCACATGACGAGCATTTACCACTGTGTGAGGCTGCAGCACAGGCTTTCTGATTTTGATCTGTCACCCACGACATTTTATATTTTATTTAAAACTGCACTGTCTTAAAGAGAGGGACAGGGTGAACATCTAAAAAAGCATGGACAGCTTTGTTCAAACTCAAATTCAAATGAAGTTGAGGCATTCCCTAAAACAAATAAAATCAGAATACAATGACTTTCAAATCCTTTTCAATGTATAGTCAACCAAATGTACTTATTTTGAATTTGAGGCCTGCAACACAAAGCAAAAAAAAGTGGGACAGAGGCAAAAAAAGGCAAAAGCAAGATATAGGTATGCTCAAAAACACCTGTTTGAAACACCATCAAGTGAACAGGTTAATTTAAAGCAGGTGAGTGTCGTGATTGGGTATAAATAAAGTATCTCCACAGGCAAGGATGTGGTGAGGTTCACCAGTTAGTGAGCAACTGCGTGAGCAAATAGTCCAACAGTTTAACGACAACATTTGTCGATGTACAATTGCAAGAAATTAGGGACTGCATAATCTAAAGTCCATCAATAGATTCAGAGAATCAGCAATCTCTGCAGAACACCAACATTGAATGCCCATGACCTACATTGAAAATCAACATCGTTCTGTAAAGGATGTCACCATGTGGGCTCAGGAACACTTCAGAAAACCGTTTCCAGTTAACACAGTTCACCTCTACATGTACAAGGTCAAAATCGACCATTCAAAGCCAAATATCAACAACACCCAGAAACACCGCCAGCTTCTCTGGGGTGGATCAGACCAATTTCTGCAGACCTTGTGGAATTTTAAGATTAATTGTCACATAAGTCTTCATGAGAGGATCCTGACCTGAGTCATACATGAAGCTTTGTGCTCCTCTGTCTCCTTGAAGGCGTGCAGTGTGATGCAGCTCCCTCGAGCGCTGCTGTCCCCTCGTTTGTGGAACAGCACCCTCACCCTGAACACCTCTCGCCCCCCTTCAACCCTTTCCCTCAGCACGTGCTCAGTGAGGAGGGAGGCAGACAGGCTGGGGGGGAGGACAGGCTCTGATATGAGCTGTGGAGGGAGAATCAAAGACCAGTTAGGGTCCATCATTATCATCACCATCATCACAGCCACTCCCTCCTCTGATCCTCTCACCTGGGTGACGGAGTAGGGTCCAAAGGAAGCCTGGAGGCCAGGTCTGGGGGCCAGGCCCGGCGGGGGCAGCATGAAAAGACTCTGAGATGAGGAGAAGGGGCTTGAGTTGGAGAACAGAGGACCCAGCTCCACCTGTGAGAGAGGGAGGAACTGCCAGAGAGGAGGGACGATCGACATTTGGACAGGGAGGGTGAGAGAGAGGGGAGGCTGCAAGAAGGAGGGGGTAACTGGGAGGGGGACGAGGCCATAGTGTAAGAGACTGAATCTGAAAGACTGTTTCACACTGATGGTACTGAGTCAGTCAGGGCTTTGAGCAGCTAAGGAGAGAGGTGTGGTGCACACGGGTCTCTTGGGCCCAAATCTTGTGAGTAAGAGAAATGCCTTTTTTTGACTCACGCTGTAATCAAAGGTAATCAAAAGGATCAAGATCACGCAGAAAAATGGAGGAAGTTCTTCAACCTGGCTTTGCAGGTGCAGAGCTGAGACAAGTGAAAATTAAGGGGCCATTTACACAATAACAAAATAGACAAAAAAACAGAGTTTTCATTGTGTTGGTGTCTTCTTTTCACACGAGAACAGTGCACACAGTGCCTAATCCCAACTTTTAAAACCGGGTCCAAAATAAAACGTTTTGTTAACGTTTTTGTTTGTTGTGCAAACAGGAAATGCAGTTGTCAGAGCAAAAGCAGACACGTTGCACATGTGCAGTAATTTTTCAGGTAATAGTAGCCTGCACACTGAGGAACAACAACAGCTGTAGCTGACTACCAAACAACATGTGTGCTGCTAACTGTGTTCGGTTTGTTATCGCTCCTCCTGTAAAATGTGGAATTGCTGTGTTGATACTCTGACCAGCGATGACACATTTGTTATATTTACCAAGGACTCTACAAACTTACATTGCCAAGTACTGGCCTGGGTACATGCCCTTGTGTTTTCAGTCTTTACCACTGATCCATGTAGACGTGCATCATTTTGAACACAGACTGCTTTTGAAAAAGCAAAGGAAAAACCCTCCTGTTTCTGATGACTGTTGTTGTGTAAACAGGTCTGTAGTCATGTCCAAGATCACCCTGACAAACAGACCAAGTGCATGAGTACACCCATCTGTATCCACAGTCACACTGATAAAATAAAAAGACTTCAGTGATTATCTGTGCCCAAGTCTGTAGAGTGAAAACCACCCTGAGAGTGATGATCAATCCAGGAGTTTGCCTCAGTACTTGCAACAGAAACATGATATTATCAGTCATATATATGCTGTATATTGGCAGTAATACTGGCAAAATAGGGTTGATCTGCACTCTCATCACTGTTGCACGGACCACAAAGAGACTCATGAATCATTTTACATCTAATTAAAACTCACCATCTGTGAGGATCCAGAACAGCAGCAGCAGCAGCATGCTAACTCCTCTAATGCAGCAGTTCAACCTGGCCAGCTGACCCTTGACCTCCCTGCACACCTGCAGACAGACAGTCCCCATCAGTCAGTATAAGTATGAATGTAACATAATGCAGTTATAAGCACAGGGCTCTCTACAAACACCTGGAGCAACCAGCCTTTGAGTGAGTGGCCTTGGCACAGACAGAGTCACTGAGGTTTTATAATTGTACACATTTAAATGAAGACTGTATGTATAGTTCACCACTATAGGTAATCTTCAATTTATTGTCTAAATATCTTGGCCCTTCTTCCTTAAGCTCTGTTATACTTACCCCGTGGCACGGACCAGTGCATGGAGACAAACTGGCACAATATCATAATGAGCAAACACTCTTTGTTTTTAAGCCGTGTGCAGTTCTCTCCTCAGCACGGACCAATATTCTGTCAAACTTCACGGGGCAGCATCCTCAAAAAGCTGAGCATTACTGTCAGATCTAACTAGAGACAGTGAAAAAGACGAGTTGTTTTAAATGTGGAGAATCATGAGGAGAAGCTGCTGAGTTTATTCATGTTATTAAAACAATGAGGGAGGGGAGATGGTCTGTACAGGTGCTGGTCCAAACAGAAGCATCAGCTCAAAGAAGTCTCAGTGCTTCCAGTGCAGCTTGTTTAATTTTCAGCTTATCAATCAGAAGTCACTCTTGCGTTGGCTCCCTGTAGACTGATTTGCCTCAAGGCCTTACGAAACTCCTTTTTCATTGTACTGAATGATACTGTTGTCTGTCGTGAGCTTTGACCAGTTAGGTTCAAAGTTTTACAAAAAAGAGTGTAGACATACCTGGGTCAGGCTGCCTAACCTGACACACCAGATGGACTGATTCACATTGAATTCATAAATGAATTCAGGACATATTTCGAGTCCAACTTTGCTAGAAGCTTGAGGAGCTGAAGACTGTGTCACCTTTTAAAAAACCCTCAGTTCACAGAGAAATGTCCTCTGTATCTTAAAAGAAAATTCCCCTTAAAGTGATATTCCGGGATGGAACAAATTGGGTCCTATCACAAGGTTAAGAGCAGAAATTACCCCTACAGCGGTGTTTCTGTGTCACAGAACTATTCTTCAAAAACACAAAACACCGCTAAATAAGGCTCTAGTTCTCGAGTGCCGTGAAACGCCAACGCGAAGAGATTCAGCTGTGGCTGCAGAGCCAGAGCTGCAGCTCTGGCTCCGCTGAGGGCTGCTTTCACGGCGCCACGAGAACTAGACCCTTATTTAGCGGTGTTTTTGTGTGAAAGTAACGCGCTGAAAATTCTCTAAATAAAGCGTGAATACAGACCGATATCAGACTTTTTCGGTGGGAGTCCGTTTATTTGTGTTTTTGATCAAGGAAAATATGGCCCCGTGTGAGTCCAGCCAAATCAGCAGAGGAGCAGAGCCGAAGGAGGAAGAGGGAGTTAGGTCCTAGTGCCCTGGGTTTCTTCTCCACATAAACACTGCTGTAGGGGTAATTTCTGCCCTAACCCTTGTGATAGGACTCAACTTGTTCAATCCCGGAATATCACTTTAAATGCTCTGTCTTTTACTTCCTGGGGTTTATGATGTCATAGCTCTACAGCCTCCAATAGTCCAGATACAGTCTGTTTGTGGTTTTCAGTGTCACCCCTCCTCCTTCCACCGTCATCACATCAGTTGTTGCGTGCAGTTGGTCTTAGTCACTGAGTCTGCCATGCTGATTGGGCAAGTAATTATGTGAATTCATCACCTAGTCTAACAAACCAATCATCGTTACTGATGAAGAAATCATCAAGTTTGACCTCAGCATTATATGCCCTGTGATCCACTGTTTAAATAAGAAAGGATAATTTGCTCCCATTTGCACCCAGGGGTGTGTTGGCCTAAAAATGAGGAGTGGTCAGGTGAAGGCTGTTCCTCACTTGAGGACACAGAAAATGACTGCACCTTACCTTGAACCTTTTCTTGCCAGGTCTTAAATCTGAAGTCTGTGGTGTTTCTGCATTTTTAAGGATCTAAAGAAGAGATTCATCCATGAAATCCAAGCACACCACACTGAGTCTGCCAGCCAAAACACTCCACAGTTTTGTATCACATTTTTTAGTGATAAAAGTATTTTTAAGTGCTGTCATCAAAGAACTGACAGACAGCATGGCCTTTTTTAAGCAGTGTACTGTTCCTGTGCGCTACAGCATGTGTAATACTCCCAGAAACAAGAAGAAGACACTCAACATAAAAAGGCTTATGTGGATATAAACAGCATCTAGTTAAACTGCAATTAAATTAGGATACTTTTGAAAATGCTAATCTGAAATGATGGCCTCTCTGCAAATGGTCCATATAGGATAAAGCACTTAGAATCAAGTATTTTGATTTATAAACTATTCATGTTGGTTTCAAAATGTTACATGGTTTGTGTCATCAAGAGCTGCCATGGTAGCAGTTGTCCTTTCTTATATTTAATAGTTTCACAGTGTTTCTGAGTCTGTGTGCACTCCACTCACAGTCCAGATGTCCCTTTGGTGTGATGCTGGGAACATTTACAAGGTTAAAAAAGCATAATGATAAGATTATGTTGATTTATGAGGAAATCATTGGGATCAGTATTTGATAAATTGCAGCAAAGATTTGGAAAAGTTTGGTTAAACTCATCACAACCCTGAAAGACTAAAACAGGTCTTGCATACAATAACTCACAAACACACACACAAACACACACTCAAAACAGAGCAGCAGGTTAAATCCAGACTCTGTTAGTTCTGCACACGATCAAAGCGTGAACATCAGAACATTCAGCTAAATATATCAGATGGTGCAACCATGTCCCCATATGAACACAATCACACACTCAGTCTTACTCACAGGTTTGTCTCTATTTCAGCTCCAAATCCTCTTTGTTCTTTTTCCTCCAGACATTTTTAAATCCATTTTTTAAAGAACCCATCAGGACAAAATGTGAATATAACAAATAGAAATGATAATCTGTCTGGACGCTCCTCTTTGTTGTTGTCTCCCGCTCTCCTGCTGGTCTGCTGTTAAAAACTGTTCCCCGTCCTCCCTCTCCCCTCCCCTCTTTGTGCCAGATTCACACACACAGATTTATTCATTTAAAACAGTAAATAATCCTCTCTCTCTCTCTCTCTCTCTTTCTCACTCTCTCTCTCTCTAAGCCCCTCCTCCTCTTCATCAGAGTATTCATATTTTCTTCCACAGCTGGGCTGCAGACAAAATTGATGACACAACCTGATTTATACGTGGATATTTGGATAATACATCCAAACTAAGGACCCAGACACTCAATGATCAGCAAGTTTCACTCATTTGTCCACGATGTCTCCACAAATGAATCCCAATACCATAATCAGACTTCAGAGGTTCTCCAGCTTTTCTGTAGACAAAAACTTAACAATGCTGACCAAGGAGTTAGAACTCACACTCATCTGTGCAAATACCTCCTCTGTTAATCAACAGTTTGTGCTCCCTGATAAATCTGAGGTGTTTTTGGACGTTTCGGGCCTCAGTGGCCTTTTAGCAGCTCCATCAGTTGTGTGCTCGTGGTCGCTCTGGAGAATTTCTCAGACTCTGATCTGGGAGAATTGACCCCTGCCTGAAGATCATCAGTGGTCTTGTTTTTCTTCTCCTTCTCTCTCTTGATCTTAAAACCTTGAGGAGTGACTCCTGACCTTTGGTTCCCTGTCTCTTCTTTGGCATTTTGTAAGCACAAGTCTCGTCAGCTGACTCCAGAGCACACTTGACCACACTGGGACACTTTATGTCTTTCCCTAAAACACCTGCAGGAGCAGAAAGCCAGCAAAACCAAGAACAACAGAAGAGCTCCAGGCCTGGAAGGGGGATTGGAGTAAGACTGTGGTCAAATCAGCTGCTCTTAATTTGAAGTGCTCGTGTATTTGAACCTTTACGGTGAATGCTCCATGCTGAGTGAAAGGGTGAGTGACTTTATCATGTTTCTGTGTACTCTTAGCATCAGAGGGTGAAATTAAGGAGTCTTGCTTTAACATGGCTCTAGGATGCCTCTTTTTCCTAAATGAATGAACAAAATGCGCAATGATATTTTATCTAAGAAGGTAAGTGAATGCATGGTGCGGTTTATTTGAACGTTTTGGGGTGGATATTTAAACAAAAGTAGAAAAGCGCCCGGAGAGCACAGACCAGCACCACAGTCCTCCCCCATATTGTGATTTTCACCATAAATATTAGTCCTACGTTTATTTCATCTAAATATATAGATTCCTTGACCATGAAAACATACCAGTAGCAATTGGATTCATAATTATATCTATTTTAGTTCCGTAGTCATTCACAAAAATCACATTTTTTGTCATGGTGGCCAGACGCTGATCCGGATCAACACCAAAATCGAATCAGTTCTTCCTTTTTCCATGCTGAACATTTCCTGAAAATTTCATCAAAATCCACCCATTACTTTTTGAGTTATTTTGTTCACAGACGGACAGATGGACAAACAAACTCTCCCGAAAACATAACCTCCTTGGCAGAGGTAACAAGATCATTTTCTTCCATTTGTACCAGATAAGTCCTGATATCATTGTAAAGAGGACCTCCTTGACTGCATTTGGAAGCTGTATGGAGTACTTTTACGTTGTGCTTTTTGAGTAAGTCATGTTTGTGTGTACTTTGAAGATAGATTTCTCATAAAGTTGATACCATATTATTACATATTCTGTTCATTCGTGTTGTAAAAAGAAGCATCTCAGAGCCAACATTATGGGAAGACTCTTTTATTTCACATTTGTGAGGAACATGAACATGATAATGTTGAGCAGCCTTTCGCTGGGCACAGAGCATTTTTGTATTTGTTTTTTTTGCTTTGTTTTTTGCTTTCTGTCAATAGAGGACTCCTATTGCCTTATTTATTGTACATAGGTTATATTTTATTTTGTTAAGATCCTTCATCTCCTTTCAGTGCGTGTATGTTGTTTACTTCCTTTCCGTGAAACCAGCTGCTGTTATACCACAATTTCACAGGTTAGGATCATCTCTCTTCTACATCTATATGTCTATGATCTACCATAACGGTTCTAATATATGAGCACTTGAGATTTAAGAGGGGCTGGCTTGACTGCAGTTTCTCTCATCTGTCTCTCCCTGCCACAGCGCCCCCTGCAGGTTTGGAGCTCTTCTGTTGTTTCTGCGCTTGCAGGTGTTTTCCTCTTACTGAACTGCATCAAGCTGTTGTCGGCCATTTGTCCCTCTCAGCCACCGTACCAAGCACACTTAGACTAGCACACCAACTAGTCCAGACTAGTGCACCAATGGTGCACCTATGCACCATTTGGGAACCTCTATTTCAACACACCAAAGTCATCCCTACATTTTTTTGTAAATGTCCTTGGTGCAAAAAGTTTTGGTGCTCCCGTTGTGGACCATGTTTCTGTGGACAGACTTTGAAACACGGAAATAAGCATTAATAAAATGCAGACCGACTTCAGCTTTAAAAACTCATTTCTGCTCCACTTGGTTGAAAATCCTGTTTGGTCATGATGATAGAAACATAAAGATGATCCAACGTGCGGCTCTGTAAGACATAAAGAGGTCGACTGAAGATCTGAGCCTGATCTTCTTCCCCCACCTCTGTCCCTGTATTTACAGTATATATTTCTCCTTCCTATTTCTGTGACAGCTGTGTGTGTGTGTGTGTGTGTGTGTGTGTGTGTGTGTGTGTGTGTGTGTGTGTGTGTGTGTGTGTGTGAGTGTGTGTATATTAATAGAGCAGCAGAAGGGGCTTAAAGGACAATGGATCTGACACTGAGAGGAGCTTAACGCAGGAGAGGAAAAATGAAAAACATCAACATTAAACTAAATGGGCAGAAGTGAACACTGAAGATACACACTATATGCACAAAACACACAATTCATACACAAAACACACCATACTCTCTATAAATTACACAATTTATACACACTGTATATGAGGTTGTGTGATGTAAGAATTGTATGATACATTTTATCTCGACTGTTTGATGTTCCCTCTCCAGTCATTCTATTACTGCCTTGGTTATCAGCCAATCACATGGTGGCAACACAGTGCATTTAGGCATGTAGACATGGTCACGATGACCTTCACAAGTTCAGCATCAGTTCTGAGAAAGAGACTTTGAACGTGGCATAGTTTTTGAGTACTTCTGCTGATCTACTGGTAATTTTACAAACAATCATCTCTAGGGTTTTACAAGGGGTTGCCAAAAAAAGAAAATATCCAGTGAGCTGCTGTTCTCTTGGTGAAAATGTGTTTTTGATGCCAAAGGTCAGAAGACTAAGGTGAGAGTGTTTTGAGATGTTAGACAGGCAACAAGAACTAAAATTACCCTTTGTGACGACCAAGATCTGCAATAGACCATTTCTGAACCAACAGCATGCTGAATCTTAGAGGCCATTTACACCAGGTCTAAAATGGTCAAATCCGACAAGTTTTCATTGCGTTTCAGCCTCCTGTTTACATGGGAACAGTACTCGGAGTGCTTAATTACGCAAACTTTTGAAACCAGGCTCCAGAGTGTTTGTGAAAAGTTTACTTCTTCACTTCTCATACGTGTATTGTAGCAGCGCTGCCTCTCTGCAAACCTACACCGTCATCTGCTGAGCCAGCATGCATACTACAGCGGTTTAATTCGTCTTCAACGTCTCCATCTGAACTCGGATCAACTTTGAATATGCAAAGGAAAAATCTTTGCGTTTTAAGTCAGAGAGTGTCTGTGTAAACGTAGCCTTAAAGCAGACTGGCTGCAGCAGCAGAAGACCACACTGGGGGCCACTCCTGTCAACTAAGACATTTGACCAAATTCTAATACTTTTACACACTAAAATGTGTTAGGTTTTCAGGACTTCCAATGGAGAGATGTCTAACCAGACTGTTCAATATATTTCACTTTTCTATTTGAGCAACAACACTGAGAAAGTTTTTGGAAATGGGCAGAACCTTTTGGAAGCAAATTTGGCAGATATCTGGATGATTGGTCCTTCAGTTACATTCTTTACAGGCCAATCAGGTCATGCAGTAGATTGGCACTGCTGTTGCTAAATAATACAGAGCATCAGCCACTTTGTAGAATAACCTCTCTTTAAACCAACACTATGTAGTTTTTCAAACATAATATAGTCCTTAGATATTCATCACCATGGTCCACCACTTTACAATGTGTTGAATGACACCTCTGTCGTGTTCTGAAGTGGTCTGTATTACTTTCACTGGCGCTATGTAACTTCGGGGTGGATGGTGGGAACCCTGACACACTAAAAACTACAAGTTTGGACTGCTTTACGGCATAGGCTACGTCACTTCCCCCGATTCCCGATTTGTTTAAAACACGGAAGTGTCGGCGAAAGCCAAATGCAGAGCTGTAGTCATGGTGGAGGCAGCAAAGAACGCAAGAAAAAGAAAAGTTTATTTTGAGGATACCGAACAAAGAAAGTGAGAGAAAAACAAGCTGAATGCTCGGACCAGAATAAACATCGGTTCGGTTTATTTCACACTCGCTGGCGTGAAATAAAAGACGAGGAGGGACGTCCGACCGATGACGACTTGGCCCTGTTATTGCTGGACTTGTAAGTACTTATTGATTGTTTACCATCCGTTTACAGTATTCGTGAGAACGTACCAGTATGTAGTTTTGTTTAGACCTATTTCAAGTGTGTGATATCACCAGCTCGTGGTTGTCTTTACTTTTATTCACTTTATCGCTTCAACAGGACGGGGGCGACTTCACGGTAATAAAACCAAGTTGAACTTAGCGATTTCCAACATCATCATTTAGTCAAAAATAAATACATTACCTCGTCGCTATCCATCCTGCAAACAGCCGCTGAAGACAGAAGAATACTTTTGAGCGAAGTCCTGGCTTCTGTGATTCGCCTACAAAACAAATGCACGCGACCGGCAGATCTGTACCTTTACGGCAGTATGCACGCGCCAGCGCTCATGGGTAGTTGTGTTCTCTTTCCGGTCAAGCGAGAATCTTCCGTAGTGCTGCTTTAAAACATGTCAGAAGGGAAGAGAAATTATCTCTTCTATCGACAAAATTTGTTGAGTGACATCAGTGAATCTGGCAACCTTCTCTACATGACGTCAAAGCCCTGCCTTACATTTGGGTAGTTTGTCAGACATGTGCAGGCATGTTTTAACCAAGCTGGCGGACTTTGCTGATTGAGACCATACATCCATGATGTAGACAGGGAGGAACGTGAGTGTTCCAGTGTTTTCTGTGTATTTGTCTCGCGCAAACAGTTGGTTTACAAATTTTTTTCAGTGATTTCAAGTCTTCGGAAGTTTTTTATAAGCTCTTTTTTCCTGAACACCCTGAGAATGTCAGCAAATGTACAGTCTCTCAACAAGGAGCTTAAAGTGCAGTTTTATTGGTGTTTTTGTTAAGCACAAGCACTTTGTTTGCATATTGTGTCAGAATTCTGACTGATTTCTTTCTGTTGTTGTTCAGTTCTATAAAAGTTGTGTCCTGAACATCCTGAGAATTTCCGATAGGTATGATTGCAGCTGTAAATGGACAGACTTGATATATTTTCTTTACTGTTCTGAAAGTTAATGAGAAGAAAGGGGACAGTGCACTCTGAGTTCTTGAATAGCATGTTCTTTTTTCCCTGCTGAGGCCAGCTATCTCATAGGTTGAAACTTAGAGGATATTTTTTTCCTCCTCAATGAACTTCTGCCAATCAAATCCACAAGGATTTGTGTTGTGTTTATATATTGTCAGACACTCATTGAGAGTGAGTATCTGACAATCACAGTGTGGCCTTCAGTCACTGAAAAACTTAACCTGGGACTCTTGGTAATCAAAGCTGCCCACCCCTAGTTTAGTGTGGTCCAGGGTGGTTTGGGGGGGTCAGTCTATAGTTTACTTTTTTGACAGTGTTTGTTTTTGGTGCAAAGCCGGGCACAGGGCAGAAAGAAGACAGATTTTATACCTAGACTGTGTTGATGTGTTTTAAGTGTGGCATGAATCAGACCAATCAGAGCGTCGCCTCATATTTCCTGTTAAGCTGGCCACCTGGTGTTTTATTATTTAGATGTTGAATTGACCTGACTTGCCACTTAGTGCCCAAATTACTTAAACATAATATTCAGACAAGAAGGTAAGAAGCAGCTATGAATCATGTTATGACAGGTGAATGCTCCTTAAAGCTCTGATGTGATCTTCTGTTGATCTGTTTGATCACCCTAAGAGTTGACCTTTTTTTTAGAGAGTGATTTTGTAAATGAAACAGAGTTCATTAATCTCACTGTTTGTGTGTCCTGGGTTTTTATTTCATGTGACCTCGTGCTGCTCCACAAAAAGAAGCTCACACTCATAATCCCACAAAAAACCCACTAACCCAGCCCACCATGAGCGTTTTTATCTGCAGCAGCTCTGCAGTTACTCTGCATATTTTTACTCTCCGTCAGAGCCATTAAATCTGAGTTCTTCTCTAATTTCACCAGTGTTTCCAAACCACAGCTCAATTTTTATTAGTGCTTTAGTTGAGAGTTAACAATTTATAACAAACTCACACATGAGAAAAGAACAACACTGTGTTCCTCCTGGCATGTCTCAGTTTTTATTCCAGTCGACACTGCAATAAGACAAGCTTTCAGACTGCTGATAGAAGCGTGCCACTAATCTAGAGAATAAAGGGTTCACCGTTTTTTAAGCTAGGAAGCTAAAGTACCTAAAGAGAACTCACATGGACTCGGGGGAGAACATGCAAACTCCACACAGAAAAGCCCTGCCCGACTGAGAAGTTGAACAAGCAACCCTCAGTGTGCAACACTCGAAGATACGTCAACTGTCGTATTAAAATTAAGGAGCCTTTTTTTTTTTTTAACCAAAGGTGGATACAATATAAGGTAAGAGATAAGATATACCTTTATTAGTCCCACAGGGGTTAACTCCAGAAGTTATTGATCCCCAGTAGTAGTAGTAGTGGTAATGAACAGTTTGGGTCATGATCCACTGACTCTGTTCAGGGTGTTGTCCAGTCTGATGTCTGTGGGAACAAAGGATCTCCTGAACCTGTCAGTCCTGCTGCAGTGAGATGATTTTCCCACTGCTGCTGCTTCTCTGTCCCTAACACCTGCCAAGCACAATGCCAGCCTGTCCTGCCTCCTGGTGTTTATATTAGTCATGGAGACATCCAAAAACCTGAGCCTCCTGAGGAAAAAGTTTTGCAACCCTTGATTGTGACTGGCTGGAGCAAGGCCTTGGACCTCCTAAAGTCAATGACCATCTCCTTGGTCTTGGAGGTTTTCAGCAGGAGGCCTTTCTTGGTGCTCCAGTCAGTGAAGGCCATCACCAGGTCCCTGTATTCCTCCTCCTGCCCATTCTTGATACATGCCAGAAAAGACATGTCATCAGAGTACTTCTGGATGTGGCAGGAATAAGACACAGTGTATGTTCTAATCAGTAAACCACTGTTATTGTTTCTGGACTGTTTTTGTCATTTTGACAACATTCTACCCTAAACTTGCTCACACTCTTGTACAAGTATTTCCACTGTCTCTCTGCAACATCAATAAAGACACAAAATTCCCAAAAAGTAACTTAAAAAACAGTGGCTCAGTTTCCAGGCATTAAAGTGTCACAACAATTACAGCACGTTTTTTCCCTAAATGCAGTGCAGTATTGTTTTTAACTGAAAAGGCTGTTTTTTTTTATCCGGGGGAGTGGGCCTGTGTTTGCAGTGTGGTGTGTATAGAAAAGCATGATGTGCTGTAAGGCAGAACCTGCTGCACCATCCTGCTGTCTATAGATTGGTGCAGAGATGACATAGTTCAGTTGGCCAACACAAAAGTTTACATTGTTCTTGTTCTCTCTAATGTCCTCACTGTGTTCCACTGCTGATGATGAGTGACCTTGCAATACAGATGGATCCTCCTGGTTCAATGTCTGTGATCAGGCAGATCCAAGACTCTTATTGGGCTGGTCCAATAAGAGTCTTTTAGAGCAGGAACAGGTGGGAGATACAAGTGAGACAACAGCAGAAAGTGACTCAGACAGATATTAGCATAGATGCTAACAGCTTCAGTAGCAGTTTTATCAGATCTGGATCACATATTTTTATTAAATGAAAAACAAATAACAACACTTAAAATGTCTACATAAAAAAGAAAATGTTCCTTTACTTCCAAACATGTTTTGAGGAGATTTTGTTTTACAAAGTGCCTCACATTCTTTAGTAGTACCTGGCTATTGAATTATTTGATTGGCCCTTAATAAATTTGATTGACGGAGTGATTGTCCAATCACCTACTGGATATGCTTCTGTAAGGGTCTGCCCAGATGAACTAGTGAAATATGTTGAATAGTCCATCTGGCGAGTGGTGCAGTTGGTTAGTGCGCTTGGTCAGTGATTGGGAAGTTGCAGGTTCAAGTCCTTGGGAAAGGCACTTACCCCAAAGTTGCTTCCACTGCTATGGCATGTAAAGGGACATGAAAGGGAGTGAACATAGAAATCTAATACCATCAGTAAGTGAATGGGTGTGACTGTGAAAGTGTGACCTGAGGTGTAAAAGCAGCTTTAAGTAGTCAAACACTAGCAATGCGCTATATAAGCTTAAGTCCATTTATCATTTACCATTTGATGTGTCAGGTTAGATGATTAGGTCTGTGGTGGATAAAACTTCACAGGACTTTCATGTTTTGTTCATCATGGTACACACTAAAAACTAGTGGGTTTAAAATAACCTAATTTGCTGTTATTCTTATATTCCACCTGCTGGTTTATTATAGCACCAGCCTAGCAGTGGCTAATTTGACCCAGACAGATGAGTTGGTCCATTTTTACCCAACAGATGAGTTAAGAATTTTACCCAAATTTTGGCTCAAGTTAACTGCAAATCTGTGTAAATTAAACCACACATATTTGCTTTATACTCTAATGCCAGAGCCGTTTGCTGGCTGTGTCATAGGCAGGTGTGACAATAGCTGTAGCAAAGCTGCAAAAGGTAGCTCATTGAAAAGAGCAATTTAAAATACAACCAACAATTTAGAACATAATTAATATTTACTTGATAATCTAATAATTACATATAACTATGCACTTCCTTTGGTCTCTGCTCTGCTGTCTTGCCAGTGTGGTGTATTATGGGAAATTCTCACACCGGTTCCTTTCAAGTGAGGTCCTGGTTTGTTTCAAGGGCTGTGTAGTAGCCCTTCCCCTTTGCCTTTACCCATATCCTTACAGAGAATTGGGATACCCCTCCACTAGACGTGAATGCATAAAATCAAGGGCTAAGGTGTACAACTGGGATTGACCATTAATCTCCATGGTAACTTATGTACCCTGCTTCAGTGAAACCAAATCACAGTTAAATTAGTCAAGGATAACTGGAAAACCCTGGCTTAATCCCCTATCTGGGTTTCGTGAAATACCCCTCCAGTGGTCAGTAGAGACTGGAAACTCTGTTGTAAACCGGTGCAGTGTGTGGATTGATGGTGGAGCACGTCTGTCGACATGATGATGCACCAACAACCAGGTGCTGAGTCAACTCATTTATACTGGGTTCATGGATTTTTACTCAGTGTATGAGATGCACAAAATAACCCAAATCCAATATTTTTAACCCATAATGGATGAAACATTTCATAACCCTGTGACTGAGTAGATGGAATAACCCAGCTGTGTTTCGTGTGTAATCTTCACTTAAGCATTTTTATCTTGTGCTGAACAGCAGCAGTATTTTAAGGCCCTGTGATTATAAGGTGTACTCAGATCCACGCCTGAGTGATGAAGTGATTGCAACACTTCAAATTTACCATTGATAATTAATGTGTAAATTAAAATCTGAAGATAGAATTAAAACATGTGTATTACTAACATTTCATACTGATGTATGATCATTCTTTATTCATTAATTCAGAATATTTGTGAACTCAGCCAGAGCGCAGCCAAATACTACAGAATATAATCTGTATTAAAAAATCCTGCATCTCCTCTGTCTGCTCTCCTTCCTCTCTCTTTTGCTGAACTTGTAAAACATCTTCATCTGTCTGTTTCTGTCTTTCAATCATCCATATTTCCGCCCCCTCTCTCGGTTTAATCCCCTCTGTAATCCACCGTCAGCTGTCATTGTTTCTGTGCGGGACATTTGCAACGAGGCCAGATTATCATCTCATACCGTGACCTGAGCGCCAAGGGATGAAGCACAATACACCCACTCACACACACTTAAACACACACACACATCAGGGCAGGGCGATATGTGACAGGCCAGTGTCTGAGTTTTAGGAGAAATTAAATGCTCTTTAATAAAAGGAGAAGTAAGAGGATATCATTTGTATTTAACCTGTTATGTATTATGAGCATTTTCTAGTGAAAAGACATGATGAATGTTGAAAAGCAGCATAAAAGTAAAGGCTGGGAATCAGTATGTAATCAGATGGAAGCAGGAAATTAAAAGATTACTCGCATATATCATCAAAATTTTGAAGCCTCATACATAAAACAGTTTAAGACAGGTGTGAAAAAATGCTACAAAAGCAGAACACTTTAAAAACTATGATTTTTAATTCTTAATTTTGTTATGACCACCTTTACCATCAAACCAGCATCAGCTCTGGTCGGTATGCTTGAATGAAGTGAGAGATTTAGTACAGTTTTAATGTTAAGACAATCTAAAGAAGTTTTGCATCTGTTTTATGTAATGGTTATTTATTTGACAGTAACTGATGTTTCTCCCACCAGAGGGTGACATCAGGATCAGGCCAGACTCTTAAATGTGAGGGCTGTGATAATAAGTGGGCTCAGAAACAGGTGGCACCCTTTTGGTTTGGTGGCATCACCACATGGAGACCTCAGAGACGCCAGTGGTGAGTAAACTTTAATTTAATCACACTGACAAATAAAGTAACTTTAATCTAATGACATTGATCAAATTTTTGTGTTTATTGATCATTTAACCCCTTTGTATTTGAATGTGGTATTTCATATTAATATAGTGGCAGTGGTGGTCTGAGCTTTGACATTTTAGGATTTATATTTTATTCCTTTTCATTGCTTAAACTCATATAGACCATCTGATCTAGATTATGACAATCTGATTTGAAAATTGACCAAAAGCCTAACATTGAGTTTGTACTGAATCGACACACATCAATCCTCATTGTTTACAGCAAGTTTATCTCCAACTTTAAAGCAACACACACTACAAGATAACTCTCCTGATACTTTGCCCGATTCCCGACTTAAAGCCAAAGTCAGCAAAAGCCAAAAATCGCATCATTTTAGGGACAATAATATTGTTTTGACATTTTAGGATTTATATTTTATTCCTTTTCATTGTTTAAGCTCATATAGACCATCTGATTTAGATTATGACAATTGATTTGAAAATTGACTAAAAGCCTAACATTAAGTTTTTAATATATTTTAACCACTAAAATTAGTTAAAACACATTAGTTTTGAGTTAAAATGATGGATTAGTTTAAGCATTAAATAATTAAACAAGATTTAAAATGAGTGGGTATAATAATTCGGAACTTTTGAAACTTATTGATTCTGTGGAATTCAATAGAAATCATTTAAAGCACTTGAGTAATTGAGAATAGTTGTAATGCGTTTGATTTGTTAATTCATTAGTTATTTATTAAAAATGTGTATTAATGAGGCAGTTGATTTTGTACCTATTCAGTGACAGCCTGACTCTTCTGACTCTGTAAGGTTTGGTCAGGTGCCAGCAATCCCTGTCGTCACATGTAGGTTGAAACAGTCTTTAACTGAAGCAGAAAGGAGGGTTAGAAACAGCCAAACTCTGCTACCAGGGTAAGGCTGTGGAAGACAGTTTCATGTCATACACCATGGCGAGACTGAGCACAGCAAGGTAGTTATACTACATCAGCAAAGTCTCTCCGGGACTCAGATTTCAAAGCAGACTGGAGTTTAAAGGGGGGTACGCACAACACGATTTTGGCCAGAGTTTTTTCTCGGATACTTTCCTTTCAACCAAAGTCATTAAAGGTCCAACCATCTGGAGCTCCTAAAGATTATCTTACTTGATAATCCTGTGGTGTGAGCGGCATTAAGAGACATTTCATCTTCTCATTAGAACATCAGGACCGACTTCAAATGGTAAATATTCAACCTGTTCAATATTACAGCGTGGCACATAAATTTGGTGTTTGTTTGGCAAGCGCTGGCAGAAGTGCTACACCAACTTTACCAGGTGATTGTTCTACAGGAAACACTGGAGGTTTACATGGGTTTAGCATTTGAGTTTGAAAATTCAGCTTTTGAGACAACAGCTCATCATTTCTTTATCAGTGTTCAGTTCAAGAAATCCAAGATATGACTGAACCACAGCACACATAACACACCCTGATCCACACTTGATGCAGGGATTTGGTTTTGAAGGCTCAGGAAACTCAAACTGGTGATCAGGGATGTTATTTCAATGCATTTTGTTAATGATGAGATGGCTTTCCAGTTTGAGACTCATTTTTAGGTCACTGGTTCAGGTTCAGTCTGTTTGAAATGTGAGCACTGCTGCCCCCTACAGGCCCTGATGATGAGGTGTTTCTCTGATCCTCTTCAGGACAACAAAGATTTACATCAGAGAAACAACAAATGAACTGAGTCTGAGAGATAAATCTGACTTTAGATGTCAACCTAGAAGGGACGGGAACACGAGGAGATCAGGAGGTTGAGTGGGAAAGGTGAAGAGAGGGAGATGTGCTGTGAACGACAGAAATAACACAAACAGGAAGAGTGTTGACAGCAGAGGAAACCACAAACCTGAACTAAAAAAAACAACTTCATTCCTCCTCCACTTCAGTTTCTTCCCCATTCAGTAACAAAAACCCTCGGGGACCTTGAATCAGGTTACACTTGGTTTATTTATTCAAAAAGCAAAATATTCATCAGAAAGTTAGAAACAAAAAAAAAACCCTGAGAAATATGAGAAGGTCGGTTGACACTGGATAGATCAGTAACAGAACATTTAAAATGAAGATGATGAGTCTGGGATCCATCTCAAATAAACAGAAACTTCAAAATACATCTGAATGTACATTAACAGGCAGAAAGAAGAGGAGAGCATGTGTTCACCATCCACTGGCAACATCCACTGGCTCCTTATTCATTTTAAGATCATCTGTTCAAAATGTTTAACTCGTTTTTAACTTACATTAGTCAGTAAATGGAAGATATAGACCTTCTCTTGTCCATCTGACCGCTAAGTTTAGCAACTTTAGGCTAAATGTTTTGCCCAAGGACGCATCGACCTTCTGACTGCTGGCAGAGTATACAACCATGAGCCACCAGTGCCTCTAAATTGCTGTCCTTTGCCCTCGATCACTGTGTTCCACAAGAGGGTCCAAAAGATCTCAGGCTGTATGTACCTGTTGTGTTAGAAGTAAACTACGAACATGGTGGTAATTCTGATAGTGGAACTACCAAAACAAACTCAAATTTATTCATCTAATATTTATTGGTAACTGATGACTAGTGACCATACAGGCCAAAAGTTTGGAAACACCTTCTCATTCAATGTGTTCTCTTTATTTTCATCACTATTTACATTGTAGATTCTCACCGAAGGTACCAAAGAGGTTCATCTGAGTCCCCAGCCTCAGAAATCACAAGTTAACAGCAGCTCAGATTAGAGACCAGATGAATACCACACAGAGCCCCAGCAGCAGACACATCTCTACAACAACTTAAGAGGAGACTGCGTGAATCAAGCTTTCATGGTCAAATAGTTGGTAGGAAACCACTGCTGAGGAGAGGCAACAAGCATGAGAGATGTGTTTGGGTCAAAAAACACAAGGAATGGACATTAGACCAGTGGAAATCTGTGCTTTGGTCTGATGAGTCCAAATTGAGATCTTTGGTTCCAACCGCCATGTATTTGTGCCATGCAGAAAAGGTGAGCAGATGGATTTTGCATGCCTGGTTCCCATTGTGAAGCATGGAGTCTATGGTGTGATGGTGTGGGGCTGCTTTGCTGGTGATACTGTTGGGGATTTATTCAAAATTGAAGGCATACTGAATCAGCATGGCTACCACAGCAGCCTGCAGCGACATGCTATCCCATCTGGTTTGCATGTAGTTGGACCATCATTTATTTTTCAACAGGACAATAACCCCAATCACACCTCCAGGCTGTGTAAGGGCTATTTTACCAAGAAGGAGTGTGATGGAGTGCTACTCCAGATGACTGTGCAGGCCAGTCACACGGACCTGAGCCCAATCGAGATGGTTTGGGTTGAGCTGGACCACAGAGTGAAGGCAAAAGGGCCAACAAGTGCTAAGCATCTCTGGGAACTCATTTAAGACTGTTGGAAACCATTTCAGGTGACTATCTGTTGAAGCTCATCAAAAGAATGCCAAGATTCTGCAAAGCAGTCATCAGAGCAAAGGGTGGATACTTTGAAGAAACTAGAATATAAGACATGTTTTCATTTATGTCACACTTTTTTTGTTAAGTACATACTGTAGTTCCACATGTGTTTGGATACCTTCAGTGAGAATATACAATGTAAATAGTGATGAAAATATAGAAAACACATTGAATGAGAAGGTGTGTCCAAACTTTTGGCCTGTACTGTAAGCATAAGCATTGTCTGTACTCCTCAATATTTTCCTCAGTGAGCCATCATAAACCAGATTGTTAAATGGCCAAGTCTTATTCATGAGCCACAGCTATAATCAGCTGCCCAGTAAAATAAACAGCTGCAGTGGTTGGCTCACTCTACTCACGGAGTTGTCACACAATTTTTGTTAAGGTATGAGTTGATAAATATCTCGAGCCCTTTTGCCCTGATATTTTGGAATCCTAAGCACTTTATCATTTTATTGTTTTATAGTTTTTTTTGAATATATAATTTTATGGGCTTTAATTAGGGTTAATATATTTAGAAATTTCACCTTTTATGCTGCTGTGTTGCATGAGTTTTGTATGTTTGTCATTGTTAATGTCTGAATCCATGACCATCTTGATCTGATGGTCTTAAAAGTGACCATGTTGACAGATGACTTGGTTATGGAGATGTACACAATCATCATACTGAATTGACACACATCAATCGTCATTGTTTACAGCAAGTTTATCTCCAACTTTAAAGCAACACACACTACAAGATTACTCTCCTGATACTTTGCCCGATTCCCGACTTAAAGCCAAAGTCAGCAAAAGCCAAAAATCGCATCATTTTAGGGACAATAATATTTTAGATTTTGTTTTCATCCTGTAAAAATTCATTTTTTTCTTTAGAACTTATGTCTGCAGATTTTTTTACTTTTTGTTGTTGATGTTTGCACCTTCATTTCTTGTGAGATATAAATTAAGAAAAAAGATTACTTTTAATTTGGAGATTAAAGACATTCTGACTTTTTCCTCAGAATTATTACCTATAATCTCTGAAATCTGAAATGAAAGTCAAAGTTCAAGGATTAGAGTAAAAGTTTTGACTCTTTTTACAATTAAAGTAATGATTCTGGCAATCATTTCGGTTTTGGTCGGAATTTTCAAATTCAATTCTGAATTTTGACTTTAATTTCTGAATTCTTTCTTGAATCTAAGAATTGTACAAAAAAGAAAAAACAAACTTTTCTGACTTAAATCTTAAAATTCCACTTAATTTTTTTTATAATTTTAGAAAACAAGATAAATAGTATTCTCGCCTAAATCACGAAATTCTTTCTTCAAAATTGAAAACTCAAAAAAAAGAGAAATTTTGACTGTTCTATCAGAATTTTCTCCTATGCTTTGAGAATCCTACAAATTTTAAAAGTAGAACTGTTATCAATTTCAATGATTGGAACAAAAAGTTAAGTCACACTTAAATTTTCACAATCCTGGAAAAAATTCAAATTCTGACTTGTATCTCAAATTTCAACAAATAACGTCACAGTTCTGGATTCCTCGGATTCCATGATGAAGATCAAAATGTGATGAAGATCAAAATGATGATAGCGGTGATGATGATGATGATGATGATGATGATGATGATGATGATGATGATGCTCAGCAGTTGTAGTCGCTGTTTCTGTTGGATGAAGGCTCCCTGCTGTCACTGACTGTCAGTCTCTCCAGAGCTGATATGAGAAACAAAAGAAACAATGAAGATTTTACACTCAGTTACAAAATGATTGTGTGCTCCCCTTTGTGCCCAGGGTTAAGTCTTTCTACTGTATAATAAGGAGAGCTGAGGCTGGCATGTGTCTGAGGATGCAGGATGTCTGCGATTGGCTGTTCTTCAGTGAATCAGAGTTTAGTGTTAAAGTTACCGGGGTAGGAGAACCTCTTCTCTTTGTCTGTGCTCTGAACGACTCCTTTACCCCGATGGTACGACACTAAGAGATACAAACAAAAATATTAATGTGATTTTATCATCTTATGAAGCAGTTTAATCCTACATTAATGGAGTAGGTTTGTGTGGAACACACACCACTGTGGCTCTGCGTGGGCCCAATCCAACGGTTCTGTCTCCGGTCTGAAACTGAAAAACAAGAATAAAACCAGAAAACATCAAAACACTGCAGAATTTAAACTAACCTTACAGTTCAGCTGAATCTGTCTTATTTGACGTCTGGAATCAGGCCGATCTATCTGGCCAAGCTCCAAACTATAACGATTGTGAGTGGCCCAAAATGTGATGGCCCAGTCAGCGGATTCACTTTTGAGAGGATCTGTTCAAAATCCATCTGAAAGTATTTTACAGGCAGAAGGAAGAAGAGAGCATGTATCCCCATCCACTGGCTCTTCATTCATTTTAAAGGGATAGTTCAGTATTTTTGAAGTGAGGTTGTATGAGCTCCATATGGCCACTAAGTACATTAGATGCAGTATAAAGTTCTCTCTTCTCCACCAGTAAGCCACAGGCTGTGAGAGTCTGTTACGCAGAACCCGCCACAAAAAGGGAAGTATTGTACCAAGAACAAAGGGTATTTTCTCCGCCTACAAGAACTCAAATCAAAAAGTAATACCACTGTTTAAGAGTACGCTGCATATGAGTGTTTTTAAGTTCATTAACCTTTCGGAAATATAAAGTTTATGGACCTAAGCCAACTGAAATTATGTATTCCTCCGCACAGCGCTGCTGTGAGCTCCTGAATCAGTCCACCTCCCTCAGCTGATAAAATTATAAGAAGTGAGCGCCTTCAGATGCCGGTTGTAGCCTTGTGTAATTTTAATCAAGTAATGTAATTTTTTTGTTTTTACTTTAAGCATGATGAGGAAGAGAAAATGCAGGAAATTAAAAAGGGGATGGTTTTATCAGCACTGGTGAAGTCCCATTCACTTTGGAGTCAAGAGGATACCTGTATGAACCGGAGTTTACAGAAGAAGAGCTGCTGAAGATGGAGACCGAACAGATTGAAGGAATACAGAGGAAACATCCACAGACACTGGACATCAAGACAGAGTCGGAAATGCAAAATGGTGCAAATGTATGAACTGCGAGTAGCCATAGGAAACAGGCGATATAGACGGCGGTATTACTCGTCAAAAATACTTTCCTGCTCTTCTGTATCCTGGAGTTTTGTGGACCTTCTTCAGTTTCCCGAAGATTAACTGGAAAAACGTCCCAAACCTGAAGGATCTAATGACAGTTATAAGTAATAATGATATGTCAGAGACAAATAAGCAGAGTAAAGGCAGTGGCGGTTCTAGACCGACTACATAAGGGGGCCAGGCTGGGGACTGAGAAGTGTTCACGCATTCAAAATATTTGGTCTATTAATAAAGTAATACAAAGTACTAGTGAAGTATTTCAGTTGCAGTTCAGTTTTATTGAATGTTAGTTACATTTTTCAACAGAATGTCCAAAGACATTGTTAAAGCAAACAAAATAAAACATTGTTTTTGTCTTCATCAACAACACAATATATATATATATATATATATATATATATATATATATATATATATATATATATATATATATATATATATATATATATATATATATAAAACAAAAAACAATGAGAGCATCCACTATACCATTTATAAGGCTAGTCTATTGGGTCTCAGCACTCCAGTCTATTTTTCCTGTAAGGGACTGGTACCAGGCTGTCTTATCAAGCTCCCTGGGGACACTTCCAGCTTCGCATTTGACGGGTCTTTACTTTTGCTGATATCTGTGAAGAAAGACAAACTGAAAAAAATAAACTTGTGATAAAAAGTCACAGTTATCACTACATTATTTTTAAATCAGTACATCTATAATAAACATCATAGTCAAAGTAATAATAGCCTACATAAATAAATGTATAAATCTGGACAGGAAAATCCCACTTGAGAAATCTGAAACAGTGTCATGTTTATCTTGTATTGTATTGTACAGTCACCAAATGTAATTATACTCCTGAAAAACATTTATTTGTGTTTACACTGGGGATTTTTTTGTGGGGTCAACTTTATGGATGGGGGAAACGACCAGTGGTATAGTCTGGTTTATTGTAGTAGGTTTACTCTGACATACTCTGATGGGTGTTTGTCCTCTTAGGGCCTCCACACACCGAAGACATTATTGTCCCATTTTCATCTGATTTATTCATAGTCCACTGAAAACAGCTCTGAGACCCACTTATGGGCCTCCACCTACAGGTTGAGAACCACTGCACTAGTAGATGGTATTTGAAGCTTAATACTTTACAGATTGTTCTTGGAGGATACGTGATGCAGGAAGCCTCTGGGTGAATTTATCATTTATAAAACTGTGAGTGAGTGAAAACAGCGGCTTAAAATTGGACTGATGAAAAATGTTGGGTTTGAGCCGACTCGTCATTTTTAAAGTCTTTTCGTTAAGTTAAACAGAGCACATGAGCTATCAAGACACCGTTTTAATCACAAAAACACACAATGTGGCTGACGGTCGCTCGCTGACTGTCTTGGGCGATACGCGCCTGTCTGCGTCTTTACGCTCACCTGCACACAGAGGAGCGCGTGCACAGACGCTGAGTGAAAGTAAAAGTTGAAGTCACACAACCACGCTATAGCCTAATTATCTCTGCGCATTTTGTTGTGGTTATGAGGTATTTCGGGGCGCTTTCTAGTGGGCCCCGCGTATGCTACACCTGCGAGTTGTGCCTATTAATTCAGCGTGAGAAATCGGAGGTGTGGCGTGAGAGCGTGTGAAACCAGTCAAATGCGTGCGTATCACAGCCAGTGTGTGAAACTTTGCAGACCACATTAGCCTCTGTGCTTACATCAGCCTCCACTAGCTCAAGTTAGTCAACAACATTTCCTGACCAAGTCTTACCTTGTAAAAATTACACAAACAACATCGCTTTACTCACCTTTATTCTCTGTGGTAATTCTTCTTGTGTGACTCTGGTATGGATCTGTTGGCATATTCTCTTTCTCCCGAGAGGTTCTGGCAGTGTAGCACTTTAAGGGGTCTGACTAGAACCCAGTGCCGCCTCCATTTGTTCCCCCGTCACATCAGCGCGACACCAGAGCGTTTAAGCATGGTGTGGAGGGGGGCCCAAAGTGGGGTCCAGGCTCAGTTTCACAGTGGCACTGGCCCCTGTTGGACCCACCCCAGAACCGCCACAGAGTAGAGGAGGCTGTTTATTAAAACAGTGCAGACTACTTGTGTCTGTGTCTCTCTCTCACACGCACACATAACGATTACAGTGTATTAGCCTTTAATATACACTTTATTACCATAAGTATTTGCTCACCTGCCTTGACTCACATATGAACTTAAGTGCCATCCCATTCCTAACCCATAGGGTTCAGTATGATGTTGGTCCACCTTTTGCAGCTATCACGGCTTCAACTCTTCTGGGAAGGTTGTCCACAAGGTTGAGGAGAGTGTTTATAGGAATTTTTGACCATTCTTCCAAAAGTGCATTGTTGAGGTCACACACTGATGTTGGTCGAGAAGGCCTGGCTCTCAGTCTCCGCTCTAATTCATCCCAAAGGTGTTCTATCAGGTTGAGGTCAGGACTCTGTGCAGGCCAGTCAAGTTCATCCACACCAGACTCTGTCATCCATGTCTTTATGGACCTTGCTTTGTGCACTGGTGCACAGTCATGTTGGAAGAGGAAGGGGCCAGCTCCAAACTGTTCCCACAAGGTTGGGACCATGGAATTGTCCAAAATGTTTTGGTATCCTGAAGCATTCACAGTTCCTTTCATTGGAACTAAGGGGCCAACCCCGACTCCTGAAAAACAACCCCACACCATAATTCCTCCTCCGCCAAATTTCTCACTTGGCACAATGCAGTCCGAAATGTACCATTCTCCTGGCAACCTCCAAACCCAGACTCGTCCATCAGATTGCCAGATGGAAAAGCGTGATTCATCACTCCAGAGAACGCGTCTCCACTGCTCTAGAGTCCAGTGGCGGCGTGCTTTACACCACTGCATCGACGCTTTGTATTGCACTTGGTGATGTGAGGCTTAGATGCAGCTACTCAGCCATGGAAACCCATTCCATGAAGCTCTCTGTGTACTGTACTTGGGCTAATCTGAAAGTCACATTAAGTTTGGAGCTCTGTAGCAATTGACTGTGCAGGAAGTCGGCGACCTCTTTGCACTATGCGCCTCAGCATCCGCTGACTGCTCTCCGTCAGTTTACATGACCTACCACTTTGTGACTGAGTTGCTGTTGTTCCCAAACTCTTCCAGTTTCTAATGTTAAAGCTGACAGTTGACTGTGGAATATTTAGGAGTGAGGAAATTTCACGACTGGATTTGTTGCACAGGTGGCATCCTATGACAGTTCCATCTCACAGTTGGAATTCACTGAGCTCCTGAGAGCGACCCATTCTTTCACAAATGTTTGTAGAAACAGTCTGCACCCCTAGGTGCTTGATTTTATACATCTGTGGCCAGGCCAAGCAATTAGGACACCTAATTCTGATCATTTGGATGGGTGAGCAAATACTTGTGGTAATATACTGTATATGGAGATGTATAGATCTGTAGACACAATCTGTCAGGTAATGCATTCGCTATATGATGTAACTGCATGCACTTATTCAAAGCTGAGTTCTACATGATGCACATCTGTTTATGCATCGAGGGAAGCATCACAAAAACCCACCTCAAAAATATTTGCCATATAATGTGCTTTCAATCAGTCTATAACCAGCATTTGAAGCAGATAAATTGTTGTGTTTACAACAGCTGAGAGTGAGGCGGAGGGATACATGACGTGAGTTTGCATAGGTCCAGATACACTTCAGATTTCCCAAAATGTTAATGCACTCATATGTAGCGTACTCTTAAACTGTGGTATTACTTTTTGATTTGAGTTCTTGTAGACAGAGAAAATACCCTTTGTATTTGGAACGATACTTTTCTGTTGGCGGCTATTTTTTCGTCACCGACTCCTACAGTCTGCGTCTTACATAGTTGCCATAAAGACCTCATACAACCCCCCCAAAAAACTGAACTATCCTTGTAAGATCATCTTTTCAGTTGTTTTAGTGCTTTTTTAATAATAATAATAACAATAATATATATATGGACATTTATTAATAAGACTTCACAAATTCAAAAAATTAATTAAAATCACGAATTCTTAAAACTAAGAATTTATGATAGCAGCAAACTCGTGATCACTAATCTATCCTCATTGCATTTGTATCTGCTGAATATAAGTTCAGTCTTTATTTGTATAGGGCCATATTCTTGTTCATTACAATTTGTGTGATGTCCTCTGCTCCGCCCTCTGACCTGCACTTAGACCTCATCAGACTGACCACCAGCTGTGACAAACTGCCCTCCAAGATTTATATTCATTCTTCAGCTCTAATAATCTTTATTCTGAGTCTTAATGATAAGATATTCAGGTCAGGATGTGCAACGTGTGTGTGTGTGTGTGTGTGTGTGTGTGTGTGTGTGTGTGTCTTACGTCGGCTCTGCAGAGCTCTGACCGTCGGTCTGGTGAAGCGGATCAGGAACAGGACCAGCAGCACGCAGCAGAGCAAAGCCGTCACCACTTTATACGCCGTCAGCTGAGAGTCCGTCTGGGCTGCACACACTAACACACACATTAAAAGCTTTGCAGCGGAAACAGTTTTTTCTTTGTTGTCATTTATTTTCTGTTTGTTCCAGATACTTCCAGCCTATTTCTAAATTCACTCAGTGCTCTTAGCTTCACAGTGGCTCAGCGGGTTGGTGCTCAAGCCTCACAACAAGACAGTTAAACACCCAGAGTCGGTCAGTGCTTCTCTTTATGTAGTTTATATGAGAGCATACATGCACTGAATTGCTTGTTATGTGAAGAAAAAAAATTGCCAATGAAAGACGGAAAGTTTGGCCCCACGAGGATCTTAAAGTTCAAGTTTAATATCTAACCTGAGGTAACATTTTCATTTTAAGATAACCTTTGAGTTAAATTTGTCTTGTCTTATAGGAAGATTATTTTACTTACAGGCCTTATTTTTAGTTTTCATATCTTCAAATAAGACCTTAATCCAGACATGTCAGAAAAGTGTAGCTTAGAATCAGTCTCATGAGATTTTTTTGTCTTGAAATTGGACAAATACTCTCACCTAGATTAGAATTTTATCAGTGAACAGTCCAACATAGAAATGCATCAATGTAATTATCTAAAGCTTAGTCCTGTCTTTTTCCCTGATTAGGTCTGGGACCCTCTCCTCCTCTCATCCTGGTCTGTTCTTTCTCTTGTAGGCACTTTGGTAGTTCTTTGGTAATGGTCTTCTATTGGCTTACTGCCAAAGCAATGGTATGACATCACACTGGTAGGTCTTTACTGGGCCAGGTGAACAGGCTGCTTCAGGCATCTACTAGCATCGCAAAGAGGGGGAGAGGGAGAAGTCCTGATTCAACAGACTTTGTTGTCTCAAAGGGGACACATGATACACACTAAAGGGCGTACAAACCTTGCACAAAAATACACTGCTCATCATCTGAGGATGTCTATGACTGATGACCATTTATTATTCCTTCTAAATCCAAATGTATTGTGTATCACCATTCAGCTAAAATGTATCACTGATTGTATTGTCCATATTTCTGTGCTCACTGAACTCTTTCACACTAAGTTAAGTTCACACAGGTGCACAGACGTCATATCATTGAGGAACAGATGTAGATAAAGAAGGGGTCTGATGATGAGAAACATCAACATGGAGCTTTTGCAAACATGCATGAAGCAACAGTGTATCTGTTCTTACCTTTACACTCCAGCATCACGGTCTTACAGGCCTTCCTGTCTTTTAGATCTGGGATGTCATAACCCTGATGCTTCACCTTGTTTGGTCGCCACACTGGTTTGCCCTCACACCCTTTCTGACTCTCACATGAGGACACCAGCAGACTCTCCACGTGGTCCAGACTGGTAAAACAGACTGGGGAGGGGGAGGACGACACAGAGGAAGATGGGGAATGGAAGTGGGTGACTGTCACATTCCCTTTACAGGTGCTTGTCCAGATGATGGAGAGGTGGAACAGTTTGGGGGGCTGGGTTGGGCTGGGTTTCGGTGGAGTCGTGGTGGGGCAGGTACAGCAGTCACATATACTTTGTTTGGTGCTGGTCGGAGTGATGGCTGGAAGGGAGGTGTTCTTAGTTGTTTGGAGATGTCCTAGGAACACACATGCACATACAGGTTCATCGTTAATTCATCTTTAGTCTGTAGTTTATTCATCCTGACATGATACAACAATATGGAATCTCAAAAGGCCAGCTAAAATAATGGTTTTTTTTAATTTAATGTTTCAACAGTCCTTAAAATAAGTCTTTCTGTTCTTATAATCAGTCCAGCTCATGAAAACAGTGTTTTAACATAACAACATGGACAATGAAAGATTGCTGGCAGTACTTTTACATTTTTTCTATGAAGTGGGGCAGCACTCAGTCCTAAAATGTGGAAATCAGTTTGCATTTTGGCACTACCAGCTCGATTGTCTTTAAGGCCCTGTCCACATGAAGATGGCAAAGACAGTATTGTTTATAGAAATGCATCTGTCCACACCAAAACACTCAAAACGTTGCAGTACTTATGCCAGGCCTGTTAGTTGTGAAGACATGGAGTGTTAATCAAAAGAAACATTAACTGACACTGGCAGATTTGTTCTCTGTGTCCTCTTGTTGCTCACGGTGGTTGTAGAGGAGCAGAAGATTTTACTTTAAAAGCCAAAACAAGCTGACTTCATAGTTTCTGAAGCTTTGAAGCTTTTTGAGAATATTTGTATTTTTGATTCCATCAGTAAAATAAGAGATTGTCTCATTATCAAACACATCGTTTTGAATAACCCACCAAAAATTAAAACATATTTGCCCACTGAAAGATCTTGTTTATGATTAAATGTTTTATAATAATGGAAGACAGCCTCATGATGTTCTTTAACAGTTTCCTGACTCCTCATGAGTCATGACCTCTCTTCTTTAGAATTGTTACAAAATTTGTCTACTCTTTTAAAATTAAAATGAATTGAAGGATTAAAAAATGGGAAAGTAAAATCACACAGACCTGTCTCCGTGAGTCAAGCAGTCTTTTTTCTTTTTACAAAACTAACCGCTCCGTCAGCTCTCAAATGTCACGTTTCATTTCTGTAAGACCACAAACTGGTTTCACTTCAGATCTGAGATGTCCCAACGACGGCACTACATTAACACCCAGAGATTGAATTCAAGAAATAAAGATACACCTCTTTGTATAACGCCTGAATGCACCATGACCCTAAATGATACTCATAAACAGCTCAGAAGTCTTGTCAATGAACTGAGGAGACAAAACAAAGTTCTTCTTCAGTTTGCTCACAGATTTTTTTTTATCTGAAAATTAAAACGGCCTCTTTGAGAAACAAATTCACATCTTATGAGGAAAGCTGGTCTCCTTTTAAAATCTGCACTGCTGATTCCCTGATCCAACAAGAAGCTCCACAAGTTTAATGTTCATGAAAGTATGTTTGCACATGCATGTATGAATAAATACAGACGTTAAAAGTTTTATTAAACCTCCACCCAGAGTAAGGTTTGTGCCACAGCTGCCCAAAGAAAAGAGCATTGGAAATTATCAAAATCATATTTTATGTTTCTGTCACTTTTGATACGTCTGTTTGTAGAGGATCTTTAACTGATTTTTTTTTCTTGTTTAACAACAATGCAGAAAAAATAGTAAAGCTCATGGGTATTTCTTGGTTAAGATGTAAAATTATAGTGATTAATCCACTTTCCTGAACAGGAAAAAACAGGTTTAGTGGTTGAAAGTTTTGCTTGATTAATTTCTGACTCCTCAGTGAGCGTCTCAAATTTAGATCTCAAAAGTTGAAATTACAAAGATTTCAAAAACATTTTCTTGTTTTCTGACAGGGAGTCATAAATTTGTCAAGCATTTTTAAAATGGAAAAATTACATGTGCATAACCAGCGTAGTATCTTATTTAGTGCTATTTTCTTTATCTTTTGTCATTAAAGTGCATTTATTTTGTCATATTTAGTTGCATATTTATTATTTTCCATGAACATTTTTTTTATTTCACTTAATCTTAACACCAAACCACAAGAAGTAACAATATGCAGTTTGTTTCAATATTTCATTTGTCTGCTTTTGTCCTGTCTCATGCCTTGAAGCACTTTGTAAACATCTTAAATTACACTAAGAATAAGGAAACTAAAGTATATTCATAAACAGCTAAAGTGTTTAGAAAGAATGCTATCAAGATTATTTAGATTGTTTAATGTTCTGTTTCAGAGTCTCTTTGCAGTCTTTAAAAAACCAGTGTCTTTATTATGAACCCAGTGGAGCACTTTGACTTTCCTGTATGTATAAAATACATTTTTGCTGTTTATTTAAATTCATTCTTTATTTAGATGTCTGTCAACTCATAAATCATATTAATGCCTATTTATTTATTTTATTTTAACACAGGTATAGAAACAAAATGAACATTTATAAAACAGCATGTGTGTCAGAGTGAATGGAGCCAAATGGTTCCATCAAACCAAAGTGAGAGACAAACAGAGGATAAAAACTGAACGGAATAATCCAAACATCACAAGTAAAATTTTGTTAGAAGAATTAATTTATAAAAATCAAGTTACAGAATAAAACAAGAAGTTAATTCTATGCAGAGGCTTTTGCTGTAAGTGATTAATTCTTTATTTAGTACTGTGAATAATCTAAACTCAGGTTGTTGTTTTTTTTAAATGTTGATAAAGTGTTTCATAATATGAGATATCATTTATTTATTTGTACTTGTATTTATTTGCTTTATGATAAATCTTTCTTGGTCAAAGCTCAATCACAGAAAACAACTCAATTAAGGTTCCTCGGTTTAAAAGTCCATCTTTACAAACTGGCATTTCCCGTTTGATTATTTTCAAATCCAAAGAAGTTATTTTATCTTGGATTTCTTATTTATTGATTCTTTTCTAATCTTGCTATGCATTTTGGTTTTTAACTTCCCCCCGAATGATGACATTGAGGGCTGAAAAAGGCACCTATAACTAAAATGTATTATTATTAGTTTTCCTTCTAAAAATAGTTATTTATAAAATAAGAAAAAAGTCAAATGGCAAAACACTTGGTTTGATTTTAGCAAAACATTTAAGTCTAATTGATAATGCAGCGAGAATCAGTTTGAGAATGACAAAAAAAGAGTCTGTTTGTGCAATAGCAGGTTGTTTGTGACAAATTATGAACAGCACTTTGACTGAAACAGAAATGTTTAAAAAATTAAAAATAAATGGACACATATATCTGTCTTTAGACTGAGCGATGATGTCAAATGTGAGGGTGAATACAAACAAATCCTGCTTTCACGATGTTGTTGGTATGATAAAGACTAAAGATGTTGAATATGTCCCAACATTACCTTGACCTGCCCGTTATTCTAAATTACCGACAAAATGACCTCCTGAAAACAATTTTATGATTGAATCACCTGCACCAATAACTCACTGTGAGGGGAAAAATTACAACAAAAAATACAACACAGCATCTGTGATGTGTCAAAGTCTTAAACATGATTAGCAATGAGAGGAAAATAAAATTATCTTCATAACTGTCATCATATGACAACCATAATCCAAGTTCATAACTGACTTTTGTTAAGTGTTTAATTCTTTATATGTTTAATAATGTGAACTGAGGGCAAGTTTATTTGTAAAGCATCTTTCAGCAAACAAAGCGTATCCCACACCACATCACAACGGCAAAGAAAAAATAATAGAGAATAAAACATATAAAAACAAGGAAAGGAAAAATAACAGGAGGAGAAAAGCAGCTGAAACAAGAGATAAAATGAAGAATTAGCATTTGTTGATTAAAATTCAAACTCTAATAATATTTAAAATGTACAGTGGACTGTTGCCATAAAAAAAGATAACTATGATTTATTTATAACAAGGCAGTTTAGATTTTTTTGGAGAAGTTCTGCTTTTTAAACCAGGGGAAAAATAATGTATCATTTTGTACATAATTTATCAGTTTTGTGCATCATTGTATTATTTAACTAATGCTTAAATTGATTAATCTGAATTTTGATGAATATTATTTTATCACAGCAAAAACATAAAAAGTCGAAGGTTTTCCAAATCCAAAAATGTACCTGTTATATATTTATTTTTTCTTCATTTAAAAACCATTTAAATCATTTTTCTCATCTGCTTATCAATATAAAAATTAATCAGACATTAATTAAGATATGAATCACTGAATTATTTTAGATTTTGACTTCTTAACACTTCTAACTTCATCCTATCAGTTTCCAAATAAAGAAAGAAATGTTATTTTTCTACCACAAACATGTCATTATTGCTGCAAAAAACTCAACTCTGTTTCAAACTCTGCCATCAACAAGTATTGTTTTTAAGTCAAACTTATTTCTCCATGACTACCACATAATAATGTATATTTATTCATGCATTGTTTATTTTGGAGGGGACATAACACATTAATGAACATCAGAAGAATATACAGATGAAAGTATTTCAGCAGCACCTTAACTGTTAAATTTCATTTGCAGTTCCTTTGGCAGGTTACAAACCGTACATCAACAAAATATGTCAAGAATAAAATCGATGGTGATAGTCTCAACAAACAGTGCATGATGTTTGTGTTGTAAAGTTTTATTATTATAAGATGCTGATTGTGATAATAATAAAACATTTTAAAGTCATCATTAAAAACTTTGTAGTGATTATGGTACAAAGATATTGAGTAACTATATCCAACTAATAAACTATTCATTTTTTCATACATAAAATTGAAAAGTGTTGCATTGCTCTTTATCCTTTGGGACCTTTCATGTATGAAAACTACGTAAGTGTTGATTCAACTTTAACTTTTAGTTTGGCTAATAAAAGTCTTGTTTAAAGAAAAAATATTCATGTTACTAAGTTAAGAGCTAAATCCTAAAATGAACCCTACATCACTAAAAAAGGATGATCATACAGTCACATTTGATAAAGCACAATGAATGTGACTTAATTGGTTATTCATATTGATAGTATGAACATAACGATATGGACATTCTTATCACACATTTGTAACAAAATGTGAACTACAGTTGTTTTGAAAAATCAGGTAAAGTATTCTTAATATTTAGTACATTCATTTTTAAGTCAGATGTGTTGCTAAATTTTTCAATTTATAAAATGTGGTTATTAAATTCTGGTAATTATTTGTTTCTATGATTTGACATAAAGATTAAAGTTTACTAACAGATTCATCAATTCAATTTGATTTTAAGTCACTTTTTTGCATGAACACGTTGGTGTGAGTCACCTTATGTTCAGCTAAAGAGCAAAAGTTCAGATTCAGATCCAAACTTTTCAGTGACGTTCTCACATTGTTGTGAGGTGCCTTAAATCCAATGTAGTGCTTGAATTTTAATGTTGAGTTCAAGGTTTTAAAAGAGCTTGTATTTGGTTCAGTTTTTATTAGTCTGCAGTTTGACGTTAACGGCCTGGACCATTTGACAAAGTACGCATGAGTCATTCACATGTGGACTCAATGTGGTGCCAGTGTTGTGTGATTAACAAAATGTTCTCTTAATTACATCTCTGATGTTTTGGAGAAAGATTAAAATTATGTCTCTGTTTAAAATAAGACAAAGACACTTAAAAATATAAAATATAAAAACAGGATTCTTACCTTCCTCTCAGGTGGTTAGTTTATGTTTTCTTGTATTGACCTATTCTTCCTTGTAAACTTCAAGAAGCAAATCGACAAATGTTTACCTTCTTAAATCAATTATTTCCATTTAATTCACACAAAATAAAATTCAATATTGTCCTTACAAAAAGGAGGTTCTGTTTGTTTTTATGCACTTGAGGGGACCAGGACTCGACTGAAAACTTTGTTGTGGGGACTTTCAGATACTTTTCATGTCATTACAAAACTTACAAAGTTAGACAGATGCTTTAACCTTATAATGCCAATTGTATCATATTTGATACATCTTTTTTATAATACCTCTATCTACTCAGTATGATCGACAAATTACAAAAAATACATCTTAATACAATCAGATAAATGATAAAAATGTCCATAAATGGATTATCAGTTGCCAAAAACACCTAAAGTATCAAATGAGATACAAAAAATCTATATGTCAAATTTAATGGACATTTTTTTTATTTTTATGATTTTAGCAGAAAGTGAAACAAACATTTAATCTCCAAAAAAATTAGAATTTTCTGGCTATAATCTTCGGTCTTGGGCCTTACAGGGTTAAATTTCTTTTTTATCTTTGCTTCATTCATAAACACAACTCTGTCCTCGTTATAATGAAACAAATGAAAGTTTATGTCTTATGATTGTCTGGTTGTTTTGTTCTTTCTGGACCAAGACTCGGCTGGAGGACATTTTTGTGTGGACCTTCTGTTTCCGCATCAATTTTCACTAGCATGCAGAAAAAAGTTTTACATTATCCCTCCAGTTTTATGTCACTCATTTCACACAAAAACTGAAACACAACATTGTCTATATAATCTAAAATAAGACTTACATGTGTTTGCTTTCATATTTATCGGACCAGCGTTAAACGGAAATTTGTTGAGAGGAATTTTATCTTTAACAAACGAGCAGAGGGCAGTGCTTCATCTTTTTAATACGTTTTTCTATTTATTTTTAATTAGCCCAAACACAAAACAGCACTTCATGTAGTATTCACAATAAATGCAAAAAGGAATACATGTATTTGTGTTTTTGTTTTTGTCTAAAACAAATCTCAACTGAAGTCTTTGTCATGAGGAAAATTTGGAAAATGAGGAAACTTTTCAATCATTTTTGTAACATATTAAAAATACTATTGTCCTCACAAAAAGGAGCATCTGTTTGTTTTTATGTACTTGAGGGGACCAAAACCTGAATGAAAACTTTGTTGTGGGTATCTCCTGGTTACAGAGTAAAAATGATCAAGCAAACAAACAGAAGATCTTTAAAACTTTTTACATTAAAATTTTATTGTATTTGTTGAATTTAGTCTACAAGACAACACTTAATGTTATTTTCAAATAAACAAGTACATGAAAGGACTAAATACATTTATTTGTTTAAATATTTGTCAGGACCAACTCTTGATTGAAAACTTTATGTGAAATATGTATTTTGTGTGTAAACCTTTACACGCAAACAGAAAATTAACATTTTTAATTAATTACTTCCACTTAATTCACACAAACTAACACCTAAAGTTATCCTTAAAAATGAAAATGTTTCGGTTTTATGTACTCGAGGGGACCAGGACTTGACTGAGGACTTTGTTGTTGTGGGGACTTTCAGATTTCAGTATTAAACTTGCAAATTTAACACAGGTAAATGTTTTAAATTCCTTATTATCTTTACTTAGTCTACAAACACAATGATGTCCTTGTTAAATAAAATAAGTATAGCTGTGTGTTTGTGTGGTCTTGTTTTTATGTACTTGTGTGGACTAAGACTTGACAGGAAGTTTTTTTGTGAGGACTTTATGGTTTGTGTGTAAAGATCAACAAACACAATTTAAATAAAAAATGTTTTAACTTGAAGATTGTTGAAATCAAATCAAATCAAACTTTATTTATAAGGCACTTTTCATACTTAAAAGCAACACAAAGTGCCTCACAGAGGCTAAAAGCAACATAAAAACAGAAAACCCAGCCATCCCCCTCCCACAAATACATAGACATATCCAGACACACACTCGCAGACATCAACATACGCACACACACACCCGCGCCCACACACACACACCCACACACATTCATACGAGCTGTCATAAAAGAGAGAGAGAGACATGGCTGGGCAATGAGGACTGAGGCAAGGAATAAGCTAACTTTGGAGGCCATCAACACCGAGGAGGGCTCCCGGCCCACGAGAAGCGCAGCCGGAGGCTTCCCGCTCCTCGCAGACACGAGGCCCCACACCACAGTGCAAGAATCTCTGGCCATGCAGGCGGAGCCGTCCCCCGGCAGCTGCCCCACAAGTGGACCAGGAGCAGCTCCTAGTGTGGAGAGCCCCCATGAGAAAGCACTGGTGCTAAAAACCATCATACTAAAACAATAATAAAAAATATAAGAAAAGAAGAGAGATAAAATAACATAAAGTGGATAACTGAAATACCGTAAAAAAATTAAGAATTAAATATGATAAAAAGTTTGACTACAAGAATAAATAAGTTATAAAGTAATAGAAGAATAAATAATAAAGGAATAGATAAGTCGTTTAAATCAATTAAAAGTTAGATTAAAAAGGTGGATTTTAAGCCTCTTTTGAAAAGTATCAACAGACTCTGAAAAAGGCTGAAATATAAGAAGACATTTTAGGCCACAGCTTTGACACCTTAACTCATCAAAGATAGTTATATTTCAACACCATCTTAGCATTTTGGTTTTTGGTTTTTTTACATAATATCTGTTTCATTCATAAATATTTTAGTACTTTCAAGCTTCACTTACTCTGTCCTTAAGTTGAGCTGCTTTGTTTATCCTTTGTTGATTTAATTCTGCTTTTCCAAAATAAAAGACTTGACAGAAGAAAAAAAAAAGGTTAATCAAAGTTTAAGTTTACCTAGGTACATATGTGTGTTTTGAGGTCTGGTTCCCGTCAGTGGTGCAGTTTTTCTGTCATTTTCATAACTGTGTCTCATATAATTTACATTTCTCTAAATGTGTCAGTAAAATAAACACTTGGTTTCAGTTTACGGAGAAAAATTAACACTCAAAACTGAACAAAAATGAAAAAACTTTCATTACACGGGTATATATTTCAAAGGGTTTCACCCGGAAAACAGCAGTGCTCTTTTATTCTGATCATGTGTTGATTTTAATTACATTTTAGATAAATTACTGAAGTATCATAAAAAGGGAAATATTAACAGCATTTAAACATTTACACTCTTTTCAAACAAATATTTTAGATGATTGCTAAAGACTTTTATGTAAATGACCAACATGTATTTTGTGATTTTATAAATAGATCTTATATCATTAAAGTTACTTTTCTGAATGTTTAACTATCTGCCAGCAAAAGAAAGTTTGATTATGGCTCAGATCAGTCCTTATAGAGTTAACTGTATCATTCTACTAAAAATCATTGTAAATACATTTATTTTGCTGTTAAATGCAATCAATTAAAACAGGATAACATTTGTTAACAAGGTTTAAATTATATAGCACAATTTGTTATGAAAGAGTTTAAGAGCTTTTAAAGAAAAATACATCTCTAAACTTTGAAACATGCCTTAATGACAAACATCAATAATTAATCTGAACTTTTTTTGAGAATATTGTCATTTTGAACGAGCTTTTTCAACAGAAGCAGCTTATTTCTCCTTATTTTATTTATATTTTATATTTTCAGAGGAAAATCAGCATTTGAAACAGTTTTCCCGATACTAAAGTCTGAGACTGATGATGTTTCAACTCCCTTTGAAATAATCCATCTGTAGATAAGGGCCACTAGAAAAACTTTCTTTTAGAGGTTGAGCGTTTTCATAAAGGTAATATGTCAAAGAAGTGAGGATTGCAAGATTAAAGTCGGAATTCTTAATTTTTCCCAGAATTTAATTGCTTTATAGATAACTGATTTTAACTGTTTTAAATTGAAATTTTAATAGCATTTAAATATTTATTGCAATGCTTACTTCCAAGACTTTCATGTAAATTACTCAGGATATTGACATTTTTCATGGACTAACAAAACAATAGTTCAACATCCGAAAAAATAGTCCAACCTCTAAAGTTTTTGTTACACAATTTTTTTTTCATTTTTCTAATATTTTACACCGCTTATACAACCCGATGTTCTCAGACTTGTATGTAAATTTAAGTGATTTGGATTCACAGTTTTGTTTTTGTGTAATATTTCTGTGTAATGTCAGCCTTAACTTAATTCACATTGTTCTCATTTTGATAGAAACTTTCTTAAAAGATATTTTTGGGGCCTTTTTACACCTTTATCGACAGTGAAGCATCTCAGAATTGGGGAAAAGCGGCAAATTGGCTGTCTGCATAAAGTGAGAGCATCAATATGCTACATGCATGATCACTAACTCCACCGACACAGCTGCACATCGGTGGAGCTTTTCAAACCAAACATTTAATTTATGTTTTCTTGGCAGAGAAGATATTGTACAACAAAACAAGAACAGCATTTCAACAAACAAGATTTCCTGTCCATCCCTAAGGCTTAATCTATCTGTTAAAAAAAATATTTATAATTTCATTTTAGATTCTTTTGTTCTTTTTTCTGTGCTGTCATTGTATGAAGGCTTGTAGCTTTTATATGTTAGTTCTTTATGATAAATATTCACCGCCATATGATCAGAATCATATTTCTCATGAGTAAATTTCTGTCCTGATTTTTTATAAGTTATTTGAACTGAAATCTTTTCAAAAATTGATAATTTAAAGGATCACATCTGCCATGTGTACAGACATTTCTTTTTGTGTCCAGGTCTAACTTATCATCTTTGTTAGCCATCAGGCTCAAATAAACCTCAATTTTCAAAGACTTATTTCAGTGTAAGTGAAGCCTATTTCAGGTGTTATATGTCCTTAAAATTCTCTTTTTTATTCTCTTTGTGACTGAGCAAACACTTTCCTTGTATCGTTCATATACTTAAAGCCTGAACAAATGATGAAAATCAGAAGAAAAACAATGTAATAAGATATTTACTGAAATGCCAAACATTCGATAACTCTAATTGGCTGTTCAGACAATCTAAATGATAAAAGATAAAGCCTTTTCTACTGCATCAAAAATGTAATCCAGAATTTTTCATCAGGCATACGTTGTTTTTTTTTCTATTGAAATAACCTCCCACGGCCCGTCTGCAGTCCAGGTCCACAGTTTGAGAAGCGCTGTGTCATGTGATAAAAGTGTCAAACTGTTTTAGCGCCTTTGGAGTGAATCAGAACAATACAAAGAAAATCAATAACAAGAGAAAGGAAATATTTATTTGATTCTGTACCTTGAGAAAAGTGGAAATGAAGAGAAATAAGTCAACATATTAAATTATAATAAAACATAATGTTAGTTGTTTAATTAAAAAGTTGTGGATTATTTTTCTCTTGTTGCTGAAGTCTATTCTAACCTCGTACTTATTTTACTTTCTTTTTCATTTTTTTAGTGTTCATCATATTGAGGAACAGACTCTGATGTTTTATCATTTCAAGGTAACAAAGATTGAATATGTTTTTAAAAATTATCTGATAAAGAAGGAATCATAACAAATAAAACTTTGAATAAACCAGCTCAGCATGACTTGTTATGATAGATATGACTATAGTGTACCCTGGGATTGTAGTTTGATGTTGAGCTTTGAAGCTAAAAATTAAACAAACGCTGTTTTCAGGACTGTAAAGGTCCCATGTCCTGAATAAAATCAAATATCTCTTCTATTAATGTTGTTAGAGCATAAGAACATTATGAACACCTTTAACTAAACTCTCAGATCACAGAGAAAAACTCTGCTTCTTTAAAGAAAATGCCCCTAAAAACCCTCTGTTTTGACTTCCTGGGGTTTATGATGTCATAGCGATACTGCCTCCACCTATGTAGGCAGAAGCCTTGACTGCTTTGGAACCCCTCCTGCCACCTCCCATCAGACATCGTTTGGGCAGCCAATCAGTGCAGAGCTTATTATAGCAGTCTCCTAATAGCCCCGCCCTGTTAGGTCCAAGCATTTCCAAAGGGGACTAGTGGCTGCATGTGGGTAGTGCATTTGCCTCACAGCGAGAGGGTTTCTGGTTCAAGCCCTCGGTTGGATGGACAGGGCCTTTCTTTGTGAAGTAACGTGCATGCGTGGCTTCACTCCGGCTTCCTCCCACAGACCAAAAAACATGCTCAGTAGGTTGATTGGTGACTCTAAATTGTCCTTTGCTATGAGTGTGAGTATTGGTTTGTCTCTCTATGCGGCCCTGTGATTGGCTGGCGATCGGTTCAGGGTGTACCCCCACCCCCTTGTGACTCTAAAAGGGATAAGCTGTATAGAAAATGAATGAATGAACGGGCTGTATGTGATCCTCTACAGAGACAACACTTTTCTTTTATTTAACTTAAATCAAATCCTTGCTTGATAGACATCCAGGACATGGGACATTTCAATAGTCAGAAACACGAAAATCCCCAGGAAAATAAAGTAAAAAAAGAAAAATCACTGATTAAAGGTTCAGATATAATCTGGTGTGGATGTTCTTTTGAAAGTGAGCTTTAAAAACATTTTAAGATGGAAGAACACTCATTCTTCTTTCTTTACTGATCAGAGTTTTACTGTTTCAAACAACGTGCCTTAGCTTTATGGGGCAAGGAAAGACAACTCAAAGGAGCAGACTACATTCATGGCCTTGTCATCGTGACGCCTCCGTACACGAGGATCAAGTTTTGCATCATCTTTCTTAGGTTCTGGCATAAAGTCTGCACTTAACTCTGTTTTGAAACAGGTTCAATTGTGACCTAATTCATCTTTGAAAGGTTAGATCGGCAGAACGTTTAAACTAAACAAAATATTGTCATACACACAAGACTTTTTTATTTTTAATTTGAAGTCACTGCTGTTGATCACGACACAGCAAATGAAATGTATGTAAATGTTGTTTAAACATTAGGATTATTAGTTATCTTAAGATCATTACCTTAATCTTCAACAGATTGAATGTAAAATCCATCAATCACTTTTTTTAAGCTCATACAAATTCAATTACAGTTCAAAGTGCTGTGAATTGAGAGATACATAAAATGATAATAATCATGGATTTTGCTTACAACCACCCAGCAAATAAAAGCTTAGTAGAGATTCATCTACTAAGTAGTGTTTCACTGTAATTCTAATGATAGTATGTAGGACATCTAGAGGATTTAGAGACTAATGCACACCAGAAAAGCTCAAGTAAAAGAAATCATAGAATTATGATGAAAAGAAAAAAAGAAAAAATGCAAAGGAGTGAACCCAAACTGACCAGAGATGAATACAAATCTAAAATTACATTGAAGATAGATAAATATATTTTAGAAATGTGCTAATGGATTAAAATTAAATTTAGAATGTTTAAATGTAAAAAGATAAAAACTCTATCAACATGATGCCCCAGGCGTGTGAAAGTCCTGCAGCCTCGGTTCGTCTCCTGCTGTCACAGCTCCATCTCTTCATATATATCAAATGAGCCTTTGTTGGAAGTTTAGGAAGAACCACAATAAATTTACACACAAGGAGCCTTATTCAACAAACAACTGACCTGAGAAACCTGCAGACTGAAAGCATCAAACAGGGAATTTCTCAGAAGAAGAGACAAACTGAAAGATTAACTGAGAGAGTCACAGACAGGAAGAGGACTGAATGGTGTCTATCATTTAAATCTTACGACATATTCTACCCCTGTGGACACATACCAGCTGGATTAAGGTAAATATGGCTCCCTATTTTTCATTTTCTGTCTGTTTTGGCCAAGAAATGGAGGAAATAGCAGGAAGCCTCCTATTCTTGAGATTTCTGGCGTGTCTTGTGCTTCCAGTCTGAAACCTCTGGCTTGAATACATGCTCGCCAAAGTGATGCACACGCTGCTGCTCTCATGCAAAGTAAAATGCTTCTGGTGTGAGAAATGTGCCTAAGATATGTTGAAATTATCTCATGTTATTTATATTTTCATTGCTTGATATCACTATTGATAACTGACATATTCCTAATTTGTTAATCAAATAAAGAACCAAATTATCTGATGTCATCGGCTTTCTCATTGCTATTTGTCACTGTTACGTACGAGCTCACATATTTTTAAATTGAACACAGTATACACTGCAAAGGAGAGGATTTTTTGACGACTTCAACATGAATAGGATCATTAACCACATCCCTTTAAAATTTAATTTATCATTCTTAAGCACCTCCCTTTCATACTTTTTGTCCTTGTATGAAATTTTTGCGCTTTATATCCAATATTTGGTATTTATTTTCGTTGGTTCAGTCTTTACCTACCATTCTCTCTTGGGTTTGGTTTATGCAAGCTATTTGCAGGCTTCTACCACTCCCACACACATACTTTATTACATCCGTCAAAGAAGTTATATTGTTACTGACGCATTTTATTTGTATGGTTATTAGCAAGATTACACAAAAACTATTGAACAGATTTGGCTTAAATTTTCAGGAGGTGTTAATGTTAATGTCCCAACTTAAAAATGATTTGATTCTGGTGGTGATCCAGATAACTGCCTTTAGATCGATCATTTTTGCTCAGTAACTATCTAATTAATAATGATAACAACATGATTCAGAGTGCTAGGTGTGCGTCTTCAGGGTCAAGTAATATGTGAGCTAGCTTGGCAGATGTTTTGCTCTCCGAGTGTTCTCTAGTTTTAATGTGTTTTTTACGTGCATTATGTTTCTATAACGTGTAAATAAAATAAATAAATAAATAAAAACAGTAATTTCCATCCATTTGTCCATGCCACAATACAGTTTGTTCCATTTGCCTCTGAATTTGCAGACAGCACGGTAAAAATTCCCCAGATGTTTTTTGCTTATTGGACAAACACTGTTAAAACATCACAGCCTTGTTAAATTGGGCTGTGTATAGGAGACCATAACAATACTATTATATATTGTTCAATCAATCAATAAAACTTTATTTATATAGCACTTTTCCTACAACATATGTAACTCAAAGTGTTCTACTTAGTTACATGCCATGAGTTAAGAGGAAGCTTACTGTAGCATAAAGTAAATCCAATATAGTTTTATTTTATACATTTTAACTAAAAGTGCATTATTTGCGGCAGCTTCCAGAGGCGCCACTTCTAAGATTGTCTCCTTCATTTGAAAATCAGCATCGTTGTAAAAAAAGAGTCATGTCACAACGGCACAAACTAAGTTAAAACTCAAATAGTTTCAGAGCAGGCTTTAGTGTGGACCAGAATGTAGAGCTGGTGTGTGAGGTTACAGGCTTATTAGTTTCAGTGTAACATCTCTTACTGTTGCCACCAGCTCTCAGCTGACGTTCATTTATTTACTCAAACTGTGCATGGCTGTTGGCGTCAAGACTCTTTTTTACAATGATGCCGATTTACAAAGAAAGAGGACAAGTTTTGAAGTGGAGTTGTTTCAATGGGGTTAAAACTACACAAAAAATGCCACAGTAAATTCTTTACAGTGTTCAACTTTTCCTCTACAAAGCCCCCGTGTTCGGGGCTATTTTGTGATGCCACATACAGCCAATGAATACTTCAACCAGCAATGCACTGCTTCCCTCTCACCAGCTGTTCAGGTCAGAGTTCTGCAGTTGGGTCAGGTAGCATCACTGGAGCACAAACCGATAAAATCAAACTTCCTGGATATTATGAAGATGGGTTATTCCTGAATTTCTCCTGGTTGCAAAGCAGGCAAAACAAACGCTCAATATTCTGATTTACAACAAATCAGAATTTGCCAATTTTGTTTGTTGTTCTGTTGGACATCAGGGCTTACCCCACTGCAACAACAGACACTGTGTTTGCACGCTGATTTACCGAACAGAATAATCACTCAAAGCTCTGCTGAAAGGTCAAGGAGAAGTGTTGTTACTAAGTCCCACTCATGTTGGAGTCTTCGGGTTCACATATCTGCACCACCAGGTTACTTATGATCTGTCCTGCTCCTCCGTTCTCCATCCCTCTTTCTTCCATCTGCTAAAGATCTTCCTCTGTGTACTCTGTTGCATAAAGATATCCTCTCGTGGTCGTGACTACTGGCATCTTGTCTTTTATTTAGTTGAAATCTCTAATTTTAGTTCAGTTCAAGTAAGAGTGACGTTCAATACACAGGGCCTTTGTCCAGGAAAAGTTCAACACCGTCAATCTTACTGAAGAATCTAGTCAAGCTGATGTTTTTAATAAGTTTGAACCTTTGAGTGGGTTAATTATTGGGCTTTCTGTGGCACCATATACAGCTATCTATTATCCGCCTTGGATATCTCCCCTTAGGGACAAAGCTTCAAGTTCCTTTATTGAAACTCATATTAACTCGTGCCATGGACCTCGAGCAACCTCACTTTAAAAAATCCTAACGATCCCTTTAAAGGTGAAAAGGGATTTAGATGAAGACTTTATCTCTTGTCACTCTGCACAGGCCTAGTGGGCATAAAACTTGCATATAGAGAATCAGGATGATTGAGCTAGCTGAGGACCTCGGGCAGTGACCAAAAAGAGGCCCTTTATGTCTAACGTCAAGTTTTTGATTAAAACAAAAGTTTCTGGCTGCAGTAACTTCATGATCTTCAGTCTAACTTTTATCTAGAAGAGAGGAAGCAGAGTCTGAATCATAACAAATATACTGAAAAGGGTTAATCTCCTCACTGGTGTAGCTCAGAGCCCCTGTGACTTTTAGTTGTGTTTTGCCTGTTTGTTTCCATGACAATGATATTTTGGGTACCTATCCAGGTCCTAAAGAGCAAACTTAAAACAGCACAGTCTTTTCTTCACCAGCGGAATGAAAACAGGGAATACTCAAACATGCTCACAATGGTCTCAGGCCATCTCTTTGTGAAAACAGAGGATCTCCTCCTGCATTTAGAAAATAGTCCAGTCTACACGTGAAGGTTTCAAAAACATCGCCCACATGAAAACGCATAAACACACTGTTGGGCTGCAGATACAGTATATGTTACTAACTAGACCGACGCAGACACGTAATGGCGGCCATGCGTCTCTTTCATCAGTTTTTATGTCAGATGTGCAGCGCAGTAGCATACACATGATAAGTGGGATTAGTGTCGAGGCAGAGGATACGTAACAGAATCAAAACAGCAGCAGGAACAACTACAGAGAAAAGCTTTAAAGACAAACTGATGGATCAAGACCAAAGTCATGAACATTTAAATGATGTGAGACTGACAGACTCAACATGGCGGTTAATTTAGTTCACAGGCGACAGCTTTGTATACCATGAGATCACATTAGCTTCAGTGTTGTTGCCATAGGGCTACTTTCTTAGTTAGAGGTAGGTATAAATGACAGAGAGGGACAGAAAAGCTCTCATTAGTAAGTATTGTAACAAAATGTATGTCTTTTGACTCAAATAGTAATATTTAAAGGTGCTATGAGGACAATCTATTACCGGCAACATTAAGACTCTACTACCCATGAGCATGCGCGGTGACTGTCGTAATGCTGCGTTACAGTAACCTCGGAAATGGGAGTGACATCATCTCCAACTTATCAGCGTTCCAGTTGAAGTCGGAAAAAAACATTCTGATCTACCAGGCTATTGTTAGCTGTTGTTAGCACGGCCTGCGTTGTTGTTCACAAACATCACATGAAGAATGTGATTATCACTATGGCAGCATTTTTGTAAATATAAGTCTAACAATACTATGTGTACAGCTGATCTAGAGCGACACACCCCAGTCAGAAGTGCAAATAAATTGATTATTACAGGAGCTAAATAACTGTTCACACTGGGGGCATCCATCTTCGATTGTCAACTCGGGGGTGGCGAGGTTTCACCAAGTTCCCAGTGGGAAATTCTGATTCCGGGGACGTTCCAGTTTCAGTTTCCTACTCAGAACCCGCAAATTCCTACTTCTGACTACAACTGGAACGCACCAAAAGACCTAAGCCAAAGCGTGTGTTTGTTGTGATGCTAATAAATGCAGTTCGGACCTTCCTCAGAACTCTGTGTTGCTTTACAACTTCTTTTTTCAACAACTTACAGGATGCAAAGCGACGAGGTAATGTTTCTCTTTCTAGTTACGTAGCGGTAGTTTTTGATGTGTGACAACAAGCAATTTTTGGAAAACTTAGTATCGTAGTTTTGTAGCTGGCTATATATCGCTTTTTACAGCCCGGTGCTCTAAGACGTGTCCGAATACTATAAATTTGCTCTAGTTTTAATTGTCTTGTTCCCGAAGTTGAGTATCCAGTCCAGCCCTGTACGATCCGACCGCAAGCTAAGGAATAGCATTTATAGATAACTTATTTTGATGCTATAAAACTCATCTTAAAGTGTGTATTTTGATCAGGCATACATTTAAAAGTGAGACTTTTTTGTAATTACTTAGAAACTCCTCACAGTCCCTTTAAGTTCATGAGCTAATCAGAATTCAGACCAGAGTCAGCTACATTGTTAAAGATCAGGTTTTCGCATGTTTCACTTGAGGCCTTTGTGGTGCATGATGGGTAAATATCTGCAAAGATCACAGTACTTCATTGCAGCGTGTATACTGTACATTCACAGGAATTAACCAAGCAAAATGTCTGAGTTCTGACCTGAAAGCATTCCATGCAAATAACATCTCGGTTTGAGCACAAGGAATTCTGGTATGTAAATTAACCAAAGTGGCAGACATTATAAGATTTATGCTTTATTAACTTGCTCATTTGAGTGAACCAGAAGCGGGTAAACGGCACATAAGGTAACAGAAGCTTATATTTTACAGTGTTTGTCATAATTAAGAGGCTGCCATATTGTTTAGGCAGTGATGTGACGTCACAAGTCGTAACTTGGAGTACACCGACCTGGTACGAGTTCACGGGTCGAAAGTAACGAGTTACTGCCGTTCCAGTGCATTTTCATGAGTTGCAGGTGGGAAAAACACGAGTTACGGGTTGCCTGGAGCGCAGTATAATACTTGTAGAGTCAACCATCCCTCCTGTACCCCAATTGGATGTTGGACAAGTATCAATTCACAGTAAAAAAAATACAGCAGTGTTTACGCTGAGTTAACATGTTTGTGTTAATATGGAGTTAACAGTAGTAGTTAATAAATATATACAACTTACAAATACTGTGAACCTCTGACTTTTTTGTGTAAAAAATTTAATAAACAAAACTGTGAAAAAAAAAATATATATATATATATATACTGTAAATTATGAGATAGTACATTTCAAACACTCAATAGAAAAGGGCCGTCAAAAATAATCTTTCAATCGATGCATCATGGTGCGGGTATAGTTGCGTCGATGCAAAGACTTGTAATTTTGCGGAGGCTGCCGTGTCAGTTTTGTTTCGTATGAGAAAAAAACAGGTTAAGGAAGATTAGTCTAATAAATTCCTATATTTTGATTACACTGAAAATACATTTTAGCTGCAGTTGATTTCAAAGTCATTTCAAATAAATAAAAGGAGCTCATATCTATCTGGCTAGTTGTATTTTTTATCTTAAAAGAAGCCTAGTGGAATCAAGGATACTTCTGACTATGTTGCATCGTGAGAAATTGAGATGTTGAATCATGAAATTTGTGAAGATACACAGATGTAGCATAGATGTGTTGATCAAGCATTGTTGAGAGTTACAAAAGCTCTGATAGCGTTAATTGTGTATGCAGTTTGCTGTGAGCTAATGAGTTACGGTGACTATACAGCAGTGACATTAGGTAGAAGTCAGTGAATTGAGCAGGCAGTATTATGTTGTAATTTTGCAACAGAACAATGTGTGTTTTTTATCTGAGTATTTTATTTCAACCTGTATTTAACCAGATAGGCCCCACTGAGATCAGGATCTCATTCACAGGGTTGGTGTGGCCAGGAGGTCAAGCACACATCATAATTGATACAAATTCAAGCGCATGCATGTCCAGATTACTGAAAACATACAGTAAATATGTGTGGATCCACATTTCTCTGTGGCAGTTTTACATTAAAAATGTGATTTTAAAACACGTCACTTTGATTTTACAGTAACTTTAAAATGCATGACTATAAAACTCCAGTGTTCTGTTGTGAAAGTTTTTTGTTTTTTGTAAATAGGGTTAGTAGGATAGGCTTTAGCTTCAGCCTACACCTTTTCAGTCAGTGAAATTCCCCAGAGTGTCTCATTTGTGATTCTAATATACTGTACATGCTTGTTCATGGAAAAAATGTAAATACAGATTGAATAAACTAAACTCGAAATTACAGTATGACGCTGTCAAGTGCTCGCAATACTCTCTTGCGATTGAACGTGGCTACTGTGTAATGAGTTAAGTATTATGTCTGTGCAGTGGAGGACAAAGTACTCAACTCCATTACTCGAGTGAAAGCATTGGTACTCCTTGTTAAATATTGCTCCAGTTAGTGAATGTTGTTGACTTTACAGAACCTAATGACTGAAACAACCTACTGTACACATCAACCTGCTTATAGAACCTGTAGAGACTATCATTCAGAGCAGCGATGACTGCAGGGATCAGGCTATTCCTAAGGTGCATTAAGGCTCGCCTTAGGAAGAGCCTGATCCCTGCAGTCATTGCTGCTCTGAATGATAGGCCACGCTGAATGTGTTTGTGTTTTGTTTTTGTGGTGTAATTTGTTGCCGTCTGTGTTTCTTTGTCTAAATCCTGCAGTGTTGTGAAAATGAATTTCCCCTTGGGAAAATAAACCTAATCTAATCTAATCTAATCTAGAGTAAAAAGCTTGTAAAGTATATTATGAAGTCTATAGAAATGCCAATTAAAATATGGTTGATTTGGCAAAAGGAGAACCATTGCCATTTTCTTTTTTTTTTTTTTAATTTAACGATATGAATCATTCTTTATTTGGACATTCAGATTGGTGCTCTGCTGTGGAATCGTCGTCCTTATCTACTGTAGCCATCGTTAATGCCAAGACGAATCATTATCTGAGCAACATTAGCTCAGTGTTTACCTGCCCAATCTGAGTAGTGCATGCACGAGGCACAGGTATCACCACTTGAACAAATTCACACAGATCGCATTCTGGATGAGAAAAGAAATTTCATCTGCTGACTTCAAAACTATACTTTAAAGTAACGAGTGATGAGACCCTTCATGTCTTTCAAATGTATAAGTCCCAAGTTTCCAAAACTAATAATACTCAAGTAAAGTTCATAAACTTAGAAAAAATGTACTTAAGTAAAGTACTCAAATAAATCTACTTGTTTTACTGTCCATCCCTGTGTCTGGGTCACTGTAAAGTGCAGTATTATACTGTAAAACTATTCCACAGTGCTGTGAGTTCATCATTTAATTGATTTTAATCCATGGTTTTACCGTATTTTGTATCAAGGTTGTTTTGAAAACACAGCAGCTTATTCTCATCTATTACTTCCACCAGGAGGTTATGTTTTCAGGAGAGTTCGTCTGTCTGTCCGTCCGTCCGTCCGTCTGTCTGTGAACAAAATAACTCAAAAAGTTATGGATGGATTTTGGTGAAAATTTCAGGAAATGTTCAGCAGGGGAAATGGAAGAACTGTTTCAATTTTGGTCTTGTTCCGGATCACTGTCTGGATCCCCCATGACGAAAAATGCTATTTTCGTGAATAACTACTGATAAAAAATTAACTAGAAAAGCACTCGGAGAGCGCAGACCTCCGCCAGCACCACAGTCCTCTCCCATGTTGTGATTTTCACCATAAATATTAGTCCTACCTTTATTTCATGTAAATATTTAGATTCCTTGACCATGACAACATACCATTAGCAATTTGATTCATAATGATATCTATTTTAGTTCAATAGTTATTCACAAAAATCTCATTTTTCGTCATGGCAGCCAGACGCTAATCCGGATCAACACCAAAATTGAATCAGTTCTTCCTTTTCCCATGCTGAACATTTCCTGAAAATTTCATCAAAATCCATCCATTACTGTTTGAGTTATTTTGTTCACAGACAGACAGACGGACAAACAAACTCTTCCAAAAACATAACCCCCTTGGCGGTGGTAATAAAAGTAAAATAGATATCATGATGAAACCAGTTGCTAATGGTATGTTTTCATGGTCAAGGAATCTAAATATTTACATGAAATAAAGGTAGGACTAATATTTATGGTAAAAATCACAATATGGCAGAGGACTGTGGCGCTGGCGGAGGTCTGTGCTCTCCGAGTGCTTTTCTTTTTATCTCTGTTACTGTGAACAGCTGCACTATACTTTTGAAATCACCACAATTATGATCCAGCAATTCACTATGAAGTTTAATAGATATTTTTATCAGTGGAAATTTAACTGCAAGCAACAGTTTTGATTATTTCTCTAAATTGTCCTTTACAAATGCATTATGTCAGTGCTGCAGGAACAATTACAGCTCCATTTTTTCCCGACAGACATGATGTTTCCTCGTCAATTTATAGTCTTCTTATATTTGAAGTCGTCTCGTGGGCCTCACAGAGGGAGTAGGGGAGGCTCGTGTGACCCCTGGCCACCAGTTGCCCACCCCTGATGTAGCTGGAGACATAAATCCTCTATTAGAAGTCTGGAATACGTATGAAAATAAATTCTGTGATCGTCTGGTGAGAAATTGATGACTTTAAGGCTGTTTGTGGTAGTGAGGTTTCTTTGGCTGTATTTTCCTACTTATAAACTTGTGATACGTTTTTTAAAATAATGATTAAAAGCTTCACAATGAGATGGTGCATAAACTGTGTTTTCTCTGCTGCTTTGACAACCACTGCTGACCAGCTCCTTCACTGCTTCTTCTGTCTTTTGTTTGTTGTGTTTATTTTATATATTTTAATATTTTTAATGGTTGTCTTATTCCATTTGCACTATTTCTAGTTAATTCGTATTTCTTTTTAACAATTTTAATTTTATTAAATGTAGATTGCCTTTTGCACCCTTCTACTAAGTCGGATTCCTTGTATGTGTGAATGTAATCAATACCAACTCTGATTTTGAACACATTTAGCTGAAAGGCCCAGCTAAGATGGTCACTCGTTGAATCATAACACTGAGTTTTGATAGAGCTCAGAGGGAAATGTAGGGCAACAGTTTAAGTGATAGATGCTGCTATAAACTTGCAGTTATTTTAAATAGACGAGGAGGATGTTTCTTGCCGCAGTCAATGTTGAGAGTCTGTTGTGGAGCTGTCAAAGCTGTTTACAAGCCATCTGTCAAAAGGTGAGACATTTTAGTTTAATTTGATGTTCATGCTGATGTGCTTGGAATAAATAACTCACTAAGCATCAGTGCACCAGAAGATTGGTAAAATGGTAATTTTCCACTGGAGCCAGGAGACTTGGTCATCGCTTTTGATGAGCTTCAATGCTTTAAAGCCCTATTGGACACCCAGTACTTGGGATTTGACTTTGGACTAGGGCTGTCTCCACACCAGAACTTTAAACTGTGATTTGCATCTATGGAAACATACAGTATCAGACGGAAACGCTGTCAATGTTTTTGTAAAGTTCAGCGAAGAGAAGTTTGCCTTAAAGTTTGACTAACTCAGGTTTGTCCCCTACATCTGTATTTTGAAATACTTTAATGCTTCAGTTCTTAAAGCTACATTAGCAGTTAAAATATATTTTAATGTCTTAAAAAAAAACTTTTAGAGTCACTCTTTCAAGCCTTCATGTTTGACTAATTTACACTTTAAGGGGTTAAATTAACTTCTACCTACCTTCAGCCACTGACAACAGAAGGATGATGAGAGCTGTCCGGAGGTCCATCATCTCAGAGAACAACAGACGGAAAAAGACGATCAGACAGACAGGCGGAGGGATGGAGGAGGACTCACCGACGACTCCTCCTTCACAGACTGACTGACAGAGGAAACCTGCAGAGGAGTTAAACTGTGAATCAGTTCATCCTGCTGCACGCTGCACCTCTGCACATTTCCTCCCTTCAAAGAGCTGCTGCAGAGGGCGAGCGACAAGAAGAGAGAGTGAGCGGGAAAGACGAAGTGATGATGAAAAGGGAGGAAGAGGAAGAGGTGGGAGGAAGAGGTGAAGGAAGAGTTACTGAATTCAGCTTTTTCTCAAATCATGTTTGTGAGTCAAAATGTCTCAGAGACAAACAAGAACTTGAAGATACTGAAGCTTTTCTAACCATCACCAGTGGGATGCATCAGATCAGTCTGAGATTAAACAAAAGAGAGAAAATTTACTTTTTAAAATCAAATCATCTGCACCAGCTTCCTGTGATGGAGCACCATGATCCTCCTGCAGTCAAACTGTGCAGCAATAAAAACACAGTTAACCCTATAAAGCCAATTGTATCACATTTGATACATACTTTTAAAATACCTCTATCTACTCAATATGATCAACAAATTACAAAAAAACATCTGAATACAATCAGATAAATGATAAACAAAATGTCCTCAAATAGATTATCAGTTGCCAAAAACACCTAATGTATCAAATGAGATACGAAAAATCTATCTGTTGAATTTTATAGACATTTTGATTTTTATTGATTTTAGCAGAAAGTGAAACAAACATTTCAGCTCCAAATAATTTAAAATTTCTGGCTATAATCTATGGTCTTGGGCCTTAAAGGGTTAAGTGACACTGGACCTTCACTGGGTCCCACGTTTCCAACCCAGTGGGACTTTTGAACAAGTTTCTGGTTAACTGTCTGAAAAAAGTTTCTTTCTGGCCTCCTCGGGAACTCTTCAAGAAACTTTCATCAAGCTTTGCTCAAGCGTCTACCTATATACAAAGATGTACACCGTAATTTTACAGTAACTTACTGGCATGTAAAGGTTTTTACATTACCATTGTAATTGTAAGTACTGTAATTCCATCATATATTGATGACTGTATATTTACTCATTTATATATTTATAATTTGCTATTCTACAACTTCTTTAATGCATTTTATTTTACAGTGAACTTGCTGTAATTTAGTTTTTCATTATCATGTCTTTAACTGTTTTACTGATCATTTATTAGGAAAATATCATTTTGTTAAAACAAAAACAAAAAATATTTGCCTAAACATTTTTTAAGCCAAAACTTTGAATCATATCTTAAAAGAAATCTTGTCTGCTACTGGTCTGTTTTCCCAGGCAAAGTTTTCTCTCAATCTATTGCCCTTTTCAGTAATTTACTGTGGAGACAGTAAATTACAATAAAGATAGATTTAGATTTTTTGCTGTTAATTTTACAGGAATCAGTGTTTTCCCACATTTTTGCCATTTACAGTAATTTACTGTAAATATATATTTTTTTACAGTAGATAGCCGTAGATACTATGGTAAAATACTGACAAGTTTACAAAATCTGTTACAGTGTAGTAATTCGATTTTGAAGGTCACAGCACAAAGGTCACAGTAATGGAGTCTAATGTAGCTCAATATTTTACAATCTAAAATCACACTTTGCAATGATGTTCTCTCATTTAAAGGGATAGTTGTTGATTTTTGAAGTGGGGTTGCGTGAAGTACATGTCAAGAGCAGGAACATGTGCTACAGTGTCAGAGTTCACTTCTCTCTCTGTTCAGAAAACTTTGTATGAATGCTAATGCTTTACATGGTGATAAACTCTCTGCATAATTAAAGAACTGTGGGAGAAAACAAGCCAAAAAACCAGTGTGGGGTCATCACACACAACAAAGAGCTTTTTTTTTTTTTTTTTTTTTTTTACATCCACTTACTTTTTCAAATAAGCTACTTTGATTTGGCATTATTTTGAGACACGTCACAGTATGTGTCCTTACACCAGTGGTGCAGACAGCTTGCTTCACAGGAGAAAACAAATGCTTCTAAATGGGATAAATTGACTATTCTTGCAGTGAAATTGGCCGCTGTTTACTTTAGAATACTTGTACAAACTGGAGAACAAACAGGAGAAACTTTTGTAAACGTAGAGTCAACAGGTCTGAGCTTAAAATTCTGGAAACTGCTGTGAACCTTTTGTAAAATTTATAACTATAAGGGATGGATGATGTTATCAGTGTGATATCAGAATTGTATGATATTTAAATTTAGGCCAGTATTTAAGGCTAATGTATTGAGCATAAATATCGACTATGTATTGGCAGTAATATTGCCAAAATACTTGAATGTACCATGATGCTCTCATCATGGGTACATTTATAATACAAAGTTTCATTTTTTTAAGAGTTAAATGTTGTTTTTCTTGTTTTACATCTGTTCTTTACACAAATAGACTTTCACACTGAAATCAACAAGTCAATTTTCATAAAGTAAGTAAAAGACATTGTGCCCCTCACTAAAAATAAACTGGTACCAGCTATAATGAACTCAGAATAAAAAAAGAAATATGGGCAATGTAAGTTTGCACACGACAGCTCTAACACAGATGTTCTTCTCTGCTCTTTCAGTGGAGAAGGTCCCCTGGTACCTGGCTCTGCCAGTTTGGGGGTTTATGGCCAAAATGTTTGGAGACAGTTGACTGATCCAGACCAAAAACCTTACTTTCCTTACAAAACCTACTTTCATGGTGTTGTAGAATAAAAGTCTGAATGTTTGTTTTTTTTAGTCTTTTACTTATATTTAATGAAAATACTGGAAACATTACAGTCAGGAATAGATTAATGAGGTATTCCATAATTATTAAGAACACTTAGAGCAAAGTAATGATGATCATAATGAGAGACACATTGAATTATTATCACTTATATTTTACCTTATTTACCTTAATAAAAATGCCTTACATATTTTTTAATGTATAAAGCACTTCACACCAGAGAAGATCCAGCAGATAGATATTTTGTCTGCAATTTTCAGTTATGATAATGATATTGGTCTCAAGAGTTCAATGTTTTTGTCTTTTAAAGTAACTGCAAATTCAGCAGCACTGTGAATAAATCCGCACTCCAGGACAGAAGGTGGCAGTAATGCGCCTTTAGCCGTTTCCTGCCTTATAATGGTCAATATATTGTTGGGAATTTAGGCTCTGTTTAGTGATCCGGATCTTTTGATTCAGACAAGAGGAAAAAAATCGGCAGTTTCGACTCTTTTACTCATTCTAGTCCACTTTCCTCTTTCTTTTTCCTTTTTTTATAATTTAAGTCATCTTTCTCTGTCTTTACAAACTATTTACATATCTTCTCGATATTGCTAGCCTTAGAACAATATAATTCCAATATTAACACCTTTTTACACAGCGTTTAGGCACCATAAATGAAGCTTCATTTCATGCCATTGGGTGGATTTGTTCAAATGAGATCTCAAAGAGGATGGACTTACTTTGCCTACATCAGACTGACAAGTCACAAAACCAGAGAGTAGGCCTAACAAGTCCTTAAAGCAATAAAAATGTAAGCGGAGAAACTAAAAGCAACAACTCTGAACAATTTCTGAAACAAAACACTGTCCTTGGAACATATTAATGTTTTTCTCTATATGTTCTAATAATGAATTGAAGTGATAGCTGGCTACAGACTGTCAGTGGGAATAATGTGTCTGAACTTTGAATGTACAACAGTACACATGACATACACTGTACACTGATATACTAAAAATTTAGTGATCTATATATTTCTTTCAGGTTAATTTTTCTTTCATAGGCGATTTTATAAAAAAAAATGCTGTTTTAAATGTTGACATTTCTGCCTCAATGCTCTGAAATTTTGTTTTATGTTTTTATTGTTTTATTATTATTTTATGACTCTGTGTGTTTGTCTGACAGCATTGAATGTGCTGCTGTCTTGGCAAGGACACTCTTAAAACGGGATTATTGATCTCAGTTGGATTTTTCTGAAATAGAGGTCAATAAACAATAATTAATAAATAAATAAATAATTATAGTAGTGATACTTAAACGGGGATATTAATAAAACAGTTCAAAAAATGCAGAGTACAAATCTTTAATAAAAAAGAAGAAGACGAAATTAAAGAGCTACTATTATTAATTCACAAAAAAATAGTCGGCTCTTTTAACCGGTTCGTTCATGACTGCGCATCCCAGAGCAACAGAAGAAGACGGAGAAGCTAAGATCCAGGAGCCTCCTGCCTCCATCGCTTGGACAAAGGCTGCCTTCTTGCAGTCTCCTTCTTGATTAAAACTTCTCTGGGCAGTTTCAAATATCTCGTAATGTCTCTCAGATAATTTTGGCTGTCCTTGAACCTCTCTGTGTCGATTAAGTAACGTAAACAAAGGAAAAGGAGCCGTTTTAAAGATGGCTGCCACCGTGGACTTCCACTCTCAGATCGCCTCCATCATGGAGGTCCTGGCTAACGCGGCTGTGGCGGAGATCTGTAAGCTGGTGGACGACGGCTACTCTGTGATCCAGCTGGAGGTGAGCCGCAGCCAGAAAGAAACGGAGATCCTGCGCAAGAAGATCAAGCTACTGGAGCTGCAAGTCGCCCGATACCGAGCCGAGAGGCTGAAGGCTTCGGAGGGATCAGTCTCCGGCCGCTTCCCCGTGACCCGCCATCTCCTCGGCCGGCAGGGCAGAGACCCATCGCCCGGTAAGAAGCACCTCGAGTCGGGCTAATCCGGGGGAGGGGGAGGGTCAGGCTGCAGGGACAGAAGAGGGGTGTGATGGTTTTTACACTAAGCTCTCAGATAACAGGTCAGAATGGGAACAAAGTAATGAAAGTATGAAAACAATTTAAGGAATGTGGTCATAAAATCCGAGATTAAGATGAAATGGGATTGGATCTGCGAGTTTACGAATCTGAACGACCAGGAGAGGGACTCGAAATGTTTTGGTGTGGATGAAACAGACCTCTACTCAAAAGAAAAACAGCCAACGACGTGCAAAAAGAAGGGATTTTATGTTAGAAGTTTGCTTCAGGCCAAGTTTCCAAAAATGTTTTCTTAATGTTGTTGAAAATATTTCTTCTAGAAAGTCGTCATAAAGCTGAAAACTCGCGAGATTAAAAGTAAAAAAGAGTTGATTGTGCTGTAATAGAGTTGAGTTAGGGCCATAACTCCAGGATTTAAGCAAAGATATTTCAATACTGTGTCAAATTTAATGATTTGGACAGCCTTGGTCATATGAAAATAAACCACAAATGCTGATAAAATGTCAATATATTACTTTATAAAGCATTTAATATTTTTTCCAGCAGGGAGGGAAATATTATGCCTTTTACTTCTCTTGTGGCCCACAGGCATGTTTTACTTAATTGGACTGAAAATCTGCCTCCTTATTCTTGGTTGAGGGATCTAATGTCTTTCCTTTATTTAGAGAAAATAAAGTACAGCATTAGAGCTAGCTCTGACAACTTTAATAAGATATGGGGTCATTTTCTCTCCTATCAGTCCCTGGATGACAAATGTAATGTTAGACAGTTTCATGGTGCACATAGTTTTATTTATGGGCTCAATTATGTTGTACAACCCTATTCCTGTTGGGAATTGTAATTGCTTTGATTTATTAATTTTTTTTATAATTGTTACTTAGTATTTGTGGGAACATTTTAATGGGGGACTGGTTTAATCTGTTTGGTAAGTGCATTTCTGTAAGTGTAAAACAGGTCATTTTCACATTGTTATGGACACGTGATGTTGATAACCCAATAATAAAAAAAGTACAAAAAAATACAATAAATATGAGCCAGTAATATTATCAATTGCACAGTTCATGGTGCAGCACATGTTCCAAATTTGGATTTATTACTTTAATCTTGGAGATCTCACATGTATTGGCCCTTTTCCATAAGCCCTACTCTACTCTACCTGGCTCTACTCTACTCGCCTTGTGCTGCTTTTCCATTAGCCCCAGTCACCTGCCCAATGGGGTGCAGTGTTGCTGTAAACAGCTGAGTGGCACTGCGGTGACGTAATTTTGAGCGCGACATAACAATCTGTGGTTTTTTGTCACAAACCGAGTAAAAAGAGAAGCAGAAGAAGGCTGCAGGTAGTAAGAAGAAGTACCCCTTGAGAAGCACAGGACAGGTTTGGAAGCTACACAACAGAATGAAGCCGAGGACGAGAGCAATCGAGCATGCTAGGTCGTAGAGCTCATGACTCATCGATGATGACATTGTCTGACCAATCAGTAGCCGACAGTCGGTGACGTCATCTTTTAGTATAGACTCAGATCGCTTGGAACCAGAGCGGAGTAGGTACTAAAACTAGCTTGTTTTAGGAGGTACCGGGCTAGTGAAAACACGCTGCAAATTGAGTAGGGCCAAGGTGTGCTAGTGGAAAAGGACCATTTGTGTCTTGAGTTGATGAATCACTCAAACTTTGTCTTTGCTCTTTTTCTACTTGGAAAAAAACAAAACAAAGTTGGTTGTAGTTTTGTTTAGGGCGTAGTCATTGTCCACAGTCTGCACATGTCCTGAGTTGTTAGTTACAGGGTTAAAGCCACAGTTGTTGGACTGTAAAATGTAAGTTCACACATGACGTGACAGATGCAGGGGTCCTTCCTGGCTCTTCCAGTAAGTGGAGAGATGACCTGGTCCCTGGCTCTGGCTCTTTGGGGTTTAAGGCCAAAAGCATTGGAGACTGTTGACTGAACCACACTGAGTTCCTCAGTTAAAAAAAAAACTTTCATGGTGTTGTAAAGATACATTTTTTCTGACTGTCTGTTGATTTTCTTTATCTTTTACTTATGCACAGTGGAAATACCAAAAACATGACACTACTTGCTAAAAAATAGGTGGTAGTTCTGTTTACGGCGTGTTCATTGTCCACAATCTGCACGTATTGTGATTTGTATCGTATTGCGTCTCAGTATTCGGATTCGTATTACATCCTGAGTTTGATGGAAATCCCTGACCTTGTGCCGGCACGTTTCAACAAAGTTTTGGTTGCTAGTAGAATTTGTTTTTATTGAGACATTTATAGCAATTCAATTCTTTACACTCCTTGTTAAACATGCAGCACACATATGCTGAACTCCACAAACGGGTCCGATGATGACGACGAGGCACTTCACAGCAGCTCTGGGGTTAAGTGCCTTGCTCAAGGGCACTACGGCAGTAGCACGTCTCCATATTGTTACTGCTTACTGCATGTTATTGTATTTTTGCTGATAACTGATATGCGTCCGGATCTGTAGGCATTATTTACAGTCTTGATATTTTTTTAGATTTGACTTGCTGCTTTCAGTTGGATGGTCCATTTTACTGCTTATCCCTTTCTGGGCTGCAGGGGGCTGGAGCCTATCCCAGCTGACATTGGGCAAGAGGCAGAGTGCACCCTGAACTGATCACCAGCCAATCGCAGGGACACACAGAGAGACAGAAAACCATTCACTCTCACACTAGTACTTCAGGGCAACATGAAAGTCACCAATCAAGCTAATGAGCATGTTTTTGATCTGTGGGAGGAAGCTGGAGTGCCAGGAGAAACCAATTCATGCACAAGGAGAACATGCGAACTCCACACAGACAGACCCTGACTGATCATAAACCAGCAGCCTTCTTGCTGTGAGGCACTGTCTCTACCTGCTGCGCCACTGTGCCCCCTAAAATATAAATCATGGCATTGCTTATTGAATTAAACAGCTGGTTATTAAATATTCTCATGAAGTGATATTAAGAGAGAATCATCAATGTTCATCTGTTTATTTTGCTGATATTACGGCTGCGTTATGTGACATTTATGGCTGATATATTGATAGAATTGTAAACATCTGCCAATGCCATTAAGCCATTTTTTATTCCAATATCTGTGTGTCACCGGGTGTTTTTTTCAGTGTGATTATGTTCTAAAAAGCACTTTTTAAACGTCTGCTTTAAAAAGTGCAATTACATAAAAGAGTAATTATATTAATTACAATTATTGTTATGAGTATGATATTGTAATATTTGCAGATGCTGTTACCTGCCAGTAAATTTGTGCCCCCTTACTTTATTGTTTAACAAATCTGTTTGTAGTTTTAATAGATGTCCAAAGTTGTTGCACCTCTAACTTCAATCTGTATGGATGTGAAGTTAATCTTAAATTTCAGGAAAGGAAAGGGTCCACAAATTAGCATAAATTCATACATTATTTAATACATGGAGAAAAATTCAAGCTGCAATATTTGAGATTCAGATATAAAAAAAAGTGTCAGCATCAACAGGTTGTATCCTGTAAATTTGAGTATTGGTATGGGCAGATCTAAAATGTTGGCTTATATTTGGTATTACAAATCTGCCCTGTATGTCCCATACATTTGCTGCAATATTTGCACAATGCACCATTTGATGTCCACGTTTCTAAGTTGAAAGTATCATTTATTAAATCGTAAAATGTTTTTCTTGCTTCACATTTGTTTCTAACACAAATAGATGGTTATTGTGACAGGAACAGGTCAAATTTTAGTAAGGTGAAGGCTTTGTGCTCCTGATAATTAATATTGGTGTTAGTGATAATGACATAAGAAATATGAGATATATGCAATTTAACACAGTATCATGCAGCCCTTATGAATAAGATAACAACCATGTAACAACAGTATATGGCGCCTGACTTCATATATTAATTTTTGCATTTAACAAAGTGTTCCAGTCAGACTATGAATCATGAGTTATAGCGATGTTCATTTTTACATGCAAGTTTGAAGTTTTACAGGACAAGACGAACACTGACCAGTCTGCGAAGTCTAATTTGTTAAAACGTTTTTTCCTTCAGTTTTATTTTATCATAACTTGATGTTCATGTACTCTCAGATGAAGTGAAATTTACTGGACTTTAAGAAAGGACTCACGGCGTCTGTGTCTCATTAAGTCTCTGCCCTGGCTGCATCTGCTTGCCATAACTTATTCTGACGTTATCTACTCCACAGAACAGACTGGAGCTCCTCCCAGAGACCATAAACATTCTTTTGTCTGGACTTAATCAATGGTGTCCCCCATATAATATTATATATGTATGAAATATAGAGTCTGGTTCATCTGGATCCTTTTATGAGCTTCTCCACACCCAGTTTAATCACTTATTTTGAAGGCATCAAACTCAATTATAAAGCTTTTTACCTGATATCGCATTTTCAGAGCTAAAATATAATTATCTTTGTTATCCATGCGTATGACTGGGCAGTTTGGCAAAAAAAAATCAGTACTTTTTTCACAATGCTTGATATGCAATTTTTTTCAAAGGTAAGAGTTTGTTTTTCTCCCACAGTTCAGTCTGTTGTTGTTTCCAGCTGAGTTTCCCATGATTTCCATAGGAATGATAGCCCGTCTGTATTCAGTTGTTGCAGATCTTAATAAAATTCAGTGACGAAGTGTCTCAGTTTAAAACTGTCTTAAAGAGTTTTTTCTAATAAGTCAAATTCATCAGGGAGATCGGGAGTATCCGTTTTAACGTAGTGTCTAACCTGAAGATATTTGTAAAATTCCTTTGTTGGTAATCAATATTTACCTCGGAAGGACTCGAATATTTTAAGTTTTCCTCCAAAGGTTATAGATATGATAAATCCCTGCTTTATACCATTTTTGAAAGTTAGATCCAGTGCCCTCTGTGGTTGAGTCAGGATTATAAATGATTGTTGTTAAATAACTCTGTTTATTTTCAGTCCCAAATAATTTTCTCCAAGAGTGACAGGTACTGCATACACACATTAGTGTTGAATTATTTTTAATTTTAAAATCTTCACAGATACTAATTCAAATGAAGTGATTTAAATGATATATTACCCAGCACTACCCGTGAGTTATAGACCTTACTGTTTTACACAACATAAAATAGTAAGGTATTGAGGCTCTAATCAAACTCGAATGGTTTTCAAACATGCACCCAAATAATCGAAGATATTTTTATGAATGTGCCTTGAAAATGCTGGAAAAGTGCCAGATTTTTTCCCTAGACTTGGTGTAGCAACTGCCTTAAGAATGATGAGAAATATACCAAAGCCAAAATGGATATTGAAGTGATGAATCGAAATTTTTACTCACCTCTACTGGAGACGTTGTGATAATGAAAAGCATTCTCATGGATCCACTACACGATTTTTGATTTAAGAAAATCAATTTAAAAATCGTCAGACAAAAAAATCCCGATACTTATGTGAATCGATTTTTTTCTCCAACTCCTACTGAACAGCTCATGTGTTTCTCTGTAGTCATGTAGCTGTTGTTGTTGTTGTTGTTCATTGGTGCATGCTCTACCTTTATCTCAAAGAGAGCTGTGTATGTGCCACGCATCCCTGTTTTCCTTGACAACAGAGAATCTGTTTACAGAGAGAAGACAACGAAAACATCTTCTTCAAAACTTTTCACTCTGTACCCTGGTTTCAAAAGCTTGCAGATTCAGGCACTCTGGGCACTGTTCTCTTGTAAACAGAAGGCACAAATGCAGTGAAAACTTAAATTTTTTTGGTTGTTTTCACTGTGCAAAAGGGCTCTTAGAGATGACAAATGCAGCAAAATAGATGTGTCGAGAAAAGGGACACAGTGAATAAAAGCTGTTTGTACTCAAAAAATGAAAATACCACAATTCACATATTTTACTGAGGATAATTGCATCCCGAGTGGGGACAATCATTTAAGAAAATGCTGTTATCCTGCTCATAACAGGAAGATTATTTTTTATGATCACTGGTCATTTTGCTTTATTCAGTTATTATTGAGGTGGGGGTCACTAAAATATGTTGATATGCAATTTCTGTCTTCTCTCACTCTGCCATATGTATATCCTTTTTATGCATCTGGGAACATGGCCTGAGATATTCACATTTAATAAGAGGTGGAAGTTCAGTGTGTCATTTACCATCCTTTTAAATTTGAGAATGATTAACCATCTCTTAAACCGACATGCCAACTTTTTAAAAAATTTTCCTGTCTTGCCTCACTCCTGAGTCCATGACACACAGATAAACGCCATTCTTTTGACTGTGCATGCAATTACAAGAAAGAGACAGGCAGAGATTTTCCACTGCTAGTTAGCTTAGCCAAAACACTGGTAGTCATTGGGAAGAGTTAGCCTGCTTCTGCCTACAGTCATCAGATGAACTATTCAGCAACTCTAAATTGCCCAATTTGCTTGTTGTGAATTGTTTTATTTACCATGTTATGACTTTATCTTGTATCGTCATATCTTCTTCTGCTCGTAAACAGAGGCTTCTTTTGTTGACACACTGATTTGCTCGAGAGATGAGATGTTCAAGTTGACTCTTATAAGCAGCTGTTTTAAGTGAAAGACACATTTGTGAGACATTCTTAAATGTAAATTGCCTGTAATTTAATCCATTTAGAGATATGTTCCTTTTTATTAACAACCTTTAAGTAAACTGTTGGCCATTTCTGTGATGTTCTACATTCATATTGATTTATGCGTTTAATGTCCAATGTTGTGGTTCTGTCTGCGATCGCAGATTTTATAGGGCCCTTCAATATTGCTCTGAAAGTTTTGTGCATTTCTAAAAAAATGTGTGAATAATACTCAGTGGGTTTTTTTTAATATTTTGGTTGGCCCAGCTGGCCTGTAGTCTGTCAATAATGCAGTTATAATTTTGAGCCCTGCATTATGAGATATGAACAAGGAAAAACAATATACAGACTTGTTCAAAATTGTTGATACCCTTCCGTTAAAGAAAGAAAAACCCAAAATGGTCACTGAAATAACTTGAAACTGCCAATGAAAATCAGACATTGCTTTTGAATTTTGGTTCAACAGAAACATTTTAACAAAATAATGTAACTGGCTTGATTAAATGTGATGGTACCCTTAACTTAATATCTTGATACACAACCTTTTAAGGCAATCAATGTTATAAGACCATTTCTGTAACTCTCAATGACATTTCTGCACCTGCGACAGGTATGTTGGCCCACTCCTTATGAGCAAACTGCTCCAGCTGTCCTCAGGTTTGAAGGCTGTCTTCTCAAGACTGCATGTTTCAGCTACTTCCACAAAAGTTCAATAGGATTTAGATCAGGGATCATAGAAGACCACCTCAGAATGGTTCAGTGTTTTGTTCTGAGCCATTCTTGGGTGTTTTTAGCTGTGTGTTTTTTTATGACATCATCCTGTTGGAGGACCCATGACCTGTGGATGAGACCAAGCTTTCTGACACTGGGCAGCACATTTCACTCCAGAATGCCTTCATAGTCTTGAGATTTCATTTAACTTGCACAGATTCAAGACACCCTGTGCCAGATACAGCAAAGCAGCCCCAGAACATAACTGAGCCTCCTTCATGTTTCACAGTAGATACAGTGTTCTTTTCGTTTTACGCTTCATTTTTGTGTCTGTGAAGATAGAGCTGATGTGACTTGCCAGAAAGCTCCAGTTTTGTCTCATCTGTCCTAAGGACATTTTCCCAGAAGCTTTGTCACTTGTCAGTATGCATTTTGGCAAATTCCAGTCTCCAGTCTGTCTTTTATTATGACTTGCTGATGTACCTTGGTCTTGGAGTTCACCCCTGGGAAGTTCTTCTGGGCTCTTTGGTTATCATTCGTATTATCTGTCTCTTCAATTTGTCACCAATTTTCCTCTTGCAGCCACGTCCAGGGAGGTTGGCTACAGTCCTGTGGACCTTAGACTTCTGAATAAAATGTGTAACTGTAGTCACAGGAACTTCAAGCTGCTTGGAGATGGTCTTATAGCCTTTAGCTTCAACATGCTTGTCTATTTTCTTTCTAATCTCCTGAGACAACTCTCTCCTTAGCTTTCTGTGGTCCATGTTCAGTGTGGTATACACCATGATACCAAACAGCACAGTCACTACTTTGACCCTTTAAATAGGCAGAATGACTGATTACATGAAGACACGTGTGATGCTAATAACATTTCTACTCTTTCATGATTATCCATGATCAGAAAACACAGCTGAAGGTCTGATCTAACTTTTTTGCTCCAACAGGCACCTCTCAGCAGACGAAGAACAGGTATCTGAATCGAGGAGCGAGGTCCCCTCAACCTGTGCAGAAACCCCCTCCTATTATCCTGGACCAGGACCCTGACCAAGAAGTTGTCACCACCACCAAAACTGAGGTAATTTGTTGAGCTTTATGGGAAAACTTGATTCATGATTTTAGTTATTTTTCTTTTCTCTCACAAAGGAAAAAAAATGACATAAAACTGACAGAAGGCAAGTTTTGCCTTAATGGTACTGAGAAATATCCCAAAGTTAAACTGAATTTTCCTCTTAAAATGTAGTGCAGGCTGCAGTTTATCATCAAGTGTTCATTGTGAAGGTTTGACGCAGGCAGGCTTGTCCACATCAACACTGAAAGATGCTCTTATCCCATATGGAACATCAGCATTTTATCTAATTTTAAAACAAAAAAGACCCCAGAAATATGCGTATGCATAACCTGACAGGTATTGTATAAGTGCTCTTTACGACTATAAGTGCAGTTTAAATTTTCAGTTGAAGAATAAGTCAAGAAGTCATGAATGTTCTGCAAAAACAAAAAAAAAATCATATAATGAATTTAATCAATATTCATTATTTTGCAATTGAAATTATATATTGGAAATATATGTTGGATTATAAATTAAATTGTATTGGATCATCATCATCGGCAGTTACTCGGGGCGAGTGTGACTGTCCTTTTCTTGGGGTCAACTACTTGTGGGTCCTCAGGTGGGCGTACAAGCCGATCCTGGATCCACATATTTTTGTGCAGTGTGGGCGGGGGAAAGTGGTGCTGGGTTGTGGTTGTGCTGGAACCTGTGTCTGTCTTTCTTTACGGAGTTGTCGCTTAGTTTCTGCAACACAACGAAGTTCCTTTTCATGATGTGCTGCACCGTCTTGCACTGCTGCCCTCCAGCAGTGCCTGTCCAAGGCGGTGTGCTCCCAGTCCTGGGATATTATCAGGAATTTCTTCAGGTTGGTCTTGATGTTGTCCTTGAAACGTTTCTTTTGCCTGCCTGGAGCTCGCGAACCTCTTTCCAGTTGGGAGTAGAGCATCTGTTTGGGGAGACGGGTATCGGACATGCGGATGAGATGGCCTGTCCATCAGAGTTGGTGCTGCATTGTATTGGATATTATTGGATAGATTGAGCAGTTTAACACACTCACTTAAAGGAGACATATCATGCTGATGCATGATTTAATACTTACATATAATATGATAAATTCGAAAACAAGACCTTACACCCCCTCAATTTTGAAAAAAATGAGATATTGTATTTTTTCTGATATCCTAGAACAAGATTTGATGCCTCTGAAAATAGGTCATTGCGAGATGTCAGCGAGATTTAAATCGTCGTGACGATACGAAGTGCATTTATTTTTATTGGAGTAATCTGATAAAACATTTCCTCCTCTGTGATGTCCATTAGCCACAAAACCATCACCGAGGAACACATTCGTAAAGCAGCAGTATATAGTTCCCTAGCTCACACTGACTCATTACCAGCTCTGGCCTGTAGGGGGACTCAATACGTGGTCGCTGCTTTGAGCCTGCCGGAAAATACAATAGAAGAAGGACAAGCTGGCTCAACCCTCTCGGTAGCTCTGACAGAACTGACCAATAAGAGCACAAAGGGCTGTGACGTTGGGAGGTAACTTTAGGTCAGCCTGGAAACCGAGTGTTTCAATGAGAGCTTGATAATGGCCTAAAATGAGGATTTTGAGAACGCAATTGTGGGGCAGTGAAGGAACTTAATGACTTGTACTGAGGGCAGAAATGCTTTACAGGCATCCTAGTCTGGCATAGTGAAAAGGAGAAACAAGCATGATATGTCTTCTTTAAGACTGTGGTCTTGTTGACTTATATATTAATTTATGTTTTAAAAGCGGTCTGTGTGTGTTTTTGTTTTTCAGCCTGCTGAGCCTGAGGAGGAGCAGCAGCAGCAGCAGGGGGAGGAGAAGGAGAAGGAGGAAGACCAGAAGGAGCTGGTCATCGTGAAGGTGGAGGGTGGCATGGAGATCGACACTGCCCGCCAAGGGGCATCGTCAGACGCTGACATCATCAGAGGAGACTTGGACCCCACCACATCGTTCCCCACCGCCATGAGGGAGGACGGCGGACAGCTCAGTGAAACGGAGGTCAGTGGATCTGACGTCACCCCCTTTGTTGTCAGCAGGACAGAGACTGAGCGCTGTGACTCTGCCCACCGCTCACAGCTCACAGGAAGTGATGTCAGAGCAGGGGGCACTGACATGACCGCTTCCTGTGATGATGTCAGAGACGGCAGGAGGGAGGCGCCATTGTCTCTGTCAGAGGTTGTAGTGGTTGGAGGGGTGATGAGGTCAGATCAGGCTCAGGGAGGGGGTGTTAAACTTGAACACACTACATCTTTTATCACGCACCAACCATCAGGCTCCCTCTTTGGCACTCTTAATGACCCTGCAGGACCGTCACAAGTAGACCCTGCCTCTAGCATCAGCTCCTCCATTAACCCTCCTGTTATAACTGTGTCCCGCCCATCCGGCCTCCACAGACCCACCCACCATGCCTTCTACCAAACTGTCAGTATGGAGCGTCCATTTGGCTGCTCGTACTGCACCAAACGCTTCTACCGGGAGTCGGACCGGCAGAAGCATGCAGCACGACACATGCAGGAGAGACAGCACACCTGCTTGCTGTGCGGGAAGAGCTTTGTGTGCCAGAGTCAGCTGGAAATCCATCAAAACGTTCACACAGGAGCGAGACCTTTTACCTGCTCCATTTGCTACCGATCCTTCTCCCACCCAAGCAACCTGAGGAGACACGAGAAGATCCAACACTGAGACTGAAGGGGCCTCATTAATCATCAGTGGACAAAAATGTCAGATGTTCTGTCACTGTAATAAATTGTAGGGTGTGCTCATGAATGGGAAAATTTATTTTCAACAAACGTTAGGGCTGAACGATATGTCGCGATGTGTGCATTCGCAGCTGTCACACTTCTGAACATGTGATTCTGGTCATGTGTTCAAAGACACATGACACGTCATGAAGACCCCAAGCGCGTATTTGAATGATACGTTTTTTTTCTGAATGATAGTCAAAGAAAGTGACTGGAATCAACCTCACTTGTCAGAGAACAGAACATTGTGTGTGCCGATTATTGGCGGCGATGCCACTCAGGTAAAAGACGTGGCAAGGAAAAAGCACTCTGCCATGCAAGTTGTGATTTCCTCCTATTAGCAGAGTATTGTCCCACTGCTGATCAGTGCTCTGACCAAGTATACTGTGTCCTAACTGAACGTGAGCATCACAAACCTTCTGTCCACTCTTCATTTGTTAACTAGAAAAGTACTTGGACAGTGCAAACCTCTGCCAGGTTAGCTCATATTTTGCTGGTACATCCAGAATCAATAGTTCCATGATAAAGTTACCATCATAATATGATTTCTTGACCCCTGAAAACCCACACCTCGTGCTCAGAATCATGTTGATATCATAGACAGTTATTGAGCAAAATGATCATTCTGTAAAGGCAGTTATCTGGATCACCACCAAAATCTTATCATTTATAAGTTGGCCCATTCTCAACATCACCTGCAAATTTCAGCAAAATCTGTCTGGTAGTTTTTGTGTAATCTTGCCAACAAACAAACATATGCTGGCATCAATGAAACCTCCTTGTCGGAGGTAAAAATGTAGTTCTGTACCTGATGTTGGTCCTTGTAAATGGTACACAAGGTGCATTATTGCACAGGTTGATAGTGAACATGTAGTTTTTTGTGTTGACTCAAATTCTGAAACACATGGCTCTCTATGAGTCTAAATTTCTCCCTCAGTGTTGAAAGTGAAAGTAAATCATTTCACTCACTAAAATGTTTGGATGCTTCTCCATCTCTGCTGTTTTAAAGGGATTAGCGAGCTCTCCTGAGCGAGAAAAGTCAAAGAAAATCCCCAAAGAATCTCTTCTAAATTCCTCTTTCCAGTGTGGAAAGAGAAACAAAGAACCGGGTGTCATTAGCCCTGCGTATCACAGCATTGTGCTGCATCGCTTGCCGGCAGTCAGAACACTCACAAAAAAGCAACAAAAATGTTTTCAGGTAGAGTACAAATGCTTTTGTTGTTCTGGTTCTTCAGTTAGGTCAACATTAAATAATTCAGTTCTTTCAAAAAAGCCTCACTTCTGGTTCAAATATATTTTTTTGCTTCATCAGTAGTCTTAGAGTGGGCCTAGCTCAGATACACAACACAAAAGAAAAGGGTTCAGTAGGCCTGTCACGATAATCAATAAATCAATTGACCGAATGATAAATAAAAACGTCCTTGGTAAGTTTTCCGGCCTCGATAAATTGACACATGCATGCATGTTTGTTTTCCTCCCCTCTCTCTACCAAACAGGCTGGATGAGAAGATGGTTCACTCTGTACATCTTTCTTAACTCCGAGGTGCATTGGTTATAAAGCGGATTTAGCAGAATGAGCCATCTGTCAGTCATACAGTCTATGTGGGGGGAAGCAGGGCCGCTCACACGTTCACACACAGAGAGCTGAAGTGAGTGTTGTGAGGAGCAACGAGGAAACAAACACTAATATGAATGAAGGCACAAAAGCAATGGTTTCTGAGCTGAATGCCACAGCCCCAGTACAGGAGTATTTTTGTTTTAAACAGAATGAACAAGGTGTGAGCCCATGAACACTGACGAGCCGATATGTCACATTTGTCTGAAAGTAGTGGCGACTAAGAAGGGGAGGTGCAGCAGGGCCTTTGTCCTGACAGTTAACACTTACTGAGGCATTTGGTCGGTAGGGATGGGTACCTTTCACATTTGAACCAATACCATAACGATGCCCGGTACCTGGGAATCGGTATCGGTACACAACTATACCAATTTTCGGTACTTTTGCGTGTGTTTATGGGGTAATAAATATTAATTTGTTTAATATTAAGATCTCAAATTTTTTCAATGTAAATGTATTTCTCAATACATAAAATTGGACAGATATTTATCAAAACAACATTCAACTGTTTGTATTGTAACATTGTAGTTGTTCCAAAAATGTCTTCAACATGAAAACCAGTAACTAATATGAACCACAACTTAATAAATTAACTGCAGCCCTCACTTTAACTTTAGGGCAGTTTAACAATGGATCCTACAGAGCTGTAAATAAAAACAAGCATTTACATAAACGTTACAAAGTATGCGGAACCGCCCTGATAATGATAACTGATGCACATTAAAATGCCAAACCAATACCATCTTAAACACAAGGCTTATTAACCTGGACCAGGTATCCTCCCTGTCGCATTTGCTGCCATTCAGTCACAAAGATGCGTTTAGGTACCTAAACATGGCACCGTTTGATTTTACGTGAATCGGTACCCGGTAGTACCTACAGAATTCGGTCGGTACCTCTTAGAGTACCGAATTCGGTACCCATCTCTATTGGTCGGCAAAGGAAATATAAATAAAACCGCGCAAAATGGTGCACGCTCACAGACAGTGTCGTTCGATACATTGCAAAAGAAATGCAGCCCTCCAATGTGGTTGAAGAGACAGCAATGTTAGGAATGTTTGACAGACAGTACAAATTGACTGGGAGAAAGTATATGTCACAATTTCAGAACTGTATAAACTCCATTTTATTTATTGTTTTTATTGTTGTGTGTGTGTGTTTATGTTTTTCTTTTTTTCTTCACAGAGATAGGGTCTATTTTTTATTGTTTTTGATGAGTATAATGATATTTATTAACATGCAAGTTTTCCTAAAAGAGAATCCATTTCATTTTCATTGTTTTTTTCTTTTCTTGTTTTTTAAATTTATTATATTGTTTGTTTCATTTATTTTATTTAAAAGCTCTTGACCTTCCAATTACAGCTAAATACTCTTAAGAAATTAATATTTATTGCTTTTGATATGTCGTACTCACTTTCTTATGACATATATTATAATTACATCACTGAATAAAGGATGTTTCAAAATATATTTGATAATAATAATGTTATTGGAAATAATGTTTTGGCCAAATATAGTCCAGAAAAATTTATTGTGACAGGCCGAGGGTTCAGATTTCCTACCAAGTTGATATGGGAGGATGATGATGATGACGTTATCTCCTGTTGCTCTCCATTCAAGGGGAAAAAGCCAGACTAGAACTTGAATCAAAATTCTTTTCCATTTTTTTCTCAATTATTCTCACATACAGAAGAAGCAGTGTGTATTTCATATATTTTTATTTTTTTTATCTAACCTTAATTTAACCAAGAAGAGATTAACAAATCTCTTTTGCACATAGTTTCTAATCAAAAATAGTGATAATAATCATACAGACAGTTGATTTAATCCAACTTTGATTTTACACAATTTCATTTCTGTTAAGAGGGGTCTTGAATCCTGTCATGCTATGCTTAATTATGCAGCAATTTCTTCTTTCAATATTTCATTCTTCTTCTGCTGTCTTAGCTGTCAAAGGTGGACTTCTCAGAAAATATTTTAAAGTCTTTGCGATCAAAAAAATGTTTTAACTTTTAAGAAGCTTCAAACACACTGTTAATCACAAGAGAATAAACATGATACAAAGCATGATTTTGTGATTGATGGAATTCAAAACATTTTCTAACAGATACAGATAAAATGTTAATGTATGCTTACAATTATCATTGTAGTTGAACATATTGATCATTCCAAATCCAAAATAAAGGAGAAAAATACTACCACACTCAAAAAAAGGGTTCATTTTGGTTACATATGGCCGTGGAAGATGAATTACTTTTCTATGCCTGTAGAAAACTGTTTCACAAATTCAAGGTTAGACTGTCTCGAGTGAACATGTCATCAACAACTGGAAAACTGAGGGAATGTTAAGCCACCCAATGTCTCCAAATAAGGAGGGCAGAATTGTATTGAGCCAAATAAAAAAATATTCCAATTAGAATTGGATTAATTACATTAAAAAATGAACACACATTTGCCTAAATTAATTTATTTTCTAGAGCTATGTATTTCTTTTAAAATATGTAATTTATCTCTTGAAGGAAAAAATGATTGAATTGTTTTTGTTCCCCAATATCGTTCAGCCCTAACACTCATGTACGCACATGAGCCTGTAATCAGATACTTTCTCACGTGGACTTGAGTTTCCTACCAGTGAGTCTATCTGAGCCAACTTTTAGAATATTTAAGATACAAACACAAACAGAACTGGTTATTCTTGCCTGAAATCTGATGTATCACACTTCTGGTTTAGTGACAACATTTCCAATGGATAAGTTTTGCTAAAATGTGTCACAATTCATCAAAAAACATTGAAAAATTATTTTTGGACCATATTGCCCAGTCCCGCTCCTGCATGCCCTCTAAACTGGCTTTTCCATTTGTGGTATCAGCTCAAATCTGCTTGACTTTGCTTTGTTTTGGAGCCAGGTACTTTCTATCTCATCCCAGTTTAAGCGTTAGTAATACCTCCTTAATGAAAGCAGGGTCGCCATAGTACAGCCGTGTGGAACTGCTGCAGGAAATTCATGTGAAAGTGCAGCCAGCTGGCTCTCTGTGTGTGGCGTTTTTGTGCCATGGAGGAAAAACATTTAATAGACACTTACAAGCAGCAGGTTCTTATGTTCTTTTTTGCATTGTGACACGACGAGTGTCACCACGTTATAGTCAAGTATCAGCTCAGCTATGAACCTCACCAGAGGCTGCATAAAAATTCATCAGGTACCAGGTACAATCTCCATTGTAAATCCATTAAAGAAAAAAAAGAGGCAGAGTTGGGAAAGTTCAGGCAAATATACCACATAGAGGAGAACAACCCACAAGAGTCTGTCTTGATTGTGCTTTCTGCCAAAACATCATAAAGACTGGCCTTACATTATATACCCAGAAATATGTTTCAAGATATATTCCACAGCTGGGGAAACCTGACAATGTACATGCACAGATGGAGCCTCCTAAATTTTTCCACAGTATCTTTCTTGGCTGGTTGGAAAATGCTCAAACCTGCCCACTTAATGGTTGTGATTAAATCCCCCACAATGACAAAACATATACCCCTTACCATTTACATTTTATTAGATATATAAATGAAAATTTTGCATAGCATGGAAAATGCCATCACGCACAGAAAGTAAACACAAAAAAACTTGTTTGGAAGTTGGCTGGTAGCTGGCTGGAACTCTGCTTGCATTTGGCTGGAAGGGGAAAGTGAAAGTGATTGCATCTGTAAGAGCCACTGTGTCAATTCCAACACTTTGTTTTTCAACTATTTTGACCCCCTTCACCCCCACCCACACTCGAGACCTTCCACTTTTTTGCATGCCTTGCAAATCAGCACTTTACACCACACTTCCTTCAAAGGCACTCAACAGAAAATAGAATGTTGAAGTCAAAAATAATGGCAGGTGGGGTCATAAGTGGTCAAAATTGTGCCTTAGTTTTCAATTTCAAAAAATACTTACTGCATAATTTTCAGGTAGTGGAAGCTCCAGTAGCTTGTAGAAGCATTTATTGAAGCACTGTGTAGGACAGCTATTGCCAAAATCGATATGGGAACCAGATCGATAAGCAGAGCTGTTAATGTGATTAGTATCAATAAAATCGTATCAGTTCCCTTCCCATGTGCTTTGTCACCTCCTCTGTCAACGTCACAGAGATGAAAGAGGGAGGAAAACTGTTCCCTGTTTTTTCTTCATCTTCTAAGATAGTATCAGAAGTGTAAAAGCAGTAAGAGGGAAGCTCACAATCCCAAGGAGGGAGTGTAGCAGTGCTTGTGTGCAACTGTACTCGTGTTTATGTGAAACACATCCTGTGTTCGCTTTTCCTCTTCACCAAAAAGTTGGGTCTGAGCCCAACAATAAAGAATGGAACAATGAACACATTCAGGATTATTGTTTGTGTTTTTTAAATGCCAATAAACCATGTTTTCCAACTGTTTGTTTTCATTGTCATTTTTATGCGAAATTAAATAAGTTAAAGCACAGGGATGTGATTTTGGAGTGATCTGATGTCCTTTAAGTGATGTGTTGAAGATGGTTCCTTATGGGCCTAACAAGATCAGACAAAATGTAGAGTGTCCCTAAACCCCTTTAACACTTGGATAATCCTGAAGTTCCTCTGGTGAGCAGCATTTGTCAATGTGAATAGCAAGGTTTTTAACCCAGACAAAAGGTCCATCTGCACTGAGACAAATTCAGGCATATCTGCACACGATATTAATTATATTGGTAATCCGTCCACATGGAAACGTTTCAGTTGCCTGAAAAAGCACATTCCTGAAAATGGGTCAGCCTTGGGTTTCCATGTGAATGATGAATATGGATAGCTTCAGAAACAGTAATGTGAAACATTGACAACAATGAAACAATGGCAGAAGCAGTGTTGCACTACTGAACTTGTTCTGGCTTTGGCAGCAAAATCTTCTGCTCTTCTACAACCACCGTGAGCACCAAAAGGACATGGAGTACCGCATACACAGTGTTTTTTCACATTTCTCATGATGTTAGCTCATGCTCCATGTCCTCTTCTCTGGTTTTGGTGTATGAGTGCAGCAGTGTGAAAGCGCCTGTTGTAGGCCTGGCATATATACTACACTGTTTTATGTGTCTTTTGTGCGGACGGACACATTTCTTGAAGTGATGACCTCTGTACAGAGAAGGTTTCAATACGAAAACAGTTTTGTCTCTGTGTGGACAGTTCAAACTGTGCAAACTGCAGAAAAGCTTCCTGCTCAACTCTCATCTACTCTACGTAGCTTGGATACTACCTGCTTTGTATTCAGTTAACAGCACAGACTTTGATTGTACCTCTATAAATCTGGGTTGCACTATATGGCAATTGGCTCAACTTTCGGCTCAGATCACCACTTATGAGTATAGTCAGCAGAGGCCTGATTATCTGGTAGTCCAAAGGAAAATCTGACCTGATTATTCCGTTGAGTGAGGTGTGCTTAGTGTCATTTTATCCTTTTGAAGAGGATTGGGGACAGCCCAACTTAAAAATGTAAATATTAAAATTGTTTAGTATTCATAACCAGAAATCGTTGTTGTGTGTGGGTGCACTGAGGACAGCTGAACATGCCCTGTGTTTTGTCACATTAGAGTGACAGAGAGAGTAAAGGTGATGCATAAAGTAAAATGGACAGCAGAAACAGAGCCAACTTGTTGATTTGTGTCAAACCAAATGTGACTATAATACTTAACCTGTAAATAATGTGTAATAAACTGATAAGGAGAGAAGCTCGACAGATACCACAACCACCAAGCGAACTGCTATTGGTAGTTAGCTTAGCAGTTTGTCCTGACTTTATCTGCCATGTTTGCTTACATTAAATTTGCATTTGATCAGGCAAAATTACAAGCTGTGAGAGCAGAGGCCTTGGTTGTTGGTGAGTGATTTGGTTAGTGTGTGGTGTGTTGTGTCTCTCTTTGTGGTTCCACACATGAGGACAAAAACAATAAATCTGTCATTCGTCTTCATGTGCAGTGTCTGAAAGTTTCAAAATCCGATAAGATCCAAAATCTATCTGTGTACCAGGCCTTGGGTAGGCAGAGTTTTTTTGGAACTGCTGTAACAAGATAACAGCAAATGTAGGGATGATTTTTTTTAATGTATTTTGGGGCATTTTTGTGCCTTTATTGATAGGAGAGAGAAAGTGGATTGGCTTGTGAAAGGGGGAGAAAGAGTAGGAGAAGACACTCTGCAAACTGGTCACAGATTGGATTCGAACCCAGACTGGCAGAAGCAAGTACATGGGACATGCATGGTTGCTAACCACTCTGCCAAACCAGCACCCCTGTAGGGATTAATTTTGTCTGTTTGTTAGCAGAGTAAAGAGGAGTAAAGTTCTAGACATGGAGTAGTAGTTAGGTTGCTTTTTCACTAAAATTCGACAAACTCAATTCAGTTGTGGTTTGAACTCTGGTTCTGCCACTTGACCCATTGATGTATTATGCATACACACCTGGTGTGAAGTAAGAACATTATGTAACCTGGAGCAGCTCAGAAGTATTTCTAGCCATAAAACAAAGATTTTATAAGTTGCGTTTCCGCTGCGTCGGATGGCACTTCCATATTGACTGGAGCGAAGCATAAACACATTCACCAGGGAGTTGTCCTTGATTGGTTTAGATTGTATTCAAACCAAGCAAACCTATATGCATGTTTTCAGCTGCAGAGTTAGTGTGAGCATTCACACCAGCCCAAATGAATCAACTTTTCTAAAAACCTGAACCCAAATAGTGGACCAAACATGCTAGCTGTGAAAGTACCTCCTGTCTGCTCAGCTTGCTTGGATCCATTTTATCTTGGAAGCTGGACCTTCAAATGCTGTACATCCAGTGATTGTAAATGTTGGAGCATTCCCACATCTTTGTGTTGTCTAAACTCCTCCCTCTTCTTGCAGGCCCAGAGACGTCTGACGTTCCCATACAGCCCCAAGAGGGAACCTGAAAAAAAAGGTAGCCATCTTTTTCTGTGACATTATGTTTTCTTTTGTTGATTTAAGACTTTCGTACGACACTAGAAAACAAATTATGAGCTGTAATGGGTCCTTAATTGGAGTTAAAAACCCCACCATGGCAACATGTGTTTGAAATTTAACCATGAAGTTGTTCTGTGACGCATCATATCAGAAGACATGAGTGCTGACGAAAGATTTATTCCACACAATGACCATTTTCTATCAGCTTTGTGAATAGATAACAGCAAAAAACCTTGAATGAGTAAAAGCTTTAAAAAATATCTTATTTTCCAGTGTTTCTCATTGTAAATACCTCTCAAGTCTCCCTTTACACCTGAACTACCATCTGGAGGTCAAATATCCAAAAGATGTATGATTGCAAGACAAATAGTAGTGGGTCCAGAGAATGGGCTGGGGTGGTTCTGTGGTACAATGATTTTTCAAAATCTTATGTGAGTTAGATGAACAGGAAACCTAACAACCCACATCTATGATCTTATATATCCTGGATGCATTAAACTCATCATAGAGTCAGTGAGAAACATTTAAGAAAAGTTCATCCCGAGAATTCTTGAAAAATAAAGCTCATAGTTGAGCGAAGATCATGTGACCATGGACGTAGTCTGGTTGTACAATTGGAAGGTAGCTGATTAGCTTCGGCTGTCACATGTTGTTGTGTCCTTGGGCAAGACACTTAACCCAAACTTGTTCCCACTGCTGGTTTAGTTTCATTTATGTTGGTATATGGTAAGGAGAGGTTTGCCTATACTGACAAACAGCTTGCATTGAAACTTCAACCATAAGGGAGTTAATGTAAGAGGGAGTATGTGTGAATGGGTTTGACCGTAAAAAAGTGCTTTGGGTCGTCAGAAAGACTGAGAAAGTGTTTTATAAGCTCAAGTCCATTTACCATATTGTAGGCTTGCTTAGATTAGCAATATGGCTAAATAATGTCACGCACAACTTGGAGATAAGTGTATTGATATGGATTCTACAGAATTAATACATCCTCAGTGTTTGGACAGTTGTTGTCAATTCACTTTACTTTGGGTAATGTTAACAATGGCACAGTTGGCAGAAGAAGCCTAGCTACATGATGAAGCACATGTTCCAAAATAAAACTTAGGTCTACTATCTTTGAGAACCTGAATTTAAGTTTAAATTGTATAATAATTTATAAACTCATCTTGTTGTTTTTCTTCTTGTAATAACAAATAAAGCTTGTGAGGAATTCTGTTATAAGCATAGTCAGTGTTCACAATTTACATATATATATATATATAGACACATATCATACTGTGGCCTCAGTGTCAGGTTATGTATTGTATTGTGAGATTTCTGAAATACCCAGCTTCACCATATAGTCCATTGACTTTCACTTTGTCTCTCCACCAATCCAACCAGCTTGTCTTCCAGCCAAAGAAAAGATTAGTGCAAAGTATCATTCGTTCAAGAAATTAAATTCAGAAACATTGATGAACATTATGCCTGATGACCCCTGAGTTTAGCCAAAAGTCAGAAAAGATGTTTTTGTCAAGTTTGACAGAAATCTCTTGAAGATTGCTTGATGTATCATATTTAAAAGCCAAGGATGACCAGGGGGACTCCATGACCATGACTTCTGACCACTGACCTCCAAAATCTGATCCACATACACATCTTTACAAATGTTCTAATTGGAGAATAAAATAACTCGACTCTGGATACTTTGTGACATACCGTCTTCACGTCACCCCCCAAATGATCAACTTAACAGTTGGTGAAAGCCAAAAAACACCTGTCTCTTATGTTAGTGCTGTGTCTTCTGTAGGTCTAGGTCTTTGTATGTATATGTATTGTCAAGCAATGAGGCAACCTAGAACAAATATTCAAGGAAGGTGTCCCCTATTTAAATTGGTAGCCACTGCCCCCATTTTAACTTACCTGGCACTGCATCAGACTTCCACGACATTTAGAGATGTGCCAATCAAGATGGCCCAACAATGCCAAGACTCTTCAGCATCTACAGGCGAATCTCATCCACTCCCTCCAATTTCTAAGTTTCTTAGTGAGGGGCTTTTTGACATGCCTAGTGACGCCTGCCAAGGATATAGGTGAGTCTTTCCCCAGATCATCAGCTCCTGAGACTTTATCTCCCTTCATCAAGTTGGAATATGTCTAGGGCCCTATAAAGACAACAACCACGGAATTGCAGATGGATCACGAATTTGGACATTAAAAGTGGAATTCAATATAAATGCTGGGCTGGGGACTATGCACACTTCACTCCCCCTCCTTCTTCCCTCATCAACACAAACATGTTGGCAAAGAAGGTACAACAATCCTGGCTATCTCCAAAGTACAGGGCAGAGCAGTTTTATGTGTCAGGCAAGCAAATGTCCTCCACAATTTGTCAACACACTGTTGACTGGACCTGTAAAGATTCGTGTGGGGACGGCCTGAAGAGTGAGTGTCTGTTTCATTACTTTATACAGCGTCTTAGGGTTAAAGTGATGTAAAATTCCAGCAACCAAATTCTCAACAACAAAAAATGGAATGAGGGAAAACTTATAATAAAATTTGAGAAAAAAACAAAATGGATGTTATTGGGCTCTATATGTTTTTGCCTACAAGCATCTGTTGGTGTGTTTGTAAGAAAGATGGCCAAAGAGGTGTCAATGGATTCTGATTACATTTTTAGGAAACGGCAGAAGAAAGGAATGACAGATTTTGGTGGTGATCTGAACTCAAATGTGGATCCAGGAATGCTTCAAAGATTTGACAACTTTGGTCGTTTTCCACAAATTCTTTTAAAACTCAAAAACCACTCAATGGATTTTGATTTTCAGGGAATGTTGTTCATGGCACCAGGGAGAAGCTATTTCAATTTTGTGGCAATTCTGTGATTCTTTGTCTGTCTGTCTGTCACGAAGTAAGATAACTGAAGAGTTCTCAACAAATTCCTAATTTTTTAAAGAAGTGTTCAACAACATCTTCAGTTTGACAGCTCTTCACTACTTCTAAAAACAGCATGTCCATATCACTGTTTTCCTTTACTGAAGGCTTTGACATGGCCCATTTTAATTCTTTCTTTGGGGTCCAGAATAAATCATCCTAGAGATGGGATTTCTGTCAGTCAGGAGCCTCTGTTAGATGATCCATGATTATCCTTATAACTCATAGATGGTACTGGTCCATGACCTGCTTACTAAAAATCGAATCTTGACCAATTATCAAGCCTGTGACTCAGATTATAAAATGCAGATTTTGTCTTGGCCTTGGGACAGTGGACCAGCTTTCTGCCTCTTGCAGGAGTTCAGTTGAAGAATCATGGAAGTTTGGGTAACCAGAATATTTAGGTTTATGGAAGATAAGAAACCTGGTTACATCACTTGGGGGGTCGAGGGGCATGTTAGGGCTACTGTTGGGATTCAGGGGCCCCATTTTTGCAAACTATTCGTTATGGGTTGTACAAAAATGAGAGACTGACCTCAAAGTAGACAGATTCTGTGTGCATATTGCTCCCTGCCTTGACTGGACGTTGTCACTGATGTTTGTGACTTGCTTAGAAAGGATCTCAAGGCCCAGTGGTTGGAGGGACAGTTTTATTTTTAGGCTACCTTCCAGTGGGAATAATTGGCCAGGACCCCCAGCATTGACCTGATTGGTTTTTAACTAAGTGCTAACTATTGGGATGATGGCCACTGGATCCAAGTCTAAGGTCTTGGTGTTCCCTGTCTCAGATGGAGTTCAGGTGTTGTGGAGTTGTTCTTCCTCAGTGAGATAACTTTTTGGTGAACCATTAGCAATGTTGGGCCAAATAGTGGCTATCAGGTGACTTGTTGACCACACTTACCCCTTTCATATGATCAGGAGCTGCGGGTAATGGCTTCCTTGCTGCTGAAATGAGTTTCCTCCTGGCATGGTTTTGAGAGCAGCAGATGGGCAGGGATTCAGAGCAGCTATACTGAAACAGAAATGCAGACTTCTGTATAGTGAATGAATTGGAAAAGAAATGCAAAGACTTTTGGTGTTTTCATTATATGTTCTTGCCTGTGCTTTCATCAGGTGACTCCCTAGATGAACAATGCCCTGCCCACTTGCTGCTGAACTGGCAGGAGAGCAGACACAGTGGGGACACAGAGGAGCCACCTTGTTCTTCAAACCCAGTTGGATGTACAGCAGGAAGTTCATCCTTCAGCTTCTCAGACATTATGGTGGCACTTCCTGTCCCTCCAATTTCTATAAGACCCGTATCTAAATCTGACGTCATGGTGGTTGTCACAAAACAGGAAGTCTGTGATGATCTTAAGGCATTTGAAGGTGGAGTTGATGGACGTCAGGGTCAGACTGGGCCTGAATACCTGCCCCTGGTGCGTCTGCCTCCAGGTGGATCTTTAAGGGACGATTGTGCCCAGAGCACCTCTTCTGTTATAACTGAGACAGCAGACTTCAAGCAAAGGCTATCCCAGCCTGGAGTCCAGCAAGAAGGCCATCTCAACGCCAATCAAAACTTTATCTGTCAGACATCTAACGCAGCATGTCATAAGGCTGGCGCCCAAGAGCACCATCTTCCTTTTACCTGCTCCTACTGCTCTCGCCAGTTTACCCACCAGAGCAAGCTCCTTATTCATGAGCGTTCGCACACTGGAGAGAGGCCTTACCAGTGTGCCCAGTGCGGGAAGACATTTGCACACTTGTGCAGCCTGAAGCAGCACAAGATGGTGCACACAGGGGAGAGGCCTTTTCCTTGCTCCCACTGTGGGAAGAAATTCTCTACTTCCACCAACCTTAAGGTTCACCAGAGCGTCCACACTGGAGAAAAACGCTTTCACTGCTCAAAGTGTGGCAGGAATTTCTCCTTCAACAGCAACCTCATAAAACATCGGACATTGCACTGTAACAAATGACACTAAGACTCATAGACAAGAAAAACAGTGACTGAAAATATATACGTAGAAGATGTCTTTTTCTGCCACCTCATATGATGCAGAGATACAAGGATACAGAGACAGATATTAGAAGAAACAGAGATCAGAGACACAAAGAACAAGAAAGACGACAATACTGAAAAATCAAAAACACAAACACTAGAAAGCTGAATGGGGTGCAGAAAAATATAGAAACCACATGTTAGAACTCCCTTTCTTGCAATCGTATCGTCCCATAGGTGGTACATAAATGTATACTGTAGTAAAATCTCTTAAGATAACAAGATGTGTTCATTCACCGAAAAACATGTTAATCATACTCAAGCTTTGAAATACATAAATGAAACTATTTGATTTTTTAGCCATGCTTATAATCAGAGATAGCTGCATCTTCAATGTGCCTTGACTGAGAAGTCAGGCCACACCAATCTAATGGCCTTTTTCCACTAGCACGCCTTGGCCCTACTCTACTCGGCCCTATTCGATTTGCAGCATGTTTCCACTAGCCCGGTACCTCCTAAAACAGGCTAGTTTTAGTACCTACCCCGCTTTGGTTCCAAGCGAGCAGAGTCGATACTAAAAGATGATGTCATCATTGTATATCTTCCAAACCTCTCCTGTGCTTCTCAAGGGGTATTTCTTCTTACCACTTGCAGCCTTCTTCTGCTTTCCTTTTTCACTTGGTTTGTGACAAAAAGCCACAGATTGTTGTGTCGCGCTCAAAATGACGTCACCGCAGAGCTGCTCAGCGACACTGCACCCCGTTGGGAAGGTGACTGGGGCTAATGAAAAAGCAGCACAAGGCGAGTAGAGTAGAGCCGGGTAGAGTAGAGTAGAGTAGGGCTAATGGAAAAGGGCCATAAGTGAATGTCATGTGTGCAACACCGATGCTTGTCTAGTGTATGAACAGATTTTATGCTTAGAATTTTCTGATGTTTGATCCGACACACTTTTAAACACCAAGAGTTGACCTCTGCGTAACATAGCTAGTTATAGCTGTGTCTATCTTCTATAGTCTACAGCTGGTTCCTCATTCGAACTGGACTTTTGTTGCACAACTTCAGGCGCCATTTTAGGGTCAGTGGTTTTTCAAACTTTTGGCGTGGTGTCAGAATACAGAGATTGGCCGTGCTTGATGAAATAGCTTTTATATTCATTCTTATGTAGTTTGTGGAGCAAAAGTCACAATGTGTTAGTACAGGGATCAGCAGTAGATCAGCAAGCTACATCAGGTATAAGTTATCCTAAATTGAGGCATGCTTCCCAAACATTGCATCCAAGTTGGCACCCAAACAAAAGTGAGATGGTTCTGATCAGTTATTTTGGTACCTTTCCTGTATTTACCTCCACCAAGAAAGTTATGCTCTTCCTAGTGTATGTTTGTTTGTTAGCAAGTCTGGGCAAAAAATACTGGTCAGATTTTGCTGAAATTTTCAGGCGACAACTTAAAAATGATTAGATTTTTGTGACGATCCAAATAACTGCCATAAGCAAACAATCATTTTTTACTAAATAACTGTTCAACTATTAACGATCAGTTATCAACATGAGTACGAGTGCTAGGTGTGAGTTTTCAGGGTCAAAGAATCACATTATGATGGTAACTTAATTGCTTATTGCTTATAGATGTAACAGCAACATCACAGTGGTGCTGTCACTATTAGTTCAAAATACTTTTACTGAACTCATTGGCTCATTCAAGCAAACAGCTAATCAGCCGAAAGCATGGCGGAAAGTTCCTCTTGGCTAATGTCAATCGGGATTGGATCCAGCCCCCAGATGTCAAAAGGGAGAAGTGGTTTAGATGATGGTTGGATGGATGGAAAACAGTGAGGACAAGGTTTACTGGACTCTAAAACTCATGCTGTGATCCAGTTGTACTGTGAAGTAGGGATTTTCAAGTTCTGAGTGGGAAACTGAGGTTTGAATTTCTTACTGGGGAGTCGGTGAATCCTCATTTGCCTGAGTTGAAGATGGCTGCCCTGGGTTTCTGTTTATTAGCACTTCTGACTAGTGTCTGTTGCACTAAATCAGCCGTACACATAGTATTGTTCAAAATATATATGTATGGAAATGCTGCCATAGTGACATTTACATTCTTCATGAGGTATGTGTGAACTACAAAGCAGGGCATGTTAACAATGGCAAACAGAGGCCTGGTAGATTGGCAAGTTTTTTCTGACTTTGTAGCTGGAATACTGATAACTCGAATATTACATAATTTCCTTCCCTTTCCTCTGTAAATGGAACGCAGCATCAAGACATCCTCAAAGATGGTGGAGGTAATTTAAACTTTTGAACATGTGCTGATCATGTGGTTTAGCTTCTGCTTCTTTGAACTGCACCAATGATAATATTACTCAGTCTGTTCAACAACTATTGTCGCAGCATTTTGGGACTGTATTGAATCTGTAAATCAAAATATATATTGGCAAGGAGTACATAATATTTTCTGCATCAATTTATTGAGGATAGGTCAAGTGACAGGGGTTGAAACAACAAGCAGCTTGGGTTGCCAGTGGACAAGCAGTTATATCCAGACCTTCCATGCACTGAGGCTAATGTCCTTAATGAACGCATCCCAAAATCTGGTCATACCTGCAGCTCTTTGACCCACATCATTGTGCACTACTCCTCTTGGTTCGCGATGATCTTTACTGTCTTATCCCCTCAGAATATAACCATAGAACCCTTGAAATAAAAAAGTAAGAATGGAAATGACAGTTCTGAAAGTCATTCAGAATTAAGGAAAACCAAGTCTCTCCATGTTTTCATTCTCTTCTTCTACCTGTGCTCTCATCAGGTGTACTCCCAGAGAAACAAATCCCCATCCACTTGCTGCTGGATTGGATGGAGAGCAGACAGAATGGAGACACGGAGCAGCCATCTTGTTCCTCAAACATAAACACAGTTGCCTGTGCAACAGGGAGTCCTTCCCTTGGACTTTCCAACAGTGTGAGGTCTTTTCCTGCCTCATTATGCCTCGACAGACCTGGCATTGACTTGAATATGGACAGACCCAAATCTGAACCTGAGGTTTTCATGTTTGATTTTTCAAAGGACATCAGGGGTGGTCTAATGGGATCTGAGGGTGGAGGAGAAGAGGCTCGGTACAGGACTAAGCTTCCATACCCTCCTGGGCAGCATCTGCCTCAAAGTGAATCCACATGGGGCAGCTCTTCCTTTAATGCTTCCCCTGTTTCCATCAAGATGGCTGATGATCAGCAGCATCATTCTGTTTCTGGAGTCCAAGTGATGAATAATTTATCTGACCAGAACCTTACCTATCAGCCACCTTGCACAGAGCACCCGGAGTACAGGCCTAAAGAGCCATGTCTCCCTTTTCCTTGCACTTTCTGTTCTTGCCAGTTCAGCACTCAGAGTGGGCTCCTCACTCATGAATGTGCACACACTGGAGAGATGTTCCCATGTGCTCAGTCTGGTCAAAGATTTGGCAGGCCGTTAAGCCTAAGGAGGCACCAAAGGGTCCACACAGGGGAAAGCTCTCTTCCCTGCCCTCAATGCCAGGAGTGTTTCTCTTCTGTGCAAGACCTGAAAAATCATCTGCAGGTTCACAAAACAGAGGGATTTTTTCCCTGCCTTTTCTGTGAGAAGGCGTTTTCTACCCCCAGCAGGCTCAAGAACCACCAGGTGGTCCACACAAAGGAAAAGCGATATCCCTGCCATATTTGTGGAAAGAAGTTCTCCAGGCCGGACAGCCGAAAGGTCCACCAGAGTGTCCACACTAGAGAAAAACGCTTTCAGTGCTCTACATGTGGCCAACGCTTTAACTTTCTCAGCAACCTCTGCAGACACAGGGCTCTACACAGAGCGAGAGAACAAAATAACATGGACTCAAAGACAACAGGAAAAACACAGAGAGATGGGCAGAAAGATTAAGAGACTCATGAAACAGAAACCTCCTCAAAATGAAATCATGGGCAGAACCGAAGCCCTGTGATTGGTCTGCAGGGTCACACCTGTCAGTCAAAGACTACATATCAGGAAATACTTGTTTACACATATTTATAAAATCTATGGGTGAATCCCGATTCTAGCCCTTAGCCCTTCCTCTTCGTCTTACCCCTTTGTCTTGCCCTTTCCCCTTAGCCCTCTGTTTTGAGGGCCAAGGGGAAGGGAATGAAACACACAGCTGAGAAACGAGATGCCACTCGCTGGCTGTGACGTAGGCAGATGTGACAATAACCGTACCATAGCTTGTTATAAAGAGAAATTTTAAAATGCGACCAACAAGTAAAATCATGATTAATATTTACTTGGTGAAAAAATAATTACAAACAATTAAGCGCTTCCTTTGGTCTCCGCTCTGCTTTGTGTCGGCGGGCCTATGGATGTATTATAAGAACTGGATAGCATGGCTCCGCCTTCTACCATGTAACGGTTTTGAAGCCATAATATCCCCCATCAGGGCGCCGCCATTGTGCAGCCAGTAGAGAATCTGGACCATATCTGGACGCAGCTGTCGTAAACGGTCGCAAAACTCCGCAGCATACAGCGTACACAATCATTGTGAAGCTGCCGTAAACAGCGGTTATTTTTTAAAATCTAATAACTGATGAGAAAGAAACTTTTCAGAAAAAAGAGGACTTGGAAAAAACGCAGCCAAATAATACTTTCATATCACCACAGCATACGGATGGGAGAAATATTTCTACGAGGTGTATTAATTTTTTGAAGTTTCACTACGGCCCGTTCAGATGAATGGGGGAGACGGAGAGTTGACCTATACTGCAGCCAGTCACCAGGGGGAGCAGCTTTTGTGGCAACTTCAGTTCGAGCCCAGCGACATGACGTCCATGTTTTTTACAGTCTATAGGCTGGCCCGGTGCATTATGGGAAATTCTCTTACCCCTTTGTTTCAAGCGAGTTCCCAGTCTGTCCTGGTTTCGAGGGCTGTGTAGTCCTTGGTCTTCGACCTTAGCCCTACAGAGTACTGGGACACCACTTCACTAGATGTGAACGTGCAAAACCAAGGGGTAAGAAGTAAGACAAGGGCCAAGGGGTACAATTGGGACAGACCCTAAATGGGGAGCATTTACTTATCCATGGCTGCACAGAGGAGTGGGGGTTAGAGCCGTCACCTCACACTGAGGAGGGGTCTCTATTCAGATTTTTGCCAGGATCATTTGGGGTCAGTGCACATAGGTATGTGTGAAAGCCTCTACTTGTTTCTTTATGTTAGCCCTGTAATTGACAAGAGACCACTTTAGGGTGTACCAAAGCTCTTGTTTAATGACAGGTGGAGTAGGCCCAAACTTTAATCATCCTAAACAGGATAGGTGTCAGATATTGAATGAACTGATGGACATAAAGGGTGTAAATCACTAGCTGCATCATGGTTTGGTACCACACTGATTCTTTGGACAACACTTTGATATTTGGTGACATAACAAAGCCTGCCACTGTGTGTTATCAATACAGCAGGACATAGAGGCCTGTGATCAATATAGTACTATGTTTCGTGCAAAGAAATTACATTTACAACTGGAAGTGCCCCAAGAGCACAAACCTCTGCCAAGGCAAATCCCATCATGTTTCATTGTTAAGAAAAAGCTTTTAAAAATTCCTGGATCTGCATCCTGATCACCCCCAAAATCTATTTGAATGATGCTTGGCCTATTTCCGACCCATCCTTAAAGGTGCTATGAGGAGAATCTTGTTCCGGCAACAGTAAAACTCTGCTACCCATGAGCACGCTGTTGTAATGCTGCGTTCCAATAACCTCGGAACTGGAAGTGACATCATCTTCGACTTATCGGTGTTCCAGTTGAAGTCGGAAAAAAACATGCCGATCTACCAGGCTATTGTTGGCTGTTGTTAGCACGTCCTGCGTTGTGGTTCACAAATATCACATGAAGAATGTGATTATCACTATGGCAGCATGTTTGTAAATATAAGTCTAACAATACTATGTATACAGCTGATCTAGAGTGACACACCCCAGTCAGAAGTGCAAATAAATGATTATTACAGGAGCTAAATAACAGTTCATCCATTTTCGATTGTCAACTCGGGGGTGGAGGGTTGTTCCAGTTGCAGTTTCCTACTCGGAACTCGGAAATCCCTACTTCTGACTACAGCTGGAGCGCACCAAAAGGCGTGACAATTTTTGGAAAACTAGTATTGTAGTTTTGTAGCCGGCTATATATCGCTACTTACAGACCGGTGCTCTCACGGCGTGTTCCCACCGAAAGGGTTGAAAGCGAGTTTTGACGCTGGTACAAATATGCAGAAAAACGCTCACCGCTCGCCGTGGCATCGTTGCATGAAAAGTTCGCCATTATCATTTCATCATATCATTTCATCGTCGAACATGGCTCTGATTACCATCATCGCTGCTCTGTACCTGCTGTGGAGAAGTCAGCTGTGGCTAGGCGCCGATGTCGGTATTGGATGCATGCTACCCTACGGAGGCGGTGTGTGCTCGGTGAGTTCCACCGTCTCTTGCAGGAGCTGCGTCTGGACCATGGCCGGTTCCAGCGGTACTTCAGGCTGACTGTTGCCCAGTTTGAAGACCTGCTAGCCAGGGTTGGTGCCAGGATCTCCCGCCTTGACACCAACTAGAGGCAAGACAGTCCAGCTGCAGCCGGGGAGCGCCTTTCCATCTGTCTCCGGTGAGTTTAGCAGTTTGCCAAATTAGCAAGAGTCCGACCCCCAGAATGCCCTGCGCCAGTGACGATCTCCACGCTGATAGGCTGTCCCGGCGCGTCAACACGCCCGCTCGCTTGAAAAGTTCAATTATTTCAGCTTGAGCGTCAAGCGTTGAACGGTAACGCTCGCCGCTCAATGCTTGAACGCTTGACGCTGCTCTATGCTCGCCCCGATGCAGCGTCAATTCGCGGCTTTAAATTAACTTTGTATGTAATATCAACGCGCGAAAAATTTGCGATGCTTTCGGTGTGAACACGCCATAAGACGTGTCCAAATAATATAAATTTGCTCAAATTTTAATTGTCTTGTTCCCGAAGTTGAGTATCCAGGCCAGTCCAGCCCTGTCCGACCCGACCACGAAGCTAAGGAATAGCATTTTGTAGATAACCTATTTTGATTCTATAAAACTCATCTTAAAGTGTGTATTTCGATCAGGCATATATCTAAAAGTGAGACTTTTTTGTAATTACTTAAAAACTCCTCATAGCATCTCCAAACTTTGATGAATTTCCACTCTGAACATTTTTATCCTGTTAGTGTAGTTATGCACAGTTAACTAAGAAACATCAAGCAGCAACACCCCTTACGATGCTCCTGCACTCCTCCCCCCCGTCATCCCTGATGCATCCAATGATGGCTGGGTCATTAGCGAACTTCTGGATGTGACACAGGGCAGAGTTGTGGCACAGGTCCACGTTGTACAGGGTAAAGAGAAGAGGGGCCAGCACCATTTTTGCATCACAAATATAATCAAGAGTTCAGTTCTTTAAACATGGTGACACTTGAACACCAAAGATTCCATGTTACTTGAATATTGATCTGTTTTCATCATTTATTTTTTTCTGTGCTTTGATCGATTTTAAGTATTAAGTTGTATCCTTTCTTCAACCTTTAAATTCATCATTCTGTCTATAATTTTGCTATTCCTTACTTTGAATTATTTTTAGTAAATTTACTCTAATAAGATAAGATAAGATAAGATACACCTTTATTAGTCCCACAGGGGGAAATTCCAGGTGGGCTTGAATAGTTATTTTTGCATAACTCAACAGTTTCTCGTTAGGTAAAAATAGCTTGTAGTTGGTGTGTATTTCTTTCAATACATTTTCATTATAGGGGTGTAGAGACCAAGTTTAATAAACTCAAAGTGGCTTTATAACCGGAGGGGGTGTAGAGAGAGACGCCTTCTGTGTCTTCTGTGTTCCTCATGTTTTAGATACTTTAACTGTTGTACACAAAAATAAACTCGAAACGTAAAAGCAGACACCTGACAGCAGGCCCTTCAATTCCTGTTTATTCACAAAGTCTGTATCAAACAATACCATAGTGCTAACTATGTGATTGGTTAAGTGAAGGGTTGTTGGTTTTTTCTGTGTGGATTGGACTAATGTCAGTCTCAAACACTTGAAAAAATGTTTTTATAAGTTTGAACTGTTGTCACATGGCAGAGAGAGGAGCGAGTATACTCATTGTCTTTCTTTAAGCTAAGGCATTAGCTGTTAGCATCAGCTCTCTGAGGTCCAAGGAGGAGGGTTGGGAACCATTTAAGACTGATTGTGTCAGAGCGAAGCTTGTACAATCTGAAAGGCCAAGGCTTCTTTTTTCTGTCTTCACCACTTAAAAGAACTGGTGACATTACCTGCACCCAACTCTTCCTCATAGAGGCACACACCAACATGCACACATGCCACTCTGTTGATTTGTAAATGTCAAGCTCTGTAAAAACTGTTTGATGATAATTGATTTTGATTATTGCTGCCTGGTTAAATAAAATATTTTAATACAAAGAGTACTCGATTGTGATTACAAATGCCCTTTTTAATTAAGTAAAACTGGCTGTGAGAGGTGTTGTTGGGTTTCACTCTTAAATATATAAGTTTTGCCAAAAAATCAACTCAAAGAAATCCATCAGTACTTTACATAAAGAATACATTCTTCCCAGTGTAAGACATATTATAATGCTTGGAAGAGGATTAGGGCCCTTGAAATAAAGAGATAAATTTATTTATTTTTAGGTCTGTGAAGAAGTCAGAATTCTAATTTTTAAGTGGAATTTTTTGACAAGGTCATATGTTGATCGCAGGGACGTATCTAATTTGCAACTCCATCATTCATACTCCCAAGATCAAATGGTGTGATATATTGTGTAACCGAACACATTACATTACTGTCATTACAGACTTCTCAATGTTATGGAATTTTTAAGTGTAAAAATGTCAGAATTCTAGAAAAATTGTATAGTCCTGTATAATTAGGTTTCTGAGGTAAATGTCAGAAAACTTTGAAAAAAAAGTCAAAATGCTGAGAAAAAAGTCTGAATTCTTACGAAAAATTCAGAATTCTGTAATTTAAGTGGGATTTAGTGGTAATGTCTGAATTTTGAGATAAATCAGGGTTCTAGGATTAAAATAATTTATCTGAGAGAAGTGTCAGGACTGTGAAAAAACATTTTAAAATGGAACCCAGAGATTTAAGTTGAAATTTGAGAATAAAAGTTTGAGGGGTTAGAGGTGGAAAAGTTGAAAATGAGAATTTTGAGAAGAAGGTCAGGGTTCTGGGACTAAAGTCATAAAATTAAGCAAAATATTAGAACTGTGAAAGAAAGTATTGTTGAAAAAACTTGGACTAGGACTTTGACAGTTAACTGTTGTACTAAAGACACAGAAGAAAAGATTTCCCTATCGGAACTTGGCATGATCCAGGATGTTTGAACAGTTGATGATTTGTGTGCCAGTTTGTCAGATTTTACAGATCCACAGCTCTGGGAGTTGCAAGAAGAAAGTATAAAGAATTTTCCTGTTCTCATTGTCTGTTTCCCTCCATTTACTCTCATCAGGTAAAGTCCCAAGACGTTGCCCAAGCCTTGCTCATTTGTTGATGGGCTGGAAGGAGAACAAACACAATGGAGACACTCAGAAGTCAGATACAGTCGACCGAGCCGCAGGAGCTCCTTTCAGACCTCACGGCGACCGGGACCTGAAAAGTCCCAAATCTGAGCCTGAGGTTATTGAGATTGACATGGGACAAGAAGACTACTGTGCTCCTTTATCGTTTGAACCTAGAGCAGCAAAGAGTCCCTCTAGACCTCATAGTGACAAGAATCAATCAAAACCACAGTCTGAGGTCATTGAGATCGACTCAGGACAGGATGTTTGTGATAGTGCAATGTCATTTGAAGACAAAGGTGATGGAGCTGAAGGTCCGACGGGTTCTCAGTTCCCTGCTCTGCTTGGCATACCTCCAATTGAATCCACCTGGGACATATCTACCTTCAGCGCTTCTTCTGCTATCATGAAGATGGCACACCTCCACCAGCAACGAGCCCGGTCTGGAGATGGTCAGATGGAGAACTTCCCTGTTCAGAACTTGGTCCGTCATACACCCAGCACTGAGAACAAGGAATCTGGGTCCCAGCAGCCCCAACTCTCCTTTGCTTGTACCTACTGCTCCCGCCAGTTCGCCCACAGGAGCACGCTTCGCACCCACATGCGCATTCACACCGGAGAGAAGCCGTACACATGCCAACAGTGTGGAAAGAGGTTCACAAGGATGTGCCTCCTAAAAAGACACCAGATCATTCACACAGGAGAGCGATCATACCCATGTGATTTCTGTGGAAAATTATTCTCCACCTCTACCAACCTAAAAAATCACCAAATGGTCCACACTGGAGAGAGACCGTTTCAGTGCCTCCACTGCGAGAAGAGGTTCTCCTCCTCTACCAACCTCAAGCGCCATCAGGTGGTCCACACTGGAGAGAAACAATACCAGTGTTCGAAGTGTGGCAAGGACTTCTCCATCAATGGAAACCTCACCAGACACAGCAAGCACTGCACAGGGCCAAGTGAACCAGGGACGAGTGATACAGCCACAAGTGACACAGCGACAAATGAACCAGGGCCGAGTAATACAACAACAGGTGACATAGAACTTAGTGACCCAGAGACAAGTGATGCCGACACAAGTGACACAGAGACAAGTGACCCAGGACCAAGTGACACAGCAACAAGCGACATAGCAACAAGTGAACTGAGGCCAAAAAAGTTTACAAGGGACATAACAACACGTAGCCTAAGGCTAAGACGCATGTTGACAAATGACATAGCACCAAGTGACCTAGGCACAAGTGACCAAGGTACGAGTGAGAAATGGACACAATGATCAAAACTTATGAAGAGAGACAGTTGCCAAAGACAAAGAGTAAGTGATTAAAGACAGAGAGAAGTGGCATGGCAGTAAGTCACACAAGAAACATCTGAAGTGACATAGAAACACTTGACCCAGGGCTGAGAAACAATTTGACAAATGACACACTGACAAGTGACCAAGGGACAAGTGACAAATTAGCACAAAAATGGACACAAAGATAAAAGCATATGAAGAGAAATAGTAACCAAAGACAAAGAGGACGTGACAATATACAGGGACAAGTGGCACAGCATTAAGTCACCCAAGAAGCATATTAAAAGTGGCATAGCAACAGATGATCCAGGGCTGAGAGACCTATTAAAATTGACATATTGATACTTTTCCCAGAGCTAAGACACATATTTACAAGTGGCATAGCAAGATGTGACCCTGGGCTAAGAAATGTATTGGCATAGTGACATAGCAACAAATCAACCAGGTCCAAGAAACATTTGGACAAATGACACAGGAACAAATGAATCAGAACTTAGAAACATTCTTCTTGTGACATAAGCAACGCAAGACTGAAGGCCAAAAAACAATGTTTATGAACATAGTGACACTTGAACCAGAACTTAGAAGCATATTGACAAGTAGCTTAGCAACATTTAACCCAGGACCAAGAAACACATTGACAAGTGACATAGCAAGACCTGACTCAGGGTTAAGAATCATAGTTACAACACTGACATTGTGTCACATGACTCGGAGCTTGGAAACATAGACAACTGACATGTTGGTAGTGACAGTGGGCAGAGAAACATGTTAACCAACATAGAGATAAGTGACCCAGGGGCATAATGATGAAAGCATGGGTAAAGAGACATGGTCATATCAGAAGACAGATTCACTTAAAACAATGACACAAAAAGAGAAGACAAGAAGTGACACAAGCAAATTCAACATTTTAAATAACACCATGAAACAAATGTTACAAAGAAGCAGACTCAAGACTGAGCATCTGAAAAGAGAGACAAACATGGAAATACCATCCCGTTTTAGACTGCATGCGTGTTGGCAGCGGCTCGTGTCATTTCTGCCCTGCAGTGCCAGAGGTGTGAGCTGTGTGTTGACCGTGTTGCTCTGCTCTCAAAGTCTACTCTTTCTTTAGAAAGAAAAGTTATATCTCCTCATACAAGTGACTTGATTCAATCCATAACTGACCCTTGTGAATTTAAGAATAAAAGTGTCCCAAAACAACGCTGGGGGCTTCTCAAAGAAATGCAGAACTGGGCTTACGCTTTGAAAAGCACAAACAGGAAATGTAGCCGTATCATGCTTATTTCGTCCACGACATATATTCTAACCATGTAGATTCACATATCTGCGAACAGGATAAATATGATTCCTTGGTTATCAAGGACGACAACATTCCCTTTTGAATAAAAAATCCGCACCGCAGTTGTGCTGCCATCACGCATCTAGTCTGAAATGACCACCAATCAAGATGCAGTGATGCAGGGTGCACTCAAAGATGTGTGGATGCAAATGAAAAACTTAAGTGATGTGTTTTTTATTATTGTATTTCATTGGTTGTGTCTTACTCCTGGTTTGTTACTTGAGTTTTTTTGTCTTTTTTCGAAATTTTTACTTTATTCTGTATTTGTGGAACACTTCTGGACCAAGTAGCCCCCCCAGCTTGTGGCCTGAAAAATCCCTGATTTAAATGTTGACTTGTTTTTTTAATCTTTTTTTTTTTTCATCTAAAAGAAAAATACCTCCAAGATAAATAGAAATCATATCTAAGAGGCTTTGGCTCAATATTAACCAAACATATCCCAAAACTAAATAGGATTTTCCTCTTACAGTAAAAATACATGCTGTTTTTTGTTATGAAATGTTCATATAGTATAGACTGGTGGAATTGTCCACATAAATACAAGCCCAATTATGTGCCTGTGCAAAAACTGAGAAGACATACCATTTCAAAACGGTGTATATTTTCAGTATTTATAGTTTCACACATTGTCACAACTTAGAAGTGGAGCGAGAGTAAGCTGCAAAAATAAAAAAGGTTTCAATTTTTAATCTTTCTTATCAAAAAGTTATTTGTATTACCTGATTTAATTGATGTATTTCCCAGCCAATTTTAGCAAGACCGACAAGACCAGAAAAAACTGTTGTACCATTTTAAATAGTACTTGGATACAAACAATTAACAACCACAACCATTTAGGGAACATAAACAAGCCAAGACATCGAGGTTAAAAAAAAAAATACATCTGTGCCTTATAAGTAGCTTATTGGAGGCTGAGAACCCTTGAGTCCCAAACTACTACAAGACTGCCTATTTAAACAAAATGGATTCACATATCTCTCCAAACAAATAAGAGAGGACAGGAATGAGAAACTTCCACAATCACAGCCCATTACTTTGCCATGTAACTGATGAATTTAAATGGGGCAGAGGGTGCATCAGCACCAGGGTATAGTCAAAGGATTTCTCTATTACTGGTCCATTCCCCCTTTTTTTAAAGTTATTTTTGTACTTTTATTCGGAGTGAGCCATGTTCAACTCCACAGATAAAAATAAGTGTAATCCAGTATTGGAAATGGAAAAGCTGGAGCAAATTTTATCATGTTAGGTCTAACTATAGAGCAACGTCAGACCCCTGTCCACGTCTGAAGGCATCTACACTCCTTCTGTTCAAACATCCCAGTGGTGCTCTGTACATGGAGAACTGGTGGCTGTGGAGGAGTACAGTGAACTTGTTCTTATGTTGGAGAAACCAGTTTGAGGTAATCAGAACTGGGAGTATCTGCAGAAGATTGGTACACTGTGGTCATATAGGTATTGATATGGTCAGCAGCAATACTCTGGTGGGCTGTGGGGTCTAAATCATGCGTGAGGAGCCCTAAGTGCCAAGAAAATGTCCCCCACCATTACGCCAGCAGGAACCTGAACTGCTGTCGCCTCAGGAGGCTGTTTAACTGACAGGGGTGGCACCTGGTATGGTCTTCTGCTGCTGTAGGACATCTGCTTTGAGATTCTAAGGTTATACATTCAGAGATGATCTGCATACCTTGGTTGTAACGATTGACAAAATGAGTTACTTTTGCCTCTCTATCATTTCCAACCACTCTGTCCACTCTACGGACCTCTTGCATCAACAAGACTTTTCAACAGGAGAGTGTGAGTCCCAGAAGATCAGCAGTTTCTTACAGACCAGCTTGTTTGGCACCAACAACTGTTAAATTCCCTTTATTCCCATTCAGATGCCATATAAGAACTTGATGTCTTGACCGTGTCAACGTGTCCAGGTGCTTTGATCTGCTGCTTTTCCAAGCTGTTTTATCACACAGAAGGCACTAATTCATCGTATAAAGCAGCCATTCTCAACCTTGGGGTCCCGGTCCCAATTGGGGTCACGAGATGATTTCTGGGGGTCGCCAAATCATTTAGGAAAAATATAAATGCGCAAAATTAATGTGGCGTCCGACCGGACATTAAAGGACAACAAGTGATTGGTCTCAAACAGGCATTTTATTACTCAAAATCAATTACTGATTTGTATATTCGACATATGTTTTATCGATCGGGTGTTGTTTCAGCACCGCGGACAGCGAATTTTCATTGCGTTCCGGGGGGAGGGGGGTCGCGGACAGTACTGAACGTTAAATTGGGGGTTGAGACTTTGAAAGGTTGAGAACCACTGGTATAAAGGTCTGTTGACTACTAACAGGACACTCAGAGACTTATTTAGGGTTGGGATGCACATTACTACCATATTACTATTGGCAGATATTTACAGCTGATATATCGTCCATGGTGGTGCAGCATGTAGTGTATGTGCCTCACAGTAAGAAGGTGGCTGGCTTGAGTCCTCTGTAGGTCAGGCCTCCAAACTTCTGTGTGGAGTTTTCATGTTTCCTCCGTGAATGCGTGGGTTCTTCCTGGTTCTGTCGCTGCAGACCAAAACTGATCACTCCAAATTGCTCTTGGGTATGAGTGTGAGCACTGTCTCTCCTTATGACCCTGCGATCAGCTGGCAACCAGAGTGTCGCTGCTGGGTTAGGCTCCAGAAAGGAACCCCGAAAAGAATAAGGAGTGTAGATAATGGATGGGTGGATATCGTTGATATGTGTCCCAAATATCAGTGAAATACACAAATCATGTACCACAATGCTTCACTTTGTGAAGTCTCCATGAGCTGTTTTAAATCTAGTGTCAATTATTAAGGAGTGAAATATTGTTTCTCTTGTTTTAGATCCATACCCTGCACTAAGACTGTCCCATTTGAAGAAACATGTCAGTTTTCATACAGTAAAGGCCTCAGTTATCAGTGATAACAAGTTCAGGAATACAGGCATAATAGATATCATAAAATATCCATGTTGTGCATCCCTTATTTGGTGGTTTTGAACTTGCTGGTGGCCTTGTCCAGGAACATTTTTTTAATTATTAATTGTATTTTGATGGTATTTTGTTTACTCTCTTTCCCTTGTTTGCATTTTAAATGTGTTTTTTTTTTTATCATGTAAGGTGATATTAGAATTAATTTTCTAAAATTCACATCTGATTCTTACCTGTGATGATATTTTGCGTTTAATTATGTTTCTGGTACTTATGTTAAAGAATCAGTATTTTAAAGATCTCTGTTAAGGATGTGTTTTAGACGTCCATTATTCTGCACCACATCTCCATTGCATAGCCAGCAGCCCTGTCTCTCTCCCTCCCTGCTGTCAGTATAAATACATCATTATCCGCCCTTCTCATCAAAAAGACTGTTGTATAAACGGATGTGCTGGTCTCATCATCGATAACAGAAAATAAACAGGATATTGTTTTAGCATCACAAGAGCAGCATGCTTTACTCATGTGCTGAATATTGTTGTTGAGTGAACACAAAGCTGTCGTGCTAACTGTTGATGTTTCAGAGAAAATGAAGTATTTGGATATAAGATGGAGAACAAGTATGAACTTCTGCAGAAAACACATTTGTGCAATTATTGAACCAGTTGCTTCAGGAGACAAATCACGGACAGTGTTCATCAGTCAGCTTGTGCCAAAAAACAGAACTGAATATATTATTCCTTTAATTTGATTTTATTTCTGTAATCTTTAGAAAAAAAATAGTGTTAGTTTGTGTGTCATGTTTTGAAAAGAATTGATTTGTTTTATCAGAAAAGGAAAATGCAGAATTTTAGTTATTTGTTTTTTGTTTTTGGAGAATAATAATCTTCATGAAAGACACTCAAAATGAAAGACTATCTCTGTGACATTAGTCTGTATAAGTGTGAATCTGTTCATTCTGTCATTACTGAGTATTTGCTCCCAATATGCTGTGACACTTTTTACATTCAATGATTACTGTGGATTTGATAAGGTTTTTTGAGAGAATGGCTGCCCATTAAAGGATCTCTGACAGCATACAGGAGTCGTCTTTTTTTATTTTTACACAATGAAGAGTTTAAAAAATATATTTGGGTTAAAGTTGAGCATTTCCAGGAAGCATATTGACTTAATGAAACAAACTACCCAAGGACATATGGGGCAACAATGGGCTCGGAAATATATTGCTCCACCATATTTTGCTTGATTATACTGAAGATTACTGAAAAAGTGTCTCAGAAATGTTAAGTTCTGGTGGAACAATTGGCCCTTGTGCTATCAGCCCCCAGAGAGCAGCCGATACAGACATTCACCTGTTAGTTCAGGTGAATGTTCACACCAAAGGTGAATCTCAGTTTGTTGCATGATGAAAATACATCCCAATGTGAGAGGGCATGACACGAAATAGGGACTACAGAACAGTTTTCCCAATGTTTATTTCTTGATTTATCAAACATGAGACTTGCAAGTCATTCACAAGTCTGATATAGAAAATACAATCCCCAACCCAACCCTCAGCACAGAAACACTTGATCCATCTTTGCATTAAAGGGACTGTGAGGAGAATCTATTACCGGCGACATTAAGACTCTGCTACCCATGAGCACGCGCGGCGACTGGCGACGTCATCTCTGACTTTTCGGCGTTGAAGTCGGAAAAAACAAGCTGATCTACCAGGCTATTGTTAGCTGTTGTTAGCACGCCTGCGTTGTTGTTCACAAATATCACATGAAGAATGTGATTATCACTATGGCAGCATTTTTGTAAATATAAGTCTAACAATACTATGTATACAGCTGATCTCGAGCAACACACCCCAGAAGTGCAAATAAATTGATTATTAGAGGAGCTAAATAACTGTTCACACTGGGGGCATCCATCTTCGATTGTCAACTCGGGGGTGGCGAGGTTTCACCGAGTTCCCAGTAGGAAATTCCGACTTCGGGGGGCGATCCAGCTGCAGTTTCCTAGTCGGAACCCAGAAATTCCTACTTCTAACAACAACTGGAATGCACCAAAAGACGTGTGCAAGCCAAAGCGTGCATTTGTTGTGATGCAGACCGGACCTTCCTCAGAACTCTGTATTTTTTCTACAACTTACAGGATGCAAAGTGATGAGGTAATGTATCTCTTTCTAGTTATGTAGTGGTAGTTTTTGATGTGTGACAACAAGCACTTTTTGGAAAACTTAGTATCATAGTTTTGTAGCCGGCTATATATCGCTACTTACAGCCTGGTGCTCTAAGATGTGTCTGAATAATATAAATTTGCTGTAGTTTTAATTGTCTTGTTCCCAAAATTGAGTATCCAGGCCAGTCCAGCTCTGTCCGACCCGACCAGAAGGCTAAGGAATAGCATTTATAGATAACCTATTTTGATGCTATTAAACTCATCTTTAAGTTTCGATCAGGCATATATCTAAAAGTGAGACTTTTTTGTAAATACTTAGAAACTCCTCACACTCCCTTTAAGTCCCACAAAGATGCAACATCAAAAGAAAACACAGACAATAACTAAACATGTATAGTATATAGATAGCATAGAGACATGACAAAAAATACTTTTTTAAAAGGAAAAATTACAATGATTATAAAACTGATGAAGTCAGTGAATAACTGGAAAAAATTTGAAAAATTATAAAATTAAAAAAATGACAAATAATAGTAATAATAAAGTAATTAAGTTACTAAATCACAAACGTAAAAATAAAGTCAGTAAAAAATATTGCAGCAAGCATCAGTTGGTGAGTGCAAATCTTTTTGGCTCATTCCAAAGCCCAAGACCCTCAAACTTGCTCGCTCATACTGTCCCCTTTCTTTCTTTCTTTCTTTCTTTCTTTCTTTCTTTCTTTCTTTCTTTCTTTCTTTCTTTCTTTCTTTCTTTCTTTCTTTCTTTCTTTCTTTCTTTCTTTCTTTCTTTCTTTCTTTCTTTCTTTCTTTCTTTCTTTCTTTCTTTCTTTCTTTCTTTCTTTCTTTCTTAAGATCCCCATTAGCACTAGCAAAAGCATTGGCTATTCTTCCTGGGGTCCAACACACAAAGTCAGACAAAATACACACAACACAAACAAGCAAAGTCAACAACAAAAAATACACAGCTCCTCATAAAGTATACAAACATATACGTAAAGAAGTAAACAAAAATGGTCTTTCATTTGCAAACATGGTGCAGTAAGGAGGTTATAAATACAATTTAGCACATCAAACTTACTGTCACCCGTCATTTACACACACAATAAACTCCAAGGGAAAAAAGAGATGAAAATACATTTCATAACATTTATTGCTACTCATCAAATGTTATTAGGTACTGTTTCAACAGAGATTTAAACCTTTCCTTGGTATTTGCCTGAATGATCTCCAGTGGTAATGAATTCCATCCAATCATGGCTCTGTATAGAACTGATTTTTGGATTACACCTGATCTCACTCTGGGTAGGATGAACCTGTTTTCAATTGCACTTCTAGTTTGGTAGTGATGTTGAGCAAACTGAGAAGATATTCTTAGGTATAATAACTTTGGAGATTGGGACATGATTATATGCCTAAAAAAATATAACAAACTATAAGTCAATCTTTGTCTCACAGTAAGCCAGCCAAGTCTACTGTACATTTCAGATACACTGGTTCTATAAGAGCATTGCAGGGCACATCGAGCTGCTTTATTCTGAGCCACTTGCAATTTTTTTTTAAATCTTTCATTGAAGCACTGGACCAAATTATAGAACCAAAATCCAGCTGAGACAGAACCAAGGAATTCAGAACCTGTTTAATAATATCTGGAGGTAAGCTTTTTGACACTCTTCACACAACTGAAACGCCTCTACCCATTTTACTGACAACATTATTGATATGCTTCGACCATGAGAGATGATGATCCAAAGTTATACCCAATAATTTAGTTTCACACACCTGCTCAATGGGTTTGTTGTTAATAACTAATGTTAGTGCCTGTTCAGATTTTAACTGATATTTTGAACCAAAGATAATGGACTTTGTTTTACATACATTAAGAATCAATTTATTACTTGTAATCCATTCTGCCACTGATTTTAATTCCATCTGCAAAATATTATTTAATTTCCCTAATGAAGTTGCTGCAGCATATATTGTTGAGTCATCTGCATATATGGTCACATGGGCATTATTCAAAGCTAGAGGTAGATCATTTGTAAAGACAGAAAATAGTAGTGGTCCTAAGCAGCTACCTTGAGGCACTCCACATGCAACCGGTTTCAGTGTTGACATACTTCCATTGAAGAAAACAGTCTGCCACCTGTTTGTCAGGTAGCTCTCCATCCATTTTAAAGCACTCACAGTAAATCCATAATGTTTCAGCTTACCTAATAATAAAGAGTGATCAATAACATCAAATGCTGAGCTGAGATCCAGTAGCACTGCTCCCACTATGTTCCTGTTATCTTGCTCCCTCTGCCAATCATCCACCATTTGTGTCAGAGCTGTACACGTAGAATGACCAGGCCTATAGGCATGTTGATAACCAGTGTTCAAATCATTGACATCAAAATAAGTTTGTATTTGATCAAAGATAATTCTCTCCATTATCTTTCCTAAAGCTGGCAACAAGCTTATGTTTTGACCACAGAAAGGTGCAGCTGGATTATTTGAAAGTGGAATTACCTTTGCTATTTTCCATGCTATTCCTTGAAAGCTCCGAGCAAACACAGCCTGTCTTTAGGTTATTCAAGCTCATCGCAACTAGAGAACAGGCACTAAATAATAAAAAGGACACGCCCGCTTTCACAGAGTAACATGTAACTCAAGATTTTAGTTCATATTGGCCCCCAGAACATGTAACCAAATTTGGCGAAATTATAACAAATGGTCCTTGAGGTATGCACATGTGGTGTTTAAGGTGCCCCCTAGGGGTTCAGCTAAAAACCCTTGTACAGGTCCCTATGAACCTACACATCAAATTTGGTAAAAAAAAAAAAAAAAAAAGAGTGTTGAAATTATCAGCAATCAATTTTAAGCCCTGGCACTCTATGTTATAGCGCCCCCTTTTAGCCAATTTTGGTGGAACTTTTTGTCCAACATTCAGACATTTATAGTTGAGCTACTAAGTTTCATGTATCTACTGTATGTCATTTCAGCTGACAGCAAATGTAGAAAAGGTCCTTAATGGTAAATGGGTCAGGCCCACTTTGACCATTGTATCTCAAGATTTTAGCTAAGACTACGGTGGCCCCGAAGGTCAATGCGAATAAGCTTTTCAAAATACTCGAAAACATTTAAGAATGCGCAAAAACATTTTACAATACACAAGAACATTTAAGAATGCGCAAAAACATTTAAGAATGCGCAAATACATTTCACAATACACAAGAACATTTAAGAATGCGCAAAAAAATTTAACAATATGCAAAAACATTTCACAATCCGCAAAAACATTTGAGGGATCATGAAATACATTTCAAGAAACTGGAGAGGGTAGGTCCATGCTACTTGTCTCTGATTGGCTTAACTGAAGCACATCAGGCATCACTCTAATATTATTTCCTGTTTACACTGGATAACTGCTACAGCACAGCCAGCACAAAAATTCAAGTGTTTTCCAGTCATCGCCAATGTGTGCGCTCGCAGCCAGGGGCAGAAAGCGGGGCATTTCTAATCGTTTACAGTGGCATCGGTGGAGCAGAAAATGACAAGGAGATGCTGGCGGTTAACTGCATCAACTGGCAAAAGGATGGGTGGAAATTGTACAATATTCCAAGAGGATCTCATTTTTTTTGCGAGGAGACACAGGAGATTTTGACTTCTGGCGATAAAAAGGGCAGATTGGGGTCCCGGAGGTCCAAAAGGTGGTGAGAGCATATGCAGCACTGTATGTATGATGCAGTCTGGTATGTTAACGCTATGTTTTTGTTTGACGAGCTGCGGCAGAAGGTACATGATGTATGTGATGCAAGACTTTTTTAACTCTTTAGTAACATTTGCTTGTGTTACTGGTATTCATTTAGGCTGACTTTATTAAAAAAGGTTAAACTATGCAATACGTAAAGATAATTTCATTGCTTTCTCTTATCAGGAGCACTGTCCATGGATTATGATAGTCCAGATTTTGTGCCATCAGTGTTTTCCCACACCAGCAGCCAGGGGCGGATCTAGTCATATGGGGGCCCAAGGCAAACCCAGTCATTGGGGCCCTTCCCTGTACTGTGCTGATACATTTTTTAAATTATTTTTATTCATTTTTCCAACTTTTGGAATGGGTGCCAAGAAAAAAAACAAGGGAATTACAGATATCAAACAAGAAGAGGGGAAAAGGGGCAGAAGAAGAAGAAATGGAGGGTAGTAAATAAAATAAAAAATAACTAAAATTAAATTGATTAAATAGTAATATGAAAAGCAAACAGGGTCAATAACTCAGTATTTCATTGGTTTTCAGCATACTGATACATTTTTATTATTATTTTAGTCTTGTACCAGGTAACATATCAATTTTGACAGAAGGCGAGTTTGTTAATTAGTCCTGCTTTTGAAATCTGTTACAGTTATCTGACAGCTTAAGTTACAAGTTACATACCCATGTTTATATGTCCTCCACATCCAAGGAATAATATTTATGACCAGAAAAAGATTTTGAATCTAAATGGGACATAGGCAAAAATAAAAAAGAAGTTTATCATGCACATGCAAAATTATCCTGTGCATGGGCCATAAACTTTTAATACTAAGTGTCATATAGTTTGAAAAGTTATGAATTAAAGTATTTTACAGGACATCATGATTGAAAATAAAGTCGATGGCATCAAATGTATGAGGTCTACTGTCAAAATGATGATAAAATATGGATGTTGATCTTCTCTACTTCAAACTACAGCATGTGAATTAAGAATAAAATAATAATAACTGCTCTGAATCAAATAAAACTTTAATAATACAATTTTGTGAGATGTTTGGGGGGCCCTGGACTTCTTGGGGCCCCAGGCAATTGCCTGTGTTTGCCTAATGGTAAGTACGCCCCTGCCAGCAGCACCAGAGACACCCCAGGAAAGGTGACAAGGTTAGTATCATTTCATGTATTTTCTACTTCATGAGTGGCTTGTTAACTATCTAAATAAGATTTATTTGTATAGTTGTCTTTATTGTGTTATTGCATATTCCTAATGTGATAATAATATTAGATAATATTTATGCTAGATATGAAAGAAAGAAAATACAGGGTGAAGACAAGGGTAGTGCAGCAACCTGTCCCAGAAGCAAGCCTGAGGCAGATCCTCTAGATTGTTCTGAAGGTATGGACGAGTCACCCTACTGAGTGTGTTTTAGTGTTGCTTGCTTGGTTGGTGGTCAAGTGAGTAGAGCGATAGTGAAACAGACAACTATTCTGTGTGTTGTATGCATATCTGTTTGAAAGCTGGTGTGTTGCACATGAGTTAATTTATCTTTTTTTTATTGTAGATAATTTTGAGTTTGTGTCCAGCAAAGACATGCATCAACTTCATCTGCAGAACAACCAGCTGAGAGATGACTATGAAGCTCTGAAAGCAGAACTGCATGCCACACAGGAAGAAAACCATCAACTGAAAGAGCAACTTAAGGAGTCACAATTTGGATTTGAATGAGTAAAAGAAAAAAATCAAAATATATATATTTTTTACTGGTTTACAATCAGTACAAACTCTCAGGATTGACTTTAACTTTGGTATAGAGCAAGATCCCTTTTTTGAAGAAAATTAGTAAAAGGTTTATAAAAATTAACAAGGCAAAGCTTTACATAATACACTTTTAATTGTAATCACAGCAGATTAGATAAAATACAGGGCTGCCAATTCTCATTGGCCGTGAGACTCACGCATTTGATTGACTACACAGGCTCTCACGCTACACCTCGGATTTCTCATGCTGAAGTCAGAGGCACAAACAAATAACCATCAGAGTATGTCAGAGTTTATCCAAGAGAAAAACAAAAATTACACTACTGGCTCTGTCCCCAACTTCTATAAAGTTGGTCCCAAATAATACCAGTTGTAAAGACAAGTAAAACTTTTCGAATTGTATAGTTACGTTTTTTGACCGTCCAATATAAGTCACGTCAAGTCTTACAAACACTTTATTTGACAGTTTTAAATATTGAAAGATTTCAACCCCCACTCCCTGCCATCCTCATTTAACAAGTTCTTTATCACTCCACTTGTTAAACAAGCTCACTCAGAACATTTCACATTAACACAGCATGGTATTTAAACTAAATAACTAGGTGTTCATTGTTAAAATAAAACAAAAATTCCACTGTATATAGCACAGCTGTTCATCTTGCTTTGCAATGAATCTGTGAATTGTCCAGAAGTTTTCACTGCTGCTCCAAACAGCCTCTCCTCTCAGAGGGTCTGACATCTTCATCTTCTCATTGATGACACAAAAATTACACTGTTTAAGATTTCTCCAGATTTATAAATTCATTTCTGTAGGCTATTGTTACTTTAAGGTTTATGTTCTATTATAGATCTACCAATTCAAAAATAAAGTAGCAATGACTTTGACTTAGATGTTAACTTGAACAGATTCAGTTTCTAATTACATTCTGACTGTTAATTTTCACTCCTTGTTGTCCTCTAAATAAAATCACTACATATAGCCTATATTCTCGTTTTTATACCGGATAGTTCATTGTGTTGTGAACCTGTAGCCTACATATTGATACCAAAACATTTTTCATTTACTAAAGGAAAATTAGATCTAGGCTAAATGTATATTCAATTGCACTTCCTAATTTCACCCTTTAAAGCATGAAAGCACAAATAACAGCCAAAAATTCTACTTTTTTAGAACTGAAATGTGCATTTCACTTTGTACTGAAATTCAACAAAATCACAATCTCAATTAAATTTAACCTACATGTTTTTTGTATCTCATTTGATGGATTAAGTTGTTGGAAACTGATTATCCACATAAAGACATTTTTACCATTTATCTGTATTATTCAGATGTTTTTTGGGGTATTTGTTGGATATGTTGATTTGTTAAAGATATCACAAAAATATGTATCAAATATGATACAACTGGCTTGAATGGGTTAATCAAGTAATATTTGTGTATTTTCAGAATAATTAGAATCTATTTATTTTTAAAATATATTAAGGAAATTGGGCAGAGCGAGGGCTGGCCAGCGCACCCGGGACTGGGAGCTGCACTGATCTACATTGATGTTTTAATCAGTTTTGTGATCATCAAATACCCCTTTAAATACCGAATAAATAGGCGAAAAACAGCTTAGTCCTTCAACCTAAACATGGAGGCACCATTTGAACATCCTAGAAAGTTGATGGTGAAGTACGACCTCTGCTGGCGGAGCATAGATGCTGCACATGCCAACGAAAGCCCCCAACTTACTGTATGTAACTTACAGATAGTTGGCATTAAGTGTTTATTCTCTATTTGTGAATATGTAACAAAAATGTACCCAAAACTAATGCGATTCATGAGCATGCCATTAAACCTACAGTGTAAAATTCAACATTAATACTTCTTTCAGAGATGACCTTTGTGAAATAAGCAAGATTAACATCCGTGGTAAGGTACTTACTTCGGCAGAGTGACATCAATTCAGCAAAAATTCTAGCCCAATCAATGTAGTCCAATATTTATAGTTTATTTTTAGTTTTTTTATAATAATTTTTGACAAGATGTGCCTATTTATTCGGTATTTAAAGGGGTATTTGATGATCGCAAAACTTAAAACATCAATATACTGTAGGTCAGTGCTGACTCAGATAAGATATATAGGTCTACTGGGGTAAATCATAATTCGTTTTAATGGAAAACACAAAACAAAACAAAATATTTATATATAGATTTAATTTGAAACCACTGATGTGTTCTTCATGATTCAAAATAGACAATCTGAAGTGTCATTTACATTATTTCCATCACAAAACCTTTGAATCCTTGCTCCATTCCAGATCCATGTATGGATTACTTGGATGGAAACCCATCCATGAAGGTCTCTGCACTGCTCTTGAGCTAATCTGAAGGCCACATGAAGTTTGGAGGTCTGTAGCGATCGATTCTGCAGAAAGTTGGCGACCTCTTCGCACTATGTGCCTCTGCATCTTCTGCCCCTGCTCCGTCAGTTTACGTGACCTACCACTTGGTGGCTGAGTTGCTGTCGTTCCCAAACACTTCTACGTTCTTATAATACAGCTGACAGTTGACTGTCGAATATTTAGGTGCGAGGAAATTTCACAACTGGATTTGTTGCACAGGTGGCATCCTTTCACAATTCCACACTGCAATTCACTGAGCTCCTGAGAGTGACCTATTCTTTCACAAATGTTTGTAACAGCAGTCTGCAGGTGGTAAGGTGAGGTGGATTGTCTGGCAGAGAGCAACACACCCCTGACTCGTGGTTGGCCTTGCTTGCTATTATCAGTCTTACAGACTTTGTGTCACATTGTACATTTCAGGCTACAATACACTGCTCTGCTATGATCTATTGAACCAATCCCGATAATGTCTCCAGCTTTCTTTTGCATAGACGGAGGACTTCTACGACAGTCTGACCACTGTATTCATGAATTGGAGGAATGAGGAAGTGCAGACCTGAGGGCGGAGTTTTATATTGTTGGGGGTGTGGCTTGGCCATGATTGAATAGCTAAATTCTGACTGCTGACCCAAAATGGCAGATTACCTAATACTTCACCAACTTGTTGAGAGCCAGACTCAACATGTTACTGGTGGGTTGCTCCAAAGTGCGGAAAACACAGGAACACAATGGAAACAAAACTGAGCGAAACGGTCGACTACATCTTATGGAGAAGTCCACACAAGTGTGTGGGCTTCATATTCATATCCATATCCACACAGGAGCTCTACAACTGCCTGATCAATCTGTTCATGACTTGGAGAAATGAGGAAGTTCAGACCTGAAGATGGACTTTTAAAGTGTTGGGGGTGTGGCTGTGACCATGATGCACAAGAAATTGAGAAGAAATCAGCACCCTAAGCCAGGAAATCATCCAAAAGATATTTAGGAAATTGGGTAGGGCATGAGCCAGTGAGGCACTCCCAGCACGGGGGACCAGCTGGGCCCTCTGCCCTCTCTGATTGCAGAGAAATATCAGGTGGAGTCTATGGCAAACAGCAATCCACCTTAACTTGCAGTTCAAGTTTGACATTGTCAGCGTTCTAAGATTTGTGAATGCATTGGTCAGGCTGTCATAGAACTCCTCTCTCTATGCAAAATAAAGATCGAGACATTTTTAGCTTTATTCAACTGAATATAGCAGAGCAGTATACAGTACAGGCCAAAAGTTTGGACACACCTTCTCATTCAATGTATTTTCTTTATTTTCATCACTATTTACATTGTAGATTCTCACTGAAGGTATCAAAAACTATGAACGTACACATTTAGAATTATGTACTTAACAAAAAGTGTGAAATAAATAAAAACATGTCTTATATTCTAGTTTCTTCAAAGTATCCACCCTTTGTCCTGATTACTGCTTTGCACACTTTTGGCATTCTTTTGATGAGCTTCAACTTCCTTTAAGACTGGTTTCCAACAGTCTTAAAGGAGTTCCCAGAGATACTGAGCACTTGTTGGCACCTTTGCCTTCACTCTGCGGTCCAGCTCACCCCAAACCATCTCGATTGGGTGACTGTGGAGGCCAGTCATCTGGAGTAGCACTCCATCACACTCCTTGATCAAATAGCCCTTACACAGCCTGGAGGTGTGTTTGGGGTCATTGTCCTGTTGAAAAATAAATGATGGTCCAACTTCATGCAAACCTGATGGGATAGCATGTTGCTGCAGGCTGCTGTGGTAGCCATGCTGGTTCAGTATGCCTTCAATTTTGAATAAATCCCCAACAGTATCATCAGCAAAGCAGCCCCACACCATCACACCATAGACTCCATGCTTCACAATGGGAACCAGGCATGCAAAATCCATCTGCTCACCTTTTCTGCATGGCACAAATACACGGTTGGAACCAAAGATCTCAAATTTAGACTCATCAGACCAAAGCACAGATTTCCACTGGTCTAATGTCCATTCCTTGTGTTTCTTGACCCAAACCCATCTCTCATGCTTGTTGCCTCTCCTCATCAGTGGTTTCCTACCAACTATTTGACCATGAAGGCCTGATTCACGCAGTCTCCTCTTAAAATGTGTAGTAGAGATGTGTCCGCTGCTGGGGCTCTGTGTGGTATTCATTTGGTCTCTAATCTGAGCTGCTGTTAACTTGTGATTTCTGAGGCTGGTGACTCAGATGAACTCTTTCTCAGCAGCAGAGGTGACTCTTGCTCTTACTTTACTCGAGCGGTCCTCATGTGGGCCAGTTTCCTTGTAGCCCTTGATGGTTTTTGCAACTGCCCTTGGGGACACATTCAAAGTTTCTGCAATTTTTTGGATTGACTGACCTTCATTTCTTAAAGTAATGATGGCCACTTGTTTCTCTTAACTTAGCTGATTGGTTTTTGCCATAATATTAATTCTAACAGTTGTCTAATAGTGCTGTCAGCTGTGCATCAGCCTGACTACTGCACAACAAAACTGATGGTCCCAACCCCATTAATAAGGCAAGAAATTCCATTCATTAACCCTGGCAAGGCACACCTGAGAAGTGAAAACTGTTTCAGGTGGCTACCTGTTGAAGCTCATAAAGAGAATGACAAAAGTCCGCAAAGCAGAAATCAGAGCAAAGGGTGGATACTTTGAAGAAACTAGAATATAAGACATGTTTTCATTTATTTCACACTTTTTGTTAAGTACATAATTCCACACATGTTCATTCATAGTTTGGATACCTTCAATGACAATCAAAAATGTAAATAGTGATCAAAATAAGGAGAACACATTGAATGAGAAGGTGTGTCCAAACTTTTGCCCTGTACTGTATATATTCGAGCAGTGAGGTGAACAGTTCTTTCTTTGAGAGTTAGAAATATCAACATTAATTTTCCTTCGACTGAACTTTTGTCATTGGACTGTTCTAATTAAGAGTAAGAAGGGCAGTAAGTAAGTAAGTAAGTAAGAGGGAAGGTAGTCTATACTGAGGGCATAACACTCCCAGAGGGCAGAATAGTAGATGTGGAGGAGAGCTACAAATACCTTGGCATACCACAGGTGAATGGCAACCGTGAAGAGGCCACAAGGCAAGTAGCAACGGCCAAGTAACTGAAGCGACTGAAAATCTTTGGTTTGAGTTGAAATCTGCCATTGGGGAAAAGAAACCTGCAAATGTTCAAGAGCTTGAACAATCTGCACAAGAACAGTGGGAGAAAATACCAACTGAGAAGTGCAAGAAGCTTATAGATGGCTACAAGAAACATTTGGAGGCTGTCATCAGTGCCAAAGGGTGTGCAACAAAATACTTTTTTTCAGTTCTGTCTTTGAAATTACAATAAATAACATTTTTTTTTTTTTGTTAAGTATTTTGGACCTTCAATTAAAAGATCCTGATGACATAAGTTTGGTTCATTTCAATTTATTTCTGAAGATATTGTTAAAGTAATGAAAATAATGGAGGGGGGCAATAATATATATAGATAGATAGATAGATAGATAGATAGATAGATAGATAGATAGATAGATAGATAGATAGATAGATAGATAGATAGATATAAATATATATATATATATATGTGTATATATATATATATATATATATATATATATATATATATATATATATATATATATATATATATATATATATATATATATATACATATATATATATACACATATATACATATATATATTGTTTGCTCCTGTACTCGTCTCTGGCTCTTGTCTTGTAGGTGGCCTGGGATCCTTGGTGGAGACTGCCTGCTGCTGTGGAGTCATGAAGCCTCAAAACTACAGCTATAAACATGACACACATAGTTGGCCATTTTATTAGGAACACTCCATTCTCATTATCATTATAGCTGTTCATGTAGTTATTAGCATGATCTCCATATCCATGATCGTTACACCTACAGTATCTATTTCTTATTACCACATAGTCATGAAGTCCCTCTTGAAAATGGGATGTCACATCTCAAGAGGCCTTTAACACATTTATACTTAACGGAGACAAATATGGTTGGGATGCACTTGTGGTCTGGGCACCCATGAGTTCGACTACCATAAGTTCTTATTTTCAGTTTGAATATCTAAGATTATACTTCTAGAAAATGATCACCACAACCATTCAGACATGAGGACCCTCCAGAAATGAGATGTAGCATCTCAAGAGGCTAACCTCTAATAAATCAGACGACAGGCCGATGATACATGGACCTGTCCCTAACTTTAGTTCTTACTTCGTCCACTTGTCTCCTCTTACTTCCCTTCCTCTGCCCTCACACCCATCACAGCATCGTGTGGATTTGCTGTTCATCATGAGACTGGGATCCACATTCAAGATTTCCTGCTGCTTAACAGAAGGTGTTTACTTGCCGCCATGATGGAGGGATTCATGATTGGCTATATGGATTCATGTTGGGTGTTGGATGTATATATTTGTATATATATGTATATGTGTATTCTATATGTATATATGTATCTATGCATATATGTGTATCCATAAAATGAAGAGCTTTATGCTCTATTGTAAAGTGTCTTGAGATAACACTTGTTATGAATTGGCGCTATACAAATAAAGATTGATTGATTGATTGATTGATATATATATATACACACACACATATATATATATATATATATATATATATATATATATATATATATATTTATACATATATATGTATATATGTATATATATATATATATATATATATATATATAGATATATATATATATATATAGATAGATAGATAGATATAGATAGATATAGATATATATAGATAGATAGATAGATAGATAGATATATAATACAATTCAGAGCAAGGGGAAACAAAAAAAGATTAGTAAAATAGCACAGCTGTGGTGCTGAAGGGACAGGGCTCTCAAATAAAAAAATAAAAAAATAAAAAAAGTAGGGTAGTAGGGAATGGCAACATGGCCAGCTCCAGAGGCGGCAGCAGCTCTGACTGACAGAATGAGCAAAGCGTAACCTTTGTACATGGGAGATACAGATATAACCTGTCTGCCAGCACTCAAAGTTTGACATCTGTGTCAATGTTTCCTGTTTTAATGTGGTGCTCTGACAATGTTTTGATATTCAAACTAGCTAAAATGGAGGTGATTGTTTTCAGGGTGAAATATTAGCTGAACACATCTTCAATGCTGTATATTCACTCAGGTTTGACCAAAGGTCAACTGAACTATACTCTCAAGAGGCACTCGAGTTTACTGTGACTCGTGTGCCAGGTAAGAAAGAAAAGGGCGCCCTCTGCTGTATTCTGCAAGAATCCACTCATTCAGACTGAAAAAGTTGAGAGTCCCTCCTCGTGACAAAGGATAAAAGCTTTGTCACCTTATCCAGCACAGGTTGTTACCTGCTGCATGTCTTCGGGTGACTTGTCAATACTGCGTCAGAGCATTCAAAGGAGCTGGAGAGGAAAGTTGATGAGAGAAAATGGTAAGAACCTTTATACACACACACACAAACACACACATATGTGTATTATATATATATATCTATATATATCTATATATATATATATATATATATATATACATATACATATATATAATTTCATCTGCAAGATTCTTTATATGATAATGTGATTTTTTTGTGTAATATTTGTACAGTTTTACAAATGTGCTAAACAGGTTGGGAACAGTAAAAGTTCTGACTGATTCTGATGTTGTATTTCATTTTTTGGCATTGTTCTTTATGCCTCTAACTCTGTACTTTTTACATGCAAGAATCATTTTTCACTCTTATTTCCCTTGGCGTGTATATTTTATTCATACTGTTTACACAATGTTGCTCAAAAAAATAGGTTAAGAAATTTTAGATTTGATTCAGATTCTTAAACTGTAAATCAGCATCTTATATCACTACTTAGAGTAAAGGCTTCATTTAATATATATTTAAGTATTAAAAAGGGAAAATAAATACTCGAAGCAAAGCCACAAAAATTGATTTAATTTGTACTTTTCTTACCTTAAAATTCTGCATCATCATTTGTGCTAGAGACTAAAAAATATCTCTATTATTTCTTTATTAGACTCAAGAAATAATTCAAATAAAAAACCCACATAAGGGATCATCAATTACAATGGCAAAAAGGATCTGATTATTTTTTTTTTTTTGACAGGCACAGTGGCACCCTTTTAGAGCCATAGTGGATTAAGACCTGCTTAGTTAGACCTTGCCTTTTTCCCTACCTTTTTGGATACCTTAGCCTGACTCGCCCTGCGTAGGGCAAGGGCCAAAGTTTGCACAAGAGGACGCATTTTCGCCGTCTGATACAGCCACGATCCGCTCTGTGTAGTACAGGCCTGATATTTTCCATTTAAAGTGTGACTGTTACCGTCGTTGTCTGTCTGTAATGTCATTTGCAGTGCAGCCCATGTATGTACCTTTCAATATTTGATCGAAATGGCTCCATGATCGCTCGTCGTCTTTGGGCACTCGCACTTCCGTGTGCCAGTGCGCGTAAAGACGCAGACAGGTTGGTGTCGCAGGGACAGTGAGAGATTATCAGAGCACCAGATTTTATAATTCAAACGTGCCTTGATAGCTCATGCGTGCTGTTTAAGTGAACATAGTCTAAAGAAATGACGAGTCAGCCTTTTGATTAATCAAAACTCAACTTTCTTCATCAGTCCAGTCCAGCTTTGAGCCACTGTTTCACTCACTCACTGTTTCTAAATAATAAACCCGTCCTGTGGTATCCTCCATCACATATTGTCCATAATTTAAAAAAACAATCTTTGAAGGATAAAGCGCCAAATGCAATCTACTAGTGCAGCAGTTCTCAACCTGTGGGTGGAGGCCCAAAAGTGGGTCTCAGAGCTTTTTTCAATGGACAGCATATGAATTTGGTAAAATGTGAAAATGTCTTCGGTGTATGGAGGCCCTAAGAGGAAAAACATCCATCAGAGTATATCCACTAGAATAAACCAGACTACACCACTTGAAGGTTATGGAACCCCAAAAGAGTCATAATGAAATAAATAAAAACAACATGGTGAAATAAATACCATTTTGATAAATAACAGACAGATATGAAATATGGCCATTAAATTGTAAAATAAAGCAATATTATAATGAAATATATTTTATTATTCTCTAATATTGAATTATTATAATTTAATATTTCATAATGAATATTTTAAAATTTTCATTCTTTTTTAAATAATGACTTTTTACATAATTTCCAAGCTTTATGAAATAAAAAACGTTTTTACAAAGTCAATTTTTATTTCATAATGTCATTTTTCAGCAGAATGACTTGGTCTGTCAATCAAAGCACATAAGGCGGAGCCAGTTAAGTGATTGGCTGATCCTTTACACAGACACTGCAGCAGAACTTGCACTATCGATTCTAGCGTGGAGATTATCACTAACGATGAGAAGCCTGAAAACATGAAAACACGAGTTCCTGACATGTTTGAGACAGAATGGCTGCAGGAGCGAGGTCACTTTCAGAGTTTCTTCACTTCAGCCTGAGAGAGGACTGCTAACGCAGGTGACCACACTACAACCCAGTACATATGGGGCCCCGTGGAGTGTGGTCACCTGCGTAGCAATAACGTCGATGCTGGGCTGTAGTGCTGGGAGTAACTCTGTTACTTTTGCCAGTAACGGGTAATCTAACTAATTACTGTTTCAATAGTTACTACGTCGTTACAGTTACCGACTGTGAAATGTGGTGCGTTACTAAGCACCCATCTGCTGCTGTTATCCACTCAGCCCACAGGGCAGGAGCTGGCTCGCGCAGACACACGAGAGAACAAGATGCCTGAGTTGCCAGGTCCACTTACTATAAGCGACTATCGGCTTCTCATTTTTCTAACTTGCATGCATATATTAGGAGTTGTGGGTTGCAGTTTTTTGGGCTTGTTCCAATAGTGCAGTTGCAGGAGGAATCTGGTGTATGATCTACCATCAATATAAACCCAGTTCAGACAAAAATTAGTCGATTAAAAATGATTTTATCCAACTTTAATAACAAATTATAATTTTACTGTAAAAATTATGTTTCCACATAAAAGAAATCAATGTAGCCAGAAATTATTTATTTCCAATCTAGCAATTACTGTTTTCACCGCACTAAAGCTGTAGATAATTAACATAAAACTTAGATAAAAGCCTGACATGTCTTTTTGGTAACACAAACAAGGTTGGACAAACTGTCAGCAATAACGGAGGCACTAATAGCAGTAGCCCATCAATTCACTTCTGTTTAAAGATAGAGTTGTTCCACCTCCAAACAAACAAATGTTGAATACATAAATTAAGGGAGAAGGGTTCTCTCTTTAAAAATGCTTATTTCAATCGCTAAACCTGGCAACGTGGCTATATGCAGCAATGGTGAATCTGGAGCACTCTGTCAAGTTAAAACTGACGTTTTCATGATGGAAATATCAAAGTAAAGGGCAAGAACATACATGTGGGGTGTACATTATGTCCTAAAGCTAAATGTTTGTCTGTCGTAAGTAAATCTAAAAATCTTGTGACAAAAACACAGAGAACTCTGACGATGATGATGGTGCTGCTGCGGCAGGCCAGGTAACAAGGAAGGACACAGAGACAGAGCCACACAGTTCAAGCAGCAAAATTTTTTCAAAACACTAACGCATTCGTTACTGTCCCTTTGGAAAAGTAACTACTAACTACAACAAATTACTTAAAACGGCGTAGTAACTATTGAAACAGTAATTAGTTAGATTACCTGTTACTGGCAAAAGTAACAGAGTTACTCCCAGCACTACAGCCCAGCATCGACGCTCACAAATGCTAACGCAGGTGACCACACTCCACGGGGCCCCATATGTACTGGGTTGTAGTGTGGTCACCTGCGTTAGCAGTCCTCTCTCAGGCTGAAGTGAAGAAACTCTGAAAGTGACCTCGCTCCTGCAGCCATTCTGTCTCAAACATGTCAGGAACTCGTGTTTTCATGTTTTCAGGCTTCTCATCGTTAGTGATAATCTCCACGTTAGAATCGATAGTGCAAGTTCTGCTGCAGTGTCTGTGTAAAGGATCAGCCAATCACTTAACTGGCTCCGCCTTATTTGCTTTGATTGACAGACCAAGTCATTCTGCTGAAAAACGACATTATGAAATAAAAAGGCCATTGTTGCAAAAGACATTATGAAATAAAAAGGCCATTGTTGAAAAAGACATTATGAAATAAAAAAGCCAATTGTGGAAAATGACATTATGAAATAAAAATTGACTTTGTAAAAACGTTTTTTATTTCCTAAAGCTTGGAAATTATGTAAAACGTCATTATTTAAAAAAGAATGAAAATTTTAACATATTCATTATGAAATATTCAATTATAATAATTCAATATTAAAGAATAATAAAATATATTTCATTATAATATTGCCTTATTTTACAATTTAATGGCCATATTTCATATCTGTCTGTTATTTATCAAAATGGTATTTATTTCACAATATTGTTTTTATTTATTTCATTATGACTCTTTTGGGGTTCCATACTGTAATTCCTCTTTTTTAAAATATCATCCAACGCAATGCTAATCAACACTGCAATACATGCTATATATTTCAAATGAATAAATGGGATAGTGGTGCATCTCCTTGTATGATAGAGTACTACGTTCAAGCTGAGGCAATATGCTATTGTTGACCTTCACACTTGTGGTCAAGACGAGTTTAGTCAGTTCTGCCATTCTGTAAAGAATTGTTGTCTAAGCAACATATGTCCCTAGCTAGCTAGTATCAATTTGTCATTTGAGTATAAACAACATATATTCTGCTGCAAGTGTTATATTCAGCAGATTTCTTTTTAAGTATAGCTGTTCATATACAGTGTCTTCTGTTACCACAAGTTAGTGTGCACACATGTACATTTTATGAAAAAATTGTGCATCTAGTACAATACTAAGTGGTATCCATACCTATAACTATACCTTTTTGTTGTTAGTGTATTTTCCAGGTTTGTTTCCCTGAGAATACCAATATATATTTAAATCCTCCAGATAATTTATTATCATATTGTTTGAAGTTAAAATGGACGGGGTTTGTATTATACCCGATTGCAAAACCAGGTTCAAAGACAAAGGGAAGAACTTAAAATATGGAAGGAGTCTAGATTCTCCCAGTAACAACTGGTTAAAGGTGATTGAATGTTGAGAGTGGAAGTAAGCTGTGTCTAAAATGCTACATGAGATATCTTAGAAAAAGGCCACGCCCTTACTCAAAAGAAGACATTCACAGTGACAATGAATCCACAGGCATCTGTGATTCATTTGAGATTGAGGATAGCCCCACTAATCCTGGAACTAACCGATCTGTTATATCTCTTATCCAAATCAAAGATTTGAACTATGCTTCCTCTTCACATCGTAAGTGTTCTTTGTGTTTAGAGTACATTGACAACTGTATAAACATTCCTAAGTCTGTTCGTCACTCTCTTATCATTGAATGTTCACTTTGGTGCCCGCCTGATGCTCGTGTTCGTTCTGAACACCTCATCGGGAGTTTTCTACACCCTGACACAAAGATAAATATGCACAGTCGTTTTCCTCTGGAAAGTAAACTGAATGAATCTATTTCTCCAGTTGTTATTAATGATTTGCTTGAAATTGTACATGAAGTATCCAAACATGAGACATCACCCAAACTGAAGTTTGAAACCTTGTCAGATTCTGACTGCCATGCATGGACTGGCTGGACATTGGTGCAATTTAAGAACATGTATGACATGTGTGAATCTGATCTTGTTTCAGGTTCAAGTGATAGTTCCAGAGCAATAGATTTGCTTCTTTACTTTTGGGCAAAACTGAAAACAAACCTTTCATGGAATCAAATGACCATGCTTACTAATATTTCCCAAGCTACACTGTCAAGATATTTTCATACAATTGCAGATATTTTGAACACAATAGTTGTTCCCAAATACCTTGGCACAAATCATATTTCACGCCACGATGCCAAAACTCACAACACTGTCTTTACTAAAGCTTTTTATGGTGACCAGGTCACTCTTATCTTAGATGGTACATATATCTACCTCAACAAATGCAGTGATCATCAGTTTCAAAGGGCATCTTACGGAGGACAGAAAAAACGAAATTACCTAAAATTCATGTCAGTTGTACTGCCTGATGGATATGTTTTAGACACTATTGGCCCCTACCATGGTAACGTAAATGATGCAACAATAACTCGGCTCATCATGGAAAAAATTGAAATATTGAAATCTTGGTTAGAAGCAAATGACAATATGATTGTAGATCGCGGTTTCAGGGATGCCTTAGATCTTCTTGCTAAGTTGGGGTATAATGCTAGAATGCCGTCATTTTTACCAACTGGTAAATCCCAATTGGATTCCTCAACAGCCAATAGTGATCGTTGCTGTACCAAAACAAGATGGATAGTAGAGTCCTACCACGGGCGTTTAAAGAAGTGGATGTTGTTTAAGGAACAACTTACCTCAAATTATTTCGTTGAGGTCATTGGCAAATTAGTGCACATAGTAACTGCATGTCTCAATGCCTTCAGAGGACCAACATATGTTTCAGATTCAGATCGAGAGGAACGAGATACTAAGATGGCTCAGCGTATGCTTTCACTTTTAAAAAAAGACAATGTTTTGGCAAAACGAGTTGCAGAAGACCCAAATATGTCACGTACAGCTCGTAGTGAATGGCAGAAGCTATAAGCATCTGATATCTCGTTCCCTCATGTGGATCTGGAATACCTTGAGACCATAACATGCGGTACATACCAAATCAAACAGTCCCCTGGCTACATTGCTGAGCATCAAAAAAATGATGGTGACTATGAGATTTGGGTTTACCAGCATGATGCTGATCTCATTAGGGGACAGATTCATTCTCGTCACAGATCTCAAATAAAATACAATGTTTGGATTCAATTTGACAAGAATGCATCAGATTCAAGGATTCAAGGATTCAAGGAGTTTTTATTGTCATTCAACACATGTTAAACATGGATAGAACGAAATTGGTCACCCTGGTCCCGGTGCAAGCCCAAATATACAAATAAGAATAAACAAATATATATAAATATAAGAATAAAAAGAGAATAAAGAATAAAGAAGAACACAACAACTAGCCTTTATAATAAATAGTCTGTTCTGTGCAATATTGCAGTGTGCAGTTGTCAGGGACGGGGGGGGGGTTGTTACAGGGGACCACCAGAGTTCAGCAGTCTCACAGCTTCGGGGAAGAAGCTGTTCCTCAGTCTGGTAGTCCTGCTCTTGATGCTCCGCAGCCTCCTGCCTGAGATGATCAGATGATCCTGTGAAGGCATATTATTGTCTCTGTCCTGCTGGAAAGAGAACCTCTGGCATGTGTGCACATGTTGCATCTCTAATCTATTATTTGGGATATTATAAACATTTTCAAAATCAGAAACCCCTCCAACCATACACAAGCAAATTCAAAGACTCCATTCTATGAAATAACCAGCCAATCATACATCTTATGGATTTCTAAGATCCCCTTTCCCTCACTGTAGTTCCAGTCTACAAATTAAAATTGTCCAAGCCGTTGCTATGCAAAAAGACACAAAGGCCATAAAACAGATTACATGTATATATAAGTACTAGAAACAGAAATTGACAGAAGTAATGTTTATGTATTGCTGTCATTGTAGATATATACAATCTGTTTACAACAATCCAAAACTGCATCGTTTTTTACTTGTATCAATGGCTCATTATTATCTCATCACAAAGGCATAATATACAGGCCCTTTGTGGCTGTTCAATATTAAAATGAATAACATTTCATGTGAAATGTTTGTTTTGAATCTAGCATTCAAATTCTAAAAGAAATCATACTTAAAGGATGAACTCTGAACAAATCTTTAAAGGTTCCCTGATAAACAAGACATGGAACAGTATCCTGATTCTACCACAGTAACCCAACCTGTTAATTGAACAACTTTACCGGTCTCAGAATTTGATTATTTTTTTCCCACTTTGAGAATATATATGTGGCCAAATAATTTGGAAGTATTTTATTTGTAGAGCAACTGTAAGTTGGTCAGACACATCTCTAAAGAATTGAATTTGTTGAAAAAATCATTAAAAAAACTATTTTTTTTCCAGTTAAAATTCAATAACTTCTTTCAATTGTAATACTTAGCTTTACATTTGATTTCAAAAGATGCACCAGACTTCAGTGAAGGTGATTTGACCCAGTTTGATTATTTATTATTTGTGTTTGAGTAAGTTTTGGGGTAAAGTGTGCACCCTGGCTCACACCTATGGCAATGATCATAAAATAGGTCATAGTACAGGCCCTGGATGACTTTTGGATTTTCTAAAGGTATATTCTTGGGAGTCTCTGGGTGTACTACAAATACCACACAATAAACAAAAAATTGGGCTGTGGGCAAAATTACATGTATTGTGAAAGAGGTCCTTTCCCTACTGCCCCGATCATTATTTTGTTAATGTCTAGTTAACAGAATATACATTCATCTCTGTTGAAAAAGGAGTGTTTAGTAATTGGAGGGGGGGGGGGGGGGGGGGGGATCCATTCATGGATCTGAGGTGGCAGTAATGAGCTCTCTGCTAATTGACTGCCCTTTAATTGAGGTAAATATTGAGGCAAACAGATTGATGACCTGTTTACCTGAGTTGAATATCAGATGATCATTGCCATTCTTCATGTGTCTCAATTTAAAGTTGTGGTGTTTGTTTTAGATGTTATCAACCAGGATGACAGCTTGAACAAGAGAAGGTTATGGAAGTAGAAGGTGTTATCATGCTGGGATTGAGGCTGTGGATGTATTTGGTATGTGTGTGAGAATGGGAAGGGGGTAAGATTTGGTGGGAGTGGTTGATCCTTGTTTTTTTCTAGGATTTGATAACTCAGGGTAAAAATCTTCTCTTTATCTCCTGGGGCTCTAATTTCGTAGACCCGGCGCAGGCACAGCGCACCTGCCCTGCGCCACTTTGCGCCCAACTACAGGGTGTGTCCAGCGCACTTTGCAAGTTTCTAGCTGTGCGCAGAGGTGCATCCATGCCTCCGTCCTTGCCCCTCCGCGCAAGTGCCAGAGAGGGAGAAAAGGCGGGAATGGGTTTAACACAGCCGAGTGTTGTCTTCACCAATCAAATGAACGCCTCTCCTTGCTGCAGCCGAGGCGCAGCAACTGATTGGTCTGACTGATCCCCGCCACCCCGGAAACAGTGTGCTGGAAAAAGCTGGCAGCAGAGAAGGTAAGAGCAGCTGTCACTTTAGCAACTGGGAGAACAGACCGGCCATCGGGACGCGCAGCAGAGTCTACGAAGCGCATCACCGTGTGGGCCACCTCCCGGGACAGATGTAATCTGTTCCTTTGTTAATAATAGGAGTAAGAAATTAAGAGACAGTTATACAGCAGCTGGCTTATCTATTCATGCTTGTGATCCACCTGCAGTCCTGGTTTGTCATTGCTAAATAGCAGAGCCTTTGGTGATATACTGTATACTCTTATGGTGTCTCCTCCTCATCCTCCTAGCAATAATGTACTCTATCTTTATCGATCACATTCAAAAAAAGACCAAAACAAAGAAATATGGGAAATCACAGGTAAATCTTGAGTGACACACATTTATTTTCCCTCTTTTTTCTCTATGTGCCCCGTCACACCCATCTCTGTGCGGACGGTCTACCAAATTGCCAAATTGGCTGCACACAGCGGTGCGCCAGACGAAAGCACTGCGCGGGGTGCGCCAGCTCTGTGCACCCTGCGCCACCCTGCACTATGCCACAAAATTAGGGCCCCTGGAGTCTGAAGGGTGCCAACCACTCCATTATCTTTGGTAGATATAGGCCTGTGGTCATGGCCTGTGCTTATCTTACATGGGATGACGTCAAGCACATTCCAAGTTTTTCTCCTCCTTCCCCAAAGTTGATGACCATTATTTAATTATTGGTGGTGACTTCAGTGAAGTTCAAGACCCCTCCCTGGAAAGGTCTTCCTCTAATTCCCAGTGTTATTCAGGTTGGCTAAAATCCTTGATACATTTAAAACCAGTTTAGGTTCATTTGAGCCATGGAGACATAAATCCCATGCATATATAATTTTTTCTTTATTTTCCCATGTCCATCATTCATATTTTGGATTGTTTTTTTTTAGTAAGATGATTACTTCTTATCCAAAGTCAACTTGTGAGTACAATAGTATTGTTATTTCAGATCATGCCCTCTTATTCCTTGAAATTAGGTTCATGTCCCTCTGTCCAGACAATGAGAGAAGACTTAGCTCCTCTCTACTTGCCCAAGCTTCTTTTAAGGAATTCCTTCATTCGCAAATCTCTGTGGTTTTTTACACTTTTGTTTCTCCAGAGATCTCTATGGGAAACTTTTAAGGCTTTAGAGAGTCTGTGTTATGGGGCATATATGTTTACTAATGAGCATCTCCTGCCCATTGGTTCCACATCAGCTACCCTCTGTCTCTGGTGGTTGGCCATACACATAAGGCAACAGTTTTATGAATCAAAATAATAACCCCTTGTTTATTGGATGAAAATGACCAACACAGTCCCTCTGTAGCTTTTTTGATTCTGCTATATCAAGATGTGTCTCTTGTAGAAGGGCAATATCTGCCAAGGTTGTTTTTAATGTGCTCTACAAATAAACTTTAACTTGACTTGACTTGACATTAGAAGTTTCTCTCTTTTAATGACAAAATTGGCTCCCTTTACATTCCAAGTGACTTTTTTTATATCCCCTTCATATTATAAATTGCTGTGTTGTAAGTTGTCTGTGCTGAAAAATCAATAAAACCAGAAAGTGCTAAAGTCTCACCACGAAGAAGAGAAAATAAAATAAAAATTAAAAAAGACAATAAAGAACAAAACAAAAAACAACAACCGACGAACCAACTTAGCCAACTGGCCAGGCTTTACTGTACTGAAGTACATGCCCAGGCCCTTCCACTCGACATTTCCTTGTTCTCGTGCAGCATGCAGGACCGCCTCTCTGCCACTGAACCAGAGAAATTTAACCAGGATGTGTCAGCTGAATCTTGTGCCTGTATTCAGCTTTGGTCCGCCCCTGTGCGTCCTAGCAGTTTTAAATCCTAATCATCCATGCCCAACCATTTCTCCAACAGTGTGTGCACAAAGTTCTCCATCTCACCTGCCACAAGTTTTCCACTTCTCCAACTATACGCACATCATTGCAGTGTCCCACGTCTTCTAAATAATTGACTCTCTCCTGTAGTTATTCCACGGTTTTCCCAACGTGGCCCAGTGTTTGTCCATTGTGCAGCATTTGTCCTCCAAGTTGGAGATGCGAGTCTCCGCTTCTGTGATACTTCCTCCAAACTGCTGCACTGTGGTCTGCAGACAATCCAAGCTCCCCTTCACTTCACCTATGTCCATTGCGATAGCTTGCAGAATGGCCTTGATGTTAGCTAGCTAATTCATCCTAAGATTCCTCTGTTGAAGCTACCTCTTTAGCATCTTTCTCCTCCCCCCGTGGAAATTGTTTTTCTATCAGGCATGTTCTCAGCTTGATCCACTTTGTATTACACTACATTTTGGGTCTCAAATATAAACCTTTGATACTTATTAGAAGGGCATGTAGTGCGTAGCCCTGTGGAGCTCACTGCCACACAGCCATTCCGGATGACGCCTCACGTGACTCCAGAATTGACAATTTGTATGCATTAGCTCCTACCCCCGCTCTTTATTAAGAAAACTATCAACTTCAGTCCAAATTTGACTTATTATCTACAAGTAAAACACAAAAGCAATTGTTCTGGCTAAACAGTGTTTCTTTTTTGTGATCCAATTTTTATTAAAGATATTCACAAAGTTGAACTAAAAGAAATGAAAAAACATGCCAAAAGTTTTGCCATTCATCATGAAAATGCACTATTTCAGTCCTTACAAAAGGAGTGCAGTGGGCCCCAGACATAGGAACGCACCACAGGGCATCATAACAAAAACAGAAAAGGGGAGAATAACCAACCCAGGATAAACAAAAGCAAAACATAAAAAAAATTCAAATATACAAAGACAAAGACACAACCACAAGAGACAAAGACACACAACACAGAAACAGAGAGGGCTAGGCATTCATTAACAAAGATCAGAGAGCAAGTAAAAGAAAAATAATCCCACATTATTTTTTGTGTCAGCAGTGCTACGCCAAGCATTTAGGGCGCTTTTATCAGCACCATTGATCCGGGCTGTGGACAGTTCCATATAAACGACATCCAGAAAAGACAAAGTCCAAGCTTTGATCGAAGGGAATGTGGTGGTTTCCAGTGAGTAGCAATCGTTATTTGGCTGCTGTTAGTACTGCTACAATGACGCGCTTTTTGAGCAATATTAAAAACTGACAGGTCATTGAAAACCAACACATGCATTATTGCTGGCACTGTTTCTTGTATCAGGTCAGATAATTTGGATGCAATGTTGCTCCAAAATTGTCCGACAGGAGGACAGTCCCAAAACTTATGGCTAAATGTAGCTAAATCCAGACCCTCTGTATTGCAAGTGTGGGCGTGTCTGTTACCAGCAAAAACCATACCCGCATGTTTGACCTGTTTGGCAAACAGTTCTCGAAGTGGGTGTGTGGATAACTGACATTGCCAAGGTACACCATACACCTTAAGTGCTTGCTTCAACTGTAAATAAAAGAAAAAAAGGAACCTGGAAGATTAAATGCATCCTTAATATCAGAACAGGAAAGCAGGCCAAAATTATTATAAATATCTTTAAAGTGGTGGATACCCCTCTGCTCCCACTGAGGAGCAGAGATAGGTCTACCACCTATCAACTGCGCCTTATTATTAAATACTGGAGAGAGGGTATGCCACCTGAAAGAAATACGAGTATGAGCCTCAGCCTGCCTCCATGTTAATATAAGATCAGAGATAATGGGGCCGAAATGCAGCTTACATTGATTTTGAGATATATTGACAAAAAGGACATCTTGGAGCATCCATGGGTTCACTATATTATTCTCTAATGTGAGCCAGGAGACAGCAATTCATGAGTCATACCAGGAGAGCAGGGGTCTGAGCACAAACGACCAGGAATAGAGCTCAAAATTAGGAAAAGCCAGGCCCCTGTCCTCCCTCCTCCTCTGTAAAGTGGACATTTTTAATGGTGGTCATTTCCAATTTCACACAAATTTGGAAGTTGTAGACTGGAGTTTGCTCAAATAACTAGGTGGAGGGGGTAGGGGGACTATAGCACTAACAAAATTAATCCTAGGCACAACCTTCCTGTGGGCTTTTATTCCTCACCAGACACTCCAGTTGTTGAGTTTATATTTAAGTTGGACTAATGATACACACAGATTTTTTGTTTTTCATCAATCAGTTTCCAGGCGGACCCATTGAAAACGTGTGATCGTGCAGACAGCTTTTATTTTCAAATCTGTTCTGGCACTGCATCACTGTAATACCGTGTGTATACGTGCAATGCCAAATTGAGTGGCGGCTAGGTTGACACAGGATATCAGAGTGAAGGCAGGCTTGGCAGCAGCATGATGCGCTGTCTGCCAGTCTCCAGCACTTCGTCGATGAGGGCCATTAGGTCGGCCTTGAGAGTCTCAGACTGCTGAGATTTAATGTCATTAAATCCAGTGTCCATGACAATGGTGTCTGTAGAGGGGTATTTTGAAGGACTCTGGACTGCAGATGATGTGAGGTCCTTTACGCAGGCACCCGGAAAAGCAATAGGTTTTACCCTTGGAAATGGCAATGCCGCAGTCACTTTAGCGGAGAGAAGCTTACCAGCAGCCGAGCCACCGAGCGAGCACCTCCGGGGAGCGCTCCGGGGTAGGGACAGCTTCCTTTCCCTGTGCATTCTTGCCTCAGGATGAGTGGACTTTCTGGACCCTACTTCCAGCCTCTATCCAAATTGATCCCTAAGATCATCTCTGATTCAGTCGAGATAAATATGATATTTAGATCTTTCTACTTTAACCCATCACTCTTCTCAGTGTCCTTCAGATGTCGGGGATGAATACAACCTTCTAAATATCATTGTTTCCCCCCAAAAAAACAAAGATCCATGTAAACAATTGGGAAGCCCAATCTCTATTAGCTCTCCAGGCTCCTTTGAGACATTTTTTTTTTTTTTACATTTGTGTCATTTTTTTTCATTGTTTGGTTATTCTGGCTTTGATAATGCTAGCAGCATGAAATTTATAGTGGAGAGATTTTTTTTGATGGAACTGCAAAATTTTAAGATTAGAGCCTTTGCAAGGTCTATAGTTAGCTCTGCAAATTATTTGTGTAAACCTCGTGCCTTTGTGACAAAAATGTCACTGTTGAAACCATTCAGAACTCTATTTTTGATCCCAATTATTGCATTAAAAAACATGGATCCAGTCCAATTGACTTTTCATTGTAGAGCATTTGCCTCATAATTATAGTTTTCTTTCTTTTCAACATCACATTTTTTGTCTTTTCACTATAAAATGAAACCATTTTCCCAGAGAAAATTATGTTTTTACACTGATTTTCTATTTATGCACTGTTCTTTCAGAGACAATGCCATATTTAAAGGTTGAAATGGGTTGTTGTGTTGTATAAGTCTCAGTACAGTATAGAAAAAGGGGTGAGCATGTGTGTGTGTGTTCATATGCATTGGCGGGGAGTGAGGAGGTCAAGAGAAAGAAATCATACATTGCAGGTATGTTACAATTCCCCCTTTTTGTTTCTCATAAAGAAATGTCAAATCATTTATCTGATCGTATAAACATGCACACACAAACAAACTCTGAAAGATGTATTTATATTCACCACACATACACACAAATGCCAAAGTTCACACTTATCCAAACTATTCCTTGTTCAAATAGTAGCATCTAAGTTTTGGTAGCAAAGAAAAAAAACAGGGGTTGGCTTTGATACCAATACTTAGTTTACACAGGTACACTGGAAGCAACAGTCATAAGTAGAGGCAGCTTGCTGGTTATTTATTCTTGGCACGATGGTAAAGATATACACATTGGTGGGAGGCTACTTTTGGAGGACTTGGGGAAGAGCCTTGTTACCCCCAAAATAATGGAGAAAAAATCCCACCCCTTGACTCCTGTGGCAGATAGGGAGGGTTCGGTCACAGTAACTAAGATCTAATGAGGAAGAGGAGGCAGGTCCAGCTGAAGGACCCAGCATCACAAAGGTCAATCAATCAATCAATCAATCAATCAATCAGTCAATCAGTCAATCAATCCATCAATCAATCCATCAATCAATCAATCAGTCAGTCTATAGGGCCTTCTCATAACAAGTGCTATAGGCACTTTACAAAAGAGAAGGCTGATTGTACAGATACACATATAATCATACATAAAATACACATATATCCGACATATAACAGGAGATTCAGGCAGACAAAGAGACTAAAAATAAGAATTTGTGGATAACATAAATCTGTCCTCACCACCTCTGTCTCTGTGGAAAATACAATAGATCCAACAAATTAATCTTTATTGGTATAGCACCATATTTGTCTCTGCTGAATGTATGTTTATGAAAAGTGGGCCTCATAAGATGCGGTCTCTCATTTTCAAAAGGGACCTCATGTCCATATGGTTGCAAATCTGGTTCCTATGGATGAATAATCAATACATTAATGGACAGATAATCTAGATCAGTCTAATATGATATGATGTATGTGCTGTTTGCATGGAGTGCATGCATTTAATTTTTTTGTTCTCTCTAAAATCCTAATCAGGTAGTATAATGATAATGGAAATGTGAGGCAAGCGTGTGTGTCTTGCACAGAGCATAAGAGCTAAGTTTCCAGGATCTGCTGCAAGTCCAAGAAGACGGTTTGCAGAAAGCACCAAGCCATCGACACTCCCATGGGCTTGGTAGTGGGGGGAAAAGTGGACCTGACTACCCAGGGCCCGAGTAGGGAGAGGGGCCCATGAAAATCCAGATTTTTTTTTTTTTTTCGAATGAATTGGGCCCTCCAATTAATTGGTGTCATGCTTTATTTCATATATTGATAACATCAGCTGAGAGAATGAACTTTATGTCACAGTCCTCCCAACATATTGGACATTCTGGAGGCCCCCTCTTGGAGGCACAAAATGGTTTAGTCCGCCTGACAGCGACCGGCGACAAGTGTAACGTCAGTGAACCCACATTGAATTGGCATCAAGCTGCCCAAAATGCAGAAATCGGGCTATTGCAAGAAGAAAGAGAGAGAAGAAAAACAAAGAAGGCAGAATGAGGGGAGGCAACTGTTGACTGCTTTCTTTCCCAAAGGTGAACCGAGTTTGCTTGTTATGCAAAGTCCAATTAAAGTTAACGTAGTCCACTCCAGACAGCTGCTGCTGATGTCTGTATGCTCACGTCAAGTCTTTAGCTTAGCTAGTTGGCAACCAGGCGCAGCCGCAGCAGCAGGAGCAGCAGGAGCAGCAGTGGCCAGTCCTGGCAGCTCTTCCGAAGATGAGGCTGAGATAGTAGATGAGCAAAGACAAGGTGAGATCGTTGTTCAAGTTTTCAAGGGTGAGCTCTCCCCTCCGACTACCCCTTACGGTGGTATGATGAGGAGAGAGAGAGAGAGAGAGGGAGAGAGAGGGAGAGCGAGCGAGCTGCTGACTGGTAGATCGCTGCCTAAATGCGAGTTGTTTACCTTAAGTTTAAACTTTTGGTTCAGTGCTATAGCCTATACTAACATAGCTGAAAGTGAAACTCCGTGCTGAGACTTAATAAGTGATCCACCTAGCAATATTTCTGCTGCATATATCAACATGTAAATAGCCTACCAATATCACTGTAGGCTCAAGTGCACACTAGTAATATATTAATTGAGCAATAAAGCAATTTATTATTTTTGTCTGGTAAAAAGCCTTAGCATTGCAATGCTTAAAAGCTATTGTCAATGCTCAATAAATTCATGATGTTACCAAAGCCAATGAATGAATAATCATATTAAATAACTGTGATCTCAATATCAATCAAAAATAATTGTGATTATGATTTTTGCTATACATTTTTGCGATAGATAGATAGATAGATAGATAGATAGATAGATAGATAGATAGATAGATAGATAGATAGATAGATAGATAGATAGATAGATGGATAGATTAAGAATAAATGTTTTTAAATCAAAATTTGCACAAGTGTCATGGATCAAAACATGAGTACACAAACCAGTAGCCTAACATGTAGCCTAATGTTTTAGGTACTTGAGCACAAGTAGGCCAAATGCATCAGTTCAGGTAGTGAATGAAAGAACGACTCATCAATATAATCTGATCTGATTGTAGCTTAAAACCGTATTTATGCTTTTTTATTTTAAATAAATACCCCTTTTTTTCCCTTTTTTTTTCATGTTTTTTTTTTTTTTTTTGCTCATGCGCATCGTGCACTGGCATGGATAGGGGCCCACTGACATTGAGAGTGTACAGGGCCCAGAATTTGGTGCTACGCCCCTGGACACTCCTACACACCTGCCACCAACACACCCATTCTTACATTACACAACTTCTACATATCCTAATTTTATCCATTTTTTTGTTCTATTTTTTTTTTTTTTTTTTTAAGTTTTGATAAAACAACTGAAGATTAAATTTGGTTCAATGCACAATATTCTTTGGTCAAAATGAATTCTGACATCTGCTTTTATTGTAAAAGAATATAATGTACAGAAGAAGAGAGTAATTTATGTGATACAAAAATCAAATATGTGTGTAAAAATTAGGGTAATTTCTTGAAAACATAAATGTGCTGAATTGTCAAAAAAGTATCTATTGGCAAAGAATCTACAAATACATAAAAATATATTGTTTATGGTCAACTCTTGAGCTGGCCAAATCATTCAACAGGTCATCGTTGTAAATAATTACTTTCTATATTTTTTTATATTGCAATCCCTCTATTGCAATCTCTGTACATGTATTTCTGAATACAAGTGAGGTCAGTGTAAGTTTAATTTAAATCTCACCTGGTGAGAAAAAGAGGAGCATTTAAAGCAAAATATTTCTTATCATTAACTCTTACGTGTGGTGACAGTGTAAAGAAATCCATTGTATTTGTTCTTTACTTTGTTTTTAATTGCAATAACAGTACATCAACAATTTTTGGCAATGAGGGAGCTCAATGTGATTTTATTTTCAATTTGACCTTGTAAAACATAAAAAATGCATCTTTTTAGAATTATTACTCATCATTTACATTAACAAAGCTTTGATAACACAATGTTAAGATATCTAATGTGTGACTTTGTGTTTAAATGTGAAAAATATGCCTTTTTTCTATTTTTTCCCTTTAGAATGTCGGAGTTTTGTACTTTTCAAACTGGTATTCATAGGGTATCATTACCAAAAGGTTTCATGTGTGGTTAGACCTGAAGTAAGTCTAACTAATTACATCAAAGAAATGGGATTGATTTTTAGAATTTATATATTTATAGTTGCAATATCTGTACATCAACCGTTTTTGTCAATGAGGGAGCTCAGTGTGTTTTTTTTTAAGAAGGGGCCCGGAGTAAGAAAGTACAGGAGACAATTATGTCACTTCAGGATGGTTAACGTCCAGGCCACGATGGAATAACTTTTGAGTTTTTTTAAAGCCCTGTGGACACAGAGATGTTTTCACCAACAACAGAGAAATTTTTCCTTCACATTTTCAGAAGCAATTCGCGCTCATATGGAGATGCAAGGATGCATGCCAATCCAGAGAAACCTATACCTCTTAATTGCATTTCACCACTCACACATTGCACTTTCGTGTATATTTTCACTTTTGGGCACATTCATAACACTTAGGGTTCTGGGGGTCGGTGGTGATAGGGGGAGCGACCAGCTTGACCCCACTGTCTCTTCCGTCCTCCTGTTTTAACTGCACTACATACGCTAACCTGGAGGGGGAGTGGGGGGGCTGGAGGGTGGGCGCAATCTATTTTGGGCTGTGGCCGCTCTTTGTTCCCCTCTTGCCTGCCCCACCTGTCCTTTGTTTTTAGGGGACCTGTTTTTCCCCCAGTTTTAATGCACTACATTACACTTAGCTGCACTTAATCACAGTGTAGGGATAATGTATCTTGTCTGGGAGCAAGTTACAGAATAACAAGGGCGGGGGGGGGTTGGTGGTATAGGGTTTGTCACAAGCATAGACTTGGTGCGGCTGTGGGGGTCGGGCTTCGCTGGCTATGACTTTGTGGGGGGGGTGGGTGGTGGCAGCGGCTTTCGAGGTGCGGCTGGGCTCCGGTGGCTGCGGGTAGGGGCCTGGCGCAGGCCCTGGGGGGCGGGTGGGCCTCGCTGGGGCATGTGTCCCTTGGTGGGCTGTGGTGCAGGATCCTTCGGCCTGATGCTCACTGGGGGCCTCGGATGGCGGGCTGCCTGGGGGTTGCTGTCCTGTGCGGGTGGCCAGGGAGCCTCTTCTGGCGCTTGGGCAGCGGTCTCCAGTGCTTCTCATGGCCTCGGCTTTTCTGGGGGGCAAGCCGCGACCTCGACCCCACCGCTACACCCCCCCTCATCTCGCCCCACCTGACCTGGCTGTGGTTCGTGGCCCCCCCTCGGGGGGGGGGGGGGGGGTCTGGTCCCGGGGGGTTTGGCTCCTGGGTGGCTTGGGGCCTCCGGCCTGACACAGGGGGGTGGCTGGGTGTTGGGGACGGGGGAGGCTTGGGGCCGGGTGGACGGGTGGTCGGGGAGGGCGGTTGCTGTCTGCAGGGGGGGCTCCTGCTCTGGACCCTTGGTGCTGTCTTTGGCGTCAGCGGGGAGGCGGGTCTGTGCCCCCTTGGGTCCTGGGGCTGTCCCTGGGCCTGGTAGTTTGGGGACCGTGTGGGGGTCTCGCGTGTCCTGGTGGCCCGGGGGGCACCCTTGGCTGGGTTTCCCTTGGTTTGGGCAACTACTTGGGTATTCGGTGACCACCTCACATGCATGCATATACAGATACTCAAGCTCCTGTTGAGACTAACTAAGACTAACTAATCATGATAGATCCCGTCAGAACAGGCTGAGTCGCGTACTCTTACACATCTTCTCACATCATGTGATGCATGCCACCCCATCTCTTATCCATGTAGGCCCACACCCCCCCTACTATCAAGACCCAACATTTCTGGTGTCCCTGATTTCTTACAGCCTTTACTTCCTGTAAGGACTTAGATCAGCACAGCACTTGAACTGCTATCTCAAATCAATAACAGTAGATGTTTGTCCTCCCTTCCGTTTGTCTTGTCTTGTCCTGTCTGTCACTATTTCCCCTTCTTTCACACTGTGGTGTGACACGGCCCTCCCCTTCAGCTCACATTTGGGGTTAAATAAAGTTGAAAATGATGGAGTAGCCTACAGGGAGGGCTGGTGATGGTCACTATAGCAGCTAATCATATTCACATTTCTCTGACTGCTAGAAAAAAAAATGCATCGGTCTTTTCAGCGCTGTCATCTGACACAGTGCTCAGCAGAAAAGATAATGCAGACAAGGGGGAAAAAAAAAAAAGAATTTATATATTTATAGTTGCAATATCTGTACATCAACCGTTTTTGTCAATGAGGGAGCTCAGTGTGTTTTTTTTAAGAAGGGGCCCGGAGTAAGAAAGTACAGGAGACAATTATGTCACTTCAGGATGGTTAACGTCCAGGCCACAATGGGATAACTTTTGAGTTTTTTAAGGCCCTGTGGATACAGAGATGTTTTCACCAACAACGGAGAAATTTTTCCTTCACATTTTCAAAAGCAATTCGCGCTCACATGGAGATGCAAGGATGACTGAAACGCTGCAGGCCAGTCCAGAGAAACAGCAGTGTCACAACACAAGCACGAAGAAGAAAAACTTTTAACAAACAGCAATGGTGAGTGGACGCAGAAAAATGCAGGAGTTTCTGTCTGGATAATTATATCTGGATAACGAACCAGGCCCAGTAAGAAGCATACTGGTTGCTCGGTAGACGGCCAAAGCTGTTCTTGCTCCTCTTATGCAAATGCAACCTTTATTTAAAAGAGTACTTTGCATGTGGTGACGTCAGAGTTTCACCCTGGAATGCTCTGTAACTCGTCTACATGGAGCTTAAACAAATTAGTTTCAAAAGTTTACAGATTCAGGCACTTCAGGCACTGTTCTCATGAAAACTGAGGCAAAAATGCAATAAAAACTCTTCGGATTTGGCCGAAGGAGAGTCATGTAAATGGCCCCTAAGTTGTTTCCTGACACCATTGCACCTGTCCACCAAATCCTTTGCGGAGGACGGCTTGCCTCCTACCCTGTTGGAAGCCTCTATCTCCCTCCTATTTAAGTGTGAGAAAGACCCTCTTGGCTATAGGACCATTTCCCTCTTGAATGTTGACCTTAAGATCCTATCTTAAGGTCAACATTCAAGATCCTGGCCAAATGCCTACAGAGGGTCCTGACCAAGCATAATATTAACAGATCAATTGGGTTTCATGATCGGAAGGCACTCATTTCATAACATGAGAGGGTTCTTAAAGGAGACATATCATGCTTGTTTCTCCTTTTCACTATGCCAGACTAGGATGCCTGTAAAGCATTTCTGCCCTCAGTACAAGTCATTTCGTTCCTTCATTGTCCCACAATAGCGTTCTCAAAATCCTCATTTTAGGCCATTATCCAGGTCTCATTGAAACGTTCGAAACTGAGGATGACCTAAAGTTACCTCGCAACGTCACAGCCCTTTGTGCTCTGATTGGTCAGTTCTTTTTTTTCTTTTTTCTTTTTTTTTCCCTTGTCTGCATTATCTTTTCTGCCGAACACTGCGTCAGATGACAGCGTTGAAAAGACCTATGCATTTTTTTCTAGCAGTCAGAGTAATGTGAATATGATAAGCTGCTATAGTGACCATCACCAGCCCTCCCTGTAGGCTACTCCATCATTTTAAACTTTATTTAACCCCTGATGTGAGCTGAAGGGGAGGGCCGTGCCACACCACAGTGTGAAAGAAGGGGAAATAGTGACAGACAGGACAAGACAAGACAAACGGAAGGGAGGACAAACGTCTACTGTTATTGATTTGAGATAGCAGTTCAAGTGCTGTGCTGATCTAAGTCCATACAGGAAGTAGAGGCTGTAAGAAACCAGGGACACCAAAAATGTGGGGTCTTGATAGTAGTAGGGGTGTGAGCCTACATGGATAAGAGATGGAGTGGCACGCATGACAGGATTTGAGAAGATGTGTAAGAGTACTCAGCATATTCTGACGGGATCTATCATGTCTCTTAGTTAGTCTCAACAGGAGCTTGAGTATCTGTATATGCATGCATGTGAGGTGGTCATCGAATACCCGAGTAGTTGCCCAAACCCAGGGAAAACACGGCCATGGGCGCCCCCCGGGCCACCAGGGCACCCGAGACCCCCACACGGTCCCCAAACTACCAGGCCCAGGGACAGCCCCAGGACCCAAGGGGGCACAGACCCACCCCTCCCGCTGACACCAAGACAGCACCAAGGGCCCAGAGCGGTAGCCTCCCCTGCAGACAGCACCCGCCCTCCCCGACCACCCGGCCCCCCCGCCCCCAGCACCCAGCCACCCCCACCCCCCCGCGGCAGGCCGGAGGCCCCAAGCCACCCAGGAGCCAGACCCCCCGTGACCAGACCCCTCCCCAGAGGGGGGGCCACGAACCACAGCCAGGTCAGGTGGGGCGAGATGTGGGGGTGTAGCGGTGGGTTCAAAGTCGCTGCCTGCCCCCCAGAAAAGCCGAGGCCATGAGAAGCACCGGAGACTGCTGCCCAAGTGCCGGAAAAGGCCCCCTGGCCACCCGCACAGGACAGCAACCCCCAGGCAGCCCGCCATCCGAGGCCCCCAGTGAGCATCAGGCCGAAGGATCTCGCACCACAGCCCACCAAGGGACACATGCCCCAGCGAGGCCCATCCGCCCCCCAGGGCCTGCGCCAGGCCCCCACCCGCAGCCACCGGAGCCCAGCCGCACCTCGAAAGCCACTGGCACCACCCATCCCCCCACAAAGTCATAGCCAGCGAAGCCCGACCCCCACAGCCGCACCAAGTCTATGCTAGTGACAAACCCTATACCACCAACCCCCCCCTCGTTATTCTGCAACTTGCTCCCAGACAAGATACATTATCCCTACACCGTGATTAAGTGCAGCTAAGTGTAATGTGGTGCATTAAAACTGAGGAAAAACAGGTCGAGTGGGGGTCCACCAACCCCTCCTCTCCCTGCCTGGCCCAGAACAGTGGATGTTGCGTTGCCTTAAAAAACAAAGGATAGGTGGGGCAGGCAAGAGGGGAACAGAAAGCTGCCACAGCCTAAAACAGATTGCGCCCACCCTCCAGCCCCCCCTCCCCCCCCTCCAAGTTAGTGTATGTAGTGCAGTTAAAACAGGAGGACGGAAGAGACAGAGGGGTCGAGTTGGTCGCTCCCCCTATAATCCCCGACCCCCAGAACCCTAAGTGTTATGAATGTGCCCAAAAGTGAAAATATATATTCAAAAGTGCAATGTGTGAGTGGTGAAGTGCAATTAAGAGGTAGGGCTAGTGAGGGCCGGGCCCAACCACCCACGACAGAGCGGAGGCACGGAAGCAGCACCAAGCGGCCCCCCGAACAGTAGGCCCCAGGATCCACAAGCGACAACCCAGGCGAGCCCCAGTGAGTAGGCGCGCCCAGCAGGAACACCCACCCCCAGCAGACTGCAGCACCAGAACCACCGACCCAGCACCCACCAAGGACCCCATTTAGGTGGGCCACCCCCAGGGCGCTGACCCCCATGGGAGGACCCCAGGGCCCCCCCAGGGCACAGAGACAGCGAGTCCCCGGCGCCCACCCCCCGCCAGAGCCATCAGGGGAAGGCAGGACCAGCACCAGAGGACACCCACCGCCACTATCTCCTGCCCCATGGCATGATCTGAAGCCACCCCATCCCAGACCCAGTGATCCATCCAAGATGCTGCGGTGGAAAGGTGGAAAGATGTCTCCGACCACCATCATCAGAGTATGTTTACCTTCCTTGGGTCCCACGAAACTTTGCTATTTACTTTCCTTGGGTCCCAGGAAACTGTACTTTTTAAACTGGTAGAGAAGAGAAAAAAAAGAGAACAGAACAAGAGGGGGCAGCACTAGCTTACATAAGAGGAATATTTGGTCATGATTGGTCAGTTCCATCGGGGGTAGAGCCAGCCCTGTCCTTCCTCTTCTACTGTATTTTCCGGCAGGCTCAAAGCAGCGACCGCGTATTGAGTCCCCCTACAGGCCAGAGCTGGTAATGAGTAGGTGTGAGCAAGGGATCTATAAACCCCTGCTGGACGGATGTGTTCCTCGGTGATGGCTTTGTGGCTAATGGACATCACAGAGGAGGAAGTGTTTTATCAGATTACTCCAATAAAAAGAAAGGTACCTCGTGTCGCCACGACGTTTGAAATCTCGCGGACATCTCGCCATGGCCTATTTTCAGAGGCATCAAATCTCGTTCTAGGATATCAGAAAAAATACAATATCTCATTTTTTGTAAATTAAGGGGGTGTAAGGTCTTGTTTTCAAATGTATTATATTATATGTAGGTATTAAATCATGCATCAGCATGATATGTCTCCTTTAAATATTATTAGTTCTTCTGGCTAGAACACTTCAGTGATGATTACATCATTGGATGCAGGGAAGGCTTTCAACAGGGTGGTGTGGGGTTTCCTCTTTTTTTTCAGCATAAATATGGTTTCAATTCAGAATATATATCTTGGATAAAATTGCTCTATGCCAGTCCAGTCTTTCCCCCCTCTTATTTGCCCTGACTAATGAGCCCCTAGCCAACTGGCTACACCTGGAGGATGGGTTTGAGGTTATCAGCAGAGCTGGGAAAGTTCACAAATTGTCTTAATATGCAGACAACCTCCATTGATAAAAGTCTAACCCTGCTGCCTGTCTTCCATGCTGTTATAAGCATATTGGATAAATTTGGGTCCTATTCAGGTTATAAACTTAACCCACACAACAGTCAACTTCTACCCATTAATTCTCAGGCCAAAAATATACCCCCATCCTTTTTCCCTTTCAAATAAGCAAAGGATGAATTTAATGAGCTTGTGTTTATTACAAGTTCATTTAATCAACTTTCTTCCAAAATGTCCTTACACTCCATGAGTGATGTAAACTTGACTTTGACAGATGGTCTTTTCGATCCCTAATTGGCCATGTCAGTCAGGTTAAGATGGTGGTTTTGCCCAAGTTTTTGTATTTTTTTTCACATATCCCTTGATTAACTAATAAGCTCCTTACTCTGGGGCATTAAAAATCCATGCATCAGAAATCAGTGCACTTGGTGGCTTGGCATTTCCCAATGTCTTACACTACTACTAGTCCTACAATATTCATCAACTATTATACTGGATTAATAACTTATCAGACAGACAATGCCTTGTGTTGGTAGATTTGGAACTCGCATTCCCTAAACTTTCTCTTCATTTCCTGGTTTGCTAGCAGATCCCTTTGACTGCCTCTAACTTTACCTCATGTCCAGCGGTAGCTAACCTGGTTAATATGGATTCAAATTAGGAGAAACCTGGGCCTTTGTATGGCCTCTGACTTCTACCCCATTGTAAAAAATCTTCCTTTTCTGCCCTCTTGGACAGATTTGACTTTTTGGACTGGACAAAGGGATCACTAATTTTAAAGACGTGTACCATCAGGAGACTTTTAAGTCCTTTTCTGAGCTTTCAAAGAAATTTTACCTACCTAAATCCCACCCTTCTCATATTTTTAAGGCCTTTTATTCAAAATCAGAATCACAAAATCCAGAGTCAAGCCCTGGAAACCTTGATTGACTCATTATTAGCTCCTGATCCAAAATGAAAGCTATTCATTTCTATAATTTACAGCCTCATCAATTCTATTTCTGATACCCCAGCGTCTGGACCTAAGGACTCTTAGGAGCAAGAGCTTGGAATCACCCTGCCTGATAAATACTGGCATGGAGTCTTACTGTTGGTTCACACCTCTTCCATCTGTGCAAAACACGGCTTCTTACAATGTAAAGTTGTACACAGAGAACACAACACTAATTTGAGGATCTCTTGAATTTATCCCAGTTTTACTGACTCATGTAGCCTAATAGGTGCAACCTATCGCCAGCCAACCATTTGCATATGTTTGGCCCAGGCTTTCCACATTCTGGAATGAAATCTTTAAAACTCTTAGAACAGCATATAACACTACAATCTCTCCTGATTCTCTCTTGGCTTTGTTTGGCGTCCCCTTGCAGCCTCCTACCTATAAAGTCTTACAGATTGTTCTTGCCTTTGCCACCCTGGTGGCCAGACGACTCATCCTCCTTAAAGCTATGGTCTACGATTTGAAAGCTTGGTACATCTTAATAACACCGTTTATAAGGCTGTTATATAAAGATAAAAAAAACAATAAAAACAATATAAAGACCAAAAAGAATGAAAATAATCAATTCAGTATATCCGCTGGAAAGCAGCATAATAGTTAAAAAGCTTAGATTTTCCCCTCATTGGTTCCTTACTAGCCTTGCAGAGCAGACAGACCTGCCTGATTCTGAAATCCTGCAGGTCCACCTTGCCAGCCTCCAACGAATTCACTCGGCTGAATTCTCAATGGCCCAATCAGGAAAGAAAGGCGGACATGACGACAACCAGAAGTTAAGAACCAGAAGTTGAGAACGGACATGCCAATTAGCCTATTGTCCTCATGGCTACCTAGTGAAACTTGGCGAAATCTGCCCTCCTCAGAAGTTGACTTGTAGGGATTGTCTTTGACGAGGTTCATGTCACAAAAGTGTTGAAGCTATGGTCTACGATTTGGAAGCTTTGTACATATTAATAACACCGTTTATAAGGCTGTTATGGTCCTATGGTCCTATCTACACAGTATAAAGACCAAAAAGAACGAAAAAAATCCATTCAGCATATCCGCTGAAAAGCTGCATACTAGCTGACCAATCAAGCCTAAGAACCTGCAACTATTAATTGGTCCGTGAGTTAGTCCATGAGTCCATCCAATCCTCGTCTCCCTCACTACGCAGTACGCAGTATCTTGCCCATGGTCCCGCCTCCTCCCCTCTACCTCCAGTGAGCAGCTAGCAGCGTTAGCTACTGAACTATCATGGAGCCGGAAAAGCCTAGCGTTGAACCCGGGAATCCGCCTCCCTCTCCCGTGGGCCCAACGGAGCTCTGCCCGCGGGTTGAGGCCTGTTAGCGGGCTAACGGCTAACGAATAGCCTCAGCCGGCCGTCAGACCTTCAGCATCGGCCGTTTCGCCCCTGGTTGATCAGGTAATGGCTTTGTTTACTACAGTGGGAGATGTCTGCTGAATAACTCTGGTTAGTTTGTGCCTGTACGGGCTAATAACTTGTAGGGGAGCGGGTTAGCCTGTTAGCCGCTAATCGTTAGCACTGTAAGCTGAGCTGGGGAGGACAGGCTGAGAAAGATTAATCCTCCCCCACACTCGGCTCCGCTCTGGCGGCGCCAGACCCGCATTGCCGCCGGTCCAGTTGAAATGGCTACTGCTGTGTGTTATAAGGGAGATGTCTGTCGTGTTTGATACTTTCAGTTGAGCTGAGCTGTTTTTGATTGAGTTTGCTGCTGATATATTGTGCTAGTCGCTCGTAGCTCTGCCGGAGGGGGCTTATATGAGGCGACACGAGCTGGGGGCGGGATCTTGGAACACGGAGGGGAGAGGTGAGGGAAGGGGGGGCAGGCTGCGGTTTCAAATCGTAGACACCAGCTTTAAATTAATCATCTGTTGGTACAATTTAGTGTAAGACGATAGAAGGCCGTTAGCTGTTAGTAGCTATGGCTAACGTCCATGAATGGTTTTTAATTGTTGTTAGCCATTAGCCACAACAATATGTGCACTATAGGAGGCAACCCTGCTTGATGTGGATTGGTCTGTGATGGATGTGACGAGCCAAACATGTGTCCAATCACAAGTTTGTGTTTTTTTTTTGTAATATTCTGCCCCTGAAAACAAATTTAAAGGGCTCCTACCCAGATGGATTAGTGAAATATTTATGTGACGATATATGGAGCTGTCCATCTGGCTTGTCAGGTTAGTTCCTTACCCTCATTTGAAGGAACATGGAGACCTCTCCTGAGTTATATTGAATCTTTGACATCTCTGCCAAACTGTGACTACTGAGCCCCCCCCCCCCCCATCCCCCGTCCCCTTTTAGTAATATTTACTGATATTATTTAATTGGTAGTATTGTGTTTATTTATTCTTTTTATGTTTGTTTATTTTTTTGGTTTGATTCAGATTTTTCAATATCTGTGCCTGTGTTGTTTGTTTTGTTAATGTGATGTACCAGGAATTTTGAGTGGGGAAAAAATTGTAAGCGGAACATAAAGTCGGGAAGAAAAAAAGAAAAGTTGGGAATCTGTTCTGTCATATTTAACTGTAATGTTATCTGGAAAATTGCTTGGATACTTTTTTAAAGACTTTATAAATGTGAAAATGATTATATTTGAAAATGGAGGGGGAAAACATACTCCTTTGACCTCATTGTCACACCAGATATTCTTTTTGACAAGTTTAAATTATATCCAAATTACAAAGTTTTTTTATTGAAGGTCATCAATTTCATTTGATGTACTGTTTAATAAGATTCAATTTTAGGATAGACACTTTTCAATCTTTATATTGACATGAGGATGCAGGGTAGAAATTAAATAGCTAGGCTGATTCTACACAATTGAACTTTGCTGTGTCTTTTAAGGTATTAAATCGTGAGCTACAGATAACTTTTCATGTCCCCACAAGAGAAAACTCATAGTTTGAGGGTATCAACAAGGGAAATTGGTTTAATTTTCAGCGTAGATTTCCAGTCAAATAAAGGGATATTAAAAGTGCAATTTAATCATGTTCAAATAGCTGGTGAGAGTTTGACCTTTCCTGTGAAATGGAAATACTGACACATTCATTGATGCTTTCTTCACTTCTGTGTTTATGTGACATGTTTTGTTTGCCAATGCAAAGCAGCTGGAATTTGCCACATTCCCTGCTGTTGTCAAGCAAGTCCATCTTAAAGAGCTGCAAGATGAAGTGATTGCTCACCATCGAAAAATTATGCAGGTCCTAAGCATTCTTTAAGGAGAAATAGGCTGCAGCTGCAGGCATGATTTCTTTGTGCTGAAAGTTTAGTAATTGTAATTCTTTGGTCTGTGACGGATTATTCGTTATATTATTCATTTTTTAAGTGATTTATTAGAGTGCATTTTGTAACTCCATGCTAACTTCTCGCAAAAAAATAAACTGTGATAAACTGTGGGAAAATGACAGATTCTATCAGCTTTACTATTTAGAGTAACTTTAATGCTTAATTTACATATACCAGTTGTGGGTTTCTGGTTTATATCAAAAGTAGCTGTTCAGCGTCAGTACATAGAAGCTTAACTCATAAGCAGGGGCTTGTATTGTATACCTGCAGCAGGTAACATGCAAATGTTATTTGTAGAAACATACCCAGGGCTGCCAACTCTCACTTGAGGTGAGACTGATGTATTTGATTGGCTTCACAGGCTCTCACGCCACATCTCTGATTACTCATACTGAAGTCAGAGGCACGAAGCGTAGGGCAGACGCAGAGGTTGTGTCCAGTGTGTAGTATTCAAGATACACAGGTATACACTGTATACCCACTAGAAAACACCAATAAATACCATATAACCACTATAAAATGTGCAAACATACTTATAGGATGGTTGTGTAACTTTCACTTTCACTCAGCGTCTGTGTACTGTGCTCTATGGCAAGCTGTTTTAACATTTAATGGCCAAATTTTACTATCTGGAATCAATATTGCAGATACCAACAATGTCAATCTTACTAGTTGCGATTGCATTTTGAATATCTGGAATTTTCATTCAGGATATCCAATGTAATTTTCACTAGTTGACACTACAGATAGAGATATCTGTATTTCAGTTTTGCCTAGTCAAAGGTGAATTGCGGATATCTGCAATGACAACACAGAAAACGACATTAAACGCATCACACATTTTAATGGCAGTTGCAGATATCTGTAGTTCAGTTTTGACTAGGCAGAATGGAGGTTGAAGATATCTCAAATGTCATGATGACATATCCCCTTCCCCATCAAAATCAAAGAAAAGAAGAAGCAGGTTTAATTTTTAGCAGCAGTCATGATATTAGCTGTACTTGACGAGTAACAAGAAAATGTCAGGAAATGTGATTTAAGTTACTACGTGGAACTATTTTTAAGTATTTGGTATCAGATTTCTTTAAAAAAAAAAGGGGATTTATACATAACTTTATTGTAAAAGCATAAAATAATTATTTTGCATGGCTCTATTACTTTAATCAAGAAAACTTTTGTCTTTTTTCTTGATTGAAAATAATAAAAAAAGCACAAGTTCATTTTACCTCTTTTGTAATGTACTGACATAATTTTATCAGTTTATAGAATCAAAATTTGCCAAATGTTATCTAGAAAATACCAAAAAATATTTCAGTATGTGTCCTTGCTCTATATTGCATATAATTGAAATTTTAAACAAATCAAACACATTTTAAGTGATAAATTTAAGTAACTGTCTTTATAAGTATGCCTGCATACACTAAAGGTGAAAATAATAATTCGTTTTTTTTTTTCATTTACAGGGGCAATCTGCCTTTCCTTTTGTAAAATGTCATTCAAAGGCTAAAAAAATTGTCCCCAGAGCTGTAGACTGAGGTGCATTTTTGCTTGAGGTTCTGTAAGAAATAAGAGTTTGCTTGATGAGAAATTCAAAAATGTTTCAAGTCATTGTTTTAAAAGCTTACATCAGCTTTGCAAAAGTGGATTTGTATTGTCTGTTGGTTTATGTAATTTCTTAAAGCTTTTGAATGACATTTTATTTGTGTATTTTTAAGTTTTTGATATATTCAGATTTTGTTTTGTTGTTGCTTGTTGACAGTTTGATAAAAAAAAAATTTCAAAGTATAGTTTGATTTAGTGTGGGTATTCATAAGATAACTTTTTCTGGTTTTAGATATTGTTTTGAGCTTTTAATTCTTGTAAAGCTGCTGTAGTGGTGATCAGACTGGTGATTTAAGTGAGCAAAACACTGATCTTGGAATTACTGGTTGTGAACAAACCTGTGGGCAGGTAGAAAGTAGAATCATGAGGAACAATGACATAAGTACAGTTGTAGTTCAGTATCACTGTGTTGGCCATTTAAGGAAGTATCAGACAATGCAGCAAAAAATATAGCATTTGTTTCAATTTTAAGTTTTACCGTTTACCTAAGTTGATTGCACTTGCACCATATTGTTTCTTCTGAGTGAAATATAGTCTGATTAAACCTACACAAAATGAGGCATTTTGTGTTGAATGTCGTCCTGCATTGTTTGCGGCAAAACTTTAATTGGCTTACACAAATCTCAGGCTTTTTGAAAAGTTGGCAGCCCTGCATTTCCTTCCTACAGATTTGTGCCCTTCTTAATTGAAGCAAAAAGAGGTGATTCAAGGCTATACTTGCCTTGTTCAAGGGTTCTACCAGAAATTCTGGGGCCCATGAAGAGTTAGCACATTTGGTCCAATTTATGTACCAACCTATTACTTGCAAGCTGTAGCTAATAAACAGCCAGTGTTTGCATAGTTCTTTGCAGATTATTTGCCTTGACATAATCTAACTCTATGGAATCAGATTTGTGCCAATGGAATAAAGCAAAGCTTTCTAGAATAAAGCAAAACTTTCTAGAATAAAGCAAAACTTTCTAAAACTCAAACGAACAAAATGGATTTAATCAAAAATAAAACGTACTCAACCAAAAAAATTCTTGTCAAAAGCAAAAAATATCACTCATTGTGAAAACTGTTTGACTTTTTTTCTGAATTGTTTCCATTGCTTCATTCTTTCTTCTCTCTCTCTTTTGGTTTTGCTTCTTGGTTTTTTGGTTTTGATTCCAGCTTTTTTGGTTTTGCTTCTTGGCTTTTTGGTTTTGATTCCAGCTTCTTTGGTTATTCTTCTGACACAAACCTCTCGTGTGGGCGGGTTCTATGAGGGGCGCGTTCCTATTGGCTGATGAGTCTTTGAGTATCACGCCCTGTGAACCGGATGTTATTCAGGGCAGAGCACAGTGGAGAACAGCAAAGCAAAACAACCAAAGCGTGAGTCGTGTGTAATAGATCCTGTGTTCGTGTTCTTCAAACATACCTTAGGTAAGTATTGTTCACTGCATGGTATCCAGAAAGGTAAAAGCACTTTTAGTAAAGTAAAGCTAAGTCTTGCTTTGTAGTGAACTATCGTCCTCTCATCTGTTGTGCTCTTGACCTCTGAAGACAGATGCTACTGCAGTCCGAGGTCGGCTGACGGTGCTGTGCTTTACCTTTCTGGATACCATACAGTGAGCAATACTTACCTAAGGCATGTTTGAAGAACACGAACACAGGACAACACACGACTCCACACACACACATATATATATAGATATATATATGTGTGTGTGTGTATATATATACGTATATATGTGTATATATATATATACATATATATATGTGTGTGTGTGTGTGTGTGTGTATATATATATATATATATATATATATATATATATATATATATAAAATATATATGTATGTATTTATATATATGTATCTATATATATATATATATGTCTATATATATATATATATATATATATATATATATGTGGTCATATCTACGTACATATAAGAAATTCACAATGCCGACTTCACACATTTGTAATATGATAGTTAATATTTTCTAAGATATTATCATTATAATTATTTTGATCGTAGTAAAATTAATAACAATGATGGTATCATTGGCCAAAGTAATAATGAAATTAAAATAAAGTAGAAAAGCACTCTGAGAGGGCAGACCTCCGCCAGCACCACAGTCCTCTCTCATGTTGTGATTTTTACCATAAATATTAGTCCTACCTTTATTTCATCTAAATATTTAGATTCCTTGACCATGAAAACGTAGCATGTTCATAATGATATCTATTTTAGTTCAGTCATTCACGAAAATCACATTTTTCGTCATGGCGAATCCAGATGCTGATCTGGATCAACACCAAAATTGAATCACATCTTCCTTTTCCCATGCTGAACATTTCATGAAAATTTCCTCAAAATCCATCCATAACATTTTGAGTTATTTTGTTCACAGACGGACGGAGTCTCCCGAAAACACAACCTCCTGGCGGAGGTAACTGTATGTAGTATGGATGCTTATATGAACAAAGATTTAAGATTAAAAAAAAAAAAATACATATATATATATATATATATATATATATATATATATATATATATATATATATATATATATATATATATATATATATAACAAGTAGAACAACAGTAATATTATTGGTTTATTTTAAAAGGGGGGATAGTCATTTATCACTAGCAGCTGCAATATAATGATAAATAGTACAGGTAATACATAAATATATCATAGTAAATAAAATAAAAATAAATTATAAAAGAGTAATACAAATAAACTTGGGTGGATTATTAACGAGCAGAGGAGGAACAACAATATCATTAGCGGCAGGTGATGTTATAGGGGCAGGAAGGGGTTGTCATTGGTGTAATGGTAATCGTAGTAACAACAACAGTAATATTAATTTTGTTATTATTATTTCCATATTTTTGTTATCGTGTGATGTGAGAAAATTCAAGGCAACGATTTCAGGCACAGGCACATGTACGTGCGCTCACACACACACACGCACACACACACACACACAAATCAGACTAATATAAATCATGTTGACATGCATTTTAAACTTCAAATACGTTTTTACTCAGCTGTGTTGGAATAAAACATAAAAAAGGTTATCTGCTTTCAATATTGCCGTTTACTGTCACTTTACGCTGCACAAAATACGAGCATAAATCGTTCACTCCACTTGTTTCTGGTGCTAGACCGGAGTGAAGAGACCCTCCAATATGGCGGCGACGCGGTGCAGTCTAGGTTATAGATATCATTATGAACATGCTACGTTTTCATGGTCAAGGAATCTAAATATTTAGATGAAATAAAGGTAGGACTAATATTTATGGTAAAAATCACAACATGAGAGAGTACTGTGGTGCTGGCGGAGGTCTGCCCTCTCAGAGTGCTTTTCTACTTTATTTTAATTTCATTATTACTTTGGCCAATGATACCATCATTGTTTTTAATTTTACTACGATCAAAATAATTATAATGATAATATTTTAGAAAATATTAACTATCATATTACAAATGTGTGAAGTTGGCATTGTGAATTTCTTATATGCACGTAGATATGACCACATATATATACATATATATTCATATATATATATATATATATACACACACACACACACACACACACACACATACATATATATATATATATACATACATATATATACATATATATACACACATACATATATATACATATATATATATATATATATATATCTATATATATTTATATCTATATATATATATATTTATATATATATACACATATATATATATATATGTATATATAATATGACCACAAAAATGTTGGCGCTCATACGTTTTGTCTGTTCGTCTCACTGTACTGTCTCATTGCAACAGAATAAGACCATAATAAAAAGTATTTTAATGTGTCACAGCATCCTTTGTTTTGAGTGCATCTCTGTTGTTTGGAAAAACTTTATCCGTGTGAAAATTCGCTGAGTTATGCTCATAATAGTTGGGCATAACACTCCTTTCTCAGTATAATTAAACGCACTGAGGCCGCATGTGAGACCCCTCCAAGATGGCGGCCGGTTGCTATGTCAGCTCCAATAGGCAGCGCCAGTCAATGAGGCGTCTATGTACATATGTCTATGGTATGCGCTGGGTGAGCCCCCCAGCACATGAACATGTTTCTGTCCAGCATCCAGTTCAAATAATACATCCACGGTGAGGAGTCGTGTGTTGTCCTGTGTTCGTGTTCTTCAAACATGCCTTAGGTAAGTATTGCTCACTGTATGGTATCCAGAAAGGTAAAGCACAGCACCGTCAGCCGACCTCGGACTGCATTAGCTTCTGTGTTCAGAGGCCGCAGCACAACAGATGAGAGGACGCATAGTTCACTACAAAGCAAGACTTAGCTTTACTTTACTAAAAGTGCTTTACCTTTCTGGATACCATGCAGTGAACAATACTTACCTAAGGTATGTTTGAAGAACACGAACACAGGACGACACACGACTCCTCACGTTTGGTTGTTTTGCTTTGCTGTTCTCCGCTGTGCTCTGCCCTGAATAACATCCGGTTCACAGGGCGTGATACTCAAAAACTCATCAGCCAATAGGAACGCGCCCCTCATAGAACCCGCCCACACGAGAGGTTTGTGTCAGAAGAATAACCAAAGAAGCTGGAATCAAAACCAAAAAACCGAGAAGCAAAACCAAAAAAGCTGGAATCAAAACCAAAAAAGCTGGAATCAAAACCAAAAAACCAAGAAGCAAAACCAAAAGAGAGAGAGAAGAAAGAATGAAGCAATGGAAACAATTCAGAAAAAAAGTCAAACAGTTTTCACAATGAGTGATATTTTTTGCTTTTGACAAGAATTTTTTTGGTTGAGTACGTTTTATTTTTGATTAAATCCATTTTGTTCGTTTGAGTTTTAGAAAGTTTTGCTTTATTCTAGAAAGTTTTGCTTTATTCTAGAAAGCTTTGCTTTATTCTAGAAAGCTTTGCTTTATTCCATTGGCACAAATCTGATTCCATATAACTCTCTCTACAGATGGCATTCAACAAAAAACAAATTCAGGCAGCTGTGGTTACTTGCATTATCATCATACCAGTGCTGTATGTGATGTGGTTCTTCACCTTTCCTTGTGAGCGGTCCAACAGTGCTTACCATCCACAGATTGAGAGGTAAGTCTATAAAAGCTAGGGTCGGTAATTTTAGAAAACTAGCATGAATTTGAATGTAGCATCTCCTCAGGACTCCGTCTAACCCCTCCCACCCCTCCTCCAAGATGAACCCCTGGTCACGCTCACGGTCACAACCAGAGGATGATTTCACTCCAAACCCTCAGCACATATGTTTTACACTATGCCAAGTCATGTCTCAGTCAGCAGTAAGAAAACACCAAAACATGATCAGAGTAAAGTTAAAAAAACAAACATTTAAATTTAGTTAGTACTCACAACCTGATATTGATCCGGGTATAAAGAGTTCCTCTGCCATTCTCCACATAGCTGTAAAGTCTCCAGTTTTGACCAATTAACTATTGTATCTTATCCTCTTTCCCGCTGTCCTCCCGTATTAGTATTGTCCCATAAATCTCCCGTGTGATGATATAATAATAAAAAACATTCCTCTGCCTCTCCAAACTGAACTCTGTCACTAGCCTAAAAGGGGCGGTAATGCTCCAAAATGATGGATGCCAACCCCAGTTAAAATTAACAAGGAAAAAGGCTCGTGAGAACTTCCACCTGCAGTAGCCTGGGTGGCAGCTGTCGTGAGATTAAAGCCAACAGTGAACAAACCAAGAAAAACAAAGTGTTTATTTTAGATTTCTTGTACACCTGTCTAAAAATGTGAGGGGTACTGGAGCTTGTTTTGGGTTGTGGGACAGCTCGTAGCAGGCTTCCCTAATTTTCAAAGCCAAAACTTTACAGGTAAGCATTCTCCAGCGGACTTGTATCCTTTTCAGCTCAGTTACACAAACTCAATCAGAGTCTGTGCGTGACGGCAAAATGTACATGCAGGAGGCAGGCAGAACAGTAACAGGATTTGATTGGTTTAAAATGTGTTCCACAAAGATTTTACTGGTTGTTGTTTTCCCAGGTTTATTCCTACAGTAGATAGCGGATATTTTTCGCTCTATGTTAAGACACACTATGAACTGATTGCTATGGGGTCATAAAGATCATTTTAACCTGTATTGCAAAAAGTGCATCAAAATCAGACTACCAACCCTAGCTTTAACTAAGGACCCGACCTACTAAGGCTTGCATTAATAAAAACACATACAAACTTGATGCTCCCAACAGGTGCACTGAGGATTGCATGTGTCAAATGAGAAAAATAGAATGTGCAGTCCATTAAGCATGTTTTCCTTTATGAATATACAGAAGACATCCAGATTATCAGACTGTGCAAAATACTGGGAAGAGGAGATGCAAATGTTATCATTTAGCACCCACAATGTGATTTATCAGACTTGCAACTGACTTTTTGCATCTAAATTTAGCACATTTGAAAGGCAGGTGCAAAACAGGCACAACATTACACACAGTGGGCTGCGGTCATTGCCCTGAGAAACAGGGGTTTCGATACACAAATCATTTCCACCGTTTACTGAATTTTTTGTCAAATACCAGAAAGATTTGGAGGCTGTCGGTCGTCATGATGGACTGGAATAAAAGGGTCGATGCAGTGTGCCATGCAGACACACACTGGATTTCTGTTTTTATGACACAAGTAGCACACAAGTAAATCATCTCTGTTTTGTGTTCTACATTGAGGAGGTCATGTAACCTGTGAAAAAAAAAATTCAGAGCTAGAATCCCTTCATTTGCCACTCAGAGCTGATTGCCTTACACTCTCACTTACATTTAAAGACAGTAAACTGACTGTTTAGGACTTGTCAGTGCATGGAGAGTGTGTTGCAGTCAGTGCATAAAAGTTAAGAGTGTCTGACTGGGGGATTCCACTGGATGCGTATCCGGTCCTTCTCCGCTCCGCTCCGCTCCGCTCCGTCATCTGACGCGCGTCAACTCCCACTGGATCCGTCTGCGGAAGCATTGCGGCTCCGCCTTGCAGTGGGTCAACGAGCTCACAAAGTATTTTGTGGTTTTGCACCTCCAAAGTCAAAAGCTCCTCATCCCTGGTGAAGTGGGGTGAGACTGAACTTTTGACACCAGGTCTGTCTCCGCCCTAAATGACGTTTTTCCAGGTACAATACTTTTCCGTTGTTGACACGGTTTATTTTATTTTGAAACATCTAAGGATATTTTATTTTGTGTTTGTGCTCAACTTCCTGTCCCGCACGATATTCTGTGTGCTAAATTGCTGCGCCGTGGTCCAGCATCCAGCAAAAATTGAAGCTCTGCGTATCTGCTCCGTCTGCGGACGGCGGTAGATTTTGCAGATCTGCTGGCATCAACGATGCCGCAGCTGGTGGAAGTACACGCATTGCTTATAATGGAAACGGATCGGCTCCGCTGCCGCAGCGGAGCGGAGACGGACCGGATACGCATGCAGTGGAATTTGGGCTTGAGCAGTTTGTGTGCGCAACTGTACGACTGCTCTTCACATGAGAGGTTATTGGTAATGAATACAGTATGTTCAACTATGTGAATTCTGTCATTTCAACTATGTTTAATTGTAATCAAAATTAAAAAAAATTGAACAATGGATACAAATATTATATTGAGGAAAAAGTGATGACCTTGTCTGTGACAGCAAAAAAGGTTACAGGTATGTTAATTTGCCTCCAGCTCCATGGCTTCAAACTTCATTTTTTGTTTACAGCCACTCTGCTCTTCCAAACTCTCCATGGTGACAGCCAGTAGCACATGCAAAATCCTCCTTTAAAGAGCACTGTCCACATCACTTTTGCGCCTGTTATCATTTGCACATGCAACCATAGTGGGTCAACAGCAAAGTAGCAAATAGCATGTAACACTAAAGCCCCAGTCACACATTTCCGTTTCTCATGGCGATTGTCATAATCCTGATAAAACATGCTTTGGTCGTGGTGCATGCCCTACTTGGTCTGGATCAGCTTTGTATATAGTCGTGGATGAACGGCATGGAACATGGAAGGGTCCCGACAGTTTTGAAATGACCAAAACTGTCGTGGAGAATTGCCGCTCTCAGTATAGTGGGGTGGAAGCCTAATGCAGTCCTAATGCGAACGGTATTAGCATGACATTTATGGAGCTCAATCGGGCCGATCTTGGCTCAATCCTGAAAGCTTTCTGAGGACGACTAACAGGGATGTATCCATTTGTGCCCCGACTGTCTCGTTCAAGACGATGCAAGTGATAGGGCTCAGTCGAGGCTTATGTGACACGAACTGAGCTTGAGCGGGGCTGACGTTGTGTCAGCCGGATGGAAATTCATGGAATCCTCTTAATATCACTATTTTAACCTAACTGGAGTGGGACGAAAGCCCCCGAAAGCACTGTAGAAGCGCTATAGAAGCACTGTAGAAGCGCTACTGACGGTGTATTTACAGGGTGAAAAAATCATTTCATCCTGTATCATAGCGATCACACCAGCCTCCTCAATCGTGAATAGTTGTGCACAATCGCCAATGAGAAACAGGAATGTGTGACTTAGGCATAAGACTATGTCCGCCGCATTCAAAACTCAAGGGAGGAAACTCTTTGGATTGAAGTTAATGGTTTGGTAAACATCCAGAAAAAAACACATGAAGAATACTCTTATTAAACACTGAAATACCCTGAAAAAAACTCAAACGAATTGATAATGCTTTAAGTTTATGGTTGCAATCTTTAATATTCTCATTCCGACGTTCAAAACCAAGTGGACAAAACACAAAATATCACCCAAAACGGCATCTTTGTAATTTTTAAAAAACCTTAAATGTTCCCTCTAATGAAAAACACAATATCAGCCAAAACTGTCCATCTTTTTCAGTCTTTTTAAATAAAACAAAACCTGGCGATATCTTCCTGTAACCTAAATCTTCCACTAAGAAGTCCAATAAATCCAGCAGGAAGCCCCAAAAAACAGTCCAAAAAAGAGAAGAAAGATCGATCAAGTACTGGTATACCAGGAAAATGTTAAAAAAACAATCTCAACTGGATCCAGCGAGGCAGGAAAAGATGGGAAGACAGCTCTTTGTTCACCTCCGCGTGTCTGGCAAAATACCTGGAGGAGCACCGGCTGTCCTGCACAAAACCACTACATATCGTTTGTTTGTGGTTTTTCTTTATCTTTTTGATTTCCACTCAATAAAGTTTAACAGTGGTCTGAGTTCTTCACTTTTCCTGTTCCAGCTGTTCCTCCTGGTCAGTAACCCCCTTCCCTTACGGACACCTGCTTTAGGTAAACCCTCACATAGTTTTAGCAACACCCGTTACATTTTATAAGCTTAGAGAAACCTCTGAGAACAAAGAAAACATTTTTTTCATTTGTTTATTTTTTGTTCTCTTTTGTTTTTTACATCCCTCTTTATTTTAGCGAGGTGACACCATCACAAGCATGTGCAAATTTTTAGTTTGCACATGCAAATAACACTTGAAATTTTGGATCTTAGTAAAGTATTTTATAATTAATGTTGATAAATATCAACCAAATTAAAGCAGCACCTGTATATCTTTCAGCTTCAGAATCTGTCAGAATTATTTGGATAGAGTGGATACTTGACGAGTTAAGGCAGTTTGAATCATGCACATCTTTTTCTGTCACCAGAAACAGCTCCATCTGTAGAACAAGCTGAGCAAAACCTGGACATTTAAGGAATTTTAAAATCATTGCCCTGGACATAATTATTTGCTCAAAAAGGAGGACACATTCGGGAAAAAGAGGATGTATGGTCACCCTATGAATATGTTAGACGATAATGATGGACAGCTGACAGAGAAACTCCAGCCATCAGTTAGTTAGAGCGAACCCAATGGGAGAGTAAATGGGTGGGAATGGGCAGGTGTGATCTGCAGTGTAAAGCTGTGTTGAGTAGTCAGAGACTGGAAAAGCTCTCTATAAGCTCAAGTCCATTAACCATTTACCTCACCATTTTATCTTTCAGTTAGGTAGAAAGATTTAAAATTCAGAGGTGTTAAAGTCATTTAAAGGAGACGTGCAAAAATCACTTTTTGAGGGCTTTTGATCAAAGTTTGGGGTATCTGGCCTGCCTCCCAGCTTACAACTTCTAAAAGTAGACTACAAAACCTGCATTTAGCTGGGTGCATAAATGTACAACTGATGCTAATTGGCATGCAGTTGAGTCTGTGGGTATACTATTATATAACTAGCAGTTCATGAGCATACGTTTGCCTCTGCAGCTTGAGTAATTTCTGTGCCTAGTGCTGCAATATTGTTCACATTATTTGCACAAGATTGGATTACACCATGTCTCATATATCCTCACATATAGGCTACCAGCCTTGGAGGACCACAGGACCCAGTGGATTAGTTTTGTTTTAGAAGGGAATTCGCCAGCTACACTTCAACAATTCAGTACCAACAATCACCAAATCTGATGATGAAAATGTGATGATTAAAATGTATTTTAATTCTGTGTAATATTCATTATTTATATGCTCAGTGCTAACAGCAGAGGGAAGTAAACCAGAGGTAACTGCACAACATGTTTGACAATGTCAGTGTTACTGTTGAAAGTCTGGAGGATAAACTTCAATGTATGAGCTTACATTAGTCAAGAGAAGTTTAACAGTTGGCTGAAAATAATCAGTCCATTACCCACCCCATTACCCCTCCATCTCTGCTATGGTTAGCTCTGTAGGTTGGCTAAATTTCAGCTGTGTCACACTTCAGTGACTAGGCAGAGCTTAGTATGTTTTTTGTTAGTCTGTAATGTTTGGCTAAAAACAAGCTTTGCTGTTATTTTAATGCCTCAGTACCCAATTAGTACCAATTTACTACTGGTATACCAAACATTACTAATTTGAATGTATTATTATTACATAATCCTTAAAATACATCCTTTTATTTGTTTGAGATGAAATGCTATCACATTTATAGGCCTGAGATGATATAAGATCTCTATGTAAGTGAAAAACTAAGTGACATTTATTGCAAAAACACCTGAGCTGACAAAATTATGTTAAACTGCAGGAGTTTTTTGTCACAAGTCTTATAAAGGACACACCTAAAAACAGAAGCACAGAATTGTGAGCCATCTGACTGAAGTGTTTACTCTCATCCCTGCAGAACAGCACTGCCCACGTCTAACACCCAAACAACATGCACTTGTCCTGAAAAACACAATCCTCTCGAGGACATCTTCACCAAAAATCAGTACAAGGAGGTACAAAGCCGTCGAGCCAAGGAAATGGAACACTACAAAGCTAGGTACTGGATTGATCAACACATCTCAAGATTGATGAATTGATTTTTATTTTGTTTTGTAATTAACTAATGAAAATCTGATCTAAGACTTCTCTTCCTTCTCTCAACAAAGGCAAACACTTTTCCACTCTACTTACCTCATGTCTCTGTGCTGTCTCTGTCTGAACTATTGCAGCCTCTCCATTTCATTCTGAAATCTAAAAGCATGGAAATTATCAGCTTGTATCTCATGGAAGCGAAGAAGTACCAAAATCCAAATTAAAATGGATTAATAGAAATGCATTTTCATTTTCAGAATAATGCTGTTTGTTTGACTCATAAATAAAATAAATAATACATTTTTCGAACTAAATTTTCATTTTCTTGTTCAAGACTGCTCATTCTGTAACTTAATTAAAATGAAAAAGGAAAAAAATATTCAAGATTTAATTTTCCGACAATGCCCCAGCAAATAGGTGCCAAAATTCAACCTGAATTGTCAATTTTGAAAATTAAAAAGCATTAGAACTAATGCTTTTTCACTTTAGGGTAATGGCTGTAATTTCTGACTCATAAATAAAATTAACAACAAGTAATCCAAACTAAATTTTCATTTTCTTGTTTAAGACTGCTCATTATGTGACTTAATTAAAATGAAAAAGAAAAAGATATTTAAAATTTAATTTTCAAAAAGGTGCCCCAGCAAATAGGTAACAAAATTCAATCTGAATTGTCAAATTTGAAAATTAAAAGCATTAGCACTAATGCTTTTTCATTTCAAGGATTTGGATACAGTTTCTGACTCATAACTAAAATGAACACTTAATCATCCAAACTGCATTTTCATTTTCTTCTTTAGGCTGCACATTTTATGACAACTAAAAAGAAGACAAAGAGGACATTGCTTTTTCACTTATGCCTGCCCCGCAAAAAGTGGTCTATAATTCAATCTGAATTAGCAATTCAACATGGCGCAGGAGAGTGACGTCAGCGGCTGCTCTTGCTCTTCAGCATGTCTGTATCAATGAGCCAAAGATGCACAGGCTCGCAAAGAAGTAATGATGTGGATTGAGACACTCTCAGCACTTTTAGGAAACACTGAAAGGAGATCAGTTGAGATCAGTTAACATGGATGTTAGAGGAGAGGACGGAGACAGTATGGAGGTTGTGTTCGTACCGGACTGTGGTAATATTTTCAGTAACAGCGGAAACATCACCACCATGTTCACATCTGTACTGAAGCTGATGAAGAAGGCTGCAGCTGCCCCCAAACGGCAACTGCAAACAGCAGGTTTCAACTTACGTCTGTCTCCCAACACGTCAGAAAGATATTCCCAGATTCAGAGTTTCTTTTTTTTTTAAATGTATATTTTTGGGTATTTTGTGCCTTTATTGATAGGGGAGAGACAGTGGATAGGCTTGTGAAAGGGGGAGAGAGAGCAGGGGAAGACACTCTGCAAACTGGTCACAGGCGGGATTTGAACCTGGACCAGCAGAAGCATGTACATGGGGTGCTAACCACTACGCCAAACCAGCACCCCAGATTCAGAGTTTCTAAGTCAATAATTCATCAATGAAACACGGTAGTTACAAACCCGACCCCTTTTTTTGGTCACTGTCATGAATACTGTGAGCTACAAGCCTGTTTTACTTCAAACGAGCCAGACAACTTCAATCTGTGTCAACATGCTGCAAGTGATGCCCGACTGTTTAGAGTGAATTCCGTCCAAATCCAATTATGCATGACACAAATATATCATAAAAACATAACAACCAAAAGACACAGTACCTCCCACCAACATTCTCTTGCAAGAGACACGTTTTAAGCCAAACAGCAGCCAGGATGAGATGGCACTTTGCTGCACTCATTACAAAGCCAAGTGACCAAAGGCAGAAATGCTTTTTTGTGGCATCAAAGTGAACCAGATCAGCACCAAAATAAACTGGCATCTTCCTTCAAACCACCACTCTGGTGAAATTTTCATGTATATCCATGAGTAGTTTAAGTCTAATCTTGCTAGCAGACAAACAAAAAGAAAAAAACAGACGGACTACAACGAAAAAATAACCTCCTTGCTTGAAGTAATAATGCGTTCAACAGTTCTTACCCAATTTTAGTAGTTTGTATTTCTGTAATTGTCTTAGATTGCAGAAACTGCTGACCGAAGGCATCAAAAGGGTCGACACTACACATGCTCATAAAACCCAGGGGCATTTCTCCACCAGTGACCCCCTGGAGCATGTAGAAGGCACCAAGTGCATCACAGTTCACACCAGCAGAGGTGCACAGTGCCCTAGACACCCCACCTTTTCTGATACACTTACTAACTTCTTTGCCCTGTTAGAGGACTCGGCGACCTCTCCGGGAACCAGACTCACTACACCATCATAGGAGGCACCCCTCTATGTGAGAGGTGCTGAGGTGGAGCAGTCACAGGCGAGGATTAACCCCCACAAAGCAGGCAGCCCTGACAACAACAGAGGCTGAGACCTAGAGACTGTGTTTCTCAGTTTGCAGCAGTGCTTACGGACATTTATAACATCTCCCTCTCTCAGGAAGCTGTTCCAACCTGCATGACAAAATCTACCATCATTCCTGTCTCCTAAAGCTCCACAGTGACAGGCCTGAATGACTATTGGCCTGCGGCCCTCACCCCCATAGTCACCAAATGCCTTGAACGGCTTGTCATGGCCCACATCAAAGACTCCATCTCTGTCACTGTTGATCCCCATCAGTGCGCTTACTAGCAGAACTGCTCCACTGATGATGCCATCTCATCAGTGGCCCATAAAGCACTTACCTTCCTGGAAGGAAAGAACACCTATGCACCTGCTCTTTATCAACTTCACTTCTGCATTCAACACGGTCATCCCACACACCCTGATGCATCCACACCCTCGGACTGACCTAACTAGGTGTTAGACTTCCTAACCAACATTTGAGCAGTCATATTGTGAAGTTCGTGGATGACTCAGCAGTGGTGGTATGCATCATGAGTCTGAACACAGAGAGGAGGTGGAACACCTGGAGTGCTGGTGCACAGACAGCAACCTCTGCATAAATGTGTGGAGAACAAAGGAGATGACTGTGGACTCCAGGAGGAGCATTCACTGCACTCCTCCCCCGCACATTGAAGGAGCAGCTGTGGAAGTAGTCTCCAGATTCAGGTACCTGAGTGTTCACCTCAGCGAGAGCTAATTCTGTGTAACTGTTGTTTTTCTACAACCATCATCATTCGGATTCATGTAAAAATTTGAAGCGCCCTGGACACCATGACTCTGCTTACCTAGCTTAGCCTCTGGTTGCCAGAGCTGTCTTCAACTCACTTAAAAGATTGTCAAGTTAAAAGAAAGAATCCATAATCTTTCTCAAATTCAGGATGTGGAAAAATTGGACACATGGACACAATTATGCTTGGGGCCCCTGAACATGGCTCAGTCCTCTTATCCGAAGGACAGTCTGGTGCTGCTTCACCATCAGTCATAAGTACTGCTCCGTCCCAGGCTCATGTCGCTTATGGAGCTGGAGGTACTGGAAGCCCTGTACCACCACCCTGCAGAACTGCGGGTGCTGGATGACACTGCTTCCTATGACTGACATTATTCCCTCGTCTGCCTCTACCTCAACTGTATGTCCTGCTCCAGCTGCTACCCTTACTCCTGTCGTCTGGTGCAAGGCTAACCACTCCAACACACACAGGGCCCTGGGAGATGACCAGTGGACGGAGGGAGAAGGTAAGTTGTTCCCATCCCTTTCTTTGCAGTCCCACAGCACAGGAATTCCAGCTAGAGAACCACTTTGTGATCCTAGGTGAGGATTTCCCTCCACTAACTGCTGGCTAGCCGCCTGCTCCTTCGCTCCCCACGCCATGGTCAAAATACCGGCAATGGTCTCTTGCTAACCCTACTCCTTGTCTTTCACATACTGGTACTGTGCTCTCCTCATCTTGGAGTTTCCCATTTGGCCTGAGGACCCAGAGCAGGGAGCAGACCATCTGATCCATAACAAAGGAGCAGAAAGCAAACAAATGACAAAACCTGCCTCATATCGCAGCAGATTGCTCATGAAGTTGTGAGATGGCACTCAGGTGATCCACCTCACGCTTCACCTGCCGAGGAGGCTCCTCAATCATCGGACAACCAGGGGATGAGTAGTACACAGCCCTCATCTCCCAGTCCTCACCTCTAACCCGCTACGTTGATTACCGGAGACTTGATAATCAGGAATCTTCAATGCTGTCACCCACTGCTTTTCCAGTGCCACAGTCTTGGATATTCACAAGAAACTCCAGGTCATGCTGCTGCAGCTTCCGTTAATGATCAGCAGGATAATCATCCACATTGGAACAAACGACACAAAGCTCTGTCTATCAGAGGTAACAAAATGTGATTTTATCTGTCTTTATTTTTTTTTTTACCTCTTGAAGCATTCTGGGAAGTCTTTGTTTCTATCTGGTCCCATTCCAATGCTTGGACATGGAGCAGGACAATTCAGTCGCCTCCTGAATCTGCACTCATGGCTGCTGTCTACTTGCTCAGCACATAATATGGTTTTCATCGACAATTTTATTCTTTTTTTGGAATCAATTGTCATTCTTCAGACGAGACTGTCTTCCCCAGAACTTTTTGGGATCTCACGTGCTGACTACTAATCTGCAACATGTTGTGCAAATACTGGCACATACTTGACTGTTCACTCCCCAATCATCTCCATGTGAAAGTCCCTCTCCATCACCTGTGCCTCACTCTCATTTGCAGCAGATTATTGCCACCCATTTATCCCAAAAAGATAACATAATTTTAACTCATTCTTTTATTACTAACCTTATTGCTTATTGCAACTCCCTTTTTACTAGTTTACCAACAAAATCTCTGAAAAAACTACGACTTGTTCAAGATGCTGCTGCCGAAGTTTTAACATGCAAAAGGAAAAATGATCATATCACCCCTCCTTAAAAAGTTGCAATGGCTCCCTGTTTCTTCTAGAATTAATATTAAAGTTCTTTTACTTGTTTTTAAAGCTCTACATGGCCGTGCTCTTCCACACATTGCAGATCTTATTTCTTCTTATATTCCATCCCAAACTCTAAGGTCCATGAATGCTTTCCTTTGAAACATTCCCCGGGTCTCCCTCTCATGTGCGGGCCACAGAGCTTTCTTTCACCATGATTAGTGCACAGGTGTACCTTAGACTGTCCACAATAAAAGGCCACCCTGAATTGTGCATTTTTGTCTCACAGCAAAATGCCACAGATGTTGCAAGCATTGAGGGAGCGTGCAATTGGCATGCTGACAGCAGGAATGTCAACCAGATCTGTTGCTCGTGCATTGAATGTTCATTTCTCCACCATAAGCCGTCTCCAAAGGCGTTTCAGAGAATATGGCAGTACATCCAACCGGCCTCACAACAACATTCCACAGGCCGCAATTGACAATCTGATAAACTCTATGCGAAGATGTGTTGCACTGTATGAGGCAAATGGTGGTCACACCAGATACTGACTGGTTCTGAGTCCCCAGACCCCCAATAAAGCAAAAAAACCTGCACATTTCAGGGTGGCCTTTTATTGTGGACAGTCTAAGGCACACCTGTGCACTAATCATGGTGTCTGATGAGCATCTTGATGTGGCACACCTGTGAGGTGGGATGGATTATCTCAGCAAAGCAGAAGTGCTCACTATCACACATTTAGACAGATTTGTGAACATTTGAAAGAAATGGTAATATTGTTTATCTGGAATGAATTTTAGATCTTGGAGTCCATCTCATGAAAAATGGGAGCAAAAACAAAAGTGTTGCGTTTATATTTTTGTTGAGTATAGTTTAGGTTACTGCTGTAGATATGAATCTGTTGTCTCCAGGGGATTTGATTTAGGTTTCACTAGCCTTTAATTATAGTGTTGTAAATATCCCTGTTCTGTATTTTTCCCACATATTTTATTCTGTACTTTTACCACCTATTTGTTTTGTTCTTTTTATTTACTTCTTATGGCTAGTGCAGGAACCTAATTTTGTTCTTTTCTCATGTAAGTGCAGACTGGAATGACAAATAAAAATCCTTTAAATCCTTTGAAAATGTTTTCTCTGCTTGATGTATGCCAAAAAATTTGACCCTTCTTAAATAGACTAACATCTTCTCGAACACCACAGGATGTGTCTTTGACATGGTTGTTTAAGAAATGGGAAAATACTAATTGCATCAGGTGGGTTAAACAACTTGTTGCTAGTTGAAAGATAACAGCCAATGTGGTAATTATCCAATACGATCCTCGTACTTAGCCAGAGAGTTTTTTTCATACATAAAAAACACCCAGGCTCATCACTGCTTTTCATCTCCCCTACAGGACAACATCAGTTTTGTCTAAACTGCTGTTTGCGGAACCAAACTCACCTCTGCAATATCCTATACAGGGTTTCACAGTGCTGCCTTTGACATCCACTCTCATACCAGGTATGATATCATTGTAGCTGGTTCAGTGATCTTTTTTTCTGTTTTAAATATTCTGCTTTATTCTGTGAATATACAGAAAAAATACTATATAAACAAGACGGGTAAAGATATATAATCAATGTTGCAGGTAAAAAAGCAGAGCCGGACTGATGTAGTCAGGTCAGATTAGGATTAAACAATACACATTCAGCTTAAAGCAAAAGTTCTATCTATAACACACACAAGCAGACACATATTACAGTGTTTCCTCTACATTCATTTAGGAGCGGCGGGCCGCCGCTCCTAAATCCTACCCGCCGCTCCTGCAATTTTTTTTGAAAACTGTAAATACACCACCGCAGCATCATGTCGCTGCCTTCACATCAGAGTCCTGCATTAAATCGGGTGTCGCGGGTGCTTAGGCAAATAACTATCTTGCCCATAGTTGTGTCGCTATGGTTTGCTTACATTTAATAAAATGCATTTTTCCTCTCCGCTCTGAAAAACGCCTCCTCCCTCGCTCCTCTTGTGCAACACCGATAAGCCGCGCGGCAACCAAACTGTCTCTCTGCAGGCGGAGTCCCCCCACATGCAGTCTTTATTGAGGCTGCTGCCACCGCGGGCCGAGACGTAGCGGTGATTCAGCGAACGTCAGAGCAGAGGCCACCTAAAAGTGTCTCACAACACTCCCTGTCATAGAACGAGCCGATAACTTCTGAATCGTTAATTCTCTTTATTAACAGACTCAAACAGCGTGTCATACAGTTAGCAGTTCTCTCTCTCAGTCTACACTTCCGTTACCCTCAGCCAATCCCCGGGCTCCCCCTTAGCAGCGTTAACATTACAAAGATCGTCTACTCTGAAGATGCTCACTCTGACATACTACTATGACACTCCCTTCCCTAAAAACAATTCAGTAGAAATGCTTCCTCACGTCCAGTTCTTCGATAGTACGATATGATTTGCTGCTGCCAGGCGACTACAGCCAGAAAGTTCAAAACGCTGGTTTCTGAGCAGCAGGACAAAATCTGTGCGCGTGCTCTTCGGCGGCAACCGCTTCTACCGCGGCGGTCCAAACCGCGTGCTGTCTGCCGCCTGTCCCTCATTGAAATGACTGGAAGCGGCGCGTTGTGTGAAGGGGATGATGAAGACACACACACGACACATACAGACATACACACACACTCACAATCAGGCGGCAGATGAAGGAGCGACCATAACGGTAAAAAAAAAAAAAAAAAAAACCAATTTAAACAAACATTAATGGATGACCTGAAGCTTACCAAACAATCTCTCCAAGCAAAAATCTCAGCATTTTTAAGCCAATTGTCCTTACTCAGAAGGGAAGCACAGCTAGCAGCAGTGTAGGAAACTTTCAGCATGTAGTTTCTCCTCATTGTCAGTTACTTGCTATGACTTTATGATTCATCTTCTCTCCACCTGCTGAGCTTACATGGTTACATGAAATGTTACATTCTTCCTGTTTTTTTTTTAAATACTTTTTATACTTTATGCAGTTTATTTTAAATTCTTTTGAGAATGTTGTAGTTGTGTGCCCACAGTGCTCACTATTTATTCAGATCTAAATGCTCTTTAATTATGATATTATGGAGCATTATTGACAGACCCCCCCCCCCCGCAACCCCGAACCCGCCGCCCCAAGGCAATGAACCTAGAGGAAACACTGTATTATATAGGTATCTATTGAAAGAGAAAGTATAAAGATGGAAAGTGAAATGAGATTATTGTATTTGATCATCTGTGATCCCACATTTACTTGTGGAGTCATGAAAAGATATATAACACTTTTCAACTTCTGAACATCTGTGGCCACGTTTCTGTCTTGACTTATGTTTTCATTACAGGTTTGCATCTGTATGCAGGAGAAAGAAGCAACTACAAGGTTGGTGTGATTCTGTCCCGCATGTTGACAACTCCTTATCATTTAGATAATGCCACTTTGTTGCACATTATATAGCAGACCTAACAACAGGTGTGTTCATGGCAATAGACTTGCAGTTTACACAACGTTAATCAGATACATACTCTTAGTTTCCACAAAAGTTTGCCCCTTTCTTTTGTAGCCTGCTGAATCTCATTCCTGAGCATTTATAATTCTATTCATGAAGCTACCTCTGTGCATCCACATTTGGCTCAGTTCTTGTTTTCTTTCCTGTTGTTGTGTGTCTTTTTGAGTTGATGGACCAAAACAGCAGATGAATACATAGACAGATGAATCAGGTTAGGCTTATGCAAATTAAAATGCACTGTTACGTAGTGATACACGAAATGAACTTAACAGCTTCTTTCATCGGATCAACAAACCTGTTGGCTGTTGGTACAAAGGGTACCATCACACATGCACACAGTGTTGATTGACTGTTGCTGTACAGCCACAAATGACATCGCCTGAAAAGATCAACTTTCTTAACTTTGGTGATGAGCAACATGGTTGCCATGAATGTGGCCGTCGCGTCATCGGAGGGTTAACCCCGCCACATCACAGCTGTACTTTTGCATGGAGAATGGACACTCAAGTTGCGTTTGATGTATAGGCGCCTTAAGCCTGCGGCTAGAGAGAATGCCCACTATCTGGATGACATCCTGCATTGTTCCAGTTCCAAAAAATGAACAGGCCCACCAAGCTGAATGACCTCAGACCAGAGGCACTCACCTCACACCTGATGAAGATGTTGGAGCAGTTCTTTTTCTGCCTCCTCTGACCCAGGTGAAACACGCACAGGATGGTCCACAATTTGCATACTAGGCAGGTGTTGTTGTGGAGGTTGCCATCTACCATGTACCTGCTACACTGAGTTTACTCACACCTGGATAAGGGATGACCAATTATGAAGATTCTACAGGGCTTCTTGAGCACCTTCAGCACCATCCAACCCCTTTTGTTCCAGGACAAACTGAAAAGGATACAAGTGGACCCCTGCCTGGTCACCTGGATCTCCAGCTACACCGCAGGCAGGCCAAAGTACATCAGATTGAAGGACACAACTTCTGATACTGTGATCAGCAGCACTGGGGCACCCCAGGGCACTGTGCTGCCCCCTCTTCTCTTCACCTTGTACACCTGACTTCTGCTACAGCTCTGAGCTGTGTCACATCCAGAGACAACAGAGAAGAGGCCGTAGAAGAGCTGGAGGCCTCTGGCTCATGCTTTAATGTCAAGGTGACAGAGCTGTGTTAAGGGCTCTTTCTGATTGCGCACTTGGTCAGTAATTGGAAGATTGCAGGTTTTAGCTCAGATCTGGCTGTCCCAACACACTTAATCCCCAAGATGCTAGTACAGTTGACAGTTGTACATGAGTAGCACTGAGGAAGGGACTCTGCACACTTATGAAGGCGTCGACTACTTGGCTGTTCATCCCCAAATATCCTCCAAGTGCGAACTCAGGTCCCCCTTCACTTTTCACATGTCTTTGTGGCCTGCTGCATGGCCTGCAGTGAGTCTGAGACATTTTGGTTTTTGTAATTACTGTTCTGCTTGCCCTCCAAACTACCACAGCCTAGGCTTCTGCACCTGCATACAGGCCTCACTTCATTTGACACCAGGCTGGACAGTGAGCCTTTCCAATCTCATCTAGTTCTCCTTCAAGGGACAGTGCCACTGGAAGTCCTTTTAGCCACTTCACTGACTATTTTTGGTGACACAATCTGATAGTGCACTTTGCCAGTGACCGAAGGGTTGCAGGTTGGAGTCCAGCTCCAGTTATCACTTGACTATATGTCTCTGAGCAAGATGTTAAACCCCATGTTCCTCCCACTGCTGTGTCAGTGCTGTGTAAATCAGTACAAAAGGATGTGAATGTGTTGGTTGATACTGATGATCGACATACATAGAAACCCCAACCATCAGTGAGTGAATGTGAGAGTGAACTGGCATGAATGGGTTGATGTAAACTCGGGTGTAGAACTGCTTCAAGTTGTTTAAATAGACTAGAAAACACCTCTATGAGCTCAAGTCCATTTTCAACTTACCTTTTTGCTTCAGACAATGCAACTTAAAAAAAATACATTATGCCCTCAAGCTGAAATTTGGTCAGTCTGCTCCCAGTTGTCAATGTTGATGTTGTAGCTAACACTCCTACAGAGTACATGACCTCTCACCTCCAGAGCGGCACTGGCAAACGTGTCAGGAGAACACGAGATTTTTGCTAACCTTCAACTACGCCACACTCACTGTAAACGTCCATTTTGTTATACTGCTTCAGTGTAAGAAAATAAAGTTGATTACAGAGCATTGTGCTGTGTAATTAGTGTTGTTGCATTTGTCTCTTCCAGGTGACACTTAAAGTGTCAAAAGGAGTGCTGACCACTGTAAACCCACCTGGAGATGTTATCGTTGAAGGTAAGATCAAGTTGAAATAGACTAATAGGTTTTATCTGAAGACGAGTGTGACTGATGCCAAGGTTTATCTTCACAATCTATTATTTTTGTAAATGATTACAAACACATATCATTAGATCATTGTGTCAATGTAGTTTATCCAAAAGTCATAATATCATACAGACACAACAGACTGCCAAAGTCCCGTTTCTTCTCGTAAACATAATCTTTTGAAAGCAATATTTCAATATTTCAGAGACTGACTACTTTGACTCTAAGTTAATATTTTTACATTTGAGAGGTCATAGAGCCAAATTTGAGGCCACAGATGCAGACAATTGGACTCGAGCCATAGGGACTCGGACTCGAGGCGACTTGAGCCGCTAATGAGACAACTTGCAACTCGACTCGGACTCAGAAGGTTAAAACACGAGACTCGACTCAGACTCGAGAGAAAATGTCTCCAGACTCGACCTGACTTGAGACAACATGATTCAGAAAATTGCACGCACTCAGGCTTTATATGAAGAGTCAGACAGGAGATATACGCCACTCTTTCCTTTTAGGTTCACTTTATTGATGCTCCAGAACACTTGTTCACCTTTAATTGTCCCACACACAACACAGTACTACACACATAGGTTCCTACCACACACCCGCTTCTGCTACAGTGATAATCAGTGGGCAGGGTGCGCAGGATGCGGGTTTCACATTGGCAACCACTGTGTCTTCTATGCCCAAAGTTGTTTTCTTTGCATGTAAAGAATTTCAATAAGATGGAAAATGACACGCCAAGTGCACAACCAGCAACGCTTTGATAAGAGAAAAGCATTGAACTTTTATCTGCCACCTGAGGTCACATGAGGCCAAGTAAGTGAAACCTGCAAACGTTAGCCAGGTAGCTAGCGTTCCTGCCATAGGTTAATATGACAGGAATATTAGCCCGACCTGTGGTCAATATGAAGCTAGCAAAGCTAACATGTGGAGAGAGGGTGTGTGTGTGTTGTATGTGTGGGAAGATAAGGTTTCTCTCTTCAGGATAAAAATCTGAGTGCTTTAGGGTGGACTGGGGAACAATGCTGAGGGACTCAACCCATCATTACCTGTGACTCGACTCGACTTTACAAAACCTGTGACTTGACTCGACTTGACTTTACAAAGCCTGTGACTCGACTCGACTTGCCCACAACAGAAAAAACTTGGGACTTGCTTGAGACTAGGATCAAATGACTCGAGACTTGCTTGGGACTCGAATCGGAGGGACTTGGGCAATTGTCTGCACAGATGCTTTGGGTTGTCTGTTTGTGAACAATTATCTGATAAGTACTTTCCGTTTGTCCTTTGAACCTTTCATGAATGCTCGGGAAATGAGCACCTCGCAGATAATTTGGGCTCTAAGAGGTCCATCATCCATCATCATTTCTCCTGACATTCCTGTTGCAAAATCAGGCTCAGAGCGCAGAGAATAGATGAGGTGTCTTTATTGTACTTATGTGTGTTTTGAGTGTAACATGAAACAAAACAATCAGGTATCATATTAAACTCTGTGAACTTGCAAACTTGTATGTTGTTGTGTTTTACAGTAGATTTTATTTTAATTCTCTGATGTGTCGGAAAAACCACATAGGATAGACTATTGACTCTGCATGCACAATAAACGCTAAAACACACAACCATGTAAAATTAAACTCTGTTGTATGGATTTGGCTTTTACAAGTCGGTTCATTTCCTGTTTCTGTGTGTTTAGAATATTGGACACAACCTGAATTTATCAGAAATGCTTTTATGTTGAACCGTGAGTTGTGTGTGTTTGGTGATGGAGTCTGTGTTGTGATCTTGTTTCTGTCCTCCTAATGTGTGCTCTAAATATCTGTTCCATGCTTCACGTCAGCTTTGATTTGAGAGGCAGCAATGTTTTTGTGTTAAAATGTGGAATATGTCGGCTTTGCCCCTGAACACATCACATTTTGGAACAAACACACCTGAGTGGGCATTTGCCATATGAGTGATGCAACCTGCTCCAAAGAGCATCTCAAATCTAAAGTCTGAGGCAGAGTATGATGTTCATATTTCAGAGCCACACCAGGAAGATAAAAAATATATATGCTAATATACACACTATCATCATGGGCTATCATGACACAAGCAGTTATATTTTAAATATTTGTATGCAAGTGTCACTGAAAACTGTGCTTACACATATTTAAGCAGACTGTCAAATGAGTTTTGTATTCCCTCACTGGAATACAACAAGTATTCCAGTGAGGGAAGAAAAACTTTTCAATCAAGAGTAATGTATGAATTGGTTGCTAAAAAGGACAGAACACCTTAATTCACAGTTTACTGAAAGTCCCTTTCCATTCACCAGCTTATCCGGGGTCCTGGTCGTGTGGCAGCAGGCTTAGCAGTTCAACCTACATGTTTCTCTTTCCTGCAGCTCTTAACAGTTCCTCCTGAGATAGTCAAAGGCAGTCCCAGGCAGGATATGTAACCCTTCCATCAGGCTCTTCCTGTTGAATGTGCTTAAAAATCCCTCACAGAGAGGCCAACTAGGAGAAATCTTTAAGAGATTCCCAAATCATCTTAGCTGATTCCTTTCAATCAGGAGACTGAATACACTGTGTGTGTTGAGTGTTGACACTTTCTCGTTTTAATAACAGGTTCCGGTGGTGAAATGCTGACAATTGAGTCAAACAACATGTTTATGGTCAACTACCTGCTTTCTACAGTGTCATACAAAAGCACTGTCTACCATGTACACACTGGGGATCTGGGTATGTATCTAACATCTTACATCTAGTTTAAAGGAATAAACATTTTAAAATATCAATGTGGCAAAATATCAGGAATATAGATTGAAAGGGATTTGCAAATCATTGTATTCTGTTTTTATTTACGATTTACACAACATGCCAACTTCACTGGTTTTGGGTTTTGTACTTTCAATTTTCTCACTGGTGTAAAGTTAAACAAATACTAAAGGACCAAGTATTGTTAAACTATAAAATATTCTGCCTGTAATTCATATTATTCATATATTCATTGTTGTGTTTTGGGACCAATTTTTTAAAAAGTAATTGTGTATATACATATATATATATATATATATATATATATATATATATATATATATATATATATATATATATATATATATATATATATATATATGCATATATATATGTAATTGGTAATTTTTTTCTTCCAAATATTGGTATCAAAATCGGCCTCAAAAAATCCCTAACAGTCAGGCCCTACTGCATATGCTGTTGCAAATAGATTTATACTACATGCATACATGTTAATGGTTGGGATTAATAAGGGATTCATTAATGTTTGAAAACAGTGAGTAATTTGCTCTATCCACCTTATCCAGTTCATATAGACAGGCTGATTAGACAGCAGACCAAGCAGGTTTAACCCAAGACATCCCTTTCCACAATGTTTCTAGCTCTTCCTGAGGGATTCAGACATGTTCACTGGCAAAATGAGATATATAATCCCCCAGCAAGTTCTGAGTCTTCCCCTAACCCCCCCCACACACACACACACAACCACAGGAGAATCAAAGCAGTGACCTTCTTCCTGTGAGGCATATACACTACCTACTGTGCCACCCTTGTTATGAAGATAGACAATGAAAATAAAAGCTTGGTACAGATTCTGAGGCACTGCAAATGAGAAAGATCCACTTTTAAATTTCGTGGTCCATTCCACCTACACTTGTGAACAAGACCGTGACAAACGTAGACTCCTTCACTTAAGGCACAAGTCCACACTGCTTCAGTGGAGATTTATGCCTTGTCTATATTTCATGGCTTCAAGTCCATGTCGCACTGCCAAGCAGATCAACCCAAATAGGCAACAAGCCCAGACTTAGAACACACAGAAGATCTAGCAAATTTCAAATCCAAACATCGAGTGGAGTTCATTTATCCCCTCCCAACATCACCTGCTTACCTACTGTTGGTGAGTTGGCCAGCTGCTTTATGGTCGTTATTGACTGGGTGCAGCACTCAGGAGATAGACACAGTGAATCAAAGTATGCCAGCGAGTTACCAAAACTATCTAAAAGGCAAAATGTGGTACACACAGTTAATTTCAGGAATTCACTTGTGTTTGCATATGTGTTTAGAGGGTTATTTTTTTTTGCTTTCTCCTCTTAGAGAAATAGGATACTCAGGTTTGACTGTACATTGTTTCCTTGATGTTATGAGAATAAATAAATCCAGCTAATCTGTCTTTTTATTTCATCAGCATACTTCAGGTTTGAGGACTATGAAGCTGTGTTTCCAATCACCATCAAACAGCCTCAGATACCAATCCTGTATGACATGGGTACAGGTGAGGATTTTTGTTACGTTTTGTTGCCTTTGATCTTAAAAAGTCCACAGTTTACCATAGTTCAGTCTGTGCCAATGCCATACTATGACAACAAAACATGGCAGATCACAACAGTGGCGGGTCTATTTTACAGATTGACTTGTCCATGATGGAATTGCTCTACCAGTGAAAGAGACATGTAAAACACACTATTGGGCCATATGTGTAGAGACCAGTTGGGGACTTTACGCACATTTTTTTTTCTTAGCACATTCTCAGACAAAGCAAGCATCTTGGCAGCCTGAAAACACAAACAAAAAATGGGTCCCCCAGTGAATACATCTTGAATTGCCAGCCTTACACTTCTGTGTGTACAAAAGAGACACACATGTTTAGATTTAATGGCCTCATAGCCCTACTTCTCCCTTAAACCACATTAGTTGCTATGCCATTGACATTGTGAGTGAAATCCTTGTTTGACTGGTGCCTCGGGCACTATGCCTGAAAGGTGTCCATTATATCACTATATTTCACTACAATTTTGGGGGGATTTTGACCAGCAAGACACCTAGTCAACTTTCCCCAGCAGTTTAGCAGTTTTCTATTTATTTTTCTAATGTCTGCACATGCTCCTTGTCCTCTTCCCTCATCTACATTGCCACGTATAGGCTTGGTGTATGTACTACAGCATTTTCAGTGTTTTCTGTGAATGGACAACTTTCTTAAAACAATACTGAGTTTCAGGGAAAACCCTTTGATTGATTTTGTCACTGTGCGGACTGGGCCAAAAATGCATATAAAACTGGAAATAGCACAACATGGGCTGCTTGAAATAGAGGGAAAAATCTGTTCTGAAGTCCTATGAAATACTTGCCATGCTTTAACTTTACTCTACCTCTCAGATATCCATTCTCAGGTCACTGTCATCACAAAGACATTCATTCGCTACTCCAATCTCCATGTGCTGTTGAAGAGCATCCGCAACTTCTACAAAAACATTACAGTCCTTGTTGCAGATGACAGCTTTGAGCCAGAGAAGATCACGGAAGACAACACAAAACAGTTCATCATGCCTCCAGCTGAGGTAAACATAAAAACAAACACTTACTTAAATCATTAAGAAATACAAATATGTGTAATGCAAAGCTGGTTGATTATAGTGGCATCAAAACATATTAGAAAGGCACCTTTAGAGTTTGTAGTCCACCTTAACTGTTCTTACATTTTCAATTTTGATGACTGCTGGAGTATGTTTACAACCACTAATGTTCAAGAAATTTCCAGTTCTTATCAATCAATTGTTTTAGTGCCAAATCACAACAAATGACATCTGAAGATGCTTTACAAAAGAGTAGGTCAGTGTCATCCTCTTCTTTCTTTGATTTTTTAATTTTTTCTTTCCTTACGTTAGCTACCATTTTTTCCATTGGTGGATTTTTCTGAAGTCAGTATTAGGAAATCTGATGACAAAGTTAAGGCTTAAAGGCCAAATATTTGCAATTAAAATAGCTGAAGCTATGAAAGTCAACAACAGCAGGCTGTCCACAACAAAGTCCACAGCAGCTAACAAGACAAAAACCAGAGACAAGTACAAGAGCACATACTCAATACCCCTGATCCAGCTGTATATGCAGTGAGTCTGAAATACTGTATCTGAGATCCTGGGTGCATCCGAATAGTCTTTTTGATAAGGAACCATCCTTACTGAAGAAATGACCCAGAAGTATTTAAGCATCGGCCATGAGAAGTGCTGTTCTAATTCTCCAAAAGTTAAAGAAAGGAGGGTCATTGCTTCCTTTAATATCTCCTTTAGCTTCGGAAACACTGGACCATCCTTTTCAAAAAGAAAGGAGAAGAAAATGCCCCATAATGCCTTGCGGCAGGTGACGCGTATAATTAGGCTCCTACCTAAAGTTTACAGAAACTTATTATGGAGAAGGGACAGAACGATGACACCTCATAAGATTTATAAAAAACAATCAATAAGAGAAGGACAAATGAGGACTTTTACAATATTCCAAATATAATAAATTCAAACAATGTTCAGGATGGTATATGTGAATGAAACAGTCTGCTGTATTATCAGGCTTCAAATTATAGATGCTCTCATGAACCTCACAACTGTGAGCAGGAAACACACACTACATGACCAAAGACAAAACACCATCACAGATGAATCCTCTGATCATGGGTTGTTAATGTTAACCAGTGAGGACACGAAACGACCCTGTGAGATAAGGCAGAGGACAAATGGCCTTTTTGTAGTCCATTTTTGGAACATTGTAGTTCATCGTGATTTACCTAAGTAATCGTCGTCACATAAATATGACATCAATGTGAATGTGCAGTCGAATTCCTCTTTGGCCGCAGTTCTCCTTTCCTCTCATCCTTTTCCCTCCGTCCCTTGGCCCTGTGATATTTTTTAGCGAGGTTTAGGTAAAGTGGATAGGAAAGGGCTTAGGAAGAACTATTCAGATCCACCCACTGCCTCATTTAGGCCCCCTTCTCCGTGTAAGGCCCTGTCCTATGATTGGTTTACTCCGTCGTCATTGGTCAATCTCTGCACTGCTTGGTGCCATGTTAACAACCAAACATTCATACCATCTCTACCCTTCACAGGATTTGCCACTCAGAGCTGGATCTTGATGCAACAAGCTTTTTGTCATGTGTATAGAAGTACTCTATTATTGTTAGAAAGCACACTATTAACAGGAAAAAGATGTGTTTGGCAGTTGGTCTTGCCAGTCATACTTAGAGAGGTTGTTCTGTATAAACTCTGTGCTGTCTCAATTATTAATTCATTGAATGTTAAGGGGTTTTATTTCTCCGCAGCTTTACTAAGACAGAATACAAAATTCACACCACAAGTGTGACGCCTTGAATATTTACTTAAAGCTGTAATATACGTTCTGAAAACCAGTTTGACCGTTGTGACAAATTTGAAAAAACGCAGCCTGCCCCCCCTTCACTCACCCCTCCGCTCCGTGTCCCAAGATCCCGACCCCAGCTCGTGTCGCCGAATAACAACATGCCTCCTCGGACAGAGCTACAAGCGGCTGGCAAATATCAGCAGCAAACTCAACCAAAAACAATTCAGCTCAACTGAAAGTAACAAACAAGACAGTAATCCCCCTTGTAACACACAGTGGTAGCCATTTCAATTGGACTGGCGGCAAAGCGGGTCTGACGTCGCCAGAGCGGAGCCGATTGTGTGGGAGAATTTATCTTTCTGTCCTCACCAGCTCAGTTTACAATGCTAACGATGAGTGGCTAACAGGCTAAAATCTATTGACAGAGCCTACCCGCTCCGACCAACAATGTCCAGTCATTAGCCAGTATAGGCACAGACTAACCAGAGTTATTCAGCAGACATCTCCCGCTCTAGTAAACAAAGCTATTACCTGTTCAACCAGGGGCGGAACGGCCGATGCTGAAGGTCGGACGGCAGACTGAGGCCGTTCGCCAGCCAGCGCACAGTCCTCGACCGGCGGGCAGAGCTTCGGTCGGAGCTTCGGTCGGAGCTCCGGTCGTTCAGCAGCCCGTGGCCCGCTGTGGCCGGCCTTTCGGTAGCCAGCAGCCAGCAGTGTTCAACAACTCCAAATCATTCTGCAGCTTCTTCCACCGTACGATAATCCAATGTTAAGTCTCTGTTGGTACCTGTATTGCTCATATTTCTTCCTTACTTCAGCCTTTTCCTCCAAACGTTTATGTTTCCTTCTCTTCGATGTGGAGGGTAACAAAAGCAGCCCCCCGGTTCCATGATGCTTCAGTCGCTAATGCTGCTAGCTGATCACCGGTACATGAGAGAGGTACTGGGGAGGAGGCAGGACCATGGGCAAGACGCTGCGTAGGGGAGACAGGGGATTGGATGGACTCACGGACCAATCTGAACCGCCGTTCCCGGCAGTTCAGATTGGTCAACTATTTTGCTGCTTTGCAGTGGATATACTGAATGGATTTTTTTCGTTCTTTTTGGTCTTTATATTGTCTAGATAGGACCATAGGACCATAACAGCCTTATAAACGGTGTTATTAAGATGTACAAAGCTTCCAAATCGTAGACCATAGCTTTAAAATGTATATCAACAAGCAAGCCTTTACAGCACATCTGTAAAATGAAGTAAGTTAGCATAGTAGATTCATGGAAGGTAAATAACTCTCCTCTATTAGTAACCAAGACTACATTTGGCTAAAAATTGGCAAAGCAAATCAAAAGAAATGTACAGAGGTACGGAGGTGTCAGGGTGCAAAATATTTTATTGAGGCGGGGAACGCCTTCTATAGTGTGGGCACGCTTCATTTATCCCATTACCTCACTATAATAAAGTGGGGGAACGGAATAAATAAAGCATTCCCATGCTATATTATAGTGAGGGAATGGGGTAAATAAAGCGTTACCTCGTCATAATATAGTGGGCCAGAATGGAGTGAAATTTGCTTGATAGACTAGAATGGGAGCACAGTGCCCTGCAGTACATTTCTTGTACCGGCACGCGCCAAGGCGCTGGAGATTTTCTGAGCAATCGCTTCCAAGCCTCGTAAATTCACTGTCGTTAAGAAAGCACCAAACTGGAAGTCAGCATGTGGAGCATCCGGAAGTTTCAAATTAAAATACAATGCAGGGACTCTGGAACGTAAATTTGCTAAATTCTTTGTCACTATGTCAAAACCGAAGGCAAGAGCATCAGGTCAGCACTTAGTCAGAGGGTCCCTGGGACCTGACCTGCACTGGGAGGGCTTAGAGCTTTTGCCCTGAGTGCACACCAGGATGCTTATCCTGTTCATGGTTGCATATTGCAACCTCTGGTCAGAAAAAAAAAAACTACTAGACACACATGGTCTACCCAGCAATGCCAGTTTTGAGCTGTGTGCTTTTCATAGATCTCCTAAACCACGGTTCTTCTGTCAATGCACAGATGTCTCTTTTGGAGTTCACTAATATGTTTATTTGCCTCAAACTACCATTGCTTCAAACTTGCAGCCACTCTCCCAAACTCTCCTTGGTGACAGCATGTGTAAAAAAAACTATTTTAAAGACGGCGGCCTGCAACACTTTTGCATTGGTGATCAATTGTGCATGCAGTCTGAGAAGATCATCTTCAACAGGCCTACGAATGGCATGCACATTTTTTTAGTTTGCACACAATTTTTTTTACTCATTACTCATTATTTGGGATCTTTCTAGATTTGGGCATTAGTGTATAATCATTGTTTTATATAATAATTGTGAACAAAGTCAAACTCAATTACTAATGTGGCCTTTGTTTGTCACCTAAATAAATGACATGTTACCCATTTTTCCTCCCTCAGGGCTGGTTTGCTGGCAGGAATCTTGTGGTCTCTCAGGTAACAACCAAGTACTTCCTGTGGGTGGATGACGACTTTGTGTTCACAGAGAAAACAAAGATAGAAGAGCTGGTGAAGATCATGGAGGCTGTTCCAGAACTGGATGTGGTGAGAATTGAATAGTTCCCTTTAAATACATTTTGGTCTGGGTTGTCTGTTTAGTCCCAAATTAAGGCCTGAGTCCTTCAAAGTAAACAAGTGAAGCCCAAAAACCTCACTGCTGCATTGCGAACATGGCCCCATTTAAAATGCTACCTTCCAGTACCGCTTGTTTTGGTGGCCTTTCTTCCCAACAGAGGATTCAGTGCAATGAATGCCTTTTTTTCTCAACACATATATCACATTTTTTTTGCCCAAAATATAAAAAATGATTTTGAAAACCTGAAAAGCACTCAGTGCCTCTCTGAAAAGTTCTTCCAGTACTCACACTTTGTTACACATGTAAAAAGTGCTCAGGTTGCACTAGTAAAATTGGAGTGTTGCACTTTATGTTATAATGTACTGCATTTACAGAAAATAAGCTATTTCAACATTTTGGGAATTCAGTGCTTCACTGGTTGTAAAGATTTAGTTTGTATTTGATTCTCTGCCAAAGAAGCATAATAGGGCTTGTTTTTATCAGATGTATAGCAGATCAGTTTGTGACCAGTTCTGTCTGTGGTTCTTTTCTTCCAACAGCTTGGTGGTGCAGTGAATCAAAATACATTTCACTTCACTCTTTTTTATGAGGAGGGCGATATAGAGGGAGGCTGCCTAAGAAAAAAATCTGGTGGAGTACTAAAGGCACTTCCTGGTTTCCCACACTGCTCTTTTGTTCATGGAGTGATCAACTTCTTCTTGGCCCGTACAGATGCTGTGAGGAAGGTGGGATTTGACCCAGAGCTGCGACGAGTAGCTCACTCAGGTATGCTGGGTAACAGATGATAATAGTGGTACAGTGAATGAAAAAGTGATGTTTTAGATTTAAGTAAATTGTTTAGTACATAAAAAATGGCCCCTTGTCAGTTACTGGTCCTTAGAATTATTCTAACTTCCACCCCATTATGCCAGGGAAGTCAGCTCGCAGCTCTCTACCTTCCAAACCAATTTCCAAACAGCTCTGACAGGATTTAAGCCAGCCACCCTCCGGTCCCTACCACAAGTTCAGAATCAGAATCAGAATGGCCTTTATTGTCATTATACAGAGTGTACAACGAGATTGGAGAGCTTCTCCTTTCAGTACAATAGGCAGTTCAGTTAAAAAAAAAGCATACAAAAAATATTATAAGTAAAAAAGAAAAATTAACAAGTTGGAAGGAGGCTTTGATTATACAAGATATACAAGATGAAACGCAGAGTTGTTCTTTTAGTTTGAGCTTTAGTTGATCAAAATGATCAGCAAGTCCATTTTTCTGCCTCTAACACATGAACTTTGAGGACAAAGGGCTCTAATTTCATAGATCAGGCGCAGGCACGGCGCACCTGCCCTGCGCTGCGCCTGCTCCGCACCAACAGGGTGCGTCCAGCACTTTGCAAGTTTCCTGCATGGCGCTCCAAGGCGCACCGTCTCTGCCCGAAGGCGTGAGCGTGGGTTTAACACAGCCGAGTGTTGTCTTCATCAATCAAATAGACGCATCTCCTTGCCTTTAAATGCGAGGCAGGTGAGGTACAGTGACAATTTCAATCTCTCCTTCATTGACTCCATCCTTGGCTCCCTTCTCCAACTAGCAGTCCAAGAGGAGGAAGAGGAGTGAGATGCATTTAGATTTAAAAAAAAAATCCATGATCCAATGATTTTGTGCTCTGTGGGCTTATGATACAAAAACAGCCTACAAGGAAGTTAGTAATATTGCCATTCAAGTTTGCCCAAATATTTTGAGAACCACTGTCCAACTCTGATAAGTTTTGAGGGATTTGGTGGGCTGAAGTTGGGATTACAATTAAGGCAAAAATATGTCAAATTGTTTTTGGAAACTGTGGTCATCTTGTCCTCTGGACCAAAGAGGAAAAGAACCAGCCGGACTGTTATAGGCGCAAAGTTCAAAAGCCAGCATCTGTGATGGCATGGGGGTGTATTAGTGCCCAAGGCATGGGTAACTTGCACGTCTGTGAAGGCACCATTGATGCTGAAAGGTACATACAGGTTTTGGAGCAACATATGTTGCCATCTAAGCAACGTCTTTTCATGGATGCCCCTGCTTATTTCAGCAAGACAATGCCAAGCCACATTCTGCACGTGTTACAACAGCGTGGCTTCGTAGTAAAAGAGTGCCGGTACTAGACTGGCCTGCCTGTAGTCCAGACCTGTTCCCCATTGAAAATGTGTGGCGCACTATGAAGCGTAAAATACAACAATGGAGACCCCGGACTGTTGAACAACTTAAGTTGTACATCAAGCAAGAATGGGAAAGAATTCCACCCGAAAAGCTTCAAAAATTGGTCTCCTCAGTTCCCAAACGTTTACTGAGTGTTGTTAAAAGGAAAGGCGATGTAACACAGTGGTAAAAATGCCCCTGTGCCAACTCTTTTGCAATGTGTTGTTGCCATTAAATTCTAAGTTGATGATTATTTGCAAAAGAAAAAGTTTCTCAGTTCAAACATTAAATATCTTGTCTTTGCAGTGTATTCAATTGAATATAAGTTGAAAAGGATTTGCAAATCATTGTATTCTGTTTTTATTTACGATTTACACAACGTGCCAACTTCACTGGTTTTGGGTTTTGTACAAACACTGCACTGATGATACAAAGATGGATGGAATTCATTGCTGAGAGTCACATAAGTTACAGACAGAGGGGGCAGCCGTGATATTATGCCGTGGGGACGCTACGTTGACGATATCAATAAATTAGTGGGTCGACCCAGGTGGGCTGTTCTCACTGAAGCCGATCAGAGAGCGCTGATTAAAACCTGTGCCGCTTGCAGGGTTAATCGACCCGGGTCAAATGCCAATTAAACCCTTTTAAACTGCTGACAGGAGGCAATTGTTACCAGTTTTAAACAGGTTTTTTGGCCACTCTAAAAGGGGTATAATGTGTCTGTTAGAAAAAGGGTTTTTAACTTGTAACTTTGACAATTTTAAAGAGAATTTCATCCAACTGTTTCAGACAATGAATGCATTTTTTCAGTGAGCATGTTATCAAATCAGACTTATCAAAACATCAGCATGAGCTGCAGGGTTTATGCATATGGTTTTAGGAAGAGGTGGGGCAATGACGTTGTTGTTTCTTGAGCTGTCTGTATTCATTGCCTGCTTAGAAACACAGGCAATGTCGTAACTATAAAGGAAAGTGTACGTGATTAAAAATTGAATTTGTCTACCTGTTGACAGCTCATAATCAGCCTTATTGTATCACAAACTTTTGGTCTGAGCTGGGTGTAAGTGGACAATTTGTCACATTCATTTTATAACAAGCATGTCTTATTGTTTTTTGAGTATTTTCTGAAATGTTTAACATCTTTTTCTTACGACAGAGTTCTTCATGGATGGTTTGGGTTCCCTGATGGTTGCCAGCTGTAGCCATGTGTCCATTGGTCATCAGTCGCAAAAGGATGTACAGAACTCAAAGCAATACAGACACTTCAGACATCCAGGGCAGGAAGACTCAAACATGAAACGCGTGAAACACTTCTTCAAAAACAACTTGAATTGTGTCCAATGGTAGTAGAAGATCGCTGCACTGGACAAGGGGTCATGGTTAGAAAAAAGGTAATTGCTAAACATGTTCATTCATTGTTTTCGCACCTTTGATTATTTTGATTTTGGTTTCTCTCTGTACTCGACGTAATTTGCTCTTTTTATGTTATGTAAATGACAACAACCAATATGAATGTGTAACACTTTACTTGATTAGAGAGTATGTATTGAATCAACATGAAGTGTATCTGCTTCTTTGAAAATTCATTTATTCCTTTTCTATACCGCTTATTCCTTTTGGGGTCACGGGGGGCTGGAGCCTGACAAAACCCACTTGTCTAGGAAAGCGTACTCTTTACCATGAATTTTCCATCTTCATCCACTTATCCATCTTTGTCTGTTGTATTTTACTGAATTTATAGTTGTATTGTTTTGTTGATTTTATTGTTGTTGTTCTTGTCCTGTACAGCGGCCTTGAGTGTTTTGAAAGGCGCTTTTAAACAAAATGTATAATTATTATCCTAGCTGTCAATGGGTGGGAGGCGGGGTACACCCTGAACCGGTCACCAGTAGATCACAAGGCCACATAGACAGACAGACAACCATTCAAGCTCACACTCATACCTAAGGGCAATTTAGAGTCACCAATTAACCTAATGAACATCTTTTTGGTCTGTGGGAGGAAGCCAGAATGCCCGGAGAGAACCCCCGCATGCACGGGAAGAACATGCAAACTTGACACAGAAAGGCCCTGACTGAACCAGGGACCTTCTTGCTGTGAGGCATGTGCACTACCTGCTGCATCAGCTTGCTTCTTTGAAAAATGATTGAAAAAAATGAAATGAAATGAAATTGGGGATTTGATTTTTTGTGATTTTATTTACATCATTGCTATTACAGACTTTCTGGGATGCATGTTATTGGATTTTTGCTTTTATCTGCTTTAAGAAATTTCTCTTTTTTTCACTCTGTGACAGGTAATTTGAATTAAAAAAATCTTGAAACAAAAAAATCGTTTTTGATTTTTTTTTTTTTAACAATGTTACTTTTGTCTTTCTAATGTAGACACTCAGTGATAATAAAGTGAAGCATTATTGTACATTTGTACAGTCTGCTGATATTACAGACAGTATAAACAGTATGTGGCCTATATGCATGGTCTGTATCTTGGCTAAATTCCTGGTGCAGCCAATTTGGTAGACTGGCTGCGCCGAGACGGGTGTGACAGCGCTCCAGGGAAGGTGATTCAGGTTGGCGCAGTGACAATTTTGTGACGATAAACTGTGCGGAAGGTGCGCTGAAAGCTCGCCAGCTCCAACCTGGTCTATTCTTGGCCCATGTGAAGCGCACCCTCTGCAGCTGTAATTTGGTGACAGGTGCACATGTGCGCACACGTCAACAAAGCCTCAGAGGCAGGTTTCCAGAGTATCAGGCACATTTCAATGCAATAAACAAATAAATCAATCACTATTTAATGTAACAGTCTGAACCAGCATATACATTTGTATCTATATTAATTGTCCCATCATATCTGATCTCGGATTCAAACCATTTGTCTTAATGGAAACTTAATGTGACAGCAGCTGGAGTTTGATGCACATCTCACAAGTCAACAATAAACAGCCTCATCATCCGGTTTGCAGTATATATCTGGTTTCTCCCATCTCATGAAATTCAAAGAAAAAGGGGAGAAAAAGATGGAGATTAAAAAAAAAGAAAAGAAATATATGTCACTAGTTGTCACAAGGATTTTACGTGATTTCCCATATTTCTCTGTTTTGGTCATTATTCTTAAAGTGATCTAAAAAGATGGAGCAAATAATTGCAAGGAAGATGAAGAGTAGATACTGGGAGAGTATACAGTATATCACTTAAGGCTCTGCTATTTGGCTATAATAGACCAGGTATGCAGGTGGATCACAAGCATGGTGAATGGATTAGCCTGCTGATGTGTTAGTGTAATTGTCACTTAATTTTGTATTCCTATTAATGCCAAAGGAACAGATTATATCTGCCCAGGGAGCTGGCCCACATGGTGACCAGTTTCATGGCCTCCCATGCGCGTCCTGATGGCCCCTCCGCTCTCTCAGTTGCTGTAACGGTGACAGCGGCTCTGACTGTCACTGATACCAGGTCTTTCCAGCGCACTGTGACTATGGTGGCAGGGATCAGTCAGACCAATCAGTCGCTGTGCCTCACCCTCAGCACATTTAAAGGCAGGGAGAGGTGTTCATTTGATTGGTGAAGACAACACTTGGCTGTGTTAAATCCACTCAAGCCTTTTTCCTCCCTCTCTGGCACTTGCCTGGAGGGGCAGAGATGGTGGGGGTGCACCTCGCTGCGCACTTCAGGAAACTTGCAAAGTGGGCTGGACACACCCTGCAGGGACGGTGCAGGGCAGGTGCACCACGCCTGCACCTGGTCCGCAAAAATTATGTATTTATTTATTTATAGGTTTTAAAGAGGGAACAGCGCATATCAATGAACATTTTTACAAATGTAAATATGCCAGATTATAGCCTTGGGCTAATTTCCATCTGCAGACCCCCTGGCAGGTTGATGGTAACATATATATACAAGACAGTATGCAGACTAAGTACAGGAGGACAAACCCAAGGACAGTAGGCAAGTAAAAAGAAACAGAAACATATATACAGCACATCCTCCCATCACACAGAGTCCATCAAACATTTAGCAAATGCAACTTCTATTGCACCAACCCCTACTGCACTGGATGTTATTGCACAGATTTATATTACACAGACCCAGTTTACATTGCACAAATCCCTATTGCACTGAATATTATTGCACCAGTTCATATTGCACAAATCCCTATTGCACTGAATATTATTGCACCAGTTTATATTGCAAAAATCCCTATTGCACCAACATGAGCAACTTATAGGTCACACATGCTCACGTGACTGCGTTTCTCTCAGCCACAGTTTTAGCTGTTTCTTAAATCTAAATTAGAGCCCAAAGTGTTTATTTTAGATTTCTTGCACACCTGTCTTAGAATGTGAGAGATACTGGAGCTTGGTTGGGGTTGTGGCACGGCTCGTCGCGGGCTTCACTTATTTTCAAAGCCAAAACTTGTAAGCATTCTCCAGCAGGCTTGGATCCCTCTTAGCTCGGCTAAGCACACTGAATCAGTCTGTGCACACTGGAAAAATGCATGCACAGGAGGCAGGCAGAATGGCCACAGGATTTGATTGGTTTAAAATGGTGGCCACAAAGATGTGATTGGTTGGTGTTTTCCCTGTTTTATTCCTGCTGTAGATAGTGAATATTTTTCGCTCTGTTTTAAGAAGAAATTATGAATTGATTGCTACCAGGTCATAAAGATCATTTTAACAAGTATAAAAAAGTGTATCTAAATAAGACTACCAACCCTAGCTTTAAGTGCACCGGTCAGACAAAAAACTTTGAGTCACCAACACACCTGTGGAAAAAAATCACCCTGAGTGATGCAAAATAAGGCTTAGAGTCAGCACAAAAAGTCTACTAAAAGTAGAGATTGCTAGAATAAACCACAGTAGAAAAGGAAATCCACCGATACTGCATAGGTAGTGATGGGTGATTAGGTGAGTAGGAGCTGGTGTGAGGCTGCAGTGCAGGGAAACCACGCCCACTCCTCAAGCAGCAGAGCAGAGAGGCAGAGGCAATATACCCTTAAATGCTACAGTTTTCAGTATGTTTGGAATCATGGTCCTGCTACAAAAGGGCAGTGGAAAGGATTTTTTTCCTTACTTGTTACAGAGCTGTTAGATTATTCTGGTTTGTTAAACATTGGATGTGTATCTTTGTGCTGAAGTTAATTTGAAGTTTTGAATATTCTTGTGGTGTGCATGCGAGTGTGTCTGTGTGTGCATTTGTGTGTGCATGTATGGCAGCTTACAGCAGTGACTTATAGGAAACCTTCAAAATGCAGAGCTCAGCAGTTGCAGAGGATTATCAACACAGCACTAGATTTATATGTTTTCTCATGGATTTCATGTTGAAAATGAGAAATACATTCGGACAGTTTTTTGCTCACTTCATTTTCTATGCAAACCTTACACCAAGAACAAGCGTAGTATGAAATTGCTCTTTGTTTTCCTACACGTGTGATCAGGAATGCTTTTATTTGTATTTGTATTTATTTTGATCTCCATTAGCTGTAACAAGTACAGCTACTCTTCCTGGAGTCAATTCAACATGCTCCGTGCAAACAATTTACACCAGTGCTCACATCACCAACAAAACACATACAAAAAAACAACAACAAATAAATAAAACCTGCATCCACCCACCCACCCCCCTCCTCCTCCCTATCTACACACATACACACACTCACACACACATCTACATATAAATGCACATATAGTACATAGACATACACATTACATACATACATCCATATACATACCTATATAGTACATGCATGTATATTTACACATGTACATGTACAGAAAGGACCCAGTCTTTGCTGTTTTTCCTGACATTAACAGAGATTCTCAGGCTCATGGTGGTTAGTTATTTCAAATTCAGAATTCGTTACTAATGAAATGCCTCTTCAGAAGGAACTTAAACTGTTGTTTACTGTTTGCAAAAATTATTTCACTTGGCAAAGTGTTCTAGCCAAACATTGCCCTATACATTACTGTACTTTTTCCATAGTTTGTTTCCACATTTGGTAGTTTGAATCTACCCTCCGTGGCATGTCGTGTTTCATATTGATGTTCATCAGAGCTTAGGTGTAACTTTTGGAAGAGTACATTTGGTAATTTAGTTGTAACAATATTTCTAGTAAAATTAAGCAATGAGGCTGTAAATCTTTGTTTAACTTTTAGCCAAGACAATATGTTGTGCATCCAGTTCACATTAGTTCTGAGTGCACAACGAAGCACACATCGAGCTGCTCTATTTTGGACAGTTTGTAAGGTCTTTATATGTGTTACAGCAGCACATGACCAAATCTCAGCACAAGTGTCTTTATCACATCTGCTGTCATGTTGAGAGGCAGCATGTGAGAACATCTTCTTACCATTGAGAGACTTTGGCCCATCCTGTGAACTACTGTACGAATATGTTCTGACCATGATAGTTTGTTGTCAATCTCAACACCAAGAAGTTTTGTCACCCGTACCTGTTCAAAACTAATGTCTTTGGCAACCAGATGTAGTTTGGGTTCGGTCAACAGCATATGTTTGGTTCCAAAGACAACACTTTTTGTCTTGCCAACATTTAGGACTAGCTTGTTATTCATAACCCATTCAAGTACAGCTTTTAACTCTTCCATCAAAACATTTTGAAGTTCTTCAACTGTAGCTTGTGATGAATAAATGGTTGAGTCATCAGCGTACATTGCTATTTTTGCTTTTTTTAACACTAATGGCAGGTCATTAGTATATATAGAAAACAGGAGTGATCCTAGACAGCTTCCCTGTGGTATACCACAGCGAACATTTTTCCCATCTGAGAAGCTTCCATTAAAAAAGACAGCTTGCCTCCTGTTTTCTAGATAACTCTGAAGCCAGAGTGATGCTGCTTGACCGAAGCCATAACATTGCATCTTTCTTAACAGGAGGTTGTGATCAATAAGATCAAAAGCTGAGCTAAAATCCAGCAATACAGCTCCTGCCAACCTTCTGTTATCTAATGCCGTCAGCCAATCATTTGTCATCTGGGCCATAGCTGTAGCGGTTGAATGCATGTTGGAAATCTGTATTTAAATTATTATCTGAGAAATGTTTTTGAATTTGTTCAAAAACAATCCTCTCCATAATTTTACTCAGAGCAGGTAACAGACTGACTGGTCTACTGTTAGGGCCACAGAAAGGTACGGCTGCATTTTTTGGTAATGGTACAATTTTAGCTGTTTTCCAAGCATGTGGATAGACTCCCTTATTAAAACTCAAGTTTAAAATGTGAGCAATAGGAACTGCAATGAAGCTTGCAGCAAGTTTCAATAATTTTGGACCAATATTATCTACACCCCATGGCTTTTCTTTACATTCTAATAAGAATTTTTCTACCTGGCCAGCAGTAACAAGCACATTTCAAAGTTTTCCCTACCATAATACAATTCCTTATGAGAAATTCTGCTTTTGAGTTATTAGTTTCTCCCATATCATCTCTTAACCTATCGATTTTGTCACAAAAATATTTGTTTAAGTGATTGGCTATATCCATTGGCTTTGTGATAAACTGACCCCCTGATTCAAGAAATGATGGAGTGGATTTAACATTCCTTCCCAGCATACTGTTCAGGATACTCCATAATTTCTTGTTGTCATGTTTCTCATTTATAATCAAATTGTTATAGTACACCTTCTTTTTCTTTTTATTTAGTTTAGTTACATAGTTTCTAAGTTTCCGGTTTATCTGCCAATCTGTTTCATAATTAGAAACATTTGCCACTCTTTTAGCCTCATCTCTTTGTACCATGCAGTCCTTGAGTTCAGTATCAATCCAACCAGCTCTTACTTTCCTCACTGTACGCTTTTTAATCGGGGTGTGTTTATCACTCACTTCTAAAAACAGCTTGTTGAAAACTTCAACTGCTGCATCTAGATTTTTACTAATCAACACATCATCCCAACAGATATTACGGACATCCTCAGTAAAAGCATCTTCAGCAAAACTTTTATATGACCTTTTAACTATTATTTTATGCCCAGCTTTAGGAACTCTGGTTTTCCTCACCATAGCAATGAGGTTATGATCACTACAGCCCACTGGGACTGATATAGCTTTAGTACAAAAATCACCAGAGTTAGTAAAGATATGGTCAATCAAAGTAAATGTCTTAGATCCATCACTTCTACAGTATATTCGTGTTGGTTTTGTTACCAACTGTTTTAAACCACATGCCTCAATAATAGAATGAAGCTTATTTCTTAAAGGACACTGTAATAAATTCCAGTCTATATTAAGGTCTCCCATAATATAGACTTCATTTTGATTGTCACATACGTTGTCTATCATAGCACATACATTATCCAGGTAAGCAGAATTTGCATTGGGTGGATGGTAACAACAGCCAACCAGCAGCGGTTTTAGATGTGGAATGTGGACTTGAAGCACTAATACTTCAATCTCAGGTAACATTAAATCCAATCTAATTTTTACTGGTATGTGCTCCTGTATATACATGGCTACACCGCCACCCCTTGCAATTCTGTCATTTCTATATATGCAATACCCTTGTATATATACTGAGGAGTCTTCAAATGAGGAATCAAGATGAGTCTCAGTAATCCCTAATATATGTACATTGCCTTCATACAAGATATTTGAAACATCCGTTAACTTATTTCTAAGGCTACGTATGTTTAAGTGTGCCAGCTTTAGTCCCTTCTTGGGTAGCTTTGCTACATTCACCATTCTCAGTTATTAATCTTGTACTTCATTATGCTCGGATTTATTTAACCACCATAGAACCATCATCTCTGCATTGGCATTTATAGTTACTGGGTTCAAATTCAACAGACATTTCAATACACAACCTCTCACACACACACTCTCACCCCTCCCCTTCACCCCCCCAAAGTCTGTGATCATAGTGAAACTAGTGCAGTAATTTTCTCCTTGTTGTCCTGCTGTACAAAAAATATATTAGTCCATCGTTCTCATATCATATATTAAGTTCCCTCCAATAATTTCATAGTTAAATATACATCCACCAGTCACTATCCTCCAGTTGCTTACGTCACGTATGATCATATGGTCACTCACCCAATCAGCAACGCTTGCGACTTTACCACGTGACCGACAATGCGGAACCAAAACAACAGTATTAATCCTCACATGGACCGGCGAATGGAAGAATACAATCTGGTGCTTGGACACAATGTCTGGAAAAAAAGGGAACTTTGGGATAGCTGACTATATGATGACATATTTCAACATTGCTAGCGTTAATTTGAGCAACCCATGTTGTAATTCCATTGGATTCTACTCTGCGTTCTCCTGACTCTTGAGGAACAACTCTAACTTCGCCGGGTCATCAAAAAACTTGTGTTCATGGCCTTTGGATACTTTTATAGTGGCCGGATAGATCAGAAAAGCCATGAAACCAGCAAGTCGAGCCTTTTCCATGACAGGATAACAGGATTTATGTTGGACCCGAGTTGCCAGGCTGTAGTCAGCTGTGAAGCGGACCTCCTTTCCTCTGATCACAAGTGGTGAATCCCTCGATGCTCTCAAGATTCTTGCTCTGTCCGTATATCTTAAGCACATGAAGATCATGACCCTCGGTTTTGTGGCAGCATTGCCCCGCGGAGGTCCAATGCAGTGCGCTCGCATGATCTCCGGTGGTGCATCTTTCAGCGTTGGGAACCAAAGTGGTAGTTGAGCCGTGATGTAATGTAAAGCATTAGAGTTCTCCTTGCCCTCACAAAGGCCGTGCACGACAATGTTGTTTCGTCTGCTCCAATCTTCTAGGTCAGCTAGCTTTGTCTCCACAGTTGTCATGGTTTTGGACAAAGCTGTAGATGTCTGCTCCACTCTTGCTGTGCGAGCCATTAAGTTTGTGTTAGCCTCCCGTAGCGCCTTTGTCTCTTCTTTGATCGCTGAGAAATCTGCTCGTAGCGAATCCAAACGTTGCTCCAAACGTGCAAATCCTTCCTTCGATGCTACCTCGGCCTTGGCAAAGTATTTCTCGAGAGCAGTTTCAATAAGCGAGGTTAGCATTTCTGCAGACGCCATTGTGGCCTCGCTCTCTGTGGCTCTCTCTGGTAGGTTTCCTTTTCCCTGCGGCATGTGAAGTATCAGAAGTTCCCCAAATCCTTCAAAGTTGATGTTTAACACAAGCTGCTTGCTGCCAGCCAATCCAGTGGACAAAATCTGGACTATACTTTGTACATTAAATCATGCAGGAGGAGAAGCGAACGGAGCTACTTCTTAGCTGCCATATAATTTGATCTACCTCTAAAACACTGCGCATCAGCATGATATTGGAATCACCAGGTAATAGCTTTTCAAAGTTAAGGCAGGTGAGGAGCCAGAATTCTCATTTTTGTTCTTTTAGGTTTATAATGATTAAGTGCCAGTAGGCACTAGTATAGGCTGGTGTTCTTTGTCTATATAGTCAGGTGGGTTAATCGGCCCAGGTGCGCACAATGGGGAAGCAAAACGTTTTTTGACCGTACCGTGGTTCGTGTTTGATGGATTTATGGAATACTGTGCCTTAAAATAAATTAGCACAAAGGTCCAAAGTGTGTGGACATTTGCTGCATTTGTTTTTTTTTTGTTGGCACACTTACACATGGGACGCATTCTAGCCCTTGAAACCAATGTGCACCGATAGTGACAAAGGAAGCTGCTATAGCAGGTATGAATATACTGATTAATATTTACTGTCTGTATGGTGTGCACATTTTGGTTTTCCATTAAGGGTTATCCCCTCATAACAGTTGAGGTTGTGTGATGTACCTTTAAGAAAGACTGTACAACGCCACCAGAGGGCGCGGTTGTCATCTTTGTTTTCAGTCTGAGTGGCACTCTCGTTATGGACGCATCCCTGACTCCGAGCGCCCGTACTCACGTTCTACCACTGGACTCACAAGTGATGTATGGATTCGCACTTGCTATTTTGTTTGTATGATGAAATAGTAGCCGTCTAACCGGGCTTGGTAAGGTTATGTCTGCCTTTTTTTGTTAATAAATAAGAGCTCTGTGAAGACCCCAGACCTGTGTGGCTGTGCACTTTTGGCTACGTTTACTGACTTCCAACGCTCTCAAAATCTCACTAAATACGGAAGTACGGATCCAGAACCATCATAATTGGCACCCGAACATCTTTTCCTTGGACCTTCCTGAATGATCTGGAGTCTACGAGCCATTTCCAGTACTCAGAAAGAGCGTAAACGCCGTTAGCCGTTAGCGCTAGCTTACCGCATGCGTCGGCGACATCAAGGACTCAGATGGACCACGTTTCGCTGCACGGAGGAGTGAGGGAGCCAGCCTGCCGGCGGGACTTTCCAGGCATCGTTGGACCTGCTGCGTGGAGGAGGACGTCCAGTTGAGGTTGGAACTGAATCTTTTTCCTGCCACCGGATCTGTCCCTCACCTTCCTTTCGGCTGCCCGCTGCATGTGTGGATTCCCGTTCTGCGTTTCTACCGGCTTTGGATAAACTATGAAACTTTGAGGATTCTTAAAGCTGTACTGAACTGTGGATTGATGCCTGCCGTGATCGTGGGAGAAACGGAGGAGAAGAGAGTGATTTGAGTACTGTGAGTAATAACCATAAAGACTCTGACTGCATTGTTAAACTCATAAATATTTGAGAATTGAGAGTGATCAATACAGTTGCTTTATTAATAAGAAATAACAATCTATTGGGGTTATAACTCTGTTGAAGTAACTTTTTGAGTCTATTTCTCTTATATTGTGGCTATATTCTTACTACATATGGCACTTGCATAGCCTCAATTGATAATTTGCTGGTGTTTTTTTTCTGCTTATCTCTGCAACTGATTGTAAAGGCTGCAGTTTGCTTAAAAAAAGAAGAAGGAAAAAAATATATATCTTTGTAGTTTTGAATGCTATAGTACGTCTGTGTCCAGATTGCACTTGTCCTATATTTTCTGCATTGACTTAATTTTTTTTTGAGAAAAGGGCAAAGCTTTAGAGACTATAGACGTCATTAATAAGTTAACACTATGGCAAAGTTTCCTCAGTTTATTGACTTTGAAGACCCCCAAGATGACACTGACTTTGCAGCTCTCCCGAGACTGACTGTTCCAAGACATAAAAGCTCTGACCTTGAACACAAAGTTAAAAACTTACAGGCCACAGTCAACATGCTTCAGCAGTGCCTACATGAGTCTTTTGATCTACAGGGAAAACTTTTGGAACACTGGGACAGAGATGACAAGTTAGCTGCTACTAAGCCCCCTGATGACCCCCCCAACCCCATCCCAGTAGCTACCTCAACCCCTCACTTTCCCGCTCCTCTTACTGAGGTACCTCCATACTCCAATGTGGCATCACAATCTCATGCTAATGCCTCAGAGTACACAAACCATCAACAGTCAAACTCTCTTGAACTTGCTAATAAGACCAGGGTCCTAGCCGCTGCTTTACACCAAGCTAAACTGGAGCCTCCTGTGTTTGCTGGAAATGGTGTGATCCACCCAGACTGCAGACTGGCTGCAATCTGTTAGTACTTACAGGTCCTCTCTTGAACTGTCAGATGCTCAGATCCTTAGGGAGCTGCCACGCTTCCTGTCTGGAGAGGCAAAGAAATGGTTCAGTGTGCTCAATAATCATGTTGTCAAATGGACAGATTTTTGTGTGCTATTCAGAACAGTCTTCCTCCCCTCTGATAACCAAGAACTTGTGATGAGAGGCATCCTTGACTGCGTCCAGGGTCCTGAGGAACCCCTACCCACATTTGTGGCCCACATGCTCGGTGAGTTCAAGAAACTGAGGAACCCCCCATCTGATATAGAGCAAATAGAACTGATCTGTAAGCACGCTCAGGAGAAATACAGAGTTGCTCTTTTTGGCACACATGTTGACTCAGTCATTGACCTGATGTTGAGAGCACATGAACTCCACTCTGTTCTTGGCCCCAGTACCATGCAGCTTCCTCGTTCTCAAGTAAAGAGGATTAATGATAGTGGCACCCACTGCTTCAAATGCTCCATGCCAGGTTTTACATCCCGCACCTGCCCTAACTGCTCCATTACCCCAAAGGGTTCCCAGAGTCCTCCCAAGTCCACACCTGAACCTCCGCAGACTGAGCCCCAAGGCCTGAACTCCAACACTGATGGCGCAAGTACTGCTTAAGGTGGCTCAGCATCAGAGTTGAGACCCTCTAATGGGAGGCAGGGAAACTTCCAAGGGGGGAGGTCATTTCACAGAGGCAACCCTCCCCCCAGGCACTGACTCCGCCTCCCCCACTTCCTCCTGCTTCAGGTGAACAGCCTGTGCTCAATCACATTGAGGATGTCTCCTTGGAACACCCCATTTAGAGTCAAAGTTAACTTTAAAGGTGCAGCAATGGACGCCACACTTGACACAGGAGCCTCACTTTCAGCTGTGAGGGCGGACTTGATTTCGGAAAACAATCAAAGCAAACTAGTTACTACAGCCTGGTCAGGTTTGCCCCTTCTCCTTGCAAATAACACGTACTGTGACCCACTAGGAATCACCTGGCTTACCATCGGATTTATGGGCAAGCGTTTCTACCAGAGATTTGTGGTGATCCCTGACCTATCCTCCCCCATCGTTTTGGGAATGGACTTTATGATACGTACCTCGTTGACCGATACATGTGCTTACCAGAACAGTGATAATGGACTACAATCAACCTTTCCCTGATGATCTTGAGGATGACGGGTCAGACACTTGTGACTTTGGATCTGGGACTATGATGTTTCTTGATGTTTCACTATCAGCCCTAAATGACAAAGTTGATGAAGCTAGCTTGGTGAAAGAGCAGAAAGCTGAACTGTTAAGGTTGCTTGAGAACTACGCTGATCTATTTGATGGTCACTTGGGCCGCACATCACTAGCTGAACATGCTATTGATACAGGAGATGCAAAGCCTGTCAACCTCCCTCCTTACCGCACTTCACCTGTAAAAAAGAAAGTCATTGAGGAACAGGTTCAGAAAATGTTACAGGAAGGTATCATTGAGCCAGCATCAGGGCCAGGGTCTGCTCCTGTTGTCATCGTGAACAGACCACAACATGAGCCAAGGTTTTGTGTTGATTTTCGAGGTCTCAACCAACTGACTGTGAAAGACTCATATCCACTGCCACGTGTGGATGAATCCCTTGACTTCCTGTCCAGAGGAAAGTTCATTTCCACTGTAGATCTTGCTCGAGGTTACTGGCAAGTGGCTGTTGCTGAGGAGTCAAGACCAAAAACAGCTTTTGCCACACGCTGCGGACTGTTCCAGTTCAGAGTCCTACCCTTCGGCCTCTGTAACGCTCCAGCGACTTTTCAGTCCTGGCTGGCCTTATTTACAAGTCCTGTGCAGTTTACCTCGATGACATTGTTGTCGCCTCTCCATCCTTTGAACAGCACCTAGCAGATCTGGAGGAGGTCTTGGCAAGATTAAAATCAGCTGGCTTGTCCCTGAAACCAAGCAAATGCCAGTTCTGCCTCAGTGAACTCACCTTCCTTGGTTATCGTGTCACTCCATCTGGCATATATCCTGATCCTGACAAAGTCAAGGCTGTGATGGACTTTATAATGCCAACCTCTGCAAAGCATGTGCGACAGTTCCTTGGCCTGTCAGGTTACTATCGTCGCTTCGTGAAAGATTACGCTCGTCATGCAGAGCCACTCTTCGCACTTACAAAAAAGGATGCACCTTTCAGCTGGGACAGCACATGTCAGGCAGCCTTGGATCTGTTGAAAAAATGCATTACTTCTGCACCTTTTCTAAGGTTCCCCAACTTTGAGCATCCCTTCTTCATTCACACTGATGCGTGTGATGCTGGACTTGGTGCTGCGCTAATGCAGAAAGATGATGAAGGCAAAGATGTTGCTGTAGCATATGCTAGCCGTTCGCTACACAAGTCCGAAAAACCATACTCCACTCCAGAAAATGAGTGTTTGGCTGTCATTTGGGCCTTGGAGCACTTCAGGCCATACATAGAAGGTTTACATGTCACCATTTACTGTGATCACAGTAGCCTGAGGTGGCTGATGTCTCACCCAAATCCATCTGGCAGGCTTGCCAGATGGTCCCTTCGTCTCCAAGACTTTGACTACAGCATTGTTCACAAACCCGGTGAGCGTACCAAAGTGCCTGATGCACTCTCACGCAATCCTCTCCCAGCTACAGATGCTCCGATGGATCTCTTACCTGCTCATGCTATCATTGGCAGCCTTGATCTTCGCACCTTGCCTCTGGTTGTGTTGGCAGATCGCTCACATGTACGACAGCTGCAGCTGGATGACCCTGTAACTGGGGATTTGCTCCGTAAATTGGAGGAAAGCAGCCAGAATGTAGACAATAATGATCTCTCTCAGTATGCTGCTCTGGATGGACTGCTCTACTTTCACGACCTAAAAACTAAATGTGGTCTGCATCCACTCAAACAAATGAAGCTCTATGCCCCCACTGCCATCCATGGTAGTCTGCTCAAGTACTATCACGACCACCCAACAGCTGGACACCTGGGTGCTTCAAAAACACTGGCTCGCCTGAGACTCAGGTTCTTCTGGCCAAGCATGGCCTCTGATGTCAAGAGGTATGTGGTCTCTTGTTCAGTGTGCCAGACCACTAAGCCAAGTCAAAGAAAGCCAGCTGGCCCCATGGTCCCCATTCAACCACAGAGACCATGGGAGTACACCGGCGTGGACTATGTTGGACCCCTGCCATGCACATCAAGTGGTAATGCCTACATCACTGTCTTTGTGGATTACTTTTCAAAATGGATTGAAGTCAGTGCAGTGAGAGAGGCTACAGCACAAGTTGCAGCCAACAAGTTCATCAGTGATGTCTTTGCTCGACATGGTGCCCCCTCATTTCTCATCTCTGACAGAGGGACACCATTTGTGAGTGAACTCTTTGAGCATGTTGTTTCAACACTAGGGACTGAGCACAGACTTACAACAGTTTATCATCCACAAACAAACGCCACTGAACGAGTGAATCGAACTCAAAACAGCCATTCGTGCCTATGTGGGAGACAAACATACTGCATGGGACAAGTACATTCCCCAGATTTGTTTTGCATTGCGCACGGCACATCACAAAAGCACAGGTCTAAGCCCCTCCATGATGTTGTATGGACGAGAATTAAACACTCCCCTTGACCTGGTCACTCAACCCCCCAGTGATGGTGCTGATGATCCCGGTGTCCCCTATCCTGAAAGCCTGAAAGCCTCACTTCAGGAAGCACATGACCACACTCGAGCTGTGCTGAATGAAAGCCACAAACGTCAAAAACACTACCATGATCTGAGACGCCGTCATGCCTCCTACAACATTAGAGACCTTGTTAGAGCTAAATCCCACCCCAGATCAGATGCACTGACCAATTTTACAGCAAAGTTAGCCCCACTTTACACTGGCCCCTACCGCATCTCCCAGAGGTTGTCTGATGTGAACTACAGACTCTCCAGAAGTGACACAGGAGCAGATGCAGGAGTTTTCCATGTGGTGAATCTATTGCCATTTCATACATGGGACACAGCCTCTCCCCGTGGACGTACAAGACATGAACCTGCTGATTGCCAGAGCCCTGAGTTTGTGGACAGTGACCTGCCCCCTGACCTGAATGTCCCAGAGCCGAGCAGTTCGAGCATCACCGTCCCTGAGGCCTCAGACATCCCCTTGTCTCTCCCTGATGACGAAAATGACCGGAACACTGACTCTAATAGAACTCACTCTACACTAGGGCTGGGCAATTAATCGAAAAATAATCGAAATCGACATTTAGACCCAATAATCGAAGTAATTTTACTCATGACGATTATTTTGATTACTTTCCCTGTGCAAGTCACGAGACCGCGCCCCCTCCATATTGACTACTTTCACTTTCGCCATGAACGAAGGATCCGCCACCAACATGGAGCAGACAAGCAGCAATCTATCAGACAACCTAGTAGCCAAGAAAAACACAGTCTCAATTGTTCGGACACATTTTGTATTCTGTGCAGAGGACATTAAGCATAAAGAAGTTAAGTGTAATTACTGCATGAAGACGGTGTTGATGACCATCAGTATCACCAATAATTTTTTCCAGCATACCATAAAACAATCGTTCATTAATCGTAATCGAGGTGAGATCTTCAATTAATCATGATATTGACATTAGGTAATATCGCCCAGCCCTACTCTACACCGACTTCAGTGAATGACGCTGCCACAATGACTCATGACTCCCAAACCCACAACTCACCTTTGACTGACATGGTTCCTGTACCTGCTGAACCCTACAACTTGAGACCAAGACATGCCCCCAGAGTGACCTCTGGATGGTCAGACACCAGATGGACTAATGCTTTCCACACTGACAGACTTGACTTGAAGTAATGTTTTTGAGGTTCTTAAGTGTGTGTTATCATGCTCAACAACAGCATTACTGATATTGTTCTTTATGCAACATACTAAAGAGTTAGTGAATGTTGTTTTGTTTTCAACCTGTTTCATGGTATTGAAATAGATAAGGACTTGTTTCATTCAAGAAGTCACTTGTTAAGAAAAATGGGAAATTCACTATACTGTTTGTTTGAATAAGTTTATTTTCATTTTGCTGGTAACATTTTTATGGACTTACACATTATTCAGTACTGACATGTATGCCAGATACTGTGGTGCTTCGCAGATTACAACCCTGTTTGGTTCTGACATCTTAAATACTTGAGCATGTATGGGAGTATTTTAAGTATGGACTGTCTCAGAGCGTACGGCTGAGGTCAGCCTTTTTCTTACCAGGGGGGAATATGAAACAGTTGAGGTTGTGTGATGTACCTTTAAGAAAGACTGTACAACGCCACCAGAGGGCGCGGTTGTCATCTTTGTTTTCAGTCTGAGTGGCACTCTCGTTATGGACGCATCCCTGACTCCGAGCGCCCGTACTCACGTTCTACCACTGGACTCACAAGTGATGTATGGATTCGCACTTGCTATTTTGTTCGTATGATGAAATAGTAGCCGTATAACCGGGCTTGGTAAGGTTATGTCTGCCTTTTTTTGTTAATGAATAAGAGCTCTGTGAAGACCCCAGACCTGTGTGGCTGTGCACTTTTGGCTACGTTTATTGACTTCCAGCGCTCTCAAAATCTCACTAAATACGGAAGTACGGATCCAGACCCATCACAAGTTCATGTATAACCCCCAAAAAGGTTCCAAGTCAGTGGTGCTGAGTGTGGGTGAAAGTTGTCATCCCATCTCTTAAAATGACACTGACCAATCAGGAGGCTACATTCAGATTTTAAAGGAGGCCCCGCCCATGAAAGTTAGGAAACAACACAAACAGAAGTTTGAGAAGCGCAAACAAAATTTCAGGAAACACAAACAATTTCAGGAAACAGAAATAAATCTGTGGTTCATGAGAACAATATTTTGGTTTGTCAGCAAAATCTATGGATACATTTTTAATCACGAATATATTTAATTTGTTCACCTGCATTTTTTTGGATTTTTGAAATGATAATTTTGTTTGCAAAGTGTTTTTTTGTTTTCAAATTCTTTATTATTGCATGATAAAGAAACAAAGTAACTCCATAGATGCTCACCACACACTTCCACACCCACACATATAACTATAAAACTGCAGAAACACAGCGACATCAAAAGTCTTTTTAACTCACACAAGGCTTCAGTGCTGATTACACTGCCTTCAAGTAAAGATGGGGTCTCTGTACCATCCTCTGGTCTGGATTCTGCAGGCAGTAGAGCTAGGACAGACTTCCTTGAAGGGGTAGATCCGCCCCATGACAGCTATGTATATTCATGAAATATTGTATTTGAATCAGAGTTAAAGATCTCATATTATGCTCTTTTTCTACAGTGTAATATGGATCTTTGATGTCTTCAAGAAGCCTTAGTAGCATGCTTTGGTCTAAAAACCCAATAAAACGAGCACAGCAGCTTTGTTTCCAGGCTCTCTCTGCTCCTCCTTGCAGAACGCTCGGATTTTGTGGGCGTAACCATATGTGAATGAGCCCCCGCTGAAACCGCCCCGCACTTCCGTGTCGGCGCAGTCGGCGCATTCGTGTGACCATGTCAACAGAGCTCTGTGTTAGCGTCTGTGTTGCTACATGAGGACCGCAGCACTGAACGCTTTAACCGAGTCAGAACCCGAAAATAAGAGGAACCAGGAGAGAGTCGAGGAGCAAGGATAAACCGGGATGTTTCTCTGTGGTCTGTATATAAAGTTTGTTTCTTCAATGCTATTATGTTGACGAATTAAAGTTTTTCTGCCGTTCCTCTCCCCCTCCCCCTGTTGTTGTCGATGTTAGCGTGTCTGTTAGCAGACGTGCAGTACTTAGACTGGCGTTAAATAGAGTCTAGTAAGGAGTAATGTAGAGTGAGCGGGTTACTGAAGAGACGTGAATTAACTAAAACCCCAATGTGAAATAACTTTCACTTCTAAGTAACACTGAAGGGGCCATTGTTTCTGATAGTGAAATAAGACAGAGAGAGGGGGTCTTCTCTGTTGTTGTGATGTGTAAATAACGTCTGGGCTCTTCAGGGCCGATCAGAGCAACAGTCTGTTTTACAGAAATAACATTAGTAATGTGACTGACCCATCAGAATACAGCATTTAATAGAGCCATAGCCTTTAGTGACAGTAACAGTAACTGAGGTTTATTACCCGTAACTCTAAGCAGCCAACAGTTTTCTGTGAACCTTATTTTAAAAGGTTATTTTCTTTTCTATATGCCACACAGTAGCCGTCTTAAAAACCTCTTCACTTGCATTATTGTATGTTATGACAGCTCTGTGTATATTCTTATACAATAACAGAACATTTCCTTTAGATAAAAATTCTCCTGAACATCCTGTTTTCACTCCACTCCTACATAGGTGCTCCTGTGGCAATTGTATGAAAATTCCTACAGCCTGAAAATGTTTGTTGAATGGAGATACCAAAGGTATTATGAAAAATTAGTGCTAAATAACAATATAGTACATTACCTTTCCAGTACTATGTCTCTGACTTACCTGTTTTAATTAACTAGGTCAGAAGAAGACTGCAGACCCACCATCCTGGACTCTGACTCTGAGTGTGTTTTTCACTACAATATGCATTCTATATTTATAGAGCAGACTATGAGCCTTTACATCTAAGAGGAGTAATGCATAAGTATTTTGATATAAACACTTCCATGAATGTTGAACAACAAATAATAAAGATTAAAAGAACTGTTTCCTCCATCTCATTTTTTTGTCTTTCTTGTTATTTAATTATTAACATTACATGTAACATATGGAAAACTGAAAACACACAAAACAGTTCATGTAGACTTTTTATTGTGAAAGATATTTTGACATATAAAAACACCAAATGAACCGGCTGGTACTCTAGACATTTTTACATAAAGGAGGTAAAAAAAGGCATGAAGAAAGAAAAGGAATTTTTAAACACAAGCCATAGCCATATTGATAAAAATATGAATATTTACATAAAAACACCTATGACAGTAATTTTCATTTCTGACATATTCTTATCATGTCCAGCCCTTACAGATGCCTGGCCTACAGAGCCTTTGTCAGCTGATGCTGCCTGTGTTGTACTGCACGAGTTTCCTGATGCAGAAGACCAGTATGAGGGGTTCAGAACTTCCTGGTATTTGGAAAAGGAGCATATGGTCTGGTATTTTCTGCAGCTCCTTCAGGTGTGGAGCAGGGTCCTGGAAAACCTTCTCAAAGACAAGGTCCAACAGTGCATCTGCATGATCTGAAATACAAGACACAAAAATATATGTTTACAAGAAATGAACCAAAACACCTCACTGCAGGGTTGTCATTTTTTTTCATAGTCTTTTATTGACACAATGTCCTTAAGGATTATATATTCTCAATTCCACTTTGATAACATTTTTATTCCAATTTCCTTTATCTTTTCATTTCCATATTATGCCTACTTGCCATGTTGTTAAATGTGTTGATTTTTTATAAAGGCTTGTTTAACTTACGGAAAGCTGGCTCTGCTCTCACTGGCTTTGCTGTACATCCTTCCTCCTTCGATTTTGAGAAGCTGACTGTAACCAGCGGTTCACCATCAGAAGATGCTGCCTGAGGTCGACCAGCATAGACACAAGAAAGAAAAATGTTTAACCTGTTAGTGCATGAGAACACAAATTAGAGCCATGCATTTTTACCTTTTTTTAAGACAAAATGTTAATTTCACGTTGTACTACAATCTAAATAAATTACATGAGACATTACAAAGTTATTGTTGCTCAATAGATACATTAGGTGTTTCTGGCAACTGATAATTCAGCTGAGGACTTTTATATTTATCATTTATCTGACTGTATTCATCTGGGTTTTTTTGTAATATTCTTTGATAATTTTGATTAGACACATGTATCAAAAGTATGTCTCAAATAAGATACAACAAGCTTTTCAGGGGTTAATGAGTTTTACTTAGGAATGTCACATTATGTGATGCATTATAAAATGTCTATGCCTATATATTGTTAGTAGGGGTGTAACGAAATGGTCAACTCACGAAACGATACGAAATACGAAACAGGGCTCACGATACGAAATACTCACGATACGAAATCAAGATGAAGGAAAATCCCCAACAGTAGGAAGTTGTGAAAAAATCTCATTTTCTTTATTTTCTTCCTAATGCAGACATACAAAAAATATTGCTGCATCAGTACAAAATAAATGCTCTTTGAAAAAAAACTAAATTGTAGTTTTTTTCCCCTTATTTAGACTACAGTGCAAATACAAACATAAAATCTCAATAAAAAGTGCTTTGTTGTTGTAACAATCAGGATAAGTACATTCTTGAATGAAAAGGAAAACAAATAGCAGTCCTCAGAGCTGCAGTGTAGACCTATAAATGTCTGAACTGTGAACTATAATATTTAGCCTATAACAGTGCATATACTTCTGATCTTCATGTATGATCAAATTCTGTCAACTCAACAGTAGATGCAAAAATCAAATATTGTGTTTTTATGCAGACTTACACAAACATAGTGGAGCAGTTCTACTGTTTGTAATGTGTTCAATGTGGATTTTAATGTTTCCTATGAATTGACGGTCAGTGAATGGACCAGGAGGGCGGGGCGAGCAGGTCAGAGTTCAGAAGGGGAGAGTCTTGTGTGTGTTTGAGCGAGGAGGGAGAGAGCCGTGCAGGAGGTGTAGAGATACTACTCACTGTTTTGTTCGGGAATTAAAATTGAAGTTGGCGTTGTCACAGCCCACAGTGACTGTTAAATAAAAGCAGGTATTCGCAAGCTGCAGGTGGTTGTTCTCGCCGCAGTATACAGCGAACTGTAGCGGCATATTTTGCACACGGTTGTTGTTTTGTCCGCAATCTTCTCACCGTTCTCTCGTCTTTCACACGGGAAGCCAAAATAGGTCCACACAACCGATTTATTTGACGAAGGAGCGTCAGCTAATTCCTCCGCTTCGTCCTCCTCCTTATTGCAGCTGGTGTTTTGCTACGGGAGGCGAGGAGGGTTTATTTCGTCCTTTTATTTCGAGCGTCTTTGAATTTTATTTCATCATTTTTTATTTCGCGAAATTTCGTTTCACCCCTAATTGTTAGTAAATAAAACGGGATAATAATTAAATCAGACATCTTAATTGCCTCCCTCCGTTTTTTGTAAATCAATGACGTGTTAGTAATTGTAACTTATCCCCAGTCACACAGCTCGTATGACAGCATTCTGTGGGCATTTCTGAGCGTTTAAACTCACAGAAATCTGATTAAATTAGTTCGGTGATAACGACATCTGCAGCGTTAGTGTCACACGTTATATACACTCCCTGTTGTTATCAATATTTACATGATCTGCTGTAACACACAGAGGAACAAAGCCTGATAGTTTCCCTTGTCCACAGTTTAGACACAAAATGAGTTTGGATACCTTCTGAGATAATTTATCGATTACACTGCCTCAGTGCCTTTACATTGCCTGTATGGTCCTCATGTTTACAAAACAGCAAAGCTTGTTTCTTGTAACATTACAGGCTAACACAACAGGCTAACCACAGCTCAGCTTAGCCTCCTGGAGCTAACACAGATGCAGGGGGGAGAGGAGGGCAGTATGACGAATAATAATAATAATAATCCTCCAGCTGTTAAACTCCTCTACTACTGTGGGGATATTCAAACATCTAAATCGGATTAAACTACTTTGGTGATCACGATGCTGTGGCCAAGAAATTCAGTTATCACATCTACAGATACACTGTTTTAGCCGGCCTTAGCGTAGTTATATACTTTCCCCTGTTATCAATATTTACATGATCTACTGCAAAACACAGAGAAACAGCATTCACCGATCATTTCCCTCGTCCACAGTTTAGACACAAAATGAGTTTTGATACTTTCTGAGATCATTTATTGATTACATTGCCACAGTGAGTAAAGAGCAACAGGTCCCGTCCACAGATCGCTGTACATTTAACAGCAGCCAGCAAAGTAATAGGCAACAGAGACTAATATTACAGCCCAGAAGAGACATGACTGTAAATCCTTATGTTTAGAAAACAGCGAAGCTCATTTATTGTAACATTACAGGTTAAAACAACAGGCTAACCGCAGCTAAACTTAGCCTCCTGAAGCTAACACAGAGGAATAGCTCTTACATCTGCTCCTCTTCCCTCTGCTGTTAGCAGCTTGTAGCAATTAACAAAATAACAGCACACAGCATTTGAATTACTCACATTTCCAGGGTCCGAGGTTTGTTGGCGGATGGTTGGCACTGATCCTGGATTAAGGATTTGCTAGCCCTCTTGTGTACTGTCCGAAGTTTGCAAAGCAGTCGGCCTTGAAGTGCTTAGCACATAGGTGCACACTTTTACTTTGTTTTGCTGGCACATTTCCATGATAGATGAACTCCAGCCACTTAGTCTTTAGGTCTTCAGAGGTAGGAAGTTTGTGCAAGGAAGTGTGTGGCTTGTTACAGCCCACAACACTGCAGCAGTAGCTACAGCACTACAGCATTCTGAACTCTAATCTCTCACTGCTGGTAAATCCATCATGGCTGCTCTTCAGCAGCTCTCACTGGAGATCTCTGCAGCAGCGGAGGGGGGGGGGTGCGGGTATCTGTCAATCAGATCAGACTCGTTCCTGATTGGTCAAAAAAGTGAACTGTGACGTCGACACAACCCCAATGCCAAAATGGCTCATTAGGGGGCAGGATTTTACATTCACAAGCACTACGAAGCACAGGTTTTGTCACTAAATATCACATTTTGTGGGCTGGGGGGAAAGCCACAAACCCCAAAATTTCACTGAAAGACTTTATAAAGTGGTTTTTGCATAATATGGGTCCTTTAAGTACAGAAATGTGCATACAGCCAAACTGAAAGAATTTCAGCAGGCACCAGATCAGACACCAGTCACCCGACATACGATCATTACAATTACATTGGAATACTACTTAGTAAATGGACCTGTGCTGACCAGACCTGGGGAGTAACAGTGACATGTAAAGGTGCTACGTAATCAGGATACTAAAAAACAGTAACTGTAATCCGTTAGAGTACAAAGAAAAAAGTATTCAGATTACTGGTATAATTTATAAAAACAGGGTTACTAGACAGGATTACGTTTTTCAAATCAAATGTGCAACCATCAGCAGAAACAAAAGTGCAGCACACACAATGTAACAGGTTATGACACCACAACAAATTATTACAGCCTCCCACGCTGTGCTCTGCACACCATTGCAGGTGTATCAAATGTGGACGTTTGGACGATCAGCAGCATCTGATGTTCCTGATTCCAACTATCTTAAGCCTCAAGTCAAAAATTTCTGACAAACTGCCACATGTGGCATACACAGCTGTAACTGAGGCACTTGACTGTTGCTCAAAATAAAATTTTCTGTTTAGAAAGGATTCTGTGCAAGCTTTCTTTTAAATATTTTGAGGGATGAAAGCATGACATTTTAATTTCCTTTTTTTAGTTTTATTGTGTGTGTGTGTGTGTGTGTGTGTGTGTGTGTGTGTGTGTGTGTGTGTGTGTGTGTGTGTGTGTGTGTGTGTGTAGGTGTGCGTGTGTGTGTGTGTGTGTGTGTGTGTGTGTGTGTGTGTGTGTGTGTGTGTTTGCGCTTTTTCACAATTTATGTAGTGATCGTGGACTTAAAACATTCGTAAAATTTGGGATGGCTATACAAAATTCTCAAAATAATTGCACTACAGCATGTTAAAATGTAAAAATATACTCTGGTGGAAATGTTCTAAGGCAGGTCATAAAGCATTGTACATCTTTCATATGCTATGGAGAAGCCTTCCTAGAGGGCCATCTCTGTCTCGTTTTCCAAGTTTTAAACCTCATTGTTGTTGGACAACATGTATGTTGGCATGTTTTGTTCTTTTTACTTTTGAGCCTCAAAAGCCTATTCAAACTAAACACTTCCAGAAGACTTTCCTATGAGTGCTTTTTCAGCTGACACTGAAATACTAAAATGTAAGCTGTTTCCATGTGGCAGTGACAGCTTTAAGAGCATAAGATATTATTTACCTACGAGTCCATAATGAAGCGTTTATAGAATTTAATGAAACACTACCCTCTTTAGATCTAATACCTGCAAATATGCATTATAAAATGTAGAGAGATAAGCATGAATTCTATTAATATTTTGATCAAACAAGAAGCATCGTTTAGCCACTGGCTAAACAATGCTTCCTGTGAAGCAGCCCCTGGGCCCTATTCTACAAAACAGGATTACTGCCTAGCAAGGTAACTTTGAGGGTAAGTTCTGGGTTCCCTGTTCTACGAGACGGGATCTCTTCTCATGCCTAAGTCACACATTCCCGTTTCTCATAGCGACTGTGCACGACTGTACACGATTGAGGAGGCTGGTGTGATCGCTATGATACGGGATGAAATGACTGTCTCATCCCTGGACACACCCCGTAAATACACCGTCAGTGGCGCTGCTACAGCGCTTCAGGGGGCGTTCATCCCGCTCCAGTTAGGTTAATACAGCGATATGAGGAGGATTCCATCCCGCTGACAAGACGTCAGCCCCGCTCGAGCTCAGTTCGCATCACATAAGCCCCGACTGAGCCCTGTCGCTTGCGCCGTCTTGAACGGGACACAGTCGGGGCTCATACGGATACATCCTTGTCAGTCGTCCTCATAAAGCTTTCAGAATTGAGCCGCGAATGGGACACGTTCAGCCCGACTGAGCTCCGTACATGCCACGCTAATACCGTTCGCATTAGGTCTGCATTAGGCTTCCATCCCTCTACACTGAGTGCGGTGAATCTCCACGACAGTTTCAAACAGTTCAAAACTGTCGGGACCCTTCCACGCTCCCAGCCATTCATCCACGACTATACAACGCTGATCCAGACCAAGTAACGCATGCACCACGACCAAAGCACGCTTTATCAGGATTATGACAATCGTGCACAATCGCCATGAGAAACGGGAGTGTGTGACTGGGGCTTTAGCGAGGCGAGTCTCCATGGCAACGAACGCTAAACGGCTAACCTGCTCCGGGGCAGGTTAGGTTCCGGATTGAACTTGCGGACTATAAAAACCCCGCCCACTGACCAATGAGCTGACCCGATGGCTGCAGAGGGCCAGCTGCTCTGCAGTAGTAAAATCTGGGGGAGGAATCCCCCCCAGATTTTTTGTGCCACTTTGATTGGTGCTGAAATGAGACTCAGATTTAGAGTCACAACACAGTACATGACACTTGCTACAGGTAGTTAAAGGGAATGAAGAACTCTCATTGCTGTAACAAGATCTTCAATACCAACACTTCTGTTCCATGACAATATTTTATTGCCCATCTTAAAATTGTGACAGGAATTCATGTACGGCTCATGTGGGCTACATATCACACAAAAAAATGTAAACACTATAGGAATGAACAAATGAATAAATTCATCTTGGAATTTGAATTTGACATGGAGGTCATTAGAAGATTCTTAGAACTTGTCTCTTCACAGTGAAGTTCTTCTCTGTCTGGACTCTCCTCAGATAAATCCTGTCAGCCTCGCTCACATCACACCCTCTCATTCCTCCTTTTTGGAGGAAAAGGAGGAATGAGACTGGTCCATGTTCGCGACTGGTCAGATGCCTTATATGTGTGCACGCGCTCATTGCAAAGCTGGATCCACTTATGAGGTTGATAACCAGCGTCGTCAAACCGTTTAGCGAGACCGCTCTCAGTTCAGCTAGGTAGCTCCAAGGCTATCTCGCTAGGCTGAACTTGCTTTGGAGAATAGGACCCTGGGCCACCAGGACACCCGAGACTCACCACAAAAGCTCCAAAAGCTACTGAACCAAGGAACAGCCCTCTGGACCCAAGAGGGCAACAGACCCGCCTCCCCAGCAGCACCAAGGACAACACCCAGGGGTACATGGCGGCAGCTACCAGTAGACAGCACTCGCCCCCACCAACCACCTTCTTTGACCATATGAGGCTTGATCCATAGAATATTTGACGTTCAACTGTACGAAGAAAATTCATGGATGGAACAGTTTCCTGACCATACTCACCACTAAAGAGGGCACTAAGCTGACATGTATATACCAATGGCATGTTATATAGCCTTAAAACAGACTGACTAGACAGACTACCAAGTTTGTTTGTAGTTAGGATCAGTATCCACAATAAGTATGTAGATTCAACATTGGACTGTGAAAAACACAAATACATAAATTTAAAAAATCCCAAGCGGGCAACTGTCAAGGCAAGAACATGAGGTTGACCCATTTATTCTACATAATGCATTGTCCCAAGTTGCATCAGAGATACTGTTTCCAAGTTCTTCAACTCAGTTTGCTGTAATCCTATCGAGCGTCACTTTATTAAATTGTGATACCATTTTATTAGAGATGAGATCTCTATAGTACATGGATATTTGCAGAATGATATTAGTCTAGTTTTAGTCTAGTTAATCTAGTTTTTAAATGTAAATTAGGAAAAGATGGGCTGATGGTATGAACAAAGTGGCAAATCTAAAGAAAGTGGAAAGGTAAGGGTGCTGTAAATTAGACTTGGTGGAGAGTCCATCAAAAGTGGCAGAAGTACCATCACTGAATTAATATAATCCTGCCTGCCACTGGATGAAGACAGTGTCTAATTTAGCAGGGAGAAAGACAAGAGTATTGCAGATGGTGTCAGTTATTGACCACAGGTTTTAATGTTGGACACAAAAGCTCAAACCAGCAGGCAGGAGGAGAAGTTGAACAGTTTTATTTGGGAAAAACAATAACCAAAAGGCTCCAAAAAAACTAAGAAAGGATGTTAGCTGTGGCTCGTGGAGAACACCTGATAAAAGGGAGCAGATAAAAAAGGTAAGTACTTTGTCAGAAACAAGAGTGACTAGAGAAATCTCACTAATCATGAGAACGCCCCTGTACAGGGTAAAAGGCTAAAAAGCCAGACACAGGAGAACACGAGGACGAGACTAGCACCAACCAAGGTTCAGAGTGCATTACTCTCGCGCTGGATTCTTCACAGGAGCCGTCTTAAGTAGGGGAGCTGATGAGATGATGAGAGGCAGGTGTGCAGGTTGCAGAACAGAGAAACTCCACCCCTCTAGCAGGAGCTGAAGGAGAGTCCGAGAGGGAGGGGGAAAGCAGACTGCTGAGGATTCACTGAATCCTCACTGATGAGACTATAAAGAAAGATGTCTGTCAGATTGAAATTCTGTCAGAATTGTTAACAAATTCTTAAGGTGGAAATTACAATCAGACATGAGGAGACTGTTCAGGAGAAAGGGGAACTTTGAGGTAACTAATGCCGGAAGTAAAGATGATATACAGGCTTTAATTTCTGGTTGGCACCAATTGGCATGTGTTCATTGAATCCAATAAAGTATTTTTGTAGGTTTGCTGCTTAGTGATAATACAAGAGTTTTTGGTAAAGCCATGCCCTCCTCTGACTCAGGTAATCCTCTGAGGGTATTCCTTACTAATTCTGGGATGTTTGTTACCCCATAGAAATAAAGGCAACAGTTTCTGAAAAATCTTTCTGAAGGAAGACTGGAATACTCTGACAGAGACATAAAAACCTTGGTAAATTTGAATACATTCTATTTTTCCTGCTAGAGATACTATATGTTTAGAACACACCACTCGAAAGGTCATATTTAAGATTATTAAACTGGGAAGTAAAATTTATGCTGCGTTCCATTAACCTCGGAACTTGGAACTGGGAACTCGGAGTGACGTCATCTCTGACTTATCTGCGTTCCAGCTGAAGTCAGAAAAAAACGTGCCGATCTACCAGGCTATTGTTAGCCTGCGTTGTTGCATGAAGAATGTGATTATCACTATGGCAGCATTTTTGTAAATATAAGTCTAACAGTACTGTGTATACAGCTGATATTGAGCGACACACCCCAGTCAGAAGTGCAAATAAATGGATAGGAGTTTAATAAATGTTTACACTGGGGGCAGCCATTTTCGATTGTCAACTCAGGGGTGGCGAGGTTCCCCCGAGTTCCCAGTAGGAAATTCCGACTTCCAACTACAACTGGAACGTACTATTAGTCATACAGACCAGAGAATGAATGGCTAACATTAATTCCCAAATATTTTAATCCTCTGGAGTGAGATGAGCAAAACTGTTTCTGCAATTTGGAGGGCCAACTTATTGATTGGAAAGCACTCACTCTTTAAAAAGTTTAGTTTATATCCTGAAAATGTGCAAAATCTGGATATATATTCCCAGTGTCAGAGGCAGATGACATTGGGTCTGACATGTAAACCAATAACTTAACTGCATATAAGGACACTATATGTTCTGTTTTCTGTAGGTATCCTTAATGCATTTTAGGTTTACGGCGTAATGGAGAGAGGTTCAATAGCTAAACGGAAGAGATGTAGGCATAGCTACGGGAACTTATTTTCAACAGGGGGTGCTAAAAATCATCAGAAGGGGGTGGGGCAGGGATTAGGCAGGATTGATGCTGACTGTGCATAACCTATATATAACTACAGAAAACACTGTCTAATTAAATGCCTAATGAGTTGCTGCTAAGGGACAGAGACACCCACACAGGCACAGGTGCCAGGCCTAACGTTATGAGTGTGTGTGGGCGCAGGTGATGAGATCTGCTCTTGCGCTGACCATCAACAATACATTAAAATCAGCACACAAATGCAGACTGCTCAGCGGCGTCATAAAAAAGACACATGATGAACAGGAATGATGACATAACATGATATGGTTTAAAGGGATAGTTCATTGTTTTTGAAGTGGGGCTGTATGAGCTCCATATAGCCACTAAGTACATTAGATGCAGTAGAAAGTTCTCTCCTTTCCCTCAGTAAGCCACAGTCTGTAAGAGTCTGTGACGCAGAACCAGCCACAAACAGCGAAGTATCGTGCCAAGAACAAAGGGTATTTTCTCTGCTTATATGAAATCCAATCAAAAAGTAATGCCACAGTTTAAGAGTACGCTGCACATGTATGTTTTTTAGTACATTAACTTTTTTGAAATATATAATTTATCCGGACCTAACTGACTCACCTCACGTATTCACGTATATTGCGCCCAGCTCTGCTGCGTAAAGGCTGGTTCAGAATGTGAATAAACTCTTTTGCCACATTCCAATGACCCAGAACCTCTAATTCGCTCACTCGCATTGGTAGGTGCTGCTTTTCCTTGAAAGCTCTGAGTAAACACAGCCTGTCTCTAAAGTCATTCAAGCTCATTGCAACTAAAGAATAGGCACTAAATAATAAACAGGCCACGCCCACTTTCACAGATTAACATGTAACTCAAGACTTTAATTCATAGTGGCCCCCAGAACATGTAACCAAATTTGGTGAAATTATAACCAATGGTCCTTGAGGTATGCACATGTGGTGTTTAAAGTGCCGCCTAATGGTTCAGCTAAAAACCCCTGTCAAAGCTCCTGTGAACCTACACACCAAATTTGGTGATGATTGGGCAAAGAGTGTTGAAATTATCACCAGTCAGTTTTTAAGCTCTATCGAACATCAAGCATGTTTTGGTGTGTGGTGGCCACGTTTTTCAATCAATCAGACTCATCTATGATAGAAAGTTAATGGGTTGTCCCCTCTGTCCATGTACTGAAGTCGGTGCTGATTGAGGCAATTTTTGTCGGTCCTATTCATTTCATTGTTTTACAACATTATGCAAATCGACAAAAATCCATAACAGCAATTGTGATAGTGAGGCATGGGTGAGTCAGCTGCAGGGGAGAGAGGTGTAGGGGAATGGTGTATGGAAGCAGCGTCAGGTTAAGTGACGCAAATGTCCACTGATTACACTCTTTGTTCCCCCGACAGTAGCATGCTGGAGCTGGCAATTCACTCAAGGCACTTGGACAGCGAGAAACTCCTCCTCGCTGGAGAAGATTTATGTTAGGTTGGTTTAAAGCGGAAAGGATCCTGTTGAGCGATGGGCATGCTGGAGACTGTTTATGTTCATTGTTAAAATGCCATGAGGGGATAAAGTCTGTTTGTCTGTGCCATCTGACGGTGTGATTATTGTGCTGAGCAGACCCTGCCTACAGCAGTTTACAGGCTTCGAAAGGGTTTTTTTGTATAGGAATGTCAGCCGATATCATGTTCTGACAATTCAACCCTTTAGCTGTTGTTGTTTTGAGAGAAGTACCTTTAAAATTTTGCACTTTGCTCAGTGTTATAGAGCTTGCATTCCACCCAAAATTTTATTTGCTGCATTTAGACATCATTTGTAATTGACCTGCCAAGTTTTGTTTCCATAGGTCATTCCAGCTCTCCACAAATGAAGAAAAGTCAATATACATTAAGCCCCGCCCACTGCAAGGATATTTTAGTTCATGCAGCTACATTTTTCAGGCAATCATGCTCATTTATAATAAATAGAATGTCTCAGTCCCCCAATGCGATATGCCAACAGTGGTGTTGATTGAATTTATATTTCACTTTTTATTCATTTTACTGTTTTTCACATTATGCATATTAGCCAAAAATCAGTCATAACAGCACTGGTGATGCTAGTGGCTTTTTTGCCGAAGTATATCAGGTGAAGGTGTGTGTGACCTTTAAAGTCGACATGATTTACAGTGTGGAGGACAGAGCCTTTAAAGTTGGCACTCTATGTTATAGCGCCGCCTTTTAGCCAATTTTGATGAAATTTTTAGTCCAAAATTCAGAAATCATTTATTGTTGACCTGCTAATTTTTGTGTCTCTAAGGCATTTCAGCTGACTAAAAATGCAGAAAAGATACTTAAAGAGACTGTGAGGAGTTTTTAAGTAATTACAAAAAAGTCTCCCTTTTAGATATATGCCTGATCGAAATACACACTTATCGATGAGTTTTATAGCATCTAAATAGGTTATCTATAAATGCTGTTCTTTAGCCTCCTGGTTGGGTCGGACAGGGCTGGACTGGCCTGGATACTCAACTTCAGGGACAAGACAATTAAAGCTAGAGCAAATTTATATTATTTTATTATTTATATTACACGACTGAGAGCGCCGGGCTGTAAGTAGCAATATATAGCCGTCTACAACTACGATAATAACTTTTCCCCCGCATTGCTTGGAGTCACACATCAAAAACTACCGCTACGTAACTAGAAAGAGATACATTACCTCGTGGCTTTGCATCCTGTAAGTTGTTGAAAAAAGAAGTTGTAAAGCAATGAAGAGTTCCGACAAAGATCCATGCTGCATTCACCACAACAAACAAACACATTTGGCTTCACGTCTCCGGTGCGTTCAAGTTGTAGTCAGAAGTAGGAATTTTGAGCTCCGAGTGGGAAACTAAAACTGGAACGTCCCCCGAAGTCTGAATTTCCTACTGGGAACTCGGTGAAACCTCGCCACCCCTGAGTTGACAATGGAAGATGGATGCCCCCCGTGTGAACAGTTATTTAGCTCCTGTAATAATCCATTTATTTGCACTTCTGACTGGGGTGTGTCGCTCTAGATCAGCTGTATACATCGTATTGTTAGATTTATATTTACAAAAATGCTGCCATAGTGATAATCACATTCTTCATACAACAACGCAGGGCGTGCTAACAACAGCTAACAATAGCCTGGTAGATCGGCATGTTTTTTTCTGACTTCAACTGGAACGCCGATAAGTCAGAGATGATGTCACTCCCATTTCCGAGGTTACAGGAACGCAGCATTACACCGGCGATAAATTCTCCTCATAGCACCTTTAATGATAAACAGGCCTCGCCCAATTTGACCAATAAATATGTATCTCAAGCTTTTTGCTAAGACTGTCCCCTAGAACATGCAAACCAAATTTAGGGAAATTCCAACGAATGGTCCTTGAAATTAAACAATTTTAATGATAATCACTTCAATGAACAACCTGAGCAATGCACATACAGGTCTACTAAGAATAGCTATTAAAAAAAAACATTCACACTCTAAGCAGACATGAGTTGAGAGGGGAAAGGATTATGAATATATACATCTAAATAAATAATAAAATAAAATCATTTTTTTTGTTAGGTCTGTCATGAGTAGTTCCTATAATTCTAAAGCATATTTTGATTTCATCAGTTTGAGAGATTTAGTGTGACATTTGAATTCATGGTAATGATTTAAAGGGTGGAGTTGTCAAGAATTTTGCTCATTAAATATGAACCATCTGAACTAGGGAATACATGAACAAAATTTACTCCTGCGAAGATGCAACATAAATGTTTTTTCCTGTTTGGGTGTGAACACAGCTTTAGATGGCAGTCACTGCATGTTTAACAAACTGAATCTAAAGAATTTGAGACTAATGTCAAGACTCTGCTGATGATTTATCAACAATACTTAAAAGTTTATTTTCATGGGGTTTTACATGTAAAAAAAAAAAAAAAAAAAGAATTTTGGTGTATAGTTGCACTTCTACAGTCCTGTTCTGAATGTTGCTGTCTCCGAACAGCCTGAAGGTGGCGTCACTCTCCGTCATATAAAACCAGGTCTCATGTGCCCCAGTGTATGTTACAATAATCAGCTGCTTATTTGTTATGGGAAACTGTCTGTGAAGAATAACAGGTTGTGTTTGTATGATTTTACGGTCAAGTACACCAACACACAATACACAACTAAACACTCATGGACAACTACACACTCATAATACATAAGGTTGAGTTGGTTGAGTTCAAGTTTGGGGAGTGAAGATTCAGTTAGTGTCTGGTCAAAGTTCTGTTTGTTGCCTCTTCTCTGATAAAGACTTTTGAACTTTACAGGCTGAGGTCACGCTGATCGATGAACATATACACACTTGGTTGTTGTTTTGTGTGTTTGTGAAGTGTGTGCTATTGCTGTAACACATGTGAGCAGTGGGTGATGACGACCATCTGGATTCCTTATGGAAACTTTCTGTTTTCCATGACGTCTGTGTATTTGGGTGCTGTTGTGCACATACATACATGTTTACCAGTCAAACAAGGGACTCCAACCTAAAGTGGTCATTTAAGGACGTCCGTTTGTGGTTGTTAAAAAAATCTGAAAATTAATTTAAAATGCAGTAAAACAACTAATGTGTTTTTGAGATGATTCTCCTTACACACACATTCATGTTTACTCCAAACACAAATGACTCTAACAGATTAAGAGGACATCTGCTTGTTTGTGTTGAAATCCAAGAACTGAATGAAAAAGTCACCTTAAGAGCCTTCAGCATATTAAAACATTAAATTATTTTGAATGTCCTGCTCACACTATCAGCTTCAACATTTAGTGTCTTTAGTTCTCAAACACTTATTGAGTGTTGTTTAAAGGAAATATTATATAACAGTGGTACACAACCCCTTGTCCTAGCTTTCTCAAATTGTGTTGCAGGTGTCAAATTTAAAATGAGTGAATATTTGTGAAAAGAACAATGAAGGTTGTTAGCTTGAACATGGGATATCTCGTCTTTGTTGTGTTTTTGAACAAAATATCATTACTCTCGGGCCCAAACCTCCTATCTCCAGAATTATTACTTCATAGCAGTTTAAAATAAAAATGTCCTTTCAATAAATTAAGAATTACTGTATTGTCCTTATAATAAATGTGTTTTGTACTCTAATTTTGTTAAAAGGAACAAACTATTTTCATAAGCAACAGGTCCTGAAATCCTTTGACTGTATGGTTGGGCCATAATTATGCATAAATCATGTAGTTTGAACCTGGCACAAGATACGAACCTGCTACCCTTCATCTCCACAGGATGATGAGAGCTCTCCAGGAGACATTTTTAACTTAACTTTTCTGATTAAATTATCAGTTTGAGCTGCATGGTGTTTCCATCCCATTTTCAGACAACAGGAGGTCACTTATCTTTATATTCTGCTAAACACATACAAGTGTGCTAAACACATTTACACAGATGCAGTAAAGGTTTATTTACATGAGTTTATTCTTTATAAAAGAAACACATTTCATCAAAGTGTTAGTACAAAATAAAGAGGGAATCTTAGTTAACACGGTGTGAGATTAGAGAAAGACAGTGCACTTGGTAACAGTAAAATTCACACAAATCCTTTCCACTTCATCAGAAACATGAAACAATCATGGACCAAGAGGCAGATAGGGAGCACTCGTGAGCCTTAATGTGCATTTCCCTGCTAAGCTGCATAGCCTGTCATTTAGTTAATCACATTTTAATCACAGTTCACTCAGAAACACATAATACAAAGTCATGTGAGCCATTTTTTGGTAACTTTTTTGGTGTTGCCAAAATTTTCATGAGCTTGGTGTGCAATTTTTTTTTACCTCTATGTTGTTTTTACTGTTCAATAAGTTTTGAAATGATTTTATTCATAAAATATAACTCTGTTTTTCTTAAATCCCATTCACACTTGCAAAAAATACTTGATTTATCCAGACATTACTGTCACGGTTTTTTACCCAGACATCACTTGGGTAATTTTCCTGGCATCCCCTCTAGTATTTTATCTGCATGAAGTCTGGGTGAGCCGAAGTGTGAATGCATCTCATCGAGGGAATTCACTTTTACTGTATAATTTTGACATCGTGTCCTACCTATCAACAACCCCCCTTCCCCATTCCGCCACTCTTCCTCTGTCGTGAAGGACATATTCCCTGCTGAAAAGAGCAGGTGTAGACAACCGTGTCAGTGAATTACTCTGGCGGGCTACTCTGACGTTATGCTGACAATATGAGGACTGTGTGAAAAGGGCTTTACAACCTGAATAAAAATTCCCTGACCTGCTGGGAGGGTCCAGTGTGAACAAGCAGGCCAGGGAATGTTCTGAGTAAGTAATGCTTCCATTTTATGGGAAATTTCAGAGCTGCATGTGTGAAAAAAAGGGCTTTACATTCACTCCTGACCTGTCTGTATTGTTAGTGTGAAGTGTTTAAATAATTGGACATTCATGAAAAAACACGTAAACATGTGCTTGTCACTCAGCTCCCCCTCGCACACACGAACAGATAGACACGTAGAAAACATTGATTAGACCATTAGATGATTGGTGATGGGTTTGATTGTTCAATCAGAGATCAGTTCAGGTCGGGGGGTATCAGTGATGTGGGTGTGGAGCAATTGGCCTGAAGGAGAGACTGGAAAAAATAAAGAAAATCAGCATTAGAGGTACACTATGAAAAGCATATTCAGATCCATAAGTAGTTAAAGTTTGAGTTATGAAGCAAGGAACATAAAATAAATGTATAATTTTGATGCACTCACAGAAATGAATGAATGCTTTACTTCGGTTTAAAAACAAAACAATAAAAACATTGTTTAAACCAAAAAAGAAAACAGACAGCAGCCGAAAAGGAATATGCTGAAGCCCCAAGGCTTATTGTAGCCCACCTTGTTCCACCATAGGATTATTTAAATAATTCATAGTAAACATCAGTACTTGTACATTATTTCAAAACACATGATGGCTTAAACTGAAAAATCAAATTCAATCAAATTTCATTGTAACCTTTGATAATTTTGGATTTTAAAGTCTTTTTAAAGACTAACATAGACACATCTTTATTTCATTGTTTTGTTCATTTCATAACTTTACACCAGAAACTGACACACATCTGTATTTGAGATTAGTTCTGACTTTGTGAGTGAAGACCTGACTGAAAAAGACGTTCTTTGGTGCACAAGCAGTCATTCTTAAGCAATCAGGTGATAAATGGTTCATTCAAATGATTAAATTCACGATTTATTTGCATTTTTTTAACTGAAAAGTGACACAAAGAATCATTCACCAGCTCTCTCCTTGTTTGTACAACTTGTGATTCTAGTGTCATTAGCCTCTGCCCCTCAAGCATCTCTATTGAACATGAGAATTTACCAAAATGTAATGTTTTTTTTGTTTTAATCCAGAGATATAATTGCCATAACTATGCAAGCAATTGACACCTCATGAAGGTCAGTATTGTTGAAATGAAGTGCAGATGACATCGATGATGAGGCAGGACCACTGGTCTTTTTTCTTGGTTTTGTCAAACTCTAGCAGCAGGTAATTAGCCAGAGTCTCCGTCTGTATGCCCTTTGGTGGTAAAGTCTTCCAGGCTAGTATATGAACAAAATCGCAAATGCAAAGAAGAACAAACCGCAGGTTTTTATCCAGCCTTGAAACACTCCTGAACTTCATGAGATAACCACAGCTGAATCTGTGGACCTGAGTAGATTTAACCGTGTTAGTAACTTACAGTGTACTGTGCAAAGTTTCGTCTCTGCCTGAAGAGGAGGAAACAAACGACAGACGACACCACCATCTGAGCCAGCGTGAAGACGAGGAGAGAGGCCTTTACTCCTCTGCTCATCTTCTGTGATACACAAAAAGACAGACAACATACATTATCTTCCATGATCAATCAATCAAAACGACAAATGGAGGGAGAAACTTGAAAAAAAATTACTTGTTTATTGTAGAAAATCCAATGAAACACATTGATGGTTTTTGTGACTGCCCTTGGGGACACATTCAAAGTTTCTGCAATTTTTTAGGTTGACTGACCTTCATTTCTTAAAGTATTGATGGCCACTTGTTTCTCTTAACTTCGCTGATTGGTTTTTGCCATAATATTAATTGTAACAGTTGTCTAACAGGGCTGTCGACTGTGCATCAGCCTGACTACTGAACATCACAAATGATGGTCCCAACCCCATTTATAACCAAGAAATTCCATTAATTAACCCTGGCAAGGCATAACTGAGAAGTGAAAACTGTTTCAGGTGACTACCTGTTGAAGCTCATAAAGAGAATGACAAAAGTCTGCAAAGCAGTAATCAGAGCAAAGGGTGGTTACTTTGAAGAAACTAGAATACAAGGCATGTTTTCATTTATTTCACACTTTGTTGTTAAGTAGCCTACACAATTCCACATGTGTTCATTCATAGTTTTGGTACCTTCAGTGAGAATCTACAATGTAAATAGTGATGAAAATAAAGAAAACACATTGAATGAGAAGGCGTGTCCAAACTTTTGGCCTGTACTGTATAATAGGACACAGCATGTCACAAGTTGTGTATCAAACCTACAGTTTGAGAAAACGCATGACTGTCTGATCCTCTCATTGCAACAATGTCAATGTGACATGTTCAGTGCGAGTCCGTCACTGAATTTACTGTGTTCTGACTGAACAGGAGTCAGGCCATGTAAACACACACCTCCCCTTGTTTTAACAGATCCAGTTTCTAAAACACATCAGGATTAGCAGAGTAAAAAAAATGACAAAAACTGAATTAAGTACAAAATAAAACAACAACAAAACATCTTTTGAGCTATTACTTCACAGGCTGTTTGATATTTCTTATAGTTGTTATATTATTATTGCTATAGTTGCATTGTCATGTTAAACTACTGTCTGTGATTTTGAAGGCATAACTTCCACTTGTACTGTCAGTCACATCCACAGAAAGTCTGAATCGGCCAACTTAACTGACTGGCGCCTGTTTGAGGGGAAGTCCAGTATCTGGTTAGAGAGCGGTACTGATGCCTTCAAACCAGCTTCATGGGAAATTGTGTTGAATGCTGAGTTGAAATCAACAAACAGCATTCTGTAAGAGTTTCTTTTCTCAAAGTGAGTGAAGATTAAGTTCAGGGCAGTGGAGATGGCATCTGTGGCTCTGTTGGTTCTAAATGCAAACCCTTAAGTGTCCAGACTGGCAGGGATGTTGTTTTCTTTATGTGCTGAAGAATCAGTTTCTCAAAGCACTTCATCAGGATGGGAGTAAGTGCCACAGGGTGGTAGTCACTAAGATCAGGCACTACAGACTTTTAGGCACAGGGATGATGAAGACTGTCTTCACACAGTTAGGAGCGCTCTCCTGTGACAGTGATATTTAAAAAAAATACCCTCTTAATGGACAACAGGGAAGGGGCCATGATAGGTCAACTGTAGAAGATAAGCCGAGCTCAAAAGCACAAACAAACTGCACTCCCTGGAACGTCCAAGCATGCTGATTGGCTGATCCGGAGCATCTTCAGAGCCTTTATCAGAGCTGAAGTATGTGAAAATATGCCAGTATAAAAGGCTAAAATTCTGATTGGAGCACTCCTCACTGAAGCAACATTTTTCTCACACCCACATCATTCCTGGGAATAATTCTCACAGGAAGAAACAACGATGAAGAAAACTGACAGAGAACTGTATAAAGAACAAGCGTCTCCTTCCTGTCCTCTCCCTCAGACACATGAAAACATTCACTCTGCACCTACATCTGACTTTTATTTCCAGCACAGCTCCTTCATCGTGAGTTTCTTTTTACATTACAACATAAATCTCCTCAGCACAAAGAGCACACGCTCTGTCTGTCTGCATTGTGATGAAATATTTTCTGTTCCCTAAAACAGCAGCTTCAGGAAGTCAAACCGTTAGAATGATGGTCAGAGTCAGCACTTTATTTGCACAGTGTGGGATTTTATCATGGGGATATTTTTTCCTGCAGCTCGGTGCAGAGATGCATGAATCTGATGCATGAATCCTTTGTGCACATTTTAGGCACTTTTCATTCTTTATCTTTTGCTAATTTTCTTCCTGAAAATTGAATTAATTTTACAAGATTGTGTTAATTTATTTGGTCTTATTTCTGCATCGTTCTAGGCTTTTGTCTTTGAAATTGATCATTTTAACTTGTTTTTAAAGCTACCTTATGATAACCACTGTTTTGTTCTGTGGGGTATGAGTGTGAGTATTTGAAACAGCACAAACCTTGATCATGAAAAAAAGTCTGTATTGATACTAATTACCAACGGATCAAAACTGTAATGATCCAAAATAAAATAATAATCTACTTTGCATGTTGCACGCTCAAATTAATTCATTTTGGATTTTTTTTGCATGAAAACATGGTGGCATCATGACAAAAAAGTTGCATTTAGAGGGTTTAAATATTAAAAATATGAATATTTAATGAGTTTGTTTTGGAATGATGTTGATTCAGATTCAACCTAAAAAACTGAACATTTTCATAGCTGAATATGTTTTATAGCTGCCTTTCAGAAATGCATGTTCTGTGCAGAGCAGTATGAGTGTGTGTATTTGACAGTGCACAGAAAATTATAATGCATAAAAATGTGTGTTGTTGCGCAGCAACAAACATATTCCATGATGCAAAAATTTAATAATTATTTTTTTCTGTTTTTTTTTGTTTTTTTTCCTGCAGACAAGTTCATGGTGCCATTATAACAAAAACCTCTAAAAGTTTAAAATCATATAACAAAAATTGATTTTGGAAAGGATAGTTAAGTGTTTCTAAAGTGGGGTTGTATTATTAATAACAAAAAATAATAGAATATTTTTTTTTTTTTATAACTCAAGTTTTTTATTTGATGCATGACAGTTAATATGGTATTACATAATTACATTGATATTGAGCAGGGCCCTCATATACAGATATAAAATAAGTGGTGTCAACAATATTACATAATCTTACACAAAAGGTATGGAAGTGTTTACTGGTAGGTAAAGGTTAATAAATAAATTCATAAATAATAGATGATAATAATGATAAATAACTAGCTCATGAGTAGATAAAATAGTATGGATATTTAGGTTAAATACATTAGTTCATAAATCCATTATTTTATTTAGTACAACAAAATATCATACAAACTAACTCAACTGTCATCTTCTTGATTGACAGTAATATAGGACCAGAATGATTCCCAAATTGATGCTGTAGTACCATCCCTGTTGTTTACCTTATAAAGCACACATTCATACGAAGCTGTCTTTATCATCAAATTTACCCATTCTTTTAACTGTGGGGTTCCGGGGTCTTTCCAGTGTTTGAGAATAGTCCTAGCAGCCACTGAGACCCCGACCATTATAACGGAGAATTTATCTTTTGATAGATCACTTATCTGACCTTTATCACCCAGTAAACACAACTTTGGACAGAGTGGTACAGTTCTTTTTAACCAATCACTTAAACATTGCATAACAATCGTCCAGAGGCGTTGGATAACTGGGCATTCCCACAGACAATGTATCAAAGTACCGTTATCATTTTGACATTTCCAGCACAGTTTGTTGTTCATAAGGCCTAATCTATTTAGTCTCACAGGGGTCCAATAATATCTTTGTATGATCTTATATTGTGTGAGTTTGCATTTACATTCTTTTACAAATTTTCCACATTGCGAAATAATTTCTGCCCATTCCTTGTTCCCAAAGACAACCCCAATGTCCTTTTCCCATAACATCTTCAAACTTCTAAGATCATTACTAAGTGTCAAGTTCATTCTTCTGTATAATATCGTAGCTTTGTGATGGTGAGATGGTAAAACAAGGTACTCCAGAATAGGGTTGTCTTCAGCTTTCCAGTGTAGTGATGTAATACAGTTCCTTATTTGAAGATATTTCCAGAAATGTTCTTTTCCTTTTAGGTGATATTTTCTTAATACAACATTAAATGGCATTAACACTCCACCCTCATACAAATTATCCAAAGTTCTTATTCCACAATTGTGCCAGCTCTTCCAATAAATTGGTCTTTTACCAACACAAATCACAGGATTTTGCCACAGGGAAGAATACGACTGCTTACAGTGGGACAGTTTAAGCATTTTGTGTATCTTTATCCAAACTTCTCTAGAATGAAGCATAATTGGGTTGGTAGTCTTACATGAGCGTTGAGAGGAACTCTATGGGTGTAAATGGAAAGGCCAAGGATTTTTCTATAACTGCCCAGTCTAAATTTTGTTGTCCATAATAATTCAATTTTTAATGTATGAACTTTTCAGAAAAATAAAGTGTATCTGGAACTTGGAATACATGGAACATGAGTAATACCTGATGTGAGTAGGTTAGTTCAGGATAAACTCTATTTTTCCAAAAAGTTAATGTGCTCAATGAAATCTAAGTATAAAATTAGATACTCTTAAACTGTGATATTATTTTTTTGATGGAAGTTCTTGTAGGCTGAGAAAAAACCCTTTTTATTTGGTTCAATACTTCCCTGTTTGTGGCTGGTTCTGCGTAACAGACTCTTACAGAATGTGGTTTACTGAGGGAGAGCAGAAAAATTTCTACTTCATCTAATGTACTTTGTGGCCATAAGGAGCTCATACAACCTCACTCCAAAATACTGAACTATCCCTTTAATGACTACAGACTTTTTTTGGTTTAAAAAACAAACCTAAACACATGGAAATATTTGCTTTGGACTGAGATTGGTTGACAAATTCAAGTCCAAGAATGTTTATTGTTATCAAATGAAAAGCACATTTTTGTGACACCATGTTACATCGCGCAACAAATAAAAATAAAAAACAGTGTTCCTGCTAATTGTTGACATCCCAGGATGTCATAATCAAAAACAAATAATCTGATTTACATGTAATATGTTGAAAACATACACTTCTTTTTGTCTTATTTCTTTTTGTGTAAAAACATGGTGTCATCATGACAAAAAGCTGGAATCTAAGGGTTTAAATAATTAGAATTAATGAACATTTGATGCATTTGCTCTGGACCGAGGCTGGTTGGCAAATTAGGCCTAAAAAAGTTGGAAATAACATCAATGTAGAATATTTTTAAGCTACCTTATGAAAAGAGCTTACATGTTTCCAAAACTTCACGGCAGTTTTTCACATGTAATATTTTGAAGTGTCTGTGTCTCCATGATATCGTGCTCGCACTCACCATGGTGTAGTACTTTGGGCTGCAGGAGCTGTGTTGTGACTTCACGCAGGATGGCTCCACATTTCTCTCCATGTCGACAGAGTAAATGATCACAGCAACCAAGGACAGCACTGTGGAGATGACGCTGACCAGCAAACACACGTGGAGCTACAACAGGAGAAACAAAATGTGGAATAGAGAAAATAACAGAGCAGTAAAGGAGAAAACACACAAATATTCAGAAATCCAAAAATAACAAACACAAGAACTCACTGGCCACTTTATCAGGGGCACGTGTTCAACTGCTTGTTAGTGCAAATAGCTAATCAGACAATCACATGACTGCAACTCAATGTATTTATGCATGTAGACATGGTCAAGAAGATCTACTGAATTGAAATGGAACATCAGGATGAAGGGGAAAGGAGATTTAAGAGACTTTCATGTGGCATGGTTGTTGGTGCAAGAAACTGCTGCTCTTTTGGGATTTTCATTCAAACCATTTGGTTTATAGAGAATGGTCCATAAAAGAGGGAATATCCAGTGAGCAGCAGTTCACTGACAGAAAATGCTTGAATGATGTGAGAGGTCAGAGGGGAATGACTAAAGTGGGTCAAGGTGATAGAATTTCAGTTCTGAACACACATGTCCAATCTTGAAGCAGATGAGCTACAGCAGTGGAAAACCTCACATGGTGCCACCTCTGTCAGCTATGAATGGGAAACTTAGGCTACAGTTGACACAGCTCAACAATACAGGACAATACCAGATTGTCAAGATGTTTCCTGGTCTGATGAGTCTGATGATTTCTGCTCCACTTTCAGATGGAGTTGGACTTCAGTGTGAACATCATGAGAGCTGGATCAGTGGGGACATCTTCTTGGCACACTTTGGGCCGCTTGGTACCAACTGTGCTTGGTTTAAACCCCACAGTCTATCTGAGTGTTGTTGTGGACCATCTTCTGCTGGAAACTTCCAGCAGGACAGCACTTCATGTCTCAAAGCTCAAATCATCTCAAACTGGTTTCTTGAACATGACTTGAGCTCACTGGCCTCCACAGTCACCTGATCTCAAACCAATAGAGCACCTTCATAGATCATGGATGTGCAGCTGACAAAGCTGTGGCAACTGTGTAATTCTATCTTGTCAGTATGGACCAACATCTCTGAGGGACCTTGTGGACTTTATGCTATGAAGCATTATAGAAGATACACGCAAGGTGTGCCCAGTGAAATGGCCAGGTAGTTTACCTTATCAATACTGGAGAAAACTAACACGCAGCTAAAATACAAACATCATATTAACATCTGAAAGGACAGAGAATGAATTGAACTCACATGTCTGATGTTGCTGTGTTTGTCCAGCATAATGGCCGTCACTCCTGCTGCAACGAACTGCAAGGTGGAGGGACGACAGAAGCAGAATCCAATTTATTTATTTATTTATTTTAATTTTTTTTTTTTTGCTGCTTTGGTGAATTTTAACATAAACTAACATATAATGAAATAATAGCAATAATAGCCTGTTGTCCCACACAACCCACCTCTGACATTGTTGGGTGAGTTGTGTTAACAAATGTGGAAAGTGTCTTCTCTCGCACTCTTAACAAATCCATTTTAAAAAAATCCTGGATCCGTTTTAGTATCACCACCAAAATCGTATCACTTCTTCCTTGTGCCATGACCAATGTTCCCTGAAAATATTATAACTCATTCATAATTTTCCTAGTAATTTTGCTAAAATGACATTTCAGCGGTAAAAAGCTGCCAGACTCCCTCTAGATTTGTTGCTCTCAGCTCTTTGTTCACACTGACAGGACCTTGCACAGACAAACTTGGTTCAGGGCCCATTTACACATAATGAGAACGGCCAAAAACACAGAGTTTTCATTGCATTTGCGCCATCTGTTCACACGAGAACGGTGCCTGGAGTGACTGTATCTGTAAACGTTTGAAACCAAATCCAGGGTAAAAAGTTTTGAAAATGTTTTTATCTTCATGTAAACAGTGATCCCAATTGTAAAAGAAAAAGTGATGGGTGGTGCAAGTGCAGTACTCTTTCAGATAAACGTATTGTATACGCACACAGGAACAACAACAGCTAACAACACGTTGCTGACCGTGCTCAATTTGCTATCGGTCCCCCAACAAAATGTGAATTTTCTGCATCAATACTCTGACCAGCAGTGACGCAATTGTTATGTTTGCCATGGACTCTACAAACTTACATTGCCAACTTCTGGTCTTGCATGCACGCTACCGTCTTTTCAGTTGTTCCTGCAGGTCCATGTGAAAGCGCAATGTTATCATACTATCCCCAAGTTGTTGAGTAAATAAGCCCCAAGTGTGGCTTCTCTCTGGGTACTCCAGCTTCCTCCCACAGACCAAAAACATGCTCATTAGATGTGAGCATGAACTGCTGGAGACCAGGGTTTGCGCACCTCTCGCCCAATGTCAGCTGGGATAGGCTCCAGCCCCCCGCGACCCCGATAAGGGATAAGCAGTTCAGTCACTTTTAAAAACTCCCTTTAATAGACTTCTTAAAGTCTTATTTCTGTTTTATGGCGTTTTTACCCTTTGCTCTTACCATTTTTAAATAAATAAAACACAGTAAAATGTATAACAGCATGTCCACTTCAAGGCTTCCGAACAGTAACTTTTGCCACTCCCTATTTTGTGTTACCAACTCACCAGTTGACACTCTCAGATGTACAGATGTGAGGAACGTGTGGAAAGACAAGCTTTAAAACCATTAAAAGAAGGAACTGACCGTCAGGCCGCTCCACCAGGGCACTCCAAGGTGCACCACCTCAGTGACCTCAGTGACGTGAAGAGGGATGGAGTAAGACATGACCATCAGCCCCAGCATCACCTGGCTCACCTGAAAGAATAAAACATACATGAACAAAAACATCAAGGGTGGGGGTGTTGACTCTACTCTTTTAGCTGTTTAAGAGGTTTATTCTGCCATCGCTGAGGTTGGAGGTGTTATGCTTAGCACTGTCCATCCGTACTATCAGATGCTCTTGTTCACTACACCCTGTTTTAAAAAGTATCCTCGACATGGTACGCAGCACGTAGTTTATCTCGTGATAAGAGTAGAGCTGGGCAAAAAATCAATAAAATCGATTAATTCAAATTATCTTCTGCAGAAGATTTAAAAAATGAAAAATCAAGATTTTTTTTCTTGCCTTAGTCCAATTGTAAGTAGCTGCAACTTTTGAAAGAAAATTACAGTTTTCATGATGGTCAGCCTTGTAGGGTTTGCACAAGCACTTTTATAGGTTTGTATTTGTTATTTAAGTAGATTAAATATTGATTAGAAAGTTTCATGCTAATACTGTAAAAATACTTCAGCCTTTTAGTGTTTATGTAGACAAACCTGCCTACATTTATACTACATAATCAACCTTTTATGACCCAGACTTTGACTTTAAGGGGGAAACATTTAGACAACATAAAGGCAAAACTTGATTTGTTTAATTTTTTTGTCACTGGGAGTTTTGTTTCTTTTAGGGAGGGAAAAATCGATTAAAATCGTAAATCGAGTGTTGTGGAAAAATATAGGGGATTTTACTTCTAGGCCATATCACCCAGCCCTACTTAAGAGACAGCTTAAAGGGGCAGCTCTGTTTTTGTTTTTTGTTTTTTTTTTTAAGTGGGTGAGCTAGAGGCCCATGGCACTCAGAATATGAGTGCAAATAAAGGATTTGAGAGCTTTGTCCCTGGGAGGTGGGGGAGATTTTGGGTTGAAAGTTTCAATATTTTCAAATAAGATCTTAATCCTGACATGTAAGGAAGATATGGCTTTGAATCAGTCTAGTGAGATTTTTTGTCTTAAACTTGGACAAATACTCTCACCTAGACCTTAGGTTTTCAGTGTATCATGGCTAAGGTAGCTGGAAAGACCCGGCTCTATGGTTCAGAGGGAAGAGGTGATGGTAAAGAGAGAGGGCAGAACATCATCACAGTTTTTGAGAAGAGCATAGATGTAAAAGCAAAGCACTGAAGCTTCCAAAGAATCCACTAAATTTCCTGTGTGGTTTCTTAGTAGTTCTTGTTTTTGGTCCCTGGTTTTGACTCACCCCCAGACTTTTTGGTTCTCCTTTCTGAATGGAAGCCTGCAGAGCCTGCTGTCTGTCCGAAAGCTTCACGATGTTCACATCCTCCAGCACCTGCACTGTCAGATCTCTGGTGACTGCCACTGCCATCACCTATAGGGGAGCAACATGATGAGCTTAATGCAACAATCATACAAAACAATCATAATCAAGAGACTAGAAAGCACTCAGAAAGCGCAAACCTCAACTAAGGCAGCTCATATATTGCTATTGCACCTACACACATGGACAAAATTGTTGGTTCCCCCTCCGTTAAAGACAGAAAAACCCACAATGGTCACTGAAATAATTTTAAACTAAAAAAAAAACAATAACAAAAAAAGATTTACTGAAAACTAACTAATTAAAATCAGACATTGCTTTTGAATTGTGATTCAACAGAATCATTTGAAAAAAAAAAAAAAACTGGCCTGGACAAAAATGATGGTACCCCCTAGACAAGATTGAAAATGATTTGACCATAGGGAAACGCTAAACTAAGGTGTGTTCTGTTGTTGGAATCACAGGTGTCTTCAAGCTTGTAATCAGTCAGTCTGTCTATTTATAGGGTGAAAAGTGGTCACTGTGCTGTTTGGTATCATGGTGTGTACCACACTGAACATGGACCACAGAAAGGTAAGGAGAGAGTTGTCTCAGGAGATTAGAAATAAAATTATAGACAAGCATGTTAAAGGTAAAGGCTATAAGACCATCTCCAAGCAGCTTGATGTTCCTGTGACTACAGTTGCACATATTATTGAGAAGTTTAGGGTCTAAGGGACTGTAGCCAACCTCTCTGGACGTGGTTGCAAGAGGAAAATTGATGATTAATTGAGGAGACCGATAATATGATTGGTAACCAAAGAGCCCAGAACAACTTCCAAAGAGATTAGAGGTGAACTAGGTATATCAATATCAGATTGGACCATCAGTCGCTGTTTGAGTTAAAGTGGACTTAATGGTGGATATCACGGCTGAAAGCAAATTATAAAGAAGCGAGACTGGAATTTGCCAAAATGCATTTTGGTAAACGTTTTGGACAGATGAGACAAAACTGGAGCTTTTTGGTAAGTCACATCAGCTCTATGTTGAAGCATACAAAGAAATGAACACTGTGCCTACTGTGAAACATGGAGGAGGCTCAGTTATGTTCTGGTGCTGCTTTGCTGCATCTGGCACAGTTTGTCTTGAATCTGTGCAGGTACAATGAAATCTCAAGACTATCAATACATTCTGGAGCCAAATGTGCTGCCCAGTGTCAGAAAGCTTGGTCTCAGGTCATGGGTCTTCCAACAAGATAATGGACCAAAACACACAGCTAAAAACACCCAAGAATGACTCAGAACAAACATTGGACTAATCTGAAGTGGCCTTCTATGAGCCCTGATCTAAATCCTGTTGAACATTTGTGGAAGGAGCTGAAACATGCAGTCTGGAGAAGACAACCTTCAAATCTGAGACAGCTGGAGCAGTTTGCTCACCAGGAGTGGGCCAAAATACCTGTGGAAAGGTGCAGAAGTCTGCAGAAGAGTTAAAGAAATCACCTGATTACAGTGATTGTGCAACAAATAATTAAATTAGGGGTACCATCATTTTTGTCCAGGCCAGTTTCAGTATTTTTTTTTTCATGATTCTGTTGAACCACAATTCAAAAGCAATGTCTGTTTTTTCATTAGTTAATTTTTAGTCATTTTTTAATTTTCATCACTTTTGACAGTTTCAAGTTACTTCAGTGACTTTTGTGGGTTTTTCTTTCTTTAACAGAAGGGTATCAACAATTTTGTCCACATGTGTTTAAGCAATTTTTATGTCATATCCAAGGAGGTTATGTTTTTGCTGACATACAGTATGATTGTTTAGTTGTTAGTCTGTTTGCTTGTTTGTGTGTTTGTTAGCAAGATTACAGAAAAACTACGGGATGGATTTTGATATTTTCAGGAGATATTGGTAATGGCCCAAAGTAAAAATAATTATAAAACAACTTAAAATGATGTCCTGATGAAGAGTCGTAAGGCATTGAAATATCCCTGACACAATAAAGGATTAACTTTATCGGAGTGCTTCAGATTTTATATTGTTTTTAAAAGTACCACCATCCTTGGAACTCACCATTTTTCCATACGTCTTGACCCAGTGCAGCGGTCACCCCTACATGTTTTCTCTTCAGAAACAAATTATTAGATTGTGATGGTGATCCAGATAACAGCCATTGGCAAACGATAGTGTTTGCTAAATAACTGTCTAACTAGTAATGATATAAACATGATTCTGAGTGCTAGGTGTGGGTTTTTCAGGGTAAAGGAATCATATTAGATGGCTACTTTAACATTGAACTTCTGGTTATAGATGTAACAGCAATATGGAAGCTATTAGTTATTAGCAAAAGCAGTTGTTCATCAATATGCGGATCATCATCAAAATGTAATAATTTCTAAATTGGGCCATTACCAACATCTCCTGGAAATTTCAGCAAAATCCATTCAATAGTTTTTGTGTAATCTTGGTAAAAAAACAAGCAAACAAATGAACAAACAGACGCTGGCAAAAACAGAACCTCCTTGGTGGAGGTAATAAGAAACACAGTCCTGATCTGCTAAAATTCAGGACTAAGATTGGGCCGTGCTGCTTTAAGATGCTCACAATTGCTGCAGGCTTGAGTTTGGCAAGAGGGATCTGATTATAGACACTGAAACAGACTGATCCAGCTGCACTGCAAGGTTAACATGGCAGTAGAGTTTGGAAATTGCTCTCTCTACTTTGATTTAGAATAAGAGAGCAGATTATCAAGTTTCTTTCTTTTATGTAACTCAGTAACTCTCAGATTAATTTGTGCATGTGTAATTGGCTAATCCCTGAGCCAAATTGTGTCGGTCTGTATCTGGGGCCTCCTAATGACAACATCCGCCCCTAACAGGGAGAACTGGGATTCTCCCACACTGCACCAGTTCATCTGGGACAGTACAAGAGTGGCTGTCGATCTGTCAGCAGATTTTTGACTTTTACGCACGAGCGGATGCGCGCATGTTGCGTAATCTTCATCTCTGTTAGACTTCAAAGTTCTTGCTGTTGGTTTAACACCGAAAATCAATTCCAAAAAAGGGCTAAACGTGGGGTGTATGTCCGAATGCCCCTCCATTCGCCTCAGGGAGAGTAAAATGTTTGTTCTTACCGTTTTCTCCGCTGATGTTTCCTCCTGAAGAACTTCTCTGGTTTGACCGTCTCCCCCGATTCCGTTTTTTTTTTTTGGAGCAGCAGGGAGGGAGAGTTGATGTGCTTTTCAGTGGAAGGGGGGCTCTGTCCGGGGGTCAGATCCAGCAGAGCTCCTCCCATCTTTTTTTTTTTTTTTTAGTCTTTGTTTTCGGATTTTTCTGTGTTAAAGTACCTCTTAAGGACTTAGTCAGAGCTCGGCGGCTCCTTCAAGAGACCCCTCTCAGTGTTTTACTCCACTTCAGGGTAAGTATCTGTGGTTTTGGGACCCGGTTTGGGGGTTTATACGTCTATATTTGGGGGAGTGAACGGAGGGGTCCGTCAAAGGACAAGGACGCACGGAGCTGGGTTCAAAGTTATAGCCTCAGGTGTTTGTTTTACGCTTCAGATGTGTTTTAAGAGAGAGGATGTTTGTCATTGTAGTTTGAAGAAACTACGCAAGCCTTAAAAACCCCAATTCCAATAGAGATGGGACACTGTGTATACAAAAACAGAATGCAATGTTTTGCAAAACCTTTTCGTAAATTTGAATTTAATTGAACGCTCAAGAAAGACGAGATATTAAACGTTTCAACTAATGTGCTTAATTCTTTTTAATTTATTCATTGGTTTTGAATTTGATGCTTTCAACATGTTCCAAAAAACTGGGACAGGGGCATTTTTACCACTGTGTTACATCACTTTTCCTTGTAACAACACACCATAAGTTTTTGTGAATTAAGGACATGAAGTGATGAAGCTTTGAATGTGGAATTCTTTCACATTACTGCTTGATGTATGACTTCAGTTTCCCAAAAGTCCTGGATCTCTGTTGATGTATTTGGTGCTTTATAATGTGTCAAACATTTATGATGGGAGACAGGTCTGGACTCCAGCTGGCCAGTCTAATACTTGCACTCTTGTACTAAATTATATGTGCAGAATGGGTCTCGACATTGTCTTGCTGAAACAGGCAGGGATGTCCCTGAGAAAGAGATCTCTTGGATGGCAGCACCTGCGCAAGCTGCCCATGCCATGGGCACCAACACACCCCCATACCTTTTCAGATGCTGGCTTTGACTTTTGCTCTGAAAACAGTCTTCTTATGGCCCTTTTCGACTAGCACGCCTTGGCCCTACTCTACTCAGCCCTACTCGATTTGCAGCATGTTTCCACTGGCCTGGTACCTCCTAAAACAAGCTACTGTTAGTACCTACTCCGCTCTGGTTCCTAGCAAGCTGAGTCGATACTAAAAGGTGACTGACTGCCGGCTACTGATTGGTCAGACTCGATGAGTCATGAGCGCGATGCCCAAAACAAGATGGGACATAAGAGGAAAAGAGCCACCTGTAATTTTTAAACAACTGTAAGAATGGTGTCCCATCAAGTTTCTCCCTGGTCCAAGGATGAGGTCCAGGCCTTTTTGAGCTTGGCGACCGAGGACAGAAGCTGGATGGAGCCACAAGGAACGCGCTCAAAATGATGTGGACACGGTGTGGCCCAGCTGTTTCATGGCGACCCCGCCCCCCGGTGGTCAAAGAACTGGGCTAGTGGAAAACCATCACAAAACGAGTAGAGTAGAGTCAGGCCGAGTAGAGTAGGGACAGGGCGTGCTAGTGGAAAAGGACCATTAGTCCAGAGGACACCACGTCCATGATGTCCAAAAACAGGCTAAAATGTGGACTTTCACCACAGAAAACTTTTCCACTTAGCCTCAGTCCATCTCAGACGAGCTCAGGCCCGGAGAAGTCAGTTGTGTTTCTGGGTGTTTGTGATATTTGGCTTTGGCTTTGCATGGCAGAGTTTGACCTTGACCTTGTAGGTGTGGAGATGAACTGTGTTAACTGACAATGGTTTTTTGAATTGCTGCTGAGCCCATGTGCTGAAATCAATCACAGACATATGTTGATTTTGAATGCAGTACTTCCTGAGGAAGCTTTGGTCATGGCATTCAGCGCTGGAGTTTAGCCTTGCTGTTAACATGCAGAGATTTCTCTTTTGATGACATTGTGGGCTGTAGATGATGGGATCCTTAAAGTCTGTATGACTGCACATTGAGAATACTTGATCTTGAACTGTTGGACCAGCTGCTCATTTAGTTGTTCACAACATTGTGAACCTTTCCCCATTCCTTAATTGTGATGCTCCTTTCTACCCAATCATGACACTCACCTGTTTCCAGTTAACCTGTTCATCTGTGGAATGATCCAAACAGGTGTTTTTGGAGCATTCCTCACCCTTGTTGCAGGCATCAGATTCAAAATGAGGGAATATTTGCACAAAAGTCTCAATGAAGTTTGTCAGCTTGAACATTGAGTATATTGTCTTTGCACTATATTAAATTTATTTATTTTTTTTATTTTTAAAATTGTGAAATTTAATTTAATATAGGTTAAGAAGAAATTGTCTGTCATTGTTTTGTGTCTTTGTTCAACCAAACTTCATTAGAATTGGAGTTTGTAGAAAAAAAATCTGTACCATAATCCACGTAATCTGCTGCCTTTTTTGTCTCTGTTTGAGTAGAGAGACTCGGAGAGTCTTTCAGCAACATAACTTTGCAGAAAACTGTACAAAATAATAATCATGATAATAATAACAAAAGACAGAGCAGTGGTATGACCTATATATAAAATAATTTTTCCTTGATTGATTTATTTTGCTCTTGTCTGCTGTAATAATATTTTTTAAATACTGTGTATAACTTTATTACTAATTAAAAGAGGTTGTGTATTATAAAATGCATTTTAAAGGGCAACATTTTCATGTTGTAACATCTGGCTTGTTCTACCGACCTAAATCACTGAGCAAACAGCCGTGATTCACCAGCCAACACAATCACTTCTAAAAGAACAACATCGGGTCTTGCCCAAAATGTTGGCAGTGCTCGTATCATCACAGTTTTTAATCCAGTGTTAAAAGAGTAAGCTAACTTTTTTTTTTGGTATTTATATCTTGCCAAACTGTCGAAATCATGACAAGCAGATCGAAACCATTCTTTCAGCTGTGTCCAGAGCTCACCCACCACCACTAAGTATCTTAGTTCAAACACTGGGAGTCAATGGGTATTGTTAGTCTGCCTCTGCCTACAGTCATCAGATAAACTCTTCAGCAAATCTAAAAGGTCCTGTCTCCTTGTTGTGACTTTTCTTTTTACTGCTTTATCTCACGTAATCTTCTACTGTCATCATATTATCTTCTTCTACTCGTAAACAGAGGTTTAGTATTGTTGACCCACTTCTGGGGTGGTTTGAGCTATTTGAATCTTTTAAACAACTCTTTTAAGTGAATGGTGAGAACTCATTTGCGGTTGTGTGTGAGATGATTGTAAGCTTTTCTTAAATTTGCAGGCAATTTGAATTTACGGACGGCTCACAAACAAACATCTCTAGCACAAACCACTGCAGACTGATGCACTTGTAAGTATGTAAAAATGCAAAGCCTCTGTTTAGCAGTACTATAAGATAATATGGGGATGGTTGATGACAAAGAAGCACTGTAAAATAAAAAGTCACAACAAGCACACAGGATAGCTTAGAGTTGCTGCAGAGTTTAGTTGATGACTGTAGGCAGAGGCACGATAACACTACCTATTGACTCCCAGTGTTTGAGCTAAGCTAATTAGTGATGGGTAAACTTTGCCCATCTCTCCCTTGTTAGTGCAAGCACACACGAAAAATGGTGTCTATCTGCTTATCATGGACTCAGGATTGAGGCAAAACACGAAAAAGGAAAAAACAAGTAGGCCTATCACTTAAAGTGAAGCAGACACAGGAAGTCTGTGATCATGAGACCAGTCCAGTCCCTCCTAGGTGTGGACATAAGTGTGGTCCAGTTGGAAAAGTTGCACATCCCTGATCCAGCTGACTGCTGATTCCCAAACTTTAACTGAGTGAGAACAACCAGAGAGAGAGAAGCACAAATAACCTCATAAACCAGCAGAGGGTCATGAGATCAGGGTACAGCAGGAAGCCTTTCACTGTAAGTGTGTGTTGTTGTTGGAGTGCATTCATGTGTATTGTTGTAGGGTGTCCATGTGAGTGTTGATGCAGTCCGTCCGTGTGTGTGTGTGTGTTTGGAAAGAGGGAGAGATTGAGAAACAAGTTAAAAAAGAGGTACCAAGAGCAAAAAGGGGAACAGAGAGAGAGAGTTCATCAAAAACACATGTCCGAGTCTTCCGAGGAAAGAGAGGAATGCAACAGGATGAGAGGCAGATGTGGGAGGAGGACAAGGGAGGACACTGGGGGTTGGGGGGGGTTACAATGCACTGAATTGTGAATGATATGTGGAGACGCAGAGAACACTTCGTTCTTGACTCACCCAAAAACAAGATCACACTTAAGCTTATCTCTGCTTTATTTATTCATGTTTGATGCTAAGGGTGTATTCAAAGTCACTAATGATTAACAAACCCTCTGGTTTTTATACAACATACATACTCCTGATACAAAAAGCAGTCATCCAGACACTTCTTTGAAAATGCTTTGTTTAACTTTTGACACATTTTAAACTAGAAATCATTCAGGCAGCACAAACATCCCTCAAGGTAGCTCACATACTGCTGTTACATCTATGAAAAACAGTTCCATGATAAAGTTAGCATCATAATATGATTCCTTGACCTTGAAAACCCACACCGAGCCCTCAGAATCATGTGATCATTTTTAGACAGTTATTGAACAAAAATGATTGATAGCTAATGGCAGTTATTTGGATCACCACCAAAATCTAATCATTCTTTAGTCGGCCAGTTACCAACAACTCCTGAATATTCCAGCAAAATCTGTCCGGTAGTTTTTTTGGCAGTCATGCTAACAAAAAAGCAAACAAGCAGACAAATGAACATAAGCAGGCAAAACCATAACCTTCTTGGCGGAGGCTTTGATCTGATATAGGCGTTTTACTACCAACATTAACCTGTGAGATTAAAAGTTGTTAAAGTTAAGTTTGGTCCTCAAGGTCATCCTGATGAACAAGATGTATACAAGGCAAGAAGTGTGGTTTTGTCCAACAACAGAGTAAAAAGAATCCCCTAAACCTTTCAGCACTATTAAGGGGATACACCAATGTTTTTTTTTCTTCTCGTGGCTTGCCTCAGTCCAAAGTCTAAAGGTGCATACACACTGGACGCTACTTTTACTACCTCGGCGATCACTTTCCATGCAAAGTCAATGTACAGCCACGATGGGGCGGGGCTAACCCTCTCGCGATGCGACAGCCACTTTTCACATGACCACATAGCTTGTCGCGCGATGTCAAAGTAAAAAAAGTTGATCAATCAGCAGGTGTGTGCTCGTGTGACGGTACCCTAGACAGACAGTTATTCATCCGGACTACAGAGTAACAATTCATGTCCGTGTGGGAAACATTAGTCAGTGGGGACATTGGTTCCGCCTAGACGGACCGTGGTAAACTCACAGATAATGCTGCTGCAGGTCATCAGCTGCAGTGTTTTGTGTTTGATAAGTGAATGAAAAGGATACAGCTAGAATAATGTCCGCTTATACATTCTATTATATAATATATGATATGATCATGATATGAAACTCGAGCAGATGTGACGTCACCGAGCGACGGATAGCAACGGTGACCAAAATGAGGTATTTATCGACGCGCGATGATACATCAGTGGGCGACGCGATTTTGGTAGCTGGGTCGCTTGTGGTGGGAGCGCAACATAAGACAAGCAGATAGAAAATTTTCTTTCGACTGTGTGCGCAGTAACAAGAAAGAGGGGCGGAACTTGCCACTCCTAATAAGCTTAGGTCACAGGGAGTCAAAGAGTATTCGTAGCCTACCTCAGCCTAAAATCATCAGAAAACTTCTTCAGCAACTCTGAACGGTCCTATGTGCCTGTTGTGACTTGTTTTTTGTATGCTACGCTATCTTCTACTATCATTGTATTATCCTCTACTTGTAAACAGAGGCTTTGTTTTGTTGACCTACCTACAAGCATGTCTGTGGTGGTTTGAGCTAAAAATGTGATGTTCACGAACAAGTGAAGTCTTTGAACGGCTCTTTTAGGTGAATGGTCAGAACTTGGTAGCATTTGTGAGTGAGCCGGTATTTTGTGAGCCATTTTCAAATGCAATTGCCCAATAATTTAGAAATACCTTGCAAATGAACTGCTCATTCACAGCTGTGAATCCATTCTTCTTGTTCACTTAAAAGAGCCATTCAAAAGACTCGTCCAGCACAAACCACTGCAGAAGTAGGTCAACAACACAAAGCCTCTGTATACGATCAGAAGAAGATAATATGATAGCTTAAGATAACGTAACATAAAACAATTTCTAAAAGGGTCACAACAAGCACACAGTACTGTTGAGAGTTGTTGAAATGTTCAACTGATGACTGTAGGCAGAGGCAGGCTAACACTACCTATTGACTCCAAGTGTTGAGCTAAGCTAATTAGTAGTGGACAACCTCTGGCAGTCTCTTTCCTGTTACCGTATGCACAGTCAAAAGAATGGTGTCCATCTACTTGTCATGGACTCAGGAGTGAGGCAAAACAGGAAAAGAAAAATTAAGCAGGCGTATTCCTTTATGTGTTAATGTTTATTCTGGTCTTAATTTAATCGCCATACAGTTTATTTCGGATCTTTTTTGTTTTCTTGCCCTGTTTTGCAGGAAGATGTCCTCTGAAGGGGTGGAGCCAGCAGGTGACCTCAGGCTGCACCGCCTCGCCTCCTGGTTTGATATTGAAATAGCTGCGGTAGGAACAGAGATGTGTTTGCTGTTAAACTTCACGTAAAAGAAGCCTGTACAAATTTTAATCTGTTCTCTGTGTCTGCAGGTGGTCACCATCCTGCTGGGACTGTTCCAGGTGCTTCTGTCTGTTCCTCTTGGATATGCCAACATCACGCTGCCGTCACTCTTTATCCTGCCGCTCATCATAGGGGTCTTTGTATGTATCACACACCTGAACATGCACCTTTGCCATCTACCTGCCTATTTATAAATATAGATCCTCATGACATCATTTCCAAGACGGTTTACACCCAAACACCAACAAAGGGGCAAAATAATGGGGAGAAATTTGCAGTTCCTGGAGTGTCCACTAGAGGCTGTGCATACAAACCCCAGAAATCATGTCCACACTTAATATGAAAGTGCTTATTTTTATTTGAGTACATTATAAATTTATTTAACTTGGGTGGATGTGAAAAAATATCAAAGAAAATGTTACAGTGATTAATAAAAAATAAATACACAATTAATAAAATTCACAAATAAATGAAATAGAATAAATAACAAAAAATACAGAGATTAATTGACTAAATATAGACCACTTAACCAATTAAACTGTTTTAAAAAGCTAAATAGTTCAGTTGAAAAAACATTATATATCAATAAAACTAACAGATCAAAATGATTAATAAATAAATAAAATGTATATTAAGTAAAAGATTAAAAGGTAGTTGGGTAATAACTTAAAAGCTAAATTAACAGAGAGATAAAGAGGCAATACATAAATGAATGGGTTAGTAACCCAAGGATTTAATAAACAAATAACAATAATGATAGTGGGTGGCATGGGGGTGCAGTTGCTATTGCAAGTGCTTCACAGTAAGAGGGTTGCTGGTTCGATCCCCCTGTCAGTCAAGGCCTTACTGTGTGGAGTTTGCATGTTCTCCCTGTGCCTGCATGGGTTCTCTCCAGGCACTAAGGCTTTTTCCCACCGACCAAAAACATGCTCTCTCGGCTGACTGATGACACTCAATGCTGGGGCGTCGGTGGCACAGTTGGATAGTGTGCTTGGTCAATTGTTTGACGTTCTCCCTCAGTGATAAAAGTTCATCTTTCCGAACAGATTCATTCTGAATTTTTTAAATCAACAGTCTCATAGTGGCATCACCATCCTCCTCCAACACAGAACAACAGCTCCTGTGGCTTTAGGTCCAAAGTTTGGTAATTTTGTTTGTTTCAGGTCTGCAGGAGATATTCTGAGTACACAGAGTTTGAGTCTTAGAGTTTTGGTCTGAAAAATACCATGAAATACAGTCTTTTACTTCTTTCCAGAGGTTTTGAGTCTTAGGACATAAACTGTTGGTTCTGTCTCTAAACATGTTCAGTAATTAAGGAGATTAAGGAGTTTTTTCGTACTGTAATACTGCAGGCAGGTACTGTATGTCAAAGAGACCTCAGCCACCTATTTATGTTTTATCTGTTGGGATGCCCTGATTCAAAACAACATCACAGTGAAAAATAAACAGAAACAAGGAGATGGATACAATATAGTGATTTCAGGTGACATTTCTGATTTTTTTCCATCATAATTTGAACCTTGAATCAGCTGATAATGCAGTTTTTGTTTTACTCTGTCAGCATAAGACTAAACCGTCCTGCTTTAGTGTTTTAGCGCCACCTACTGGTGGTAAATAAAACCAATCTTACTCATCAAAGTGTTCCCTTTTGTTTCCTCCCTAATTTAAAGGCAGAATGTCCTCATTAAAATATCCACCATAGCGTCCTCTAGATAACTGTACTTTTCATAATATTCTGATTTCTTGAAGAATTAGTACCAGGTGACTTGTGGCAGGTTGGTCCTTTTGGCAACATGTTGCTTCTTCTTTCTACCTGAAAACATGACACTGCAGTGTGTAATAATGAGAAATAATAATTATGTTCATGCAAAATACAGTCAGTTTGCTACATTTACTCACCTAACCTTTTCTTTTTTGACACCTTAAGCACAACAGCAGAAACATCTTTGACCTGCATTGAGCTTTCATGTATATTTTGACCTTTATCCATCTATTTATCTTAATTTTATTGACTTTTTTTTTTTTTTTTTACCAACAATTGCCATCCATCCAATGTGCTGACTTTAACAAGTGAAGTTTTTGTGTTTGTTGCAGATAGTTGCTGGTGGATCGATCACTGTGGCCAATGAGAGGAACCCAAGCAAACTGCTGGTACATACAAATACACTAAGACTAATTTAACAAAAATTGAACTCTTGATTTGGAAGAAAAGTGATTGTACTTTCTAAGAGGGCTCCATTATGATGCATATAAGCAGGGGCTTTGCCAGAAATTTCAGGCCCAATGAAAAATGTAACATGGAACCTTATCCTGTGGCAACATATCAACCATTTATCAATCAAATAAATACAGAGATGAAATAAAGAGATGTCTAATATCACCTATTTAGATAAATATTTGAACTTCAAACATGGGAGAAACCACTCTTATCTGAATTGTGCTCTTAGTTCTTCAATTTTACACCATGTTCAATTTTACACTCAATGAAGGTGGTACAGCAGAATACAGTTATGCAGATGCAGTGTGAAAAATATTTCCAGTGTATAGCATTATTTTGTAACCTCTTAATTGCATCCCTGGATTAAGTTGGTCCCCCATATGGCAGTAATGTATAAATTGTTTATTATTATTGTTATTATTATTACTTCTACATGTATTATTGTTATTATTATTATTACTATTATTATTATTATTATTACATGTATTATTTCTGTATTCCTTGTTAACAACCATCCTTTCAATAACACAATATAAAGAATTCTATTATCACAGCACGGACAGGAGAAGGACCCAAAAAAGGCAAGTTTTGTGATCCATAAAACAACAGTAATACAGGCAAAGTGCACAAATGTACCATGATGCATCACTGCATTGGTGCAGTTTCATTTTTCAAGAGTCAGAAGGAGGTTTTCTTGTTTTACATCTGTCCCTCTCACAAATGGATGTTCATTCACTTACACTAAAAGCATCAACTTAGTTTTTGTAAATTAAAGCCTTTACGCTCTTGAAAAAAATATATCAGATAACACATGCATCCATACAAAAATATATATTATTTGTGGTTTTTCTTAGTTCTTTGCATCATATAACACACCTATCATGGTATTAACGATATAATGATAAAAACTGTCTCGATATCTATATCTAACTCGATAACTATTATTAACCATTCTTAATATGTACAAATGCTTATTTCATGGATTTATACCATGTAACATGTACCATGCATATTGAAATACTTATAATAGGTTCGTAATGCATCATAAAGGGTGGCTTTATAGAAAGTGTTTCCCATAAGACAATAAATTGACCACTTTATTTTTACCTTGATGCTTTTAAAAGTCTGCAACTCAGATTACACATGCCTGGAAACCTGTTTTTTCACTTTGAAAATGTTTCATCGTAATGAAAAGGAACCACTGCTTAGCCATTGTTGTTGACATTTCCTGCTCCCTTTACATTTTTAATGTTAATTATAGCTCACTTAATAATTCAATGCAGTCACTTTGTAAGCCTCTGTACTTTCCATCACTTAAAGTATGTATACTCTTTTAAGATGTTTTTCTCCCTTCCAGCTGCAGGGCTGTGCATGCACTAATGTTATCGGCCTGCTGGGGGCAACAGTGGCCTTCTGTCTGTACTGCCTGACCCTAACAAAGGCGCAAAACAAAGAGCCGTGCCCCCCCAGCTTCGATGAACCGGGCTACAGACGTTATTCTCCATGTCCTGGAGACGTGCTGGCGGTGAGAGAGTTTAATAAATACACTTAGAAATTTCTCAAAACACACTCTGAGTCTCCACTTCCTGTTCAACATAAACAAATGTGGCTTAAAACCTGAACCCCACCCCACCCTACCCCACGCCTGTTTCCTTCATACTCACCACCAGTTTGCTCTGAAGATGCACTTAATGTTTTGCTGGACAGCCACTTATTCACATCATGAAGAGATATGACAATTATTTTTTCTAATCATGTCTTGCTTTACTTCCAAGTCCATGAAAAGCATCTTTTCAACTGTGCGTGCACTAACAAGGAGGAGATGAGCAGAACTTGCCCACTGCTAATTAGCTTAGCTCAAACACTGGGAGTCAAAGGGAAGTGCTAGCCTGCCTCTGCCTCTCATTAAATAAACTCTTCAGCAACTCTAAATAGTCCTGTGTGCTTGTTGTGACTCTTTTGTTTTACCACATTACATTACATTATCTTCTACCACTATCGTATTATCTTCTACTCCTCAACAGTGGTGGCTTTTGCTAGAGATGTGACCTCTGTAAACAAGTCTTTTGAACCGCTCTTTAAAGTGAATGATGAGAACTGATACGCAGTTGTGAGATGTGCTTTTAAGTAGGTCAACAAAACCAAGCCTCTGTTGATAAGTAGAAGAAGATAATAAGAAAAATAGTAGAAGATAATGTGACTCGTGTTAAAAAAACGAGTCACAACAAGCACACAGGACAGTTTAGAGTTGCTGAAGAGTTTATGTAAGGACAGGCTAACACACCCACTGACTCCCTGTGTTTGAGCTAAGCTAATTAGCGGTGGGTGAGCTCTGCTGATCTCTTCCTTGTTACTGCATGCACAATTAAAAGAATGGTGTCTATCTTCTTTTCATGGACTCCAGAGTGAGGTAAGACAGGAAAAGAAAAAAGAAGTGTCGCTTTAATAATCCCATTAACTCAGTCTTACGCATCTGCAAGTGAAATCCTTTATGCTGTAGATACCTGATCTGTCTGTAGATGCAGTTTATTGATTTGTTTTAAGTGAATTTTATGTTTCTTTCCCCTGCAGGCTCAGTGTTGGTGTATGATCTTTCTGCTGTTGCTCTACGACATTGGAGCCATATTAATGCACTTCATCCTGTCAGTGTGCGCACTGAAAGCACTGAAAAAAGACTGAATGCACACAGGGTTTGAAACTTTTTGTCATCTGGAAATACATTTTTACTTTCAATACCAAGGTCAGATTACACAAGTGAACCAATGGTCCTGGGGCGACATCAGGCCACTCAGAGTACTATCAAATTCAGAAAATGTAAGCCTGAAATATTAGTTGTGGGTTTAGGGATATCTTTTAGTCGTTAATAGCTCAAACCAAACTAATAAAAGGCAATGATTGAAAGAGACTGATATTCATGTTTGATCTGTTTTCAGAATAAATAAAAGATAAATGATTTTCAACTTCACTCTTTGAACTGAGTAAAGGGCTCATTTTACATATTTGATCATGTGGAGTCTGAGGTTATTGTGAAAATTCTTGTTACTGTGTAAAATAATCGAGCATTTCATTTTATCACAAACAGTGTGAATGTGTCTTGACACTTCATATTCTTTTTTTGTCATCAGTGGATGTGTGCTCCCTGTTTTATGTTGTATTTTGTGTTGTCATATGTCTTTCATCTGTACGGTTCTGTCTTTATATGTTGAGTTTGTTAAATTGTTTTAATATTATTTACTGTTTTCTGTGTTCAAGGCCCATTTAGGGAGGGGCATCATTAATTTGCTCAGGCTGTAAATGTTTTCTCCATCTGTCCAAATAAACTTTAAATAATTTTTTGTTAATGAAAAAGTCCCCATGTTTTAGTCAATATTAGTCAAACCGTTTTCATTCATTAAGCTCACTAAAATCATGCTTCATCTTTTATTATATTTCATTCTTCAGTTGTTGAAATTATCTTGGTGTTTGTTATATATTTTTTAAAAAACAGTCTATAACCCTGGTCTGAGAGTTCCTGCAGAGTTGCTGTGCACCCACACAGAGGGTAAAACTGTCAAACCCTGGTCTTAGTGCTTCTTTAGAACTGATGTGGACCCATGGGGAGGCTAAAACCGTCTAACCCTGGTCTGAGTGTCCCGTCGAGCTGCTGTTTGCACACAGAGCCTTTCTCTGTTCTCTGGGTGTGACTCAGCTCTCCGTCTCTCCACACGAAGCCTAACCCTAAAACACCGTGAGCTCAATAACTGCAGATTTACGCACTGACAGCAGGAGCTGCTGCAGTCGCGCAGCCGCAGATGGAACAAGCCCGTCACATTGGGGTTTCCCTTTATGTCAGCTGAGACGTGGTCCGTACCATCATTCCTCTTTATGGGGGACCATTGCGAGAAAACGGACCAATAAATAATAAACCAGAAACACCGTCAAGGATTATAAGGTCGACATTTTCAAGTACGGTGACGAATGTTTTCTTTTTTTTATTGCTTTCTTTATTCTACATCCCAAGTCCAGTTCAATTGTATTTTCAGGATAGGAGTTTGGCGTTAAATCTTCCTTTTTTTCACAAGAGCAAAAACATATTCAAACTATAAAGGCAGTAAAAATCTGTAGGACATTGGTATTACCATCAGTATATTTCAGAAATTAGTAGGAACAGCCGTGAAAGTGGTCGTACTATAAATGCTATTATTTTCTTATAATCAAAAAAAGGAATCAATTCTTAAAAATTTTTTCTGCGTATTCATTTTTTACTTTTTTTGAGCAAAACTGGTGAAAATTGTATTTATAATTCTGAAAAAGTCTTCGATGTGAATTAAAAGGTTTTCATTTTCTATTACATGAAATAACAATGGTGAAAAGAGAATAATTACTGCAAAATGTAACCGTTTTTATTGATTCAAATACATTTTACTGAATTTTCCTTCTATTTACATTTTGATATAGGCTGCATTTTAATTATTACAATTATAATATAATAAACTTATAATGCTTAAAGACTATATTATTGTCACTGTTATTGTAATCACTATCAAAATTTTATCAATCATATCTTATATTTTATATACTTAAAAGCGATATTAATATTACTACATTTCTACTATAACAGCTATTACAACTCATCAAGATAACTGTTTTTTGTGATGATTATGACAATATACAAGCATTGTTTTCATGATATTATCTTGATAATTTTCGTAGTAGTTCATAATTGATCGTTGAATACATTGTAAAAATTTTAATGTCATTTGTTTTAAAGAAAATCATCAATATTGTTAAGGTAAAGTCATTGTCCATTCTTAGTATTGAAGAAATTAATAGTAGCAGTTGCAGTAATTATTATAAGAATTCTTATTGGTAATAGTTCTATGTACTATATTTTTATTTTTCAAATATTTTCTTAAATTCTTTAGTTGTATTTTCATCTAATTTATGTTTTGAATCATAAAAATTCAGCGAGAATAAAAATGTACAATGTAATTATAGTCCTATGATCATAGTCAGAAGTACTTGTTTAGGTACTTTTTTTTCTTTTTCAATTTTTGTTATCAATTTCACAAAAATCGTGGTAAGGCACAGAAATGGGAAAAAAATATTTTGAGAACTAATCATTCTGAAGATTCAAATTTTTTTTAGTCTCTTGTGTATTCCTCCTTTTTGAAGTGTTTAATAGTTTGCTGTAAAGATCTGTACGACTTAAATATAGTTGATTGAGCTGTTTTACTCCAAACAATAAACTCTGAGAATATTATGGTTCGGTCCGACTCCCCCGTAAACCCCGAGACATGGACTCTTCCTAAAATGGCGGCGGTTCCTGTCAGTGTAGAGTGAAACTTTGCTATTTTTAGCGTAAATTCAGTCGTTTTTTCACACCTTCCGCTGGCTGTTGTCGACTGATATTAACGGTAACCGTTACAGGAACATCAAGACGCTCGATATCGACCTCCAGCACCGAGCAGACTCGTCCGGAGCTCCGTTTTTTCACCGCCTGATCGCTGGGCTTCCCTCGAAGTTGACGGTAGCTGAGTGTCTGACATTGCGATCATACCGACTGTTGTTGTTGTTCACCGGACTGCTCACCGCGGAGCCGTGAGGCGAGGAGAGGCCGGGCCGAGCAGCGAGCCGTCTGACCGGGGCTTACCTTGCGGGACTCGGTGTGCGTGACGGTGACGTGTCACGGCAGGTGTTGGATGTCACCTGCAGTCAGTGCTGTCAGTCTGGTTTGCTAGCATCGTGTGAGTATCTCCCCCTCTTCACAATAACAACAACATGATAAGAATAATAATATCATATAATGCTGGTGAATGAGTGTTAACGGCTGGTTCTGTCCGTGGCCTCCTGTCAATCATCTCCACTGTCACCGTGGTAACGTCAGTAAAATGGCCGGTACTCCGATATCACGGTATTTCACTCGAGGCAGTATCAGGGTTTCCATGAGTCTTGGAAAAAACAGGAACTCATGTGACCAATTTTTGGGTCTCCAAAAAGAAGAGAAACAACAAATATCACATGGTATTTTACATCGTAATATTGGGGGAAAACAAGGCAAGGCAAGTTTGTTTAAAAAGCACCTTTAAGAAGACAGAAGTCAATCAAAGTGCTGTACACAGAATACACAACAAGAAGTAAATAAGTAAATTACAATAAAAACATGAAAACGAAAACAGTGATATAGAGATACTTCGAGTAGAAAAAACCACAGTGCCTGTGATTTGCGTGTGTTCATTTATGAAACACTAGGGAGAAGAGGTTCAGGGAAGATTACATAGTCTCTAGGGTCTGGGAGGCCCTTATTTAAATGAGGAGACGGTTCCAGAGTCTAAGGGCATCCCCTGCAAAGACCCTTTCCCCTCTAGACTTCAGTTTAGTATCTGGGACCCCCCACAGCAGCTAGATAGAAGACCTTAAGGCTCTGGTTGGAGAGTGGCGATCCAAGAGCTCAGACAGGCACAAAGAGGCAAGACTGCTGAGAGCTTCAAAAACAAGTAAAAGACGACAAGAAATAGAGATAAAATTGTCCCCTGAAAGGATTAGCCCACCACTTAGCTGTTTCTGAATGTACAACACTTCTGCTCCTTGAGTAGATTGGCTACAGCAGCAGAAGACCACACCTCATGCTGCTCCTGTTGGTTAAGAACGGGAAACTGATGCTACATTTCCCACAGGCTCAGAAAAACAGGACAATAGAAGAATGAAAATGTTGCCTGAGTTGTTTTTATTCACTAAAACACAAGCCAAACTCCAGCTCACAGTCTAAATGTTTGTACTCTCTCTATTAGGATTAAGTTTATAGCTAACCAGGCTTTGAACTAGTTATATCAAAATGACATTGTTTTACTATAAGTATTAGGTAGTTTACTGCCTGCTAGACATGAAAACATGTAATTACTGAAGAAACATTTAAATGCAGAAGTGATCCTGTTTTGTTCACTTTCTGTTTCTAAAAATATTTTTCTTTCTATTTCCTGGTCACATCATGATGAACAGCCATCCTGGCAAATCAAATGGAGAAGCTCCAGGACCTGAGCCAATCAGAGCTGCAGGAGCTCCTGGACACGCCAGAGAGGGTGGAGTCGATGGCTCTGGAGTCTGATGAGGTAAGAATGAGGCTTGACTTTCCATATGACTGAAAGGCAGCATTGTGAGGCCAAATGAGAGGGCAGTCTCACAGTAAATGTATCTTTGTGGAGTCGATCCTTTTATAACCAGGGATGAGTCTGAATAGGAGGGCAGGAACATACATCCAGTGTAGACCAGAGATACTCTGCTGCTGCTGTTTATTATGTCATAAACACATTAAAACACACATCTAACTTTTTTATAGCCTTTCAGCTGACCCTGTGGGCAATATAAGTTTACTGTACCTTTAAGGGGTGGTTTAGGGGAAGAAGGTTTGGAAGGGGCAGGTTTCAAGCACTTAGAAATACATCTTCATATCCTAACACTGCTGTACAGTATAAGGTGTCAGAGCTCTTACAAAGCGATCACACAAGCCTTCCCCAGCGGTGATTGTCTTTTCCCAAGATACAAGCCTTCATTCAGTCAGTCTGCTCTTTCAGTAAAGGGGGCAAAACTTCGAAACTCAAGGACTCAAACAGTGACTAAAATCAGAACAGCAGTACTCGCATGAATAGTTTTAACTGGTTGATTGCTTGACCGTGCCACCTTCGCTTTATAGCTTATATATTTAATCTAAGAAACTGCTTCTCTTTTACTTTTGTAAAGTTATTGTACACTGAATTTTTTGTCCTTTTATTTTCTAATTACTTTATTATTTTTATTATTTCAAGTGCCTCCCATGGACAAGTGTTGCTAATTGGCACATGCTAAAACACATCCAATGTAGTTGTGATATCCACATCCAATAAACAACAAATACAAGTGTCATTGAGTAAATAAATAAATATAAGATAATAATATCATGTTGCCCCACTGTAGTCCATTCAGGCTTCTCTGTTTGTCTCCATCGTTGGATTGTTTGTGTCTGTGAGCATGTAAAAGTCCACACAGGGACGTCCCACTGAGCAGAGAGCGGCCCACAGTCTGATATGCTAAGCCCAGAATGCCGTTATTCCTGTTTTCACATCAACACTGTTATCTGCTGCTGGACATTCTCATCTTTCAGGAAGTTTCCCAAAACATCAGTGTCTAGCAACCCAGAACACTAAAGTGCAAAAACACGTGCTAATGTGTTGATAAGGTCGCAAACTAGGCATTCATGGTGCGGTTGAAGCTGTATCTGGCTTTGCAGCCATTCACACCCTGAAATTATCCTGACTTTACCCAGGCTATTTCTACACCCCCCTGTAATGTTTTATCCGTGTAAAATCCGAGTGAGCTGAAGTGTGAAGGCCGCAGTGAACAGTCCAGATAACTCACTGAGGGGAGTCGAGGTTGTGATGCTGCAGGAGAAGTTTATCTGATTGTAAGGAGAGAGACACAAACTCTGACGTGCATCTGGACATTAGAAGTGTTTCCTCTGTACGTTATCAAAGTTCTGTAGATGATGTGCTTTAAGACGATCTCTACTGTTTCGCACGGTGCTATTATATAGGGACCTAAAACATTGCATCTTTTTTCTGTGGTGTAATAATCTTCATGCACATTAGCTGTGTTCAAAGTTGTCCACTCCTTCACTCACTCACTATTCCCCATGTAGTGTAAATGAAGTAGTGAACTACATACGGAATGACCAAGCGACATTTCTAAACGTCATAGCTAGGGCTGGGTATCAATTCAGATTTTCTGGATCGATTCGATTCGATATTACCAGGTCTCAAATCGATTCGATTCACGATACAATAAGATATTTATTCAGCCTGGGATATCTTAGTTAAAATAATACTGTAAACTTAAAAAGTGACTTTTGAACTGGTGCATTATTAAAAATATTTTTACATTAAGAAATGAACCCAAAGCAGTGACAATAATCTTATATTAATTATATACATTAATGCATATTCTGAATATTACTTGTTTTCTGTCCAACTCCTCTTTTCCTTCGTGCTTGTAAAATCCAAAATACGTCCATACGTCAGCCTTTAAACTCGCCGGTGGTGCCCATATAGTGCTATTTGCTTCTGCCGTGTTTGTTTGATTACTTGCAGTAACATCTCATGAGATTTTGTTCAGTAGAAAGCAGCGCTAAACGCAGATCACGCAATACTAGCATGGTTGATACCACAGGCTGCTTCTCTGCACGTCCAATGAAGAAAAAAACACCTAAGTTAAAAGATCGATCTTTGGATTTTATGGATCGATTTTGAACCATTTAAAGGGAAATCGATTAAATTGATTTCTTAAACCCAGCCCTAGTCATAGCGTCAGTGCATGAGCTGGATATTTCTGTAACAGAAGTGGACGCGCCAAAAATCACGTAAACAAACGAGGCACTGAGGAGGATAACTAACAAATTTTGAAGCTGTTTACAGCCGCTAAGAGACATAAAAGAGCTAAGCTAAGAACGTGTTAAAGACACTTTAAAGTTTTTTTTCATTTATGGATGAAAGCAGCGCCTAACAGCCTTCGTTCTGTTCTTCTTCTATGGAAAAACACGACCGCATTGCATTGTGGTATACAGGAGTAAAATATGCAGTACATTGTATGTACACTCACTTTTGCTGTGCATTGTGGGTATTTTGTAGTGCACTATATATTGAATGAAATCGACTGCTGAGAATTCGAACACACTGTATAGTGCACTATATCCGTTATAGGGAACAATTACGAACACAGCTATATTGACGCTGCTTCATATTCACTTCTGTGTGATACAGTGATCCAAAGTCAGGTTGAGAGGGTGTGTACAGGAAGGCGTTCTTTTGCCTCCTTCATAAAACAGACAGTAATCCTTTCTACACCTCTGTTCTGGTTTACTTTTACATCGTGAGCACTCTGGTGGTTCAGACCATCAGGTTGTGACCACATAAATCAGGCACGTTGGCCGTGTGGACGATTTGGTTCAGTATGAGTTGACACTCAGCAGCAACAGATGTACTCATTAGTATGAAACTGAATGAACAGTACATCACTGGCTCTTAGTGTCCTAATATTTGTCTTTGTCTGCCGCCCTAAGATCACCCTGTACATGATGGGAAACCTAAAGTATGAAAATAAGCTATAGAAACTCGGTGACCATCTCTTGCAAATCAAGCCACCATAAGCTATTAACCCAAAGTCACTGAGACATTTAAGAAACTGATTAAAAACAAGACATTTTCTCTCTCTTTTCCCTTTTTATCCACCTCTCTTTACCTCACCACCAGAGGCCAAATAAACTTATGTTGTCAATCTCATTGCTTTTTATGATTTGGTGTTTGCTCAAATGTAGGAAAATTTTACAAGTTTGGTTTTACGTCAAGGAGATCTGCAATTCTGGCACAATATTGTACACTTCAGGTATTATCTATGCATTTTTTATGTATTGATTTTGATTTTTCTTTCTCCCTTTCCTGCTTAGTCCTGAATTTGTGTTAATACAATTTTGTGATTTATGTTTAGCAGTAATGAAGCTGTTACACTCTATGGCAAATGAAAATTTAAAAAAATATGTTAAGAAAATCAAAACAAGCACAAACATGCATTTTGAGGATGTCCAAGGCGCTCTCTCTTCTCCGTGATGTCAGTGAACACATCACACAGCCTGTCATTGAATGTAGCACTGAAGCCTTTGCTGACACAGATAAAGTAATCCAATTGATTAAGTAATCCAATTAATTAAGTAACTATGGCAGACAGCATCAAGATCTCACCTCAGAGTGCAGCTTCTCTGACACAGACACCATGAGAGGAGATTTACAGGTTACAAAGTTATTGTGTAAAAGATTTTCTATTATTTTTACTTTAAATGGGGATGAATTAAACTTTTTAAGCTGCATTAATGTATCTTTAAAAGAGGTTTATAGTAAGGCAGCATTGATGACACTTTCTAAGTACATGTAGACATCTTTAAAGGGACAATGTGTTGAGTTTTAAGAAATTTATGAGCTAAAAACAGTGTCTTCATTCATAAATATGTCCTCATTTGTGTCAATTTGCCTCTGCCAACAATTTGTCTTGTCCTGCTAAGCGAAGAATTTCTTATCTGTATTTACATAGAATGGGTAAGTCCTATAGAGGCTTTTATGTCCTTTCAGTCTATAGCTGGGTTTCACGTGACGTCACATTGTTGCATAGCGACAGCGTGCAATTCAGATGGAGGGCAGGAAGTAAAGTAACGTTAGAACTTGCGGTGATAAGCAATCAAGATGCCAATGTTTTGTGTTGTTTATGGGTGCTTTAAGTATATCACAAATTAACGTCCTTGTGTTCTTTGACTGTTGGGCTAACGTCGCCGTTCAGATTTGTTGCATGTTTGTTTCCATGGTTTGTGTACATCATAGCCGCGACTGCTAGCTGCTAGCACCTTAACACATAAAAAAGAAGAAAGACTCACCCTTGCGAAGACCAAACAATAACAATCCTGTAGTAGTTTGGTACCGAGGTTGTGGACCCATCCGCTGATGAAAAAGTTGTATGCCTCCATACTTTGGTAGGCTTTCATCTGCTGTTTGGTGTAGTACGACGTTTGAAGAACCAGATAGTTTGCGATGTCGATAGCCTCAATTGCCGGTAAATCTTTTGTCTCTGCCGAAAACTCGCTCATCTTCATGAGATATGGATCATGCCCACCGTATCTGTTGGTTAACTGCTTATATCTATTTCTTGAAACCGTATCTAGATCAGCACAATACGAACTTTCGCCGGTCTTCTTCATAGACTCCATGTTTACTTCCTGCCCTCCATCTGAAACCACGCCCTCTTCATACGTCATAATAATCACGTGACTGAAACCCTCCTATTAAAGCTATGAACAGCAGAGAGGGATACAAAGCACTGTGTGGTGCTACTGGCTAAAGCTGAACCTGTTTTTGTCAGAGCCAGTGTGACTGAAACTGAGGAGCAGCACAGCAAGACGCGCTGGTCACTGCCCCGGCAAATTTGGAGGCCTAAAACTAATGATTCTATTTGGGGTGGGCGATATGGCAAAAATATCATATCATTAAAAATAAAATCACGAATACGATTTTATCATGATTCTTTTTTAGGTTTAATTGTCTCAACTAATTTGCATATTTGACCATTTTTTCCCTATGTTTAACATATAAAACATGTAAAACACTCAAAGAAAAAAAATGACAAGTAAAACCAAAGAAACTTTCTGAACAGGTTTTAATTTAAATAGTGCAGTTTTTATAAAAATGTGCAATAAATGTAAACATAAAAGGTAATGAACAACAATATCAACATTATCTCTTAAAGTGTAACAATTTAGAACAAATGTTATTTAACTGCAATGTCTATAATCTGAGTGAATAATACAGCTGCTTTAGAACAGATTTTTGTTCAGACATCTTCAAACTTTTATCTCCTTTTCTCTTTCCGCCATGGCTTCACGCTACATAACCAAACAGGAGATCCCACCATGCACTGTGCTTAATGTGCTGCGATTGCCTAGTCTCTGCGCCCACACAGACATTCTGATGATCTTTCTGCTTTATGAGATCATCCCCACGTTATAATCCTTAATGATTTAATATCGTCATATCGCACACCCCTAGATTCAATGCAGTTTGCAGTTTGTTTGAAATAACGTACCTCTTCAGTAGAAAGAAAAGTCAAAGTGTTGGATGACATGTTGACATAGCTTCTAGTCACATACCAGCTACAGCAGAGTTCAGCAGGTGCAACACACATTTGAAACAGCGAGGTGCTACAGAGCACTTTTCGTTTGAATGCAAAATTCACTTTTACCACAAGATGGGAGAACAAACTGCAGAGTGTGGCTTTAACATTTAACAAACAAAAAGCATTTGAGTGTTTTTTCCCTGTTATGCAATTTAACAAAAGAAACAAAAACAATGATTTAGTCATTTTTTCAGCACAACTGTAACTATATGACATGCTATTTTTTTTTTCATTTTACCTCTGAAAAGGTATGGTGTTTAATTGTGAAACAAATTCAGATGGATGCAGATTGGGTCTAAGAAGTAAGGAAATGTATGTATGTGCAGACATACAACTGTGCTTTGACTGCCCGACGGGACAGGAAGGGTAACACCTAAACATACTGTATTTAGAGGGCAATACTTTACTTTGTACCAACAAATGTTACGTTGAATGATACTTTAGTTTGCTATTGTTGGTATTAACAGAGCAGTGGAATTTAAGTAGTGCAGAGAGAGTAGCTTTGATTGAGAGGTAGAGCAAAAGTTACAGTAGTACCTGATGTTCAAAACTGCAATATCTTATTTACAGATTTACAAGTGATTAAGTGACCAGCAGTGAGGTGCTTGAAGACAGTCGCTAACAGAGTCTGAGCAGAGCAGTGTTTGTGGAACAGAAGCAGAGCAGAGTAGGGCTGAAAGATATATCGTTATCGTATCTATATCGAGATATGGACATTCAAGTTATTAATGTCGAAAAAGCAAAAATATAAACAATATAGATTTCTTGTACTGTAAATAAAACTGGACTTCCCACATTCTTTTGTATTATGATGTTTTCATTTTTCTGAAAAATGCTTGGTTTTCACTGAATCCGTAGTCATATCATATCTTGGCGATATCGAGATATGAAATTTTGTCCATATCGTTCAGCCTGAGAGCAGAGCCAACTCACCATGTTACTCCGCTGTCTCTCCTTTTACAGTCTGTAGTTGCTCCTCTTCAGCACGTCAGAAGGGCTAGGAAGTGTTTTTTAGAGCTTGATGAACTTTCTCTGTCTCGTGGCTCTCAAGGCACAAACTTCGATTTATTTACATTCATGGTTGCGCACATGCAGAGCTCTTTCCGCTCTCGTTGGTCAATGTCTCTGATGTGGGTGGACAGATTGTAGAAGGTAGAAATCAAACCTGATAGACTTTGTTTTAGAGTTGTGTGACTGGTTCGTTGTTCCTGGTTATTATGACAGACTAGATGAGAAGGTATGACTGATTTTCATGGCCTATAGCTGAAATCCTTCGACCATCAGGACGAGGCATAACGGTGCATAAATCGTGTAGTCTGACCCCGGCATTACACTCACAGGTTTGATCATTTTGACACAGTGACAATATTCTGACCAGTCAGTGGTGTCAATCCTTTATTGGAAAATTATTATATATAAAACAAAAACAAAAAGCAGTCGAGCCAAGAAAGTTGAGCTGATCCTTGTAGAGTAAATGTACGTTAAGTTTAACCTGCTGAGTGTCAGCACAGTGAACGATCAAACATTAACACCTGAGCAGCAGAATGACTCACTGAGTGTGTTAGGTGCTTTCAGGCCTTTGGTTCAAATCATGGACCAATGTGAAACACCACTGAAGTGTGCATAAACTGTTGGACAAACCCTGATCTGTTTTTATGATCAAATATAAGGGAAAATGTACGTGTTGTAGGAGAGCTGCACAAAGAGAGGGGCCTGAAACAGCATATGTAATCACTGATATTGGCAAATGGCTTAGAATTGGGTTAATATGCTTCGGAGTGAGTGGCACAGACAGCACACCACAGACAGCCCTGACCTCCTGTATTTATCCACCAAATTAGATTTTTCCACCTTAGTGGCTGGTGCTGATGCTTCTCCTGGATCCCGCCTCCACATGATTTGTCCCTGTAAACCTTCTGACATGTGAAGATGTGTGTGTTTTCAGATCCAGAACATCCAGCTGGAGAGAGAGATGGCGCTGGCCTCAAACCGCAGCCTGGCTGAGCAGAACCTGGACATGAAACCTCGTCTGGAGTCTCAGAAGGAGCTGCTGGTAGAGAGATACTCACAGCTGGAGGCCATCAGAGAAAACTACAGACAGCACTGCTCCATCAGAGGTACAGGGTTTGGGTCTGTGGGCCTTCTCAAGTACCCCTTTCAGACTGGCCAAAAAAATTATTTAAACCTGTTAACGATCGGCTCCTGTCAGCAGTTTGAAAGGGTCTAATCAACATTTCGACCCAGGTCGACTGACCCTGCAGGTGTTACAGGTTTTTATCGACTCGACTCTTTGCCATCTCAGCAACAAATTTCATCCATCTTCATATCATCAGCGCTCGAATGTCGTTCAGTTTGCATCAACTTTGTACATAGTTAAAGACAAACAAAAGTAGTAAATACAGAAAACAGCTGACCACTGTGTCCATGACCTCTATGCTCCTGTCCATTGTTTACTTGGATGTGTTTTGTCACTGATGATGCCATCAATGTGATGACATCAGCTTAATGCACCAGAGGGAAGAAAACAGCCACACAGCTCGTCTGTTGCCGAGTAGACATAGGTCTGCTGGCAGTGAGAAAGGAGGTTGAAAAAACCTGCGTTGACCCGCTAATTTTAGTGTGAAAGCGGTAAAGGACTTGTGCAGCTTAGACAGAGCTCCCTCCGCTTTTTGAATATCTATTAAACACAAAGTGGAGCTTGGATGATATGACCTAAAATAAAATCCCTGATATTTGTCTTTCTACAACACCTGATTTACGTATTTAATAATTTTTTCCCTAAAAAAAACAAACAAAAAACTCCAAGTTACACAAAAATGATATGAATCAAGTTCTGCCTTTATGTCATCAAAATGCATTCCCAAATCAAACAGAAAATCCCTCTTGAAGTTGAAGTGTGTGTCATAAATGTTGATCATGTGGTTCAATCATAGGCAGGTTTGTCACATAAACACTGAAGGCTGAGGTATTTTCACAGTATACTATCATGAAACTCTCTGATAAAAATGTAATCTAATTGAAAAAACAAATATGAAATTTATAAAAGTGCCTGACAAAAGCCTGACAGAGCCTTCCATCATAAAAACTGTACATTTCCTGTATTTATATATTCGAACATTACAACAACTTACAATTAGAATAAGTCAAGAAAATTTATCTTGGCTTTTTTTATTAAGAAAATAATTCAAATTAATTGATTTCATCAATATACAGTATTTCCCAGCTCAACCACTAAGTTTGTATTGTTATTGGTACTTCTGGGTATAGAATTATTGAAGATTTTATTTTGAAAAACACCCCCACCCATCAAACATGTTGCGATCAAAACAATGGATATAAGGTAATTTCCACAAACAGAGCGGCATTTATCGTTTTGATAAGCTGTTAGCATTAAAGCTAATGTCTATATGAGCAGTCACTTCCTGCTGTCATCTCCCTTTTTGTTCCCACCTCTTCCTGCTTAAAGCGATATTCCGGGATGGAACAAGTTGGGTCCTGTCACAAGGTTTAGGGCAGAAATTACCCCTACAGCAGTGTTTCTGTGCAGCAGAAGCCCAGGGCGTCCGCACCAAACTCCCCCTCCCTGCTCCGGTCCTGCTCGTCTGCCGATCCCTCTGCACTCAGACGGGGCCATATTTTACTTGACCAAAAACACACATTAACGGACTCCCACCGAAAAAATCTGATATCGGTCTGCATTCACGCTTTATTTAGAGAATTTTCAGCGCGTTACTTTCACTGCTGCACAGAAACACCGCTGTAGGGGTAATTTCTGCCCTAAACCTTGTGATAGGACCCAACTTGTTCCATCCCAGAATATCGCTTTAAGGCCTTGTCCACACTGAGATGAAAACAATGTTTTATGTTTGCGTTGTTTAAAACGTTTTCAGTAAACATGGCATTGTTTCAGTAAGTATGTCCATTCACACAAAAATATTCAAAACACTGTTGTATATATGATAGGCCTGAAAGTGACGCTGCAACCCTGCTGTAGACATACAGTTAGGGATGTAACGATATGAAAATTTTGTATCACAGTTATTGTGACCAAAATTATCACGGTTATCATTATTATCGCGGTATTGTTGCAGTGTGCTCAAAATGTTCTAAAAGTACTTTTACACACAGTTTAATCGCTTAACCCCTTCAATATTATTATCATAATGGTTCTTTTCTGTCTTTTTTGTCAATAATGTGTAAAGAAATGCCCTTTGAGTAGATTTTTTTACCCTTCTTTCATGAGAAATAAAAATAAACAATTCTGGAAAGTATTTGTCATTATTATGTTATAAACGGTGTGATTACAAGAAAACAACTGATTTGAACTTTAAACAGGATTCTCTTTATAAACAGTTGTAAATGAACATGATCAAAGTTTTGACAAAAAATGAACTTAAATTATTTTGTATACACTCTCACATTTTAGTTTACCTGCAGCATTAGTGTCCATGTTACAGCTCCTTATATTAGACCATGTCCAGGACTTTTTTTTTAAATGACGATAGTCCCTGAAGCAATTAACCCCCTTCATGATTCTCCTCTGGTCTCCCCTCTCCCTGGCAGATCTCCTCAGTATTTTCTCCTCTAAATATTTCCAAATTAAGATTGATTAAATCCATAAAATACGAACTTTGACGAAAAAAGACAATCTATTTCAAAATACGACGAATACACGGCAAATCGAAGGCAAGAACATAGTCCAGAATGACACCAATTCTGTTATTTATAAGATGTATACATTTTTGGATAGAATTACTGATAAGCTACCTGTCATTCTCTCAGGTATGGATCACTGAATTCTCCCTCTCTCTCTCTCTCCCCCTGCGGCTCCGTCAGTTTATTTACTCAAAGAGTTCCTGCCGTTGAAATCGCGCACGTCTTTTTCTTTCGCTGCAGCTTCATGTTTAAACAGAGAGACTGTCTTCTATAAGTTTCTCCTCAGCATCCTTGTAAAAATCCAAAATTCAACCAGACTTCAGTTTGTTTCGAGGAAACTCCGCTGTGGTTCGAACTTCGCTCTCAGACTCGGAGGCCAAACAATGCAAACTGCGCATGCGCGCATCGGTGTAGGCCGCTTAATCGAGGACAGAGACATAGGTCCGGCTTTTCCAGGCAAACAGCAGCATCACCGTGCGTTATTGACACAGGCTGGTGATCAAACACGGTAAAACGGTAATTTTAAAAAGACACAGTAATGATTACCGTGGGAAATTTTACCGCGGTTGAACATTTTACCGGTAACCGTTACATCCCTACATACAGTAAAACCAGAGAAGACCTGGAGCATGCACATGCATCATGTCGGATGTAAACAAAGTCCAAATTTACAGTGTTTATGCAAAAGCACTGCAACAAGGTTTTGCTATTTTTTACACATGGAGACATTTACATTGAATCTGCGAGGGTGGGAAATCTTTGCCAAATCATGCTGCAGTACGGCTTGAATTCATGTAACATGCCGCATGCCCCCCCACACACATAAAGGCAGAAATGCTCAGTCAGCGCTCCTGTCTCCTGCTGAGTCTGCTAGGGATGGGATGAAATATCGTTTGGCAATATGTCGCTATACAGTACGTGACGAAATGCATCGAGTTTGAGAAAAATGGATCGTGAAATAAAGACGTCTCGTCCGGTGATAGCGCATGTGACCAGAAGTGACGACAACAAACATTAGCACCAACTACCTTGCCTCCAAAAAGCTGAATGATGGAGTCAAATGAGGTCGAAATTGAGGACGCTCCACCTGGATACAAGTCATCTGTCTGGCAGTATTTTGGTTTTGTCATTAAAGAAGACGAAGATGGCGAAAGCGAGCCTACCACTCGTTAGCATACACTCTCTCTAACCTCTCTAGGGTTAGAGAGAGTGTTATTGTTTGTGTTTGGCCTGTTCGGCCTTGTGTTTTCCTGTGTGCAACTCAAACAAAAACAAATAAGTTGTAATTACACAGTAATATTTTTTCTTTTTTACTTTTTTGATATTGTAGTGTGACGTATCGTATCGTGACCCGGGCATATCGAGGTGCATCGTATCGTGAGTTTGAGTGTATCGTCCCATCCCTAGAGTCTGCATGCCCTTTCTCTCCTTGATCACACCTCTGTTACTGCCTCTGGAGACGGGACAAAAAAATATGTAGTTGTTTGACAGGAAGCTAAAAGAGACTACAGGAAGAAAATGTTCTTCCCCATTCTTCTGCCGAGTGTTTCAGGAAATAAAGACTCCTGTTTAAAGAATGATCCAGGTTAAAGGATACGCTCTGCCTCAAACTGTCAGCTGATTTAATGTGATCATGCATACTAGTGATGTTGCTGCTCCACTGTGCCTTCTTACATAACCACAGCATTCAGCAGGTGCTCGTGTTACCAGCACACACCTGTTTGGTAACGTCACACAGCCAGGTGAACAGCATACTTATCATGGGCTGAGGGCTTTATATAACACTCTCTCTTTCTCCTCTATTCTAACATGACACCAAAAACAAAAAACAAACCAAAGAGAATGAACTTTAGATATTTTATCATAGTTGGTGTAATGTTTTTTTTCAGTCGTCCCACAAAATACAATAATCCCAACCAGTGTTACAGTCCAACAAAAGTCATATCATGTTTTAAATGGAGACTGAACAGGAAAACGTGTTAATGTTCACAGACTCTCATTCCTTCCTCCAGCTGACAAAACCGGATCTGCAAACAGTCTTCCTTGAAAACCAATATTTAATTACACATTTTAGATTTTAAATTGGCGTTGTCCCACAGTTTAACACCAACAATGAAACACAGCTTCTCTTAAAACCTTTTTAAGCTTCTTGTACATAAAACATGTGATCAGCTCATAAATAATATTGACTCTCCCAAAATGGAAAGAACTCTTGTCTGGAAGAGACGTTGACTGTTTTTAGTGTAAAGTTTGCGCTGTGTTTAGCGTTTTAGTCAGTTAAAGTAAGAAAAGGTCTGTATTACTACCTACTCTTAGACCTATGAAATTGTTTTTAGAAAATAAAAAGATAAAAAAGTGAACTGTCCGTGCTTTTGAGCTAACGGTGTCAGGCTTCAGCACCATGAGAAGTTATTTAACATCATTATGACCTCTTATAGCCTCTTTAAATCATATGAATATAGGTAAGTGCAGTGATTGTGTCAAAAACAATCCTTTAATCGCTGCATTGTGATGTGGACACGAATGATGATAAACTGATGTGCAGACAGCAAATAGCGGTAGTTGTTTAATAGTTCAGTTCGTTCCAAGGAGAATTAAAATTGAGACATTTATTGAAATGGATGAATATGAGTCAAATGAATTTCCAACTAATGAAAGGAGCAAATTTGTCTGCCCTTTTGAACTGTTTTGATTATAAATAAAAGTCTGGAGCAGTTACATAATAGAAAAGCACAGACCCCCACCAGCGCACCAGTCCTCACCCATATTGTGATTTTCTCCATAAATATTAGTCCTACCTTTATTTTATCTAAATCTTTAGATTCCTTGACCATGAAACCATACCATTAGCAGTTGGATTCATAATGATATCTATTTAAGTTCAGTAGTTATTCACGAAAATTGCATTTTTCGTCATGGCGGATCCAGACGGTGATCCGGATCACTCCCAAAACATAACGTTGTTCCTTTTCCCAATCCGGACATTTTCTGAACATTTCATCGAAATCTGTTAACAACTTTTTGAGTTATGTTGCTAACAGAGAAACAAACAAACAAACAAACAGGCGCGGCACTAACATAACCTTCTTGGCAGAGGTAAAAAAATATCAAGGATACGACAAACTTAGCTGCATCATGGTGCGAGGTTTGAGAAAGGGTAGAAGATATCTAGTCTATTTCCAGAAACTCTTCATGGAAAGTAGAGCTGCAACTATCGAGTATTTTTGGATTCGAGTACTCTGTCAATTATTTCTTCGAGTACTCGAGCACTCTAACAAAATATACTTTTTTGTTTTTTAACAAATTAATCAATTGTATACAATGCAACATGTTAGGGCTTTCAAACTGAGCAACCAAATGCCGTTTATTCCTCAGAAAAGGGTTTTTATTTTAACAACTTTCAAAGTTTAAACCAGTACTGGCTTAAAACAAAGCCAATACAATACTGATTTACAAAGCAGTAATATAATTCTGCAATTATATTTGTGAAGTGTGTTCTGGAGGGCATTGTGTAGTTTGGATTGAAATCCTTGATCATGTTCTTAAATCCTGTGTCCTCCACCATGGAAAGAGGACACATGTCTGTGATGAGCATATTTAAAATGCTGTAATAGTAATAGTTGCAGCCCTAACAACGTGCTATCATGCTAAGCTACATGCTAAGCTCACTCTGTTTGACATCAGACACACTGCACTGTGTTTTCTTTTCGTCCCTTCTTGTAGTGACCACACACTTGGGACACTCTCTGCCATTTCTTCTGCGGACTCTCTCCTTTCTGTCCCTCTCTTTTCTCTTCCTTCGTGATTTTAAGCCGCACAGCAGCGGAGGTAGCAGGCGAGGTGTGCCACGGAAATGACCGTCCGTGTCAAACACTGTGCGCTGTATAGTAGTCCAGATATATATTTATGTGTATAATTATATATTAAACGAGGCTTCGAGGCTCAAAATTCAATTCGAGGATATTTTGTAATCGAGTACTCGCGAATATTCGAGGAATCGTTTCAGCTCTAATGGAAAGATTAGAAATTTGGATATTTTACAAATTAGAAATTTTTCATTGGATTCATAGGAACTTGCAGGGAGTAACTCGAAGTTGGGGATAATATAAAGTAATTGTATCCCTTCCAAACACTAAAAGAACTCCGAGAGAACGGACCTCCACCAAGCAGCTCAGTTCCAGCAGTGGCTTTTCCAGAACCCCTGTAAGAGGTCTAAGTCTGGATCCCCAGACCCAGAATGGAGCCAGGATCCAGACCAAACTCAGCACATACATGGAGGCTGTTATCCTGTAAGGACACAAGGTTTTGGAGCATCACTCAGTATTTTTATATTATATGAATTATTGAATTTAATCAATGGGATTTCCCATCATAAGGTTCAGTGTTTTTGTGAGCCTGGATTGGATCCAGATGAGATTTACCTTGTGATAGAGTCTTGACTCCATGTTGTCCTGTAAAATTGGAAGGGAATCCATTAAAAATGTCAGATAAATATTTGTTTCAAATTTCACCCAATGTTAATTTATTGGAGTTTTTTTTTAATGTTGGATTTTATTTTTTTTTACATTCAGGCCAATATCTGCATCACCACCACATTTAACGGCGTCTTTCTTGGACCAAACCACACCTCTAGTAAAAATTTCCTGTATATCCCTTCTGTATTTTTTCTGATGTAGTAATTATAACATCACATTTGGTCAAGGCAGACATCCATGCAAAATTATACTACTGAAAATCATTGCGTTTGAACAGATTATTTATTTGTAAGTAGAACTTTATCCTTTCAGGAAATGACCTCTCCCTGAGCCTTAAGAACATCCTCCATGTTCACATGCTCCTCAGTGTTGAGGATGAATGTGTTCGTTACACTGCAGCAAAATTAAGAAGTAGCATAGATATTCTCAAGTACATCTGCATGAAATCTGGTTGTTTTAGTCAAGATTATGATCAAATATATTTTCCCAACTATCTCTGTGAAGAGCCAACCTTTAATTATTCCTGTTTATTACCATGAATTTCCTTCATGATGCATTGTGTAATGAAATCAAACTAAATGTAACTTAAAATCATAATCAAATTGAATTGTGAGACTGGTGAAGATGCAGCACTAGTGTACGTTGTTATTTTTGTACAACAAAAGAGGATAAATGTTCATAATTATGCTGCAAAAAGCTCATTTATTCTACCAGCCAGCGTACACTGGCCTGTGCCACTGTGCAGGCTCATCTATGAATAACCTGCTTTTTCTTCAGTTGACTTCAGCCAGTTTTTACTATGTGTCTTTCTACTGGATGTTTAATGTTGAGCCTATTGAACATTTCTGTCTGGTAATATCACAACCTTTTGATGTTTTTATTAACTGATCACTCTCTTTAACTCTCTCTCTCTCTTCAGATGGGATGGTCGGTCAAGTTTCTCCTGAAGCATTTTTCTCCAGACTACAGACAGAGGGCGGCAAAACAGAGGCAGAGTCGGAGGTTAGAGCTGTTCAGCACTCACACTCAGACATGAAGGAGATCGTTAGAGGAGCCAGCATCATGAGCTGCTTTAAAAAAAAAACGTTGGGATATTTCTGAGAAATGTGTGAATTGTGGTGTCTTTGGGTGGAAGGTTGTCTCACTTTGTTTAGATAGATTTTGATGTTAAACACACTCAGTATTCTGACTCCACAGTACACTTATCCATGGTTCAGCTTGTATCTCTTGTTTTCAGTTTGGTTTTAACCACTCAGCCATTGGAGTGCTTCTTTAAAAAATAAATATTTTCCATTCTGAGTTGTTTATGGCAAATTCACCAGAAAAGGAAAGGCTCTTTGTTTTTTTAATTCATGGTTTTTCATTTATAAAAAATGTCCTTATACAACTCTGACTTCTTTGAAATAGATTATGATATGGAATTAAAGAAATAAATGAAAAAAGACCTGCTGGTATTTATTTTTTTATAATGCTTAAAAATCAAACAAATCTGACCTCAACCCAGATAATCTTTTTTTATGTTTCTGTTAGTGTCTGAAAATAGTTTTATTTTTTATTTCCAATAAATCCCAGTGCAGCACAGTTATTGTCGACCTTGAAGAAATGAACGTCTGTAAACTTGAAGGGGAGCTGCTATCACCTGACCTGACCTTCATCTCCATCAGTGTGTCACAGCAAACGCTCTTTGTGTGTCTGCAGGTTTTAGCCGATGAGTTTCTGGAAGGTTCTCTGCCCTTGGACTCATTCCTGGAGCGTTTCCTGTCCCTTCGCTCGCTGGCTCACAGGAGGCGGGTCCAGATTGAGAAGATGCAAGAGATCCTTCGTCAGAGGAGTGAGGGCAGTTCTACCGCTATGACATCATCAGCAGGCAGTCAGGACCCCGCCCCCTCACCCTGGAATCAACCGACGTCAACATCAACGACCACACAGCCAAGCTCCACCTCCCAGAACCCCTCGCAGCAGACGGCATCCTCGTCTGCAGGAGGCTCTGCCGGCCTCCCTTACAGCCCCTACCCAGTGGCCCCGCCGAATCCCCCCACAGCTGCAGCAGCGAGCGCCGGTCCCTCAAATCCCCCCTCACAGTTCCCTCCATACCCGAGTGCTGGCTCACCTTTCACCCCCACAGGGGGCTTCTCAGGCCCCCGCCCAGCTTTCGGGCCCCCACCATCAGCAGGCTGCCCCTACCCCACACAGCCCTCCTTCCCCGCCCCACACCCAGGCTCAGCATTCGGCCAATACAACCCCAGTCAGAGTGGCCACGCCCCCTATCCAGCCTCCTACAGCTACGGGGGCTACAGCTACCCTGGAGGCCCCGCCTACTCCAGCTCGCAGTCCCCCACAGGGCGGCCCCTGTATAGACCGGGATATGGCGTACCACAGCCGTACTCCTGAAGCCCCCACCCCAACCTGCTTTCCCTCCCCTCGTCTTTTTACCTTTTCAAACCCTGCCCCCCAGAGTCAGAGGTCTCTCGCTTTACTTCTTTGTTGCACTATTTCTCTCTCTCTCTCTCTCTGTCCCCCCAACACACAAACACACACACGAGTCTCAGGTTGTTGTGTTTCAAACACTCGTATCTGACCCCTGACCCCTCACACGCTCCACCCCTCCCTTGTCATCCGTGTGTGTGAGTGTGTTTCTGATAATAAAGTGAAATCTGGACATCAGGTGGTGTTGAGTTCAGCTCTTCCGCACACACTCCATCAGGTGTGTCCTTACCTGCAGAAGCTCAGAGCAGCAGCCCCCCGTCTCTCTAACCAAAGAGCCTGTCATTTGATTTCTTTTATTTTGATGTTATTTAACACTAACGGTGCGTCCCATTAACTTTCCATCTCACATGTCGCAGTGGGGAATGATGTCACCTGAGTTGACTGCATCTTCTCAGGTTAGAGAAGATCTCTGAGGTGTGAACTCCAGTTTCAGGAGGTGCTTCATGTGATGTATCCAATCTGCGAATGGCACGCACCTTCAGGCGCGCTCACGCAGGCCCAGCTGCCAAATGCTTTGTTTAAGTTTGTTTGACCGCTGCTCACATTAGCCCAATTCACAGTCTCTGCTATATTTACTCCTCAAGACATTCACATTCGTTCCTCGAGGGTGTCTATGCTGCAAAACAGCTTGACGCTCTCACTCATGGTGCACCCGTCTCCCGCTGGGACCTCCTGCCTCCCTCTGATATTACTCCCTTGTTATTACCTCTGGTGACGGACCAAATGGGGGATCAGTTGTCCCCCCCCCATTCTGTCTCTGTGATCACAGTGGAGGTGGAATGTTGCAGGGGTGTAAATAATACACCTTGTGTGAATTGGGCTATTGATGCAGGACGGACCGGGCCTGAGCACGGTTACATCTTCACGCTGTTACATCAGAGTTTACTCCACACGGAGTGTTAGAGCCAGCAGTGCAGAGCAGAGGCTTTTAACACTTTATTTTTATTCATAAAACTCCCTGAATAACTATTACTCTGTGTTCTAAGTGAGCTCATTGATGCTGATGTTTTTATAAAATGGGGTGAAACAATTCAAAACCATTCAACTTCTCTTTGTTTACTGAAAGGCATCTCGTGACCCTCAGCTTAGAGGGTCCTGACTAAGGTTAATACAATACCAGTATTGCAATCTTCAGCAGCGTACAAGTAAAACATTTTCAATATTGTTCTGATACGGCAGCAAAAAAATATATGTATAAAATAGTTAAATAACCTGACACACCAGATGGATTGTTCAGTATATTCCACTAGTCTATCTGCACAACAGCCCACAGAAAGTGTTTGGTAATGGGCAGAACCTTTCAGAAGGATGTCTTGCAGGTAATTGGATGATTGTTCCATCAATCACATCCATTATGGGTCAGTCAGATTATGTATTAGGCGGGTGTTACAGCTGCAATGTAAACAAAGCGCAAACGACTATGTAGAATCAACTCTCCACAAAACTTGTCAGAAGTGGAGTGAAAATATAATTTCTACTGAGAAGTGCTTTCATTGTTGTTACTTGTTCTTCATCTAATAAAGAAATACTGTCCAGATCTGATAACATTTCCACTGAAGCTGATAGCATCTATGCTAATCTCTCTACAATCAGTCTTGCTCGTAGCTCCACCTCTTCCTACTCTGAAGGATTGAAGCTCGACAGGATGGATCTGTCGCACATTAAATCAGGCAGATCCAGCTGCACTGCAGGGTTAGTCCTGAGACTTTGGCTTACATCTTGCTTCATTCTGTCCTGTGCTCACAGCATCAGCACCCACCTGCTAGATTGTCTCATTGGCCGGCTCCAATCACCATTCGGTTTTGTTTTGAAATGTTCCTGCTCTCCCCAAACACTTTGAATGTGCTGTGGATCAGATGGACATAGTTGCTAATCACTGGGCCTTGTAATTAAACATTTTTCTTTTTAGTGAGTGAGTAGAGACATCAGATATCAAATAAGCATCTCAGATCTTCATTTTCAGCCACAACACAAACGTCACATCTGTCTTCTCATGCATTGTTTCTGAGCAGGGACTTGAAGACGGTTTGATGCCGATGTAGAAAAAGAGATCTGTTGTTCGTGTGTTTGAGTGAATCATGGCTCTTCCCACCCCCTCCCCTTCCTCCCCCCTCATCCCCCACTCCCTGAACATGAACTGATGCTGGACATGATCGCCTGAACTCTGCGCTCCGTGTGAGAGCGAGGACATGTCCTCATAACGTGTTGTCTTAACGTATCGTTAACATGATGGTGATCAGCTGGGAGTCAATCATGATGACGGACTGTTGATGGATCTTTAATGAGAGGAAAGCTCCTCCCACACCTTAGGAAATATCACATGAAGTTAGCTTCACATTAATTATGTTTTTATTTATCTGAGTAGAAGCCTTTTATTTTAGTCAGGAAAGGATGATTGAAGGGGTTAAAATATATTAATCATAACAGATGTTGAGATGTTAATCTGGAGTGTCCCACATAAGGTTGTCTTAGTGTTCCATATTTTCATAATTAGTTGGTACTAGGGATGCACGATATTATCAGTTTGATATTGGTATCTGTTGATATCAGCTTAAAAAGTTAAGTATACAATTGGCCGGTATGACATTTTTTTAGATGTTTACAGTTAATATTTGGGCCACAGATATTCGCCAAATATCGAATGGAATATCAGCAAATTACATCAGTGTACGACATTGATTCTCCTTCTCATCACTGCATGGTAACGTTTTAAGACCAATGGTTTCATTTTTGCAAGAGTTAAATGCTGTTTTTCATATTTTACATCTGTTCTTCGTTCAAATATACTGTAACACTGAAAGAAACAAGTAAATCTTTGTTAGGTACAGAGCTTGTGCTCTTGACCAAAAATATTGGTATCTGCAATAATGAATCAAAAAATATCAGATATCTGCAAAATTCAATATCATGCATCCCTATTTGGTACTACACATTTAAACAATGCAATCTCTGAGAGTTTTAACTGCTGTGAAATAAAAAAAAAAGACTGGTGGTAGCAACAAAAATATTCTACAAATGATAGAAAGGAATGATTCAATCCAAGCTCCTGCACTTTGTCCTCGTTACATAGATCTGTTGGCAGCAGTTCAGACCTAAAACGTCTCCACTTGGCATGCAAGAGTGGGCAGGGCTTTGCCAGCAATATTGACTAATCCAAATCAATAAGATACCCAATATTGGGTACCTGGGGCTTCTTGTTTTGTTTTTTGGTATCAATCAGACATCAACCCTGGATTTCGTTATAACAGTATATATTCTCATATTGGGACAGCTTGAGTCTCAGAATGTAAGGAGCTTGAGTAACATTGACAAAAGGTTGAAATGGTCTGATTATATGATTCTTGTAAAATCAAACAGAAAAAATAGTTGGGCTGATGGATTGATAACTTTACATTTAAATACGGATTTAATGTTTAACTTTTTAGTCTAAAAAGGCTCAGATTTTCCCGGCAAATTGTCTTTCATAAGAGCAACACAGCCTCCTGATACTATTTACTGCCATAGCCCCGCTTCATGACAGTTGCTGAGTGCTGCCTTACCCCCTAGTTGCCCTTCAACCCAGATGTAAACAAAGGACAAGTAATGATTATACATATTCTGCATGGTATAACTCATCGAAATGCAGGATCAAAGGGAGCTATGTGCTAAAAAAAACCATTCTATTTTTGTCAGCTATTTATCAATGACGTTTCGGCCAGTGCAGATAGAGACGGATGGATCTCCTTTTTTAAATGTTTTCTGTAAACACGCATTGTTTGGAGAAATGTGTCCGTTCACACAAAAACATCAAAAACGCTGTCGTACATATGCCAGGCCTGTCAGTGACACTGCCACAGACTCAACAAAACAAGAGAAGAACACATGTTTCATGTGCATAAAACATGTGCAGTCTAACACAAGGGGAAGAAGACAACCAAACTGTAGGAGAATGTTGACTGAGGGCCTTTTTACATGACAATGAAAACAGCTCTTGCATTTGAGCCTCTGTTTACACAAGAACATGTCTTCGTTATCATCCCTGGGTGAACAGGGATCAGCGTTGTCAGGGAAAATGGTTACAGGCAGCGCAGTATTGTTTCAGGTTAAGGTTGGATGAAAAAACAAACAGCTATGGCTAACTACCGAGCAACATGTCCTGCTAACTGTGCTCGGTTTGTTGTCGCTTCTCCAACAATATGTGGATATGCTGCGTCAATACTCTGACCATCAGAGACGCATTTGTTATATTTGCCAAGGACATTACATATCTACATTGAAAACTACTGGCCTGGCATGCACGCTCCCGTGCCTACAGTTGTTCTTGCAGATTTGTGTGAATGTGCAAAGTTCACACCGTCTCCGTGTGCATGCAGAGGGTGTTTGAAAATCAAAGGAAAAACCTTCCTGCTTCTGTTGACAACGTTGTTTGGTAAATGGGCACTAAGAGTCCTTCAAGTCAAAATACAGGAAGATAATGGATGCATTTCGCTTTTGACCGTTACAACATAACACATGCAGAGGTGCGACTGTTAGATCACCGTCTGAAAATAATTGCGTTGTAAACATTGAAAACCAAGGGCGGCATTTTGATCTTGGACTCAGTTTCAAAACTATGCATGTTTAGGCTCCCAAAATGTTGTCTGTTTGTGAATGAAAGCTATTGCAGATTTTCCTAAACCTATAAGTGGCCCCTTGCGTGCAGAGTCTGACATATTAAAGGCACATTCAGTACATTGTTAAACAGCAAGTACATCTCAGGTTGTACTCTTTCATTCCTTACAGCGGTGACTGAGACAAAGAGCCTGTGTGCAAAGTTGTAAGTCAAGGTACACGGATGATATGTAAGGATTCAATCAACCTTTGGTCTCAGTTATTTTAAATGTGGCGGTGAAGTTGATGAGACCGCGTTCTGCTCCAAAGCCCTATGGTTGGGGACGTCTGGAATAGTCTTAATTTGAAACAAAAAGGAAAGAGCAGGGGCAGATGGAGTTGATTTTTGTAACTTCTCGACTCATTACGTACTATTTTGTTTTGGTTGAGCACCCCCTATTGGTGGATCCTTGCTAGGGATGCACAATATAGAATTTTTGCTGATATCTGGTATGCCGATATTTCCAAAGCCATGATTGTTGAAACCGATATTTTGTGTCAAGAGCACAAAGTCTCCGCTTAAGTTTATCAATTCCTTTGGTTATTACTGGCCATCTGTGTTAGAAACAGATGTGAAGTATTAAAGAAAATTAATCTTTAATAAATGACACTTTGATTTATAAAAGTGTAAACTGAGTTATGATGAGGTAAAACATTTTGGTGCATTGTACATTTTGCTGATTTACAGACAATTTACGGAACATTAAAAGACAATTTATATGGTCAAAATCTCGGCTGTAAATATCAGCCAAGACTTTCAGATCAGCTGATAATATCCTGCATTCCTATTTCTTACTTACTGTGTTGGGAACCCTGGATATGCTGATCCTCATAGTGGTTAATGAAAAATACCTGCCTCATCAAATTTTTTCAACCAGTCCGGCACTCACACACTTTCTTTCCACTCTCGCCCAATTCTCAGTGCTAAAACCTGGCTGCATGCCTTCCTCTCTTGAATATCAGGCCTCTGTTACCACTTCTGGAGACGGAACAAAGGGTGGATCACCCATTTCCCCCATCCCACCTCCACAGTGTTCATAACTGAGGCAAAACATCACAATATTTTGCCTTGTAATGGCGGTGTGAATCAGGCTATTGATGCATGAAAAAGACCACTGTGTTTTAGAACTTTGTTTTTTCAGCATCATGACAACCTTAAGCCAATCAGGAGAGAGACTGATGCTGTTTACATCATAAATTTAATGAGGGAGTGGATAAAGTCAGCAGGTAGGACTGTGTCTGAACAAACGTCTTAGATCTAAATCATTGCACTGCATGTCAGAACTATTAAAAGGTGAATAAACCCTTTATGTCAGACAGGGCCTCATAATCTGCTCATGAGGACGATCAGTCCTGGCACACTTCATGGTCTGCCTCATTAAAGGGAGTTGCAAATATTTTTTTTTTTTAACATATTAAGAGGGATTCAGCTGAATGATCATTTCCCATCTCTCTCTCTTTGTCCTGTCTTGTCTTTATCAGATTTTTGTAATGTTTTCTTAAAAAATCAAACCGCTAAAGGACAAATGTATTTATTAGAGGTAGAAATCATAAAAGCCTCCTTAGGTGATAATTTCTGATGTTTTATAATAAACCTGACCACGTACTGAGAGAAGATCAAATAAAGTTTAGATTTAACGTCGAACTATGTCCTGCTCATGGATGACAGCGAACAACACTGAGAACATCATATTCATAATGTCGTGGTGCTAGAGTCTTAAACTTAAAAGTGATTTCATTAATGATCAAACAATACAGAAACCTGATCACAGCAACAAAAAATTTGAGACGAAGATTCCCAATATTTGCTCTATTTTTTACAATTATCATAAATGGAAGATACACTCCTTCAAATTTTTTTTATTTGCAGAAAATTATCTTTATTAAATTTGAAATGTTGAACTACTGAAAAGACGCTATAAAAGTATAATAAAATATACCGATAACTAATCAATCATCTAGCTAACAGACCATAAAAGAAAGTACCTTCATAACTGGTAAATCTGAGTGTAACAATTTTAAAGGCAACATGCCCTGCAAAATCAATGTTTCTGAAGGCACTCAGGAGCAGAAGAACAGTTTCCTTCTTGAACAAAACGGCCCTAAAAATGCTCTGACTTGACTTCCTGGGGTTTATGATGTCACAATGATGCAGCCTCCACCTACATGTGTTTTCTGCTCTTCAGAGGCAGACGCCTGTCCGGTAAAAGTCCAGTCTGCACCCTGTAATCCCTCCTCCTGACCATCATGCATCATTTGAGCAGCCAATCAGTACAGAGCTTATTATCATAGCCTCCTGTAGCCCCACCCCCTCAGATCAGAGCATTCCCAAAGGGGAGGGAAAAAGAACTTAACCTGACCCTCTACAGAGAAGATGTATTCATATTTTATTTAACTTAAATCCCTGATTAAAGACACCCAGAACATGGGACCTTCAAAAAAAATATGCTGAATCCTGTTTTTAGCTCCTTCTGATTGGATATTTCTTCTTATATTCTAGTTAGATGATATGTATGTATAACATTCAAACTTGTGACATTGACAAGTTTCTTTTTTCCGAGACAAGTCATTTAAATTACTCTTTTTAAAGTAGCCTCGCACTGACTGCAAAAACTCAGGTCTAGGAAAGTGTGTTTGTCTATTTTCAGGTCAGAAATATCTAAACAATTATTCTAATCCACATATTCTAGTTGTTTTAACAAGTCAAAATAAATATCTTACTTTAATGAATAAAAGACAAAAATAAGGCATTGGGTTACTTGTAATGATAAGCAAACATCTACCAATGACACAAGGACAGTTTGACTCAGTGAGGGTCTTAAAGTAAGGTTAAATATCTGCCCTGGAGGGGAAATTTCACTTTAAGACAACCTTTGAGTTGAATTGTCTTGTCTTATTGGCAGATTTTTTTTTACTAAATACGCACAACTCAGGCCTCATATTAAGATATTATATCTTTGAATCCAGATATGTAAGGAAATTGTGGCTTAGAGTCAGTCTAGTGAGACTTGTTTTGTTTTGAAACTGCAATAATACTCTCACCTAGATCTGAGTTTTTCCAGTGTGAAAACCAGACGCTTCAAAACCTGAGGTATGAAACACTAATGTTTTTAAAGATAATCTACACGTGGACATCAGAGAGACTTGTGTCCTGACCAGTTTCAAATTTAATAACCAACAGATAAATGTATGCTCTTGATTGATAAAAGCATTAACAAGGCAGAGATGAATCTGATCCTCAAACTCAACGCAGCATGTGAAGGTGCATGGCACACCCCCTGCTACATAGCTAACCCTGCTAACAGAGCTAGCGGCTGACGGAGGTACTAACATGGTGGGAGCATGAAGAGTTGATTCTGCTGCCGACATCTTAAACGTCTTTATCACTTTTTTTTTTTATCTTTAACACCGGGAGAGTGTGTGTGTTTACTGCTGCTCTGACTTAAGGAGGACTGTGTGTTAAAGGTGTTTTAGAAGAAGCACAAAGAGAATTTAATAGAGTTTAGCATTAAAAACATTCAGATGATGAAATATGATGATGATGATGATGACTGTGGGCGTTAAAGAGACTTTTTCTTTTTTCTCTTTTCTGGGGTTGTGAATAATTAAACTGAAGTTGATCTAAACTGAAATTTTGAGTTGTCTTTTTATGTTGTTAAAGTTACTGTTGTGCAAAGTTTGAGGGATGTCAGTGCATTTCCTTGTTTTTCGGTTTCACAGAGAATGATCATGAAAGTCCCCAACATTAACTTTGGCCCATGATCCTATATATCAAGGTGTCGTGTTTAAGTCACAAACGATTTGTTGTTGTCATCAAATTACGGTCGTAGTTAAATTTTTGCCAAACAAACAAATACAAACCCAAAACCAGTGAAGTTGGCCCGTTGTGTAAATTGTAAATAAAAACAGAATACAATGATTTGCAAATCCCTTTCAACCTACGGTATATTCAATTGAATACACAGCAAAGACAAGATACTTAATGTTCGAACTGATAAACTGTTATTTTTTGCAAATATTAGCTCATTTGGAATTTGATGCCTGCAACATTTGACTGTTTCAAATCACTTCTCAAAACTCACTTGTTCTCCGTGGCTTTCCCTGTTTAAGTTTATGTGTTTGTCCCCTCTTCTGTGGAAAGCGACCTTGGGTTCCTTGAAAGGCGCTATATAAATTTAAGTTATTATTATTATTATTATTATGATTCAAAAAAGCTGGCACAAGTGGCAAAAAAGACTGAGAAAGTTGAGGAATGCTCATCAAACACTTATTTGGAACATCCCACAGGTGAACAGGCTAATTGGGAACAGGTGGGTGCCATGATTGGGTATAAAAGCAGCTTCACTGAAATGCTCAGTCATTCACAAACAAGGATGGGGCGAGGGTCACCACTTTGTGAACAAATGCATGAGCAAATTGTCCAACAGTTTAAGAACAACATTTCTCAACCAGCTATTGCAAGGAATTTAGGGATTTCATCATCTACGGTCCGTAATATCATCAAAAGGTTCAGAGAATCTGGAGGAATTACTGCACGTAAGCCGCAAGGCCGAAAACCAGCACTGACTGCCGGTGACCTTCGATCCCTCAGGCGGTACTGCATCAAAAACCGGCATCACTGTGTAAAGGATATCACCACATGGGCTCAGGAACACTTCAGAAAACCACTGTCAGTAACTACAGTTCGTCTACATCTGTAAGTGCAAGTTAAAACTCTACTATGCAAAGCCAAAGCCATTTATCAACAACACCCAGAAACACCGCCGGCTTCACTGGGCCGAGCTCATCTAAGATGGACTGATGCAAAGTGGAAAAGCGTTCTGTGGTCTTACCAGTCCACATTTCAAATTGTTTTTGGAAACTGTGGTCGTCGTGTCCTCTGGACCAAAGAGGAAAAGAACCAGCCGGACTGTTATAGGCGCAAAGTTCAAAAGCCAGCATCTGTGATGGTATGGGGGTGTATTAGTGCCCAAGGCATGGGTAACTTACACATCTGTGAAGGCACCATTAATGCTGAAAGGTACATACATATGTTGCCATCCAAGCAACGTCTTTTTCATGGACGCCCCTGCTTATTTCAGCAAGACAATGCCAAGCCACATTCTGCAAGTGTTACAACAGCGTGGCTTCGTAGTAAAAGTGCGGGTACTAGACTGGCCTGCCTGTAGTCCAGACCTGTCCCCCATTGAAAATGTGTGGCGCATTATGAAGCGTATAATACAACAACGGAGCCCCTGGACTGTTGAACAACTTAAGCTGTACATCAAGCAAGAATGGGAAAGAATTCCACCTGAACAGCTTCAAAAATTGGTCTCCTCAGTTCCCAAACGTTTACTGAGTGTTGTTAAAAGGAAAGGCGATGTAACACAGTGGTAAAAATGCCCCTGTGCCAACTTTATTGCACTGTGTTGCTGCCATTAAATTCTAAGTTGATGATTATTTGCAAAAGAAAATAAAGTTTCTCAGTTCAAACATTAAATATCTTGTCTTTGCTGTGTATTCAATTGAATATAAGTTGAAAAGGATTTGCAAATCATTGTATTCTGTTTTTATTTAAGATTTACACAATGTGCCAACTTCACTGGTTTTGGGTTTTGTGATACTTCAAAGATTATTCAAATGTCTGAATGTTCAAGGATCATCCTGCTGATCAAGCTCAGTAATTTTTACAAAGAGCTCAGTTTACCGACAACAACAAACACACTATGTGCTATCAGGGACATATCTTTGAAACCATGGCTTCTGTCAATAAACCATGAGTGTAGTCCGAACTCTTACTCTGAAGATTAACTTTGATCCAGATCCTCTGTTTTGTTTGTTAGAAAGTAAATCTGGTTTATAAAATAATAAATGCCAATTAAGCAACAAGGCTCTGTGTGATGATGGCTGCTCACTGAGGATGAACGATTAAAGCGGGTCAGCAATTAAGTTTAACCTCAGACCAAATTTTCCCCAGTCACTTTATGACGGGCCAGAACATAATCAAGTCTCATACAGATGTGTTCCTGAGCTTTTATAATAAACAGATCACTGATGATCCACTGATGTGCATCTCATCCATGCACATTTGTGCACTCCTGTATGTCTCTACGATACAGTGTCAGTCAGTGAACAGTCTGCTTTTGTCTGATCTGCTCTAAGATAAACTAAGAAACAGCAGGACAGATGAAAGACAAAGTTTTTCTCTTTTTCATTTGTGCTGTGGCTCACTCAATGTGTTATAGTTCTGTGCTGTTTTATTTTTTCTCCATCTCTATGCAGCACATCATTGGTTTCTGCATGTTTGCTGCCTCTCATCACATCTGCCTTAAACCTCTGTCACCACAGAAGCCATTTGGTTAATCATATGTGTGCTGGTAAGACTCATAGCTTTAAAAAAAATCATCCATAATCTGTAGAAATAAAATATATAAATATAAGGCATTTCTCTGGTCATGTTAAAGAACAGACATTGTTACCGTTGGGCCAGGTTTGGTCCAGCGGCTGCTATTTGCCAACCCCTGGTATAAAAGCTGGTCATCTCCTCTGATCATGAACATCCTGAAAAATTATGAGATGGATGAATTTACTCAAACTCTTTTCTTATGTCATTCAGTTTGACGACATGAGCTCATGAGTTAGTCACCTGAATCAACAGGTACCATGGGTTTCTCCGGTCCTTCAGTCCTCAGAAATCAAAAGAGGTAAAAAGTTAGTTAACATAAAAAAATCATTTATAATAATAAGAATAATAATTAAAAACAATTGAGATATGTTCACTTCAATAATGACAGTATTTGGCCTCTGGAAATAATAACATAAATCAAATATTACATAATTTCACTGATTATTATAATCCTGCTTTTTTATGTGATTACAAATAAAATATAAAAGTTCAACAACAATTGTAATACAACCTTGATAGGGTTATATATTACCCATAAACCGTAATTTTATTCCATTTCTCCTGTTCATGTGTTTTATTCCTTCTTTATGACATGGAAACCAGAGCTAAGAAACAACTAGAAATTTCCCGGAAGTGTCCTTCAAGTGCAGCCTCTTGAAGTCTCGCGATACTTGTTAGTAAGGTCACAGTTACATGTGAGGTGTGTGTGCAGCGGTCAGTCTGCCCTAAGACACGCCGAGTCTCCTCTGATTTTCTCCGAGAAACAGGTCACAGACAGCGGACAGTTATGGCCAGAGGCGGCCGCAGCAGACCGTCGGCTCCGTCCAGGTAACAAATACACACTGTACACACTTTATACACACTAACAACAGTCTTAAATGTGTTTGTGCGCGCTGCCTTCATACCCTCTAACAGCCTGAGGACGTCCGATATAAAACACATCTGCAGCCATTAAGGCTTTAAATATGAAACTTAACATACCTGCACGCATGTCAACTTTATTTACATGGCTATTACGACACGGGGAGCATGCCAGGTCCGAAGTGACGTCACATCCTGCCAAGGTCACCCTCGACCTCAGAGGTCTGACCGATGATAGGGATGCACAGTTTCGAGTTTTTCCTCTGTCTGGCTGCGGACACCCTCAAACTCATTTCAGAAACTACTGATACATTTTAACGCAAACTTGTTTGTTTATGAACAATGGACATGTTTCTCCTAATTGATTGATATCTTTCTTTTAATCATGTAAATTACAACCTTAAAACAGTATAAAAAATGTGAAAAAAAACTGAACACAAAACAAAATTGTCACATGAATCTGCAGTTTTTAAGCTTCACAGCTTACACAAACAAAAAGAGTAAGAAGAAATATAAACTTATGCAATTATACCCCCTTAAAATTTACTTTACTTCCTCACTGAAATCATAACGCTGGCTTAAATTGACCAGTAATTTTGGTACATGCACAGTGAATACACCGTGAATCACTCATACAGGAAAAAATGCATACTTACATATTCCTTCCTTACGAATGTGTTTACCATACCCTGGGAAATTTTCCTCTGTATAAAAGCAAGCACCTTGTGGTATTTATTACCTCCGCCAAGGAGGGTATGTTTTCAGGAGAGTTTGTCCGTCTGTCTGTGAACAAAAAAACTCAAAAAGTTATGGATGGCTTTTGATAAAATTTTCAGGAAATGTTCAGCATGGGAAAAGGAAGAACTGGTTCAATTTTGGTGTTGATCCGGATCACCGTCTGGATCCGCCAAACAATAAATGCAATTTCTGTGAATAACTACTGAACTAAAATAGATATTATTATGAATCCAGTTGCTAGTGGTATGTTTCCATGGTCAAGGAATCTAAATATTTACATGAAATAAAGGTAGGACTAATATTTATGGTAAAAATCACAATATGGGTGAGGACAGTGGTGCTGCATGGCGGAGGTCTGCGCTCTCCGAGTGCTTTTCTAGTTCATCAATGTGCCTCTGAAAAATAATTTCCTTATTCCTCTTTTTAACAGAATTATGCTCAAAATGTGCCTTAGTTCTGCACCTAGTCCGTTCCACAGTTTAACTAACTGTGCTACAGACACTTTTCAATGTTGTATGCACACTTAAATTATAACCCCCCTCTCTTTCAGTAAACATTTCATGAATGTTTCGGAAACTTAAAATTCCTCGCTTTGTGTAATAAATAATTGAGCTGTTTTGTGCTCCACCAGGAAAAAGAAAAAAGGTTTTGGATTTATAAAATAAGTCATTTGAGTGTCCCTAAAATTCAACATTATGGATGGTATTGCTCTTTTTTGCTGAATGTAAAGTGACAGACTATCTTAAAAACTGATTACTTACTATCTCACCTTTTTATTTCATCTGTCTTGTCAGCTGGACAAAGCCTGGATACCTCTTATAAAATTGACTTTATTCAAATGTTTCACTCTCCCACTTGCAGCCCAGCTCCATCGTATGCCCCAGCCCCCGCTCACCCTCCCCCTGCGGCCCTGGCCCCTGCTCCTGCCCCCTCCCAGGGCCCAGGACTCATGGCTCAGATGGCGACCACAGCAGCGGGAGTGGCAGTGGGCTCAGCAGTGGGCCATGTGGTTGGCAGCGCCCTCACAGGAGCGTTCAGCGGCGGGAGCAGCAGCAGCAGCGCAGAGCCCGCCAAACCAGCGTACCAGGTGAGTGAACTTAAAGGGATATGCCAACATTGTTTTTGTGTTTAAACGCCTGGCCTCACCCCCGAGTCCAGGACTAGCAGATAGACAGCATTCTTGTTAGCCTACGCACAAGTACGTCTGCAGTGGTTTGCGCACCCTGCAGTTTAGTTTCATACGTATTTCTTTTGAAAATCGCACATAGCGCTAAACTTAGTATAAAAATAGGTAACATAACAAAACAACAAACACACAGGACTGTTTAGAGTTGCTGAAGTATTTATCTGATGACTGTAGGCAGAGGCAGGCTGACGCTACCCATTGACTCCCAGTGTTTGAGCTAAGCTAACTAGCGGTGGGCGAGCTTTGCCTGTCTCTTTCTTGTGACTGCATGCAGGGTCAAAACAATGGTGTCTATGTGCTGCTTGTCATGGACTCAGGAGTGAGACAAGACACGAGCAAAACAAAAAAGTTGTTTTACACTTTAAACATGTGTGAGTCATGTGTTTGGTTTTATTGTTTGGGCTATATTGAAGATTTTTACTTAAATTATATGCACACAGAATGTGATCATGACCCAGGACACCAGTCTGAAGTCCTGAACCATCTCATAAATCAAGACTGTACGCCCTGTGATTGGTCCACAGGTTAGCATCATATTCCTCTGATATCTCCTCTTTACCATACCACCTGTACAACCAACTGCTGCCCCATGGAGTGCAGCAGGGATGTATACACTCTTGGCCACTTTATTAGGTACACTATGCAAGCACAAGGTCAGACTTTTTCTCCTTCAGAGCTCCTTAGTTCTTCATGGCACAGATTCAACAAGGTGTTGGAAACATTCGTCGGAGATGTTGGTCCATGCTGTCATGGAAGCATCATGAACCTACAGTTCCAACACAAATAAGCTCTCTTGGATTAAGGTCTGGTAATTAAGGAGGTCACTTAAGTACATTAAACTCATTGTGACATGGAGATCTGTCCTGCAGGAAGTGTCCATCAGAAGATGATCCACTGTGGTCATAAAGGGTGGACATTGTCAGCAGCAACACTGTGGGGTTTAAACCATTCCCAGCTGGTACTAAGGGGCCCAAAGTGTGCCAAGAAAATGTCCCCCACACCACCAACAGTAGCCTGAAGAGTTGATCCAAGGCAGGATAGATCCATGCTGTCATGATGTCCAAATTAAAGCTGGGTGATATGGCCCAAAAATAAAATCCCTGATGTTTTTCCACAGCACCCAATTTACATTTTTTTTATCATTTTTTCTCACATTCAAACATTGCTCCATGTGACATAAAAATGACATGAATCATGCTTTTCCTTTGCTATCAAAGTATTTTCCCAAACTACACAGAATTCCCTCTTAAATTTCAAGTGTGTGGGGGTGCTGGTTTGGCTGTGTGGACAGTAACCAGGCACATCTCATATATTTGCTTCTGCCAGCCCGGGCTCAAATCCAGCCTGTGGCTAATTTGCAGAGTATCCTCCCTTACTTTCTCTCACCCCCCTTCAAAAGCCTTTTTGCTGTCCCTCTTAGTTTAAAAAAGCTTAGAGTGTGTCGTACAATGCTGATCATGTAGTTCAATCAAAGGCAGGTTTGTTTGGACTATTGGCCCTTTTCCATTAGCCCTACTCTACTCTACTCGCCTTGTGCTGCTTTTCCATTAGCCCCAGTCACCTGCCCAATGGCGTGCAGTGTCGCCGTAAACAGCCGAGCGTCACTGCGGTGATGTCATTTTGAGCGTGACACAACAATCTGTGGCTTTTTGTCTCAAACCGAGTAAAAAAGGAAAGCAGGAGAAGGCTGCAGGTGGTAAGAAGAAATACCCCTTGAGAAGCACAGGACAGGTTTGGAAGCTATACAACAGAATGAAGCCGAAGATGAGAACAATCGAGCTGCAAAGAAAAGACGTATGAGGGTAAGCTAACGATAGCTACCGCTAGCATGCTAGGTCGTCGCACTCATGACTCATCGATGATGACATTGTCTGACCAATCCGGCAGTCAGTGATGTCATCTTTTAGTATCGACTCTGCTCGCTTGGAACCAGAGTGGAGTAGGTACTAAAACTAGCTTGTTATAGGAGGTACCAGGCTAGTGGAAACATGCTGCAAATTGAGTAGGGCCGAGTAGAGTAGGGCCAAGGTGTGCTAGTGGAAAAGGGCCATTAGTCTCTCAGTTGGCCTGGGACTGTCTTGGGAAGAGCTGGACAAAGTAGTCAGGGTGAGGGAAGTCTGGGCTTCCCTGCCTAGGCTGCTGCCCCTGTGGCCCGATCACGGATAAGTTGAAGAAGATGGATGGATCTCTGATCAATATTTAATCTCATTTTAAAAACAAATGCAAGCCTAGAAAAGTGCTTGTGCTAAACCTGACAGAGCCCACCATCAGGAAAACAGTACATTTCAGTATTTAAATTTTCAAACATTGCAGAAACACAATTGAAGTAAGTCAAGAACAAAATTATTTTGTTATTTGTAAATCTCTTTTAAATCTGCAGAATGTAATTTGAATTAATTTAATCAATATTTTGCCCAGCCCTACAGCAAATCCAGACTTTTCAGACCAATAAACATCTTTACAATGTTCTCTTTCTGTCTTGTTTTGTTGACTTGTATTTAGCATTCTGATAGATATCAGTTTCCTTGACACAGAGCCCATTGTTGTCTATGAAACCATCATGATGATCTTCACTAAGACACACCATAAATACTGCAGGGCCACGCCAACACTCAAGCATGTCACCCTCATAGATCCAACAGACGACTCCAGCAGCCTAAAGTCTGAACATTAAAGTTTAACAGCAGCTGTGTTCCTCTGCAGGAGCCACCACGACCCTCTGCCCCTCAGCACGGACCCTGCCACTTTGAGGTCAAGCAGTTCTTGGACTGTGCCACTAACCAGAACGACCTGAGCCTGTGTGAAGGATTCAGTGAAGCTCTGAAACAGTGCAAGTATTCTCACGGTGAGTACGACCCACGTAGGACACCAGAGAGGATAAATTAAGCTGACATTGATTAATCTGATCACTGAAACATTTTCAAAGTTATTTTCATTAATGTTTAACAGAGATGCAAGATTTTATACGGCGTTCTCCTCCATCGATGATTTACTCACATTTCCAAAAGACATCAAACAGCATTGTTTTAATATTGTATTTAATTTATAAGATTGCATGTCACCCAATGCGCATGCATGACAAGTTACAAATGAATACAAAACAACTGGAAAAAACAATCTTAACAATATAATATATAAAACAATAAACAAAAAAATCCTGTAAATAAGTGAAGTAATAGTAATCACTTATTTGGTATTGTCATTTGTACTAACTTTATTGGGCATTGCTCTACACTTGGATCAATGTGAGCTTTTCCACTTTAAGAGTTGAAAGTAATAACTAGTTTTAATATACAGTACAGGCTGAAAGTTTGGACACACCTTCTCATTCAATGCGTTTTATTTTTATCACGAATTACATTGTAGATTCTAACTGCAGTAATGCTGGCCACTCGTTTCTCTTAACTTAGCTGATTGGTTCCTGCCATAATATTAATTGTAACAGTTGTCTAACAGGGCTGTCGGCTGTGCATCAGCCTGACTACTGAACAACACAACTGATGGTCCCAACCCCATTAAAAAGGCAAGAAACTCCATTAATTAACCCTGGAAAGGCACACTTGAGAAGTGAAAACTATTTCAGGTGACTCCCTCTTGAAGCTCATAAAGAAAATGACAAAAGTCTGCAAATCAGTAATCAGAGCAAAGGGTGGATACTTTGAAGAAACTAGAATATAAGACATGTTTTCATTTATTTCACACTTTTTTGTTAAGTACATAATTCCACATGTTCATTCATAGTTTTGATACCTTCAGTGAGAATCTACAATGTAAATAGTGATGAAAATAAAGAAAACACATTTAATCAGAAGGTGTGTCCAAACTTTTGGCCTTTACTGTAGTTATATTGCAGGTGATTTTTTTTCCAGTGTTTGTGGTGCCCCTTGAGGCCACAGCCCCGTTAGCATTTGCCTATATTGTCTAATGCTACGGCCACACCGGACGCAAATTGGTGAATTTAAACGCGCATAAAGTCTGTGACGCGCCGCGCGTAACACCCAAGGCTGGTTGCTGGACCATTTTGACAAGCTGAGGGATGACGCGCGTCAATGCGCATGCGCAGTAGAGAGCCGGAGCTTGCCGGACTCAGTGATGACCAGTGCAGGCAAATCCAGCTGGAAACGAATATTTACAGAACTTACCTTCAAAACCTGTCTCCTCAGAGACTTTCACCAAAGCCGGCTCCTTTTTGTTCCTGTCTCTGTAGAGTACACACGTCAAATCGTATAGCTCCGGATGATTGCAAACAGCGCAGATCAACCTCTCCTCCATCTTTCAGAGGGGATATGAGCGGGAGGCTGGAGCATCACATGTCATCAAATCAAACCTGTCTCCTCAGAGACTTTCACCCAAGCCTGCTCCTTTTTGTTCCGGTCTCTGTAGAGTACGCACGTCGAATTGTATAGCTCCGGATGATTGCAAACAGCGCAGATGAATCTCTCCTCCATCTTTCAGAGGGGTTTGAGCAGGAGCAGGAGCGTCACACGTCATCAAACCAATGATGTTGGGGGGGAATGTCATCAGTGATTGGCTGCCGCACCACAGCGGCACGCGAATTTGTGGCGAAAGTTCAATATTTTCAACTCAAGCATCGAGGCGTTTGACGCCCAAACGCGCCGGACGCTCCAAACGCACCGCCCGAGGCGTTTGACGCCCCAAACGCGTCTTTGCCTTGACTTTGTATGTAATCTCGACGCGCATCTTGCCGAATTTGCGTCCGGGGTGGCTGTAGCATAATGGCCCTGATTGCAAAGGTGACCAACAAGAAACACAGTAATGATTTGATTCCAGAGGTACACAGGGTCTCATCCACTGACTGTCACTTTGACGTCATTAGGGGAAATGCCTCCCTCTCAGCTGGAAGACACTCTCTGAGCCAGATTAAGTTCAGCCCTCTATTGGCTCCATCGTAGGAATGTGTCTAGGCATGTCTGTGCCATAAAAGTAAACATTAGAGAACAGTGCTCACACGCATACCTGAGGGTAATGTGGAGTCATTAATCAACTTAATGATCATGTTTTTGGTCTGTGGGAGGAAGCCAGACTGCCCCAAGAGAACCCACACATGCACGGGGAGAACATGCTAACTCCACACAGAAAGGAACTGACAGACATGGAGATCAAACCAGCAAACGTATTGCTGTGAGGCACATATGCTACTTGCTGGGCCACCGTGGTCCGCTCAGAATGAACTTGTAAAGGAACGTTTTAATGTGGGGGTCACTATTTTTACTTATTTTTTAGAAACACATTTTTGTGAAAATGACTGTTTAGATAAGTTTATTTTCTCTTTTCTGTTCAGCCCAAAGCTTTCAGGATATTTTTCAGTGTTTATTAATTTGTTTTTTTTTGTTTGTTTCTGCAGGTGTTACATCTCTGGTTTGAAGGCCAGCTGTCTGTTATTGAAGAAATAAACCACATAGAAGCCAACATATTGTAATAAATTATACAGTTAAAGTATATTTCATGAAACCTGTAGACTAATAAAATCACTGTACCTCAGGCTGTGATTGGTCCGTTCTGTTGATGACTGTGACATGATTGAAATATTTTTATGAATGTACAGTGAATTGAAATTTTATTAAATGGTTGATAAGGAAAAGTTCTGTCTGCACAGGAGTTTTTATTTACTTGTTTAGTTTATGTTAAGAATTAGAACAAGATCAAGGAATGTATATCATTTCTTTGTGAGCTCTAACTCTCTGACCAGTCCCTGCCTTGTTCTGAATACCTTTTAAAACACGAGTGTCACTCTTGTTAGAAGAATTCAGTACCAAAGGAGTTGGAGTATTAGTTGATTTTTTTTATTTTGAACTTGTGCCTTCTCTTTTTACAAAAACATCTTCAACAATGCATCTCAGCTCCATTGTGATGCTTAAGAAAAGCAAACTTTCAAACATCTCAGAGAAGAAAAAAAATTTAAAGTTCCATAACAACCAGCCAACCAGAGTTTCAGTAATTTCATTATTCTTCCTTTTTATACCTGACTTATGTATTTAGGTACTTTAATTTCAAACAAGTTTTTAAAAAAGGAAAGTCTAACACTGAGGATGGGAGAAGGGGCAGAGAAAATAATGGTGGCTTCATCTTACACTTAAAGATTTAACAGCACAAACCACACTTTATAATTTTATGGAAGCTGGAAATGCTGCAGTGCAACATAAGTTAAGTGGCCACAATATTAGGTACACCTTGCTAGAGCCTGGTTGGACTTTCTTCTGCATTCAGAGCTACATTTATTTTTGGTGTCATAGATTCAGTCATTCCACAGACATGTTGGTCCATATCTCCATGATAGCATCACACATGTTAACACAGTGACCATCACCCCGAGGATGACAATGTCCTTGTCCACTGTAGTGGAAATTTAACTTTTTTTCCACTGAGAAGATGTGAAGCTTTAGTGTTAAAAAAGTTTGTAATGACTGACAGGTTGGTGCTTTATGCCAAATAAATTTCAGTTTATTGCTTCATGTCTTCAGGTCATTTTTTTACCTGCATGATAAATGGAATATATAGATTATTGGACATCACAAGCACATGTTAATAAAAAGGTCAGTCCTGATCAGCGGAGGCTGATCTTTGCTGAAAAGTAATGTGGCAGCACACTGTTGAACTTTTTTTTAAAGCATACCAAAAAATATGGAGACCCATCTGTGGATACACACGGACAGGTGTGTGAAAACCAAACAGGATATTAAGCTATGACAAAGTCATGACGAAAGGGTGGCATTAAATAGTTTTAACTTCTTCCCACTACCTTTTTCTATCTTAATTCAAATAACACATTTATGAGTTATTTCTATTTTCACCTTGTTTTACTCACTAAAAATAATACATGATGTATAAATTAATGTGAGCTGCCCTCAGGTCTGCAGGTAGGCTGTTTCACAGGTTTGAGCTGTGTTGATTAAAAGCAGCCTCACTGTGGGCCTTTGTTTGGACTTTTGGCATGACTGAAATACCACTATCTGAAGACCTGAGGGCTCACGTGATAACAGCTTTTTAGATAAATGGAAGTAAAATATAGATTTATAAGATTTACAAGATGTATACACCAATAAAAGAACCTGGAAGTCTGTTATTAAAGACACAGAAAACCACTATGCAGTCTTTGCAGTTGAGTTTTGCAGCAGCTGAAGCTGGAGATCAGATTTGAGCTTCTTTGACTCTTCAACAACTTTTACTACTGACCTTTATTTTAACGCGCTAATGGTGTATTGACAGAAACTCACCAACAGATGGCGCTGCTGTCCGGAACACAGAGTCCTCACTGAGGCTGCGCTGCGCTCACTTCCGGCTCTGCCTTCAAAATAAAACCAGAGGAGGTGGAGTGATCGATTGACTTCTGTTGACCAGTGTCCCAGTGAAGATCAGCAGCAATGATGATATTTTGAAGGATTTTACTTCTTGGACCAAACGACAAAACTCAAACACATGGATCGATGTTATGGGCTAAAGGACAAGGGGCAGAAAAATATGAAAAAGAAAACATGACACAGATCTATGTCAGGGGTTATCAGATACATGTGTACAAGGGCCACTGTAGCAGTGACAGTATTCTAAAAACAATGATATAATAAGAATGTTTAGGTCCAACTAACATGAAGATGCAGCTATTGCAATGTTCCTCTTCCAGCCAATAACCAATCAACTTCCAGCTCCTCCCCTCATCACCCTGTCTTTAAATTCAGCCTTCAAAGACAACAATAATAATAAAATATTTCTAATGGTATATATTTCATTTTAGACATCAGTGAACAGTTACACAAACAAATGCAAAATGAAAAAAATAAATAGTGAATGATGGATCAGGACCATTATTTTAAGGTTCTAATGCCCGTTAATGTGTCTAATATGCTTTTCCCATGAGCCCTCAGGTCTTCAGGTAGTGGATTCATGGATGGATGGATGAGAACTGATATGATGGAATGATATATAAATAAACCAATGGATGTATTAATGTTGGATGGATGGTTTGGTTCAGGGTGTACCTCTGATAGCTCAGTCTCCCTGCAGCTCTGATAGGGAAAAGCAGTACAGATAATAATGGATGGAGGAAGAAGAATTCTACTTCATTATAATAAAGAAATAAAGAAACTCAAATTAATATTACCAACAGAATAATTCAGAGGAAATTAATATCTAAACAGGTGTGTGGAAACACAGACACAGAATATTCAGCTATTACAACTTAACAGAGAAAGGGTTTGATTAAATGGTTTTAACTTCCTCCAACTACCTTTTGAATATTTAAATTAAATTGGTGACTTTTATTTATTTTCTGGTCACATTTGTTTGAGGGATTCACTCCAGTTTTCTTCCTTTACATATAAGAAATGAATCAAATTTACTTTACTTTCCTCCGCTCCGACCACCGCCTCTAAATGGTGCACCTCTCTCCCTCTGTGTCAACATGTTACTGTTCCTGAACAAAATCCTATAAATCTGTTGTCAATATGGAAACAGAGCCAAAAGGGCAACCTAAGAGAGGGCTTTGTGAGCAGAAAGCCAAAGGTTAAGGTTAACTGTAGTTTACACTCATTTGTGCAATGGAGAATTTTTTGTTGTGATGTTGACATTGTTATATTTATATATTTTTTAACATTGCTGCTTTTTTTGTTATATTGCACTAATTTTTTTTCTGAAACGTGGAATAATTTATCACTTTTATACAGTTAAAATTTTGTTCTATTGTTGTGGTTCATTAATAAAAAACATTTTTATTGCTTAAAATCTTTGTGCTGTGTTTTACCATAATCATAATCAACCAACTCAAGGCAAAATTACAAAATTATTCAATGATAATTACACTTCATGTAAAAAAAGTATCGGTATCAGTATCGGTATCGGCGATACTAGCCCTGTATTTACTTAGTACCGAATCGATGCCAAAATTCCCAGTATCGCCCACACCTATCAGCTGGTTATTATTTTTTTTTTTTATCTCACACATATTGGTAAAGAACTAGATAAATACTGTATGTTACTTTGCCTGAGTAGTTTCTTTTTGTAGTAAACCAGTCAGACCTCTCTTTTATTGTGAAAGTCATAACCGGAAGTCGCTGGATGCCGTTGCTGTCTCCCCCGGTGTTTCTCCTCGTCACACGGTGCTCCTCTCTCCCGTTAAGATGCCTTTCATCGAGCTGAAGACGAATTTACCTGCGGAGTCTTTCTCCGAGGATTTTGTGAAGAAGCTGAGCGCATGCGCAGCAGCCGCCCTGAACAAACCTGATGATGTAAGTTCACCTGTGAAAACCTAAAGGTCATCGCGCGTGCGTGGTTCAATGTCAGATGTTGTATAATTCAGTCCGGTGTGCAGCTGGAAGAGATAATTATTTTTTATTATTCGATTGATAGAATTTATTGCTAAAATGACGCTGGAGCAGATGCTGCGCTCTGATTGGCCAGTTCACTGCTGCCCCTAGGACTCTGTGTTCTGATTGGTTCGAAGTTCAGAGGCAATAAATGAGCTTGACTGATTCGTGTAATCATTAACTTATGTGGAATGTTTTTTGTTTCTGCTGACATGGTTTAATTCTTTTAATGTTTAAGGAAACTTTCTTAATGATCTTAAATCAGAGATTTTTATTGACAGTGAACTATTTTTATTTAATAAGGATTTCCTCAACATTTTATCATGACTGTTTTGATCCTTCTTAACAGTAACTCCTCATCTACACAGCTTATCAGAATTAATTCAGACGGATATTCATTACATTTTAACGAGTATATGAAAGTTTCATTTTAGAAAATATGAGACATCATCGATTTTAACCCCTTCTTTGGTACAAGTCTTTTATTTCTGAAATCAAATTTGATTTAATTTTTGAAGAAACAAAATTCCAATTTACTTTTTAGAGGCTTGGTGCTGCTAATATGTGTCATTTATCATATAATTACAACAATAATGAAATTAGAAATGACAAATAACACCTCAGACCTTGTTTAAATGTTTACATTTTGATTTTTGAATAATGAAAAATGAATAAATAAAAAAATAGTTCTTTTATCATATCTATAAATGTATGATATTGTGATGTACTGTTTAATAACTCCCAGCATAGTCAGGCCTGTTTTTGTTTGTTTATGAGTAAGAGGATGATGATGATGATTTTTTATTATTTCTAAACTGAGCAGCCCTCAGGCAGCGTTTGTTTATATTCCAGAGCAGGATCCTGCAGTTTTACTGTTTTACAGCCAAATCACCGGCTGCTCTGTGGTGTGTTTTTGATACTAGAGGATGAACGTGGTGGTGCAGCCCGGTTGTCCCATGCTGATCGCCGGCTCCTCTGCTCCATGTGTGATGCTGACAATTTCTGCGATCGGCGTGACCGACACCGCCGACAAGAACAAGGAGCACAGCGCCAAGATCTTTGACTTCCTGACCAAAGGGCTCGGTCTGCCTGAGGACAGGTGAGGTTCATGACAAGACTTTGCATGATGAAATATCAAAGGTGATAGAAAAGGTTAGCTCTCGGTGATGATCAAGAAGAAAAATTAAATAACAATAAATTAATTACCACAAAGCAAAACTGCAACATGGCGGTGTCATGTCTCCCTGCCGGAGGGTGAAAGTACAAATCAGAAAATTCAACCTTAACCTTTGATCCATGACCTTGAAAATCTTATGACATAAAGCATAAGTCAGAGTGGACATTGGGGGGGGGGGGGGGCAGGGGCAGGGGCTAGGCAGAGCCCTGAGGATGCTACTTTCAAATTCATGCTAGTTTTCCAAAGTCGACGACCCCAGCTTTAACCGCTCTTACGATATAGCACTCACATGCAAAGAATGACCTTGATCTTTGACCATGACCACCAAACTCCAGGTAATTCATCTTTTGTTAAGCGTGTGAGTTTGAAGACAGCCATGTTGTTCAGATAGATTAACAGCTGTGTTTTGATTGACAGGATCGTCATCGTGTTCCACGCTCTGCAGCCTCACCAGGTGGGAAAGAAGGGGACGGTAATGAGCTTCCTGTGAAGGACGGCGGCGACGGCGAAGGCGTTTTCAGCTGAACCACAAGCACTCACATTCCTACAGAGCGAGCAGAAGAAGGACAAATGGCTCCTCTTCATGTTTTAAAATCAGTAAATCTGCACAAAACTCTGTTTTTCATCTCATTGGAACAAGATGTACAAGAGATTATTTTTAGTGATTAAAGAACAGACTGGTTTTATTTTGAAAGGGTGCCCTCTGGTTTTCTTCACTTCCTGTTAGTTGATCATTTCACAAAGGAGAGATTTTTCCATCAAATAGGTGTCACTTTGTAAAAAAATAAATAAATAAAATGGTTGGTTATAGGTTACTAAAGCGATTTTACATTGACTTATTATCAGTATTTTAAAAAGCAGTATTTGAAATAAAACATTTATTTTATTTAAATTCTTCCTTGTTGGTTTATTTTGATTCTAATGCTGCGTTCCAGACAACCCGTAACTCGTGTTTTTCCCACCTGTAACTCGTGAAAATGCGCTGGAACGGCAGTCGTACCAGACCGATGTAGTCCGAGTTACGACTTGTGATGTCACATCTCTGCCTAACCAATAAGGCAGCCTTTTAATAATGACAAACACTGCAAAGTATAAGCTTCTGTTACATTATGCGCTGTTTCCCCTCCCCTGTTTCACTCAAATGGGCTTGTTGATAAAGCATAAATCTTTATAATGTTGGTTAATTTTCATACCAGAATTCCTTGCGCTCAAACCAAAGTCGTATTTTGCCTGGAACGCTTTCAGGTCGGAACTCAGAATTTTTAACTGGGAAATATCCGAGATACGGGTCGCCTGGAATGCAGCATTAATACACTTATTAGCCACTTTGTGAGGTACACCTGCTCAGCTGTTCTTGTATGCAATGACTAAACAATATATTTACACAAAGAGGTGAAAGAAAGGCTAAGTAACAGTGAGGAAGGAACTTAAGAGCCTTTATTATAAATACTGGATTGTCATTGAAATTAAAAACATTGGGGGATGGATGGTGAGGGTGGTTTACAAAATTGGGAGTTTGCATTGAAATACGAACCAATATGTGACCTTAATGAAATCATGACAAACAAAAAATAACAAACAAATACAACCTACTTATGAAATCTAATGTGGGTCTTCTTCCATTATTATCTTTTTTCTTATTTGTCTATTTGTACTTTGCACCAACAGCACCAAAGCAAATTCCTTGTAAGTGTAAAAATAAATAAACCTGGCAATAAACCTGATTCTGATTCTGGAAAATGTCGATTCTAGTCTGATGCTACAACTTCAACTTCCTGCTTCCTGACAGTGTCTGAGCTCTGGTGACTTCATTTACTTGAACTACAATTCAATATTAAACAAGTATATTTTTCAGTTTTTGGACATTTTAACATTATCACTGCATATCAGCTGAGTAAGCAGTGGGAAGCAGAGGCTGTTTGTGGCTTGTGGTGATATCTGTAGGATTCCTGAAACCTCTGCTGCCCGGCCTGAGGCCTGAAGCTGTGGCTGCTTAAAGGGAGTCATTGACTTACAAAAGAAAAAACCCAAAGCCTGTCACTGAAGCTGGACATTGTGACTACTGAGGTGTTGAAGAGGAGCTGGATTAACAAACACTTTGTTAATAAATTAAGGATGCATTAAAATAAAACGAGGTGTCATTTGGGTGCTTCACTGAATGATTCTGGATTACTAATCAAAGATTACTAAACTAGTCTGAAACCTTCATGTCACGTAAAAGCATGTCGGAATGATGTAGATAATTTTCCAAACAACATCATTTTCATTCAATCATTTTATTAATCTGTGGTCAAAACCACAGATTTAACTTTTATTAAAATTATTTATTATCAAACCAGCCGTTTAGTCTGACTTCTCTGGGTTTACATCAACAACAAGCATCAAAACTTGATTTAATGTCCCAGCGTCTCATCTGAGACACTGATGTTTGATTTTATGACCTTTTATTACAAACATATATAAATTCAGTACTCAAGCACAGAAAGCTCAATATGTAGAGAAATTCATTGTTCATCAAAAATGTGAAATTGGAAAAACTCATGAGAATAATTATAAGAATGATAATTCCTCACATTTCACTGGAGTCCCCACACTGAGGTTTGGTGGCCCTAAATAATGGCATTGAAGGAATCAGGTCTGATTTTGATATCAGTTTATTGTTACAGAGAATTACTAAACTACCTTTGCATTGTACACAAATTAAATCATGATTCATCTCATTGTAAGTAATAAACAGTTATATGCATTTAAAAATATTTGATGTTGTTGAAAAAAGCAGAATCAGATATGAAAAAGCAATGTTTACCTAAATAAGCAGAAAGGAATTGTAGGTAGGTATTTTTGTTTAGATTTTACTCTGGTATTTAAAAACCAGAATAACATCACTGTGTCCACTGATGAAGCTTGCACGATACAGTTCTCATGAAATCATGACAAAATTTTGTCGAAGAATGTGAGTTGAGTTAGTTAAATAAAAGTTACAATTATAAATGACAAAAGCACACAATGTAAGGTACACCTGTTCAAACATCCATTTGCTGGCCATGTGCTTAGTAGCATTTTTTAGTTATTAGCTAAAATTAGCTAAAATGGTCACAACCGAAACAGATGGTAGAGTTTCGGTTGTGACAACATGTAATGGTCCACTCACTTAAGTCAATGTTTGATCATTATTACCTCTTAAAACATGTAGATAATGCTGATTCATGTTTTATATTCTAAAGCATCAGGAGAAAGCAACAGGGAGAAATGAAAAAAACACCAATATGGCAAAACAAAATATTTAAAAAACTAGACTTTTAGCCCAAGGGTGTCGACCACGTTATTCTTAAGAAGTTGTTTGTTTTGTTTTAAGTTCATTAAAGTTCTTGCATAACATTTTCTGGTGTGTGTATTTAAAAAAAAATGTTTAATGTGTTTATGTTAAATAATTACAAAAAGTCTTACTTTTAGATATATGCCTGATCGAAATACACACTTTAAGATGAGTTTAATAGCATCAAAATAGGTTATCTATAAATGCTATTCCTTAGCCTTCCGGTCGGGTCGGACAGAGCTGGACTGGCCTGGATACTCAACTTCAGGAACAAGACAAATAAAACTAGAGCAAATTTATATTATTCAGACACGTCTTAGAGCACCGGGCTGTAAGTAGTGATATATAGCCAGCTACAAAACTACAATACTAAGTTTTCTAAAAATTGCTTTTTGTCACACATCAAAAACTACCGCTACGTAACTAGAAAGAGATACATTACCTCGTCGCTTTGCATCCTGTAAGTTGTTGAAAAAAGAAGTTGTAAAGCAATGCAGAGTTCTGAGGAAGGTCCGAGTTTCATTCATTTAGCATCACAACAAACACACACTTTGGCTTGTGGTGCGAGTTGTAGTCGGAAGTTGGAATTTCTGAGTTTTGAGTAGGAGACTACAACTGAAACGTCCCCCGAAGTGGAGATTTCCTGCTGGGAACTCGGTGAAACCTCGCCACCCCCGAGTTGACAATGGCAGATGGATGCCCCCAGTGTGAACAGTTATTTAGCTCCTGTAATAATCAATTTATTTGCACTTCTGACTGGGGTGTGTCGCTCGAGATCAGCTGTATACAGGGGCTGCGGTCGAAAAGTCATTTTTGCTTAGGAAGGTTCCTAACGGAATGAACTGAACCGGAAGTAGTTCGTGATTAGAGCTGTTCGAATAGTTTAAATGCATAGGAAAGGTGGCTCAATGCTTCCTTTATTATCTCCTTTAGCATAGGATACACCGGACCATCCTTTACGATAGGAGAGGAGATTATTCTGTCCCACAATTCACCGCGGCAACAGCTTTTATAAACAGCGCGTATTCCGACTGCTTCCGAATTCAACCGAATAATGACGAAGAAATCACACAGACCATGTGAGTTACCTCTGCTGTTCATCCTTTCTAAAGTTTACCAAAACCTGCCTTAACTTTCCAGTAGTCTGATTCTCTGAAGAGAGCAGGATATGAGACATTTGATGTTGATTCTGTTTTAAACATGGTTCAATATTAATCATTTGTACACCATTAGATTGTGGTCTTAACAGTTTCTGCCTTTCTTTCCTTCAGTTCATTTATTTTCATGCACTGAGTGGTGTTCATGTTGATCATGAGAGGACAGATTTATATAAATCCTCACTTCCAACATCGGTTTTGCACATGTAATTTTTACCAGGTTATTATGTTCAATGTTGTCTGAAAGGAACAACATTGTCATGATTAATGAGCTCTTCAATGATGCGTCTTTTGTAGTCCACCTTCAGAAAATTGTAGTTTCACTGCAGCAGTAACATTCACCATCACATGATGACGTAGCGTAGTGAAAGTGTAGTCGGATTCTCTCTGCACGGCAGTATTCCTTTCCTAAGTCCTTCTGAATTCTCCTTTCTCCTTTCCTTAACCTCATGACGTTTTCCATCAGGGTTAAGGAAAAGTAGATAGGAAAGGACTTAGGAGGTGACTATTCGACCGCAGCCATAGTATTGTTAGACTTATATTTATAAAAATGTTGCCATAGTGATAATCACATTCTTCATACAACAACGCAGGGCGTGCTAACAACAGCTAACAATAGCCTGGTAGATCGGCATGTTTTTTTCCGACTTCAACTGGAACACCGATAAGTCACTGATGTCACTCCCAGTTCCGAGGTTACTGGACCGCAGCATTACGACAGTCGCCGCGCGTGCTCATGGGTAGCAGAGTCTTAATGTCGCTGGTAATAGATTCTCCTCATAGCACCTTTAAAAGCAATATCTTCAGAATGTTCAATAATTATAACTCATGTTTGACCCTCTAACTCCCAGCTCAACTGTTTGGCAGAAGTCAATACATTCAGGATTCAGGATGTGTAAAAAAAAAAATTATTGTTTATTTGTGACAGAAAAAACTGCTTTAACGGCTAAAACTACTTTTTAATGTTACAGTAGATGCGTTGTGATGTTTGAGTAGGCTAATGCTGGCCTTCAAAGTAAATGTCATTTGATGGATTATAAACATTTGTGTTCATAATATTCCCAATGTAAGACATGTTTGAAGTTAATATTAAGCAATAAGGTGGAGGGAAAATGATACAACCTTGCAAACAAAAAAATAGTGATCACTACCAAAATAGTGCAGTCACAACCGAAACGGTGCAGTCACAACAGAAACACTGGGTGTTTTGTAAAAAATAAAAGATATTGAGTCATCAACTAACATTTTATGATGACGATTCTTTAAATGTATGTTCAATTTCATAACTCATTAACTCTGAGATCCATTTAATCAGTGGAATTCATTTTACAAGAAAAGATTGGATTTTGATTTTGATGAGTCTTAGAAATGGAACTTTGAAAAATGTTTAAAATATCATTTTTATTGATTTTGTTGTAAAACCCTTCAAGAAAAATTTGTAAAAATATTCTTTAGAGGGGGCATGGAAGTACAATATGAACAGATTAATATAATACCTTTTATTGCAGTATGTTGCTATGTTTCTGTTGTGACACATTTTGGGAGTAGAAAAAACATTTCAAGAACAGGCAGAAATTAAAATATGAATATTGACTGCACTATACAAGATATATGTACCTTAGATATGGTACAACATATGTATGGACAAAGTTTTGGGAAAAAAAACACTTAAAAAAAAACTGCAACCCTGCACTTTGGGTGCATTCGGTAGAGTGGCCCATATATCAACAAAATCAATATCAAAGATAACAATGAGCATCGTAAGAACAAAGCTCTCATAAAAAGAGAGCAACAATAAAACAAGACAGATAATAACACACAAAAAGCAAACTACATGAAATAAGCTTCAACAACACAGGAGAAAGGAAACCATAAGCAGAATAAATAATAATAACAAAAATAATAATATTAATAATAATAGTGTTAGTTATTTTGTTGCACAGTAGATTAACAGACAAGAAGTATGGCGGGTAGATAAATTGGAAAGTTTAAATTATTTCACACTGATTGAGAAACGGCAAACAGTGGAATATTTTCTGTGATGTTATTTATGAAGGGATCCAAATCTTATAAGAAAAATATTTGTGCAGCTTCTAAGTGAGCACATCTGCTTATCTAATTTCAAGAAAACAACAACATCATGAATCCAGAGTGTAAATGTGGGACAGTTTACACCCTTTTATCTGAGTAACATTAGATGCCTAGCAAAGTGAGAAATCACAGTAACAATACTGGATGATTTATGACAACAATGAATATATCACATCTAAAAAAAAAAGATCATTTTCTTTGACATTTTGATGCCCAACATGTGCTCCAATTCTGGACTTACCCAGGAGTAAAAGCAGTTTAATGAGATAATCTGACAATTGTAACAACATATTTTGGCCCTTATTTAATGAATATTAGAAAAAGAGGAGTGCTGCTCCAGTATCTCCAGTGTGATAATGCATTTGATAGCTTTTCTAAACCAGGGATAAAACAGAGCATAAATGAGAGGGTTCAGGCAGGAGTTAAAGTACAGCAGCCAGGACACGATGGCCCAGGACGAAGCACTGTTCGAGATGTCCTGTCCTGCAAGAGAGGGGTAGTAATATGGACAGAAACTGATCAAAAACACAACAATGACCACCCCGAGAGTCCTGGCTGCTTTCCTCTCTGATTTCTTTGCTGTGACCCGGAGCTTCCCAACAGCAGCCACAGTGACATGAGTCTGCATGGCTCGAGCCTGAGACACTGCAACCACAAACACCCTCATGTACAGAACCACAATGACCACGCAGGGCCCGATGAAGGTGAACACGAGGTCCACCGTGCCCGAGACATAGTTAATGACCACCAGACACTCCCCAAAGCAGGAGTTATACCTGTCCGGCTGTCTGAGATGATCCTTCAAGATCAGTCCGTTGTAGAGGAACGAGCTGGCCCAGGACAGACACACGGACACTTCCACCCGCCTGCGAGTGACCCAGCCGGAGTACTGCAGCGGGTGGCAGATAGCAACATAGCGATCGATGGATATGAGCACCATGTTCCCCACTGACGCCGAGGTCAGAGTGAAGCCAATGATGTAGGACAGGGCACACATGAGGTCCCCAAGCAGCCAGCAGGTCTCGATGAAGCGCACCATCTCTACCGGCATCACCAGCAGCCCCACCAGGAGGTCTGAGACAGCCAGGGAGAGCAGGAGCAGGTTGGTGGGGGTGTAGCTGTCTGAAATGGGAGATGGAGATGATGACAAGCAGGTTAAGGACAACAGTGGGGATGGCAATGGAGGAGAGGAGGGCGTAGAGGAGGACGGCTTCAGCATGAGGACGCATCAAACCTCTGCAGGATGAGTTCAGCAGCTGAGGGTAGCAGAGCTCGACCCCCTGCAGGCTGTTCATCATCGCAGATGGGGATGACCTGAAGGTGCTGAGCTCCATCAGCCCTCTGAGTGCCTGATTCACTGTAAAGCTCCCTTACCTCGATCAGCACCCACGTCATTGACTTCATCACTCTGCTGTTGACCAATCAGCTGCCATCGTTGATATTTGTCCATGATTCTTCTGACCTCCCTTTTGATGACCTGCCCCTCCCGACCTGTCTAACTCCACGTGATGCAACTGTTGGAAACCTTTTCCATTGTTCAAGCTGCTGAGATACAAAACTTAATGGAAAAATATTGTAACATTGTGTAAAATGTGAATGAAAGTGTAAAACACACATTTTCCCTGGTTTTTGCAGGATTTTGCATTATACATGGGTAATTTTGGGCATGTTTGTGCTTTTAAGGGGTTGATTGTTAAGCAGGGGACGTAGTGTCAACATATCACCATGAGATTGTATGTCCAGAGCCTGATTGAGGATTGCGATTCTGTTGCGGCCAATATAGCCTTGTGGATTGTAGATCATTGAATTTGTCATGTTTTATATACTACTTGGGTAATTTTGGATGTAGTTAATGGGGTTGATTTTGGAGCAGGGGAAGTAGTGTCAGCATGTTACCCGTAGCTTGCATGTATAGAGCCTGATTGAGGATGATGATGCTGTTGCAGGCAAGATAGCTTTGTGATATGTTAGGTCATTGGTTTCTGCATGGTTTTATATCATACATTGGACATTTTGGGCATCTTTGTGATTGTTGAGCAGTTGATTGTTGAGCAGTGAAAGCAGTGTCAGCATTGTTCACGTAGGTTGCATGTACAGAGCCTGGTTGAGGATGATGATGCTGTCATGGCAAAGATAGCCATGTGTTGTGTGGTAGGTCATTGGTTTTTGCATGGTTTTATATTATACATTGGAAATTTTGGGCATGTTTTTGCTGTAATGAGGTTGATTTTGGAGCAGGGGAAGTAGTGTCAGCATGTTACCCGTAGCCGAGTTTTTATTTACTCTGAGTTTATGTTTAGAATTAGAACAAGATCAAGGAATTTATATCATTTCTTTGTGAGCTCTGACTCTCTGACCAGTCCCTGCCTCGTTCTGAATACCTTTTAAAACATGGGTGTAACTCTTCTTAGAAGAATTCAGTACCGAAGAAGTTGTAGTAGTAGTTGATTTTTTATTTTGAACTTGTGCTTATTATGCCTTTCCTTTTTACAAAAACATCTTCAGCAATGCATCTCAGCAACATTATGATCTTAAGAATAGCAAACTTTCAAACATCTTAGACGAGTAAGAAATTTAAGTTCCATAACAATCAGCCAACCAAAGTTTCAGCAATTTCATTCTTTTTCCTTTTTATACCTGATTTATGTATACAGTCCTGATCAAAATCTTAAGACCAGTTGAAAAATTACAAGAATATGAATTTTGCAAATTTGGACCTTAATGAGTTTTTAAATAGAGCTACAATATGCAAAAGCAAGAAGGGGGAGTGTGACAAAAAGCACTTTGAAAAAGTGATTTATTGAAAACAAACTGAAATAGGCTTTTTATCAGCTGATCAAAAGTTGAAGACCATCGCTCAAAAACTTACAAAAAACTCTCCAAACCAGAACAAAAATGTTTCTCAGTAGGACTCAGTAATGAGTAGCTCCACTGTTCTTGTTCATCACTTCAAAAATTTGTTTGGGAATGCTTGATGAAGTGTTTCCAGGAAGCTTTTGGGAACATTGCTCCAAGTGTTGAAGATGGCTTCACGAAGGGCATCAACTGTCTGGAACTGATGGCCATTTTAATAAACTTCCCTCGCCATCCATCCCCAAATGTTCTCTTTGGGATTTAAATCAGGGGAACATGCGGGATGGCCCAAAAGAGCTTATGCAGCTTGTACATCCGACCACGTTCAAGAAGAGAAAGCTTCTTATCAGGAAGGCATGACCGTGTGAATGCCTGACAGAAATGAACATTTTGAGCAGATTTTGGCTTTAATAGCCTGTGGTCTTAAACTTTTGATCAGCTGATAAACAGCCTATTTCAGTTTACTGGTTGTTTTCAATACACTGTACACTGTAATATTTAGTTAAATTAAACTTTTTTCCACTGAGAAGAAGTGGAGCTTTAGTGTTAAAAAAGTTTGGTCTGCAGGTAGGCTGTTTCACAGGTTTGAGCTGTGTTGATTAAAAGCAGCCTTACTGTCTCACTGTGGGCCTTTGTTTGGAGTACTGGCATGACTGAAATACCACTATCTGAAGACCTGAGGGCTCACGTGATAACAGCTTTTTAGATAAATGGAAGTAAAATATTAAGAGATTTAATCACCAATAAAGAACCTTAAAGTTTGTTATGACACAAGAAACCACTGTGCAGTCTTTGCAGTTGAGTTTTGCAGCAGCTGAAGCTGGAGATGAGATTTGAGCTTTTGACTCTTCAACAACTTTTGCTACTGACCTTTGTTTTAACGCGCTAATGGTGTATTGACAAGTACTAACGGCTGCGACCTGCGGGAAGGCGGGGCTAGACATCCAGCCCCACCTATGTCACCTACGTCACAAGTCCAGCCCCGCCCATATCCAAACTGGTTAGGGTTAGGGTTGGGCTTGGGCTTGGGCTTAGGGTTACCCTAACCCTATATCTGGAATTGTTGGGCGGGGCTGGACCTTTGTGGACGGGGCTGGACGTCCAGCCCCGCCTTCCCACAGGCTGCAGCCGTTACCCTCTCTGTATGAACAGAAACTAACCAACAGATGGCGCTGCTGTCCAGAACACAGAGTCCTGACTGAGGCTGCGCTGCGCTGCGCTGCGCTCACTTCTGGCTCTGCCTTCAAAATAAAACCAGAGGAGGTGGAGTGATCGATTGACTTCTAAATGTTGACCAGTGTCCCAATGAAGATCAGCAGCAATGATGATATTTTTAAGGATTTTACTTCTTGGACCAAACGACAAAACTCGAATATATGGATCGATGTTATGGTCTAAAGGACAAGGGGCAGAAAAATATGAATCAGTAAACATGACACAGATCTATGTCAGGGGTTATCAGATACATGTGTACAAGGGCCACTGTAACAGTGACAGTATTCTAAAAACAATGATATAATAAGAATGTTTAGGTCCAACTAACATGCAGCTACTGCAATGTTCCTCTTCCAGCCAATTACCAATCAACATCCAGCCCCCTAATGACCCCTGTCTTTAAATTCATCCTTAACACTCAACAATAATAATGAAATATTTTTAATAGTACATATTTCATTATAAACATCAGTGAATAGTTACACAAACAAATGCAAAATGAAAAAAAATAAATAGTGAGTGATGGATCAGGACCATTATTTTAAGGTTCTAATGCCTGTTAATGTGTCTAATATGCTTTTCCCATGAGCCCTCAGGTCTTCAGGTAGTGGATTCACAGATGGATGGATGAGAACTGATATGATGGAATGATATAAATCAATGGATGTATTAATGTTGGATGGATGGTTTGGTCCAGGGTGTACCTCTGATGGCTCAGTCTCCCTGCAGCTCTGATAGGGAAAAGCAGTACAGATAATAATGGATGGAGGAAGAAGAATTCTTAGTCATTATACCATGGTCTGGGTGAATACTCGATTCTGATTGGCTGCAGGGTGTCCATTAAAAGGTGATAATGGACACCTAGAAAAGAATTTCCGGTCAAATAGCCTGATTCTTCTAAATTACTGCGCTGGATCAAACAGTAGTTGGTAACTGTGGCAACGGAAACTCTTAATATCGCCTATCTCATAGACAGTAGATAAAATGAACCATTTCATGGTTTCCTTCAACCTGTTTGGTGAATTCGAAAATTTTGAAGACTGGGATGCAGCAGAAGAAGAGAAGAGAAAAGAATATGAGAATAAGGAGATGCGACACAAGGAGGTGACACCGGAGGAATTGAACAATTTAGAGGAGGACAAAGACGAGGTGAACATCCTATTTATAAAAACGATGTAGGATAGACTTACTTGCTTGACAGCACATTTAATAATCAGAGTGAATGTTGGATATTTATAAAAACGATGTAGGATAAACTTACTTTCTTGATAGCAAATTTAATGATCAGAGTGAATGGTGGACAATATTTCTTGCAATAAAAACGATTTAGTAAACTATCTGTTGACTTTGATTCTTTGAAAAAAAATCGCATCATCCTCTGGATATACACAAACGATAAGAGGTGCACTTGCCCTCTGAAATCACACTTTTTTCACGGAACATCCCGTTAAGCAATCATCTCACTTCCCTCCACTGATTAGGCCTGAAAACAGCTGCGGCCGACCGAGCTGCAGGTTCTGTGGCCAGAGGAGGTTACCTTAGCAATGTGTCACAACGAGCGATATTAAATAGTCCGCTCAGCCGCTTCTTGTTTAAAACGAATGATTTTAACGGTATAATAACAACATTGACGTGTTAATAATTCATGAAATATGTATTTTTTTTATAAGTGACCATGGTATAAGTGGGATAATGCCCTCCGAGGTGTCCATTATCAGAAATTAATGGACGACGTGGAGGCGTGAACCGTCCTCCGCTTCGTGTCGGACGGTTCACGCCTCCCGTCGTCGATAATTCGCGTATCCCTTAAAGGCTTCACACCGCCGCGCGGCAACGCGCCGCCTCCAGTCATTTTGGCGGCAGACGGCAAGCGGTTTTCGCCGCGGGGGTAGGACCCAGAAGCGGTTGCCGCCCTCGTGAACGCGCACAGATTTTCCCCTGCCGCCCAGAGTACAGCGTGTTGAACTTTAGAGGCGGCAGCAGCGCAAGCCAATCACATCAAAGGAAGTACAAAACCCGGAAATAGCAGGCTTCGCGGGGCAAAATGAGCAATGGAGGAGCTAATTATCTGAATAGGAGGGATTCTCTTGCTGACAGAATCGTGTCCCACATAGTATACAGTAAACAGGTACTACTTGGGGGTAGGCTACGTGTTTCTGAGAAGGGAGTGTTGTGAAGGACTTTTGGGCGGGCTCTGCTGTGACGTTCGCCGAATCAGCTCTACGTCACTGCCGCCTGTTACCCCATGCTCATGCCGCGGCGGCAGGAGCCGTTTTGAAAAACGCTCTGCATTTCAGGGGCCTCCGCCGGCAGAGAAGCGGTTTTCGAGGCGGTTACCGCGCGGCGGTGTGAAGGGGGCTTTACTTATAATAAAGACATAAAGAAACTCAAATTAATATTACCAACAGAATAATTCAGAGGGAGTTAATATCTAAACAGGTGTGTGGAAACACAAATGGTATTGAAAGATTTTTGGAAGAAACAAAATCCACTGATTGGAAACAGATGTTCATGTGTTTTTTAAATGTTCTCTTCAGCTGGGTATTTTTTTTTTCATCTCACACATATTGGTAAAGAACTAGATAAATACTGTAGGCTATGTTACTTTGCCTGAGTAGTTTCTTTTTATAACAGTCAGACCTCTTTTATTGTGAAAGTCATAACCGGAAGTCGCTGGATGCCGTTGCTGTCTCCCCGGTGTTTCTCCTCGTCACACGGTGCTCCTCTCTCCCGTTAAGATGCCTTTCATCGAGCTAAAGACAAATTTACCTGCGGAGTCTTTCTCCGAGGAGTTTGTGAAGAAGCTGAGCGCATGCGCAGCAGCCGCCATGAACAAACCTGATGATGTAAGTTCATATTAATTATTTTTTTTTATTCGATTGATAGAATTTATTGTTAAAATGATGCTGGAGCGGATGCTGCGCTCTGATTGGCCAGTTCCCTGCTGCCCCTAGGACTCTGTCCTCTGATTGGTTCGAAGTTCAGAGGCAATAAATCAGCTTGACTGATTCGTGTAATCATTAACTTATGTGGAATGTTTTTTTGTTTCTGCTGACATGGTTTAATTTTTTTAATGTTTAAGGAAACTTTCTTAATGATCTTAAATCAGAGATTTTTATTGACAGTGAACTATTTTTATTTAATAAGGATTTCCTCAACATTTTATCATGACTGTTTTGATCCTTCTTAACAGTAACTGTCCTCATCTACACAGCTTATCAGAATTAATTCAGACAGATATTCATTACATTTTAACGAGTATATGAAAGTTCCATTTTAGAAAATATGAAGACATCATCGATTTTAACCCCTTCTTTGGTCTAAGTCTTTTATTTCTGAAATCAAATTTGATTTAATTTTTGAAGAAACAAAATTCCAATTTACTTTTTAGAGGCTTGGTGCTGCTAATATGTGTCATTTATCATATAATTACAACAATAATGAAATTAGAAATGACAAATAACACCTCAGACCTTGTTTAAATGTTTACATTTTGATTTTTGAATAATGAAAAATAAATAAATAAAAAAGAGTAAGAGTAAGTAAGAGGATGATGATGATGATTTTTTATTATTTCTAAACTGAGCAGCCCTCAGGCTGTGTTTGTTTATATTCCAGAGCAGGATCCTGCAGTTTTACTGTTTTACAGCCAAATCACCGGCTGCTCTGTGGTGTGTTTTTGATTCCAGAGGACAAACGTGGTGCTGCAGCCTGGTTGTCCCATGCTGATCGCCGGCTCCTCCGCTCCATGTGTGATGCTGACAGTTTCGGCGATCGGCGTGACCGACACCGCCGACAAGAACAAGGAGCACAGCGCCAAGATCTTTGACTTCCTGACCAAAGGGCTCGGTCTGTCCGAGGACAGGTGAGGTTCATGACAAGACTTTGCATGATGAAATATCAAAGGAGATAGAAAAGGTTAGCTCTCGGTGATGATCAAGAAGAAAAATAAAATAAAATAATTACCACAAAGCAAAACTGCAACATGGCGGTGTCATGTCTCCCTGCAGGAGGGTGAAAGTACAAATCAGAAAATTCGACCTTAACCTTTGATCCATGACCTTGAAAATCTTATGACATAAAGCATAAGTCAGAGTGGACATTGGTACAAAGTTTGATTGTTAGCCCTTTAACCGTTCTTATGATATAGCACTCAAAAGCAAAAGATGACCTTGACCTTTCACATATGACCACCAAACTCAAGTGAATTCATCTTTTGTTAAGCTTGTGAGTTTGACGACAGCCGTGTTGTTCAGATTGATTGACAGCTGTGTTTTGATTGACAGGATCATCATCCTGTTCCACGACCTGCAGCCTCACCAGGTGGGAAAGAAGGGGACGGTCCTGAGCTTCCTGTGAAGAAGAACAAATGGCTCCTCTTCATGTTTTAAAATCAGTAAATCTGCTCAAAACTCTGTTTTTCATCTTATTGGAACAAGATGTACGAGAGATTATTTTGAGTGATTAAAGAACAGACTGGTTTTGAAATGGTGCGATCTGGTTTTCTTCACTTCCTGTTAGTTGATCATTTTACAGAGGAGAGATTTTCCATCAATTAGGTGTCACTTTGTAAAAAAATAAAGTAAAATGGTTGGTTATAGGTAACTAAAGTGATTTTACATTGAATTATTGTCAGCACTTTAAAGAGCAGCATTCAAAATGAAACATTTATTTCATTTAAATTCTTTCTTGTTGGTTTATTTTGATTCTTAAACACTTGTTAGCCACTTTATGAGGCACACCCGCTCAGCTGTTCTTGTATGCAATGACTAAACAATATATTTACACAAAGAGGTGAAAGAAAGGCTCAGTGACAATGAGGAGGGAACTTAAGAGCCTTTGTTATAAATACTGGATTGTCATTGAAATTAAAAACATTGGGGGATGGATGGTGAGGGACGTTTACAAAATTGGGAGTTTGCATTGAAATACGAACCAATATGTGACCTTAATGAAATCATTACAAACAACAAATAACAAACTAATACAACCTACTTATGAAATCTAATATGTGAGTCTTCTTCTAATAATATCTGTTTGCGTTATTGTTTATTTATACTTTGCACCAACAGCACCAGAGCAAATTCCTTGTAAGTGTAAAAACCTACTTGGCAATAAACCTGATTCTGATTCTGGAAAATGTCGATTCTAGTCTGATCTTGTGACAAAGAACTTCAACTTCCTGCTTCCTGACAGTGTCTGAGCTCTGGTGACTTCATTTACTTGAACTACAATTCAATATTAAACAAGTATATTTTTCAGTTTTTGGACATTTTAATATTATCACTGCATATCAGCTGAGTAAGCAGTGGGAAGCAGAGGCTGTTTGTGGCTTGTGGTGATATCTGTAGGATTCCTGAAACCTCTGCTGCCCGGCCTGAGGCCTGAAGCTGTGGCTGCTTAAAGGGAGTCATTGACTTACAAAAGAAAAAACCCAAAGCCTGTCACTGAAGCTGGACATTGTGACTAGGTGTTGAAGAGGAGCTGGATTAACAAACACTTTGTTAATAAATTAAGGATGCATTAAAATAAAATGAGCTGTCATTTGGGTGCTTCACTGAATGATTCTGGATTACTAATCAAAGATTACTAAACTAGTCTGAAACCTTCATGTCACGAAAAGCATGTCAGAATGATGTAGATAATTTTCCAAACAACATCATTTTCATTCAATCATTTTATTAATCTGTGGTCAAATCCACAGACTTAACTTTTATTAAAATCATTTATTATCAAACCAGCCGTTTAGTCTGACTTCTCTGGGTTTACATCAACAACAAGCATCAAAACTTGATTTAATGTCCCAGCGTCTCATCTGAGACACTGATGTTTGATTTTATGACCTTTTATTACAAACATATATAAATTCAGGGCTCAAGCACAGAAAGCTCAATATGTAGAGAAATTCATTGTTCATCAAAAATGTGAAATTGGAAAAACTCATGAGAATAATTATAAGATTGATAATTCCTCACATTTCACTGGAGTCCCCACACTGAGGTTTGGTGGTCCTAAATAATGGCATTGAAGGAATCAGGTCTGATATTGATATCAGTTTATTTTTACAGAGAATTACTAAACTACCTTTGCATTGTACACAAACTAAATCATGATTCATCTCATTGTAAGTAATAAACAGTTATATCCTCTTAAAAATATTTGATGTTGTTGAAAAAAGCAGAATCAGATATTAAAAAGCAATGTTTACCTAAATAAGCCGAAAGGAATTGTAGGTAGGTATTTTTGTTTAGATTTTACTCTGGTATTTAAAAACCAGAATAACATCACTGTGTCCACTGATGAAGCTTGCATGATACAGTTCTCATGAAATCATGACAAAATTTTGAGTGTGAGTTGAGTTAGTTAAATAAATGTTGCAATTATAAATGACAAAAGCACACAATGTAAGGGGGCAAAAATGTTTATTTTCAGTGTGGCTTCCAAAAATGCACTCTCTTTTTCATTATTAATTCACAATATTGCACCAGGCTGTATAAAACTGTATATCTGAAGCCTGAGCTAAAAAAATAACAATATTTGATGATTTATGACAATATTCATTCATTCATTTTCATACAACATAAAAATGTTTGTTTTGATAAATTATTGGTGGAACATTTTTAAATACACTTGCTTCAGGTTCAGGGGTATTGGTGACAGGTCACAGAAAATGTATACATAGATATAAAAATATCAACAAAATCAATATCAAAGATAACAATGAGCATCGTGAGAACAAAGCTCTCATAAAAAGAGAGCAACAATAAAACAAGACAGATAATAACACAAAAAGCAATAATAATATTAATTATAATAGTGTTAGTTATTTTGTTGCACAGTAGATCAACAGACAAGAAGTCTGGTGGGTAGATAAATTGGAAAGTTGAAATTATTTCACACTGATTGAGAAACAGCAAACAGTGGAATATTTTCTGTGATGTTATTTATGAAGGGATCCAAATCTTATAAGAAAAATATTTGTGCAGCTTCTAAGTGAGCACATCTGCTTATTTAATATCAAGAAAACGACAACATCATGAATCCAGAGTGTAAATGTGGGACAGTTTACACCCTTTTATCTGAGTAACATTAGATGCCTAGCAAAGTGAGAAATCACAGTAACAATACTGGATGATTTATGACAACAATGAATATATATCACATATCACATCTAAAAAAAAAAAAGGATCATTTTCTTTGACATTTTGATGCCCAACATGTGCTCCAATTCTGGACTTACCCAGGAGTAAAAGCAGTTTAATGAGATAATCTGACAATTGTAACAACATATTTTGGCCCTTATTTAATGAATATTAGAAAAAGAGGAGTGCTGCTCCAAAATCTCCAGTGTGATAATGCATTTGATAGCTTTTCTAAACCAGGGATAAAACAGAGCATAAATGAGAGGGTTCAGGCAGGAGTTAAAGTACAGCAGCCAGGACACGATGGCCCAGGACGAAGCACTGTTCGAGATGTCCTGTCCTGCAAGAGAGGGGTAGTAATATGGACAGAAACTGATCAAAAAAACTACGATGACCACCCCGAGAGTCCTGGCTGCTTTCCTCTCTGATTTCTTTGCTGTGACCCGGAGCTTCCCAACAGCAGCCACAGTGACATGAGTCTGCATGGCTCGAGCCTGAGACACTGCAACCACAAACACCCTCATGTACAGAACCACAATGACCACGCAGGGCCCGATGAAGGTGAACACGAGGTCCACCGTGCCCGAGACATAGCTAATGACCACCAGACACTCCCCAAAGCAGGAGTTATACCTGTCCGGCTGTCTGAGATGATCCTTCAAGATCAGCCCGTTGTAGAGGAACGAGCTGGCCCAGCACAGACACACGGACACTTCCACCCGCCTGCGAGTGACCCAGCCGGAGTACTGCAGCGGGTGGCAGATAGCAACATAGCGATCGATGGATATGAGCACCATGTTCCCCACTGACGCCGAGGTCAGAGTGAAGCCGATGATGTAGGACAGGGCGCACATGAGGTCCCCAAGCAGCCAGCAGGTCTCGATGAAGCGCACCATCTCTACCGGCATCACCAGCAGCCCCACCAGGAGGTCTGAGACAGCCAGGGAGAGCAGGAGCAGGTTGGTGGGGGTGTAGCTGTCTGAAATGGGAGATGGAGATGATGACAAGCAGGTTGAGGACAACAGTGGGGATGGCGATGGAGGAGAGGAGGGCGTAGAGGAGGACAGCTTCAGCATGAGGACGCATCAAACCTCTGCAGGATGAGTTCAGGAGCTGAGGGTAGCAGAGCTCGACCCCCTGCAGGCTGTTCATCATCGCAGATGGGGATGACCTGAAGGTGCTGAGCTCCATCAGCCCTCTGAGTGCCTGATTCACTGTAAAGCTCCCTTACCTCGATCAGCACCCACGTCATTGACTTCATCACTCTGCTGTTGACCAATCAGCTGCCATCGTTGATATTTGTCCATGATTCTTCTGACCTCCCTTTTGATGACCTGCCCCTCCCGACCTGTCTAACTCCACGTGACGCAACTGTTGGAAAACTTTTCCATTGTTCAAGCTGCTGAGATACAAAACTTAATGGAAAAATATTGTAACATTGTGTAAAATGTGAATGAAAGTGTAAAACACACATTTTCCCTGGTTTTTGCAGGATTTTGCATTATACATGGGTAATTTTGGGCATGTTTGTGCTTTTAAGGGGTTGATTGTTAAGCAGGGGACGTAGTGTCAACATATCACCATGAGATTGTATGTCCAGAGCCTGATTGAGGATTGCGATTCTGTTGCGGCCAATATAGCCTTGTGGATTGTAGATCATTGAATTTGTCATGTTTTATATACTACTTGGGTAATTTTGGATGTAGTTAATGGGGTTGATTTTGGAGCAGGGGAAGTAGTGTCAGCATGTTACCCATAGCTTGCATGTATAGAGCCTGATTGAGGATGATGATGCTGTTGCAGGCAAGATAGCCTTGTGATATGTTAGGTCATTGGTTTCTGCATGGTTTTATATCATACATTGGACATTTTGGGCATCTTTGTGATTGTTGAGCAGTTGATTGTTGAGCAGTGAAAGCAGTGTCAGCATTGTTCAAGTAGGTTGCATGTACAGAGCCTGGATGAGGATGATGATGCTGTCATGGCAAAGATAGCCATGTGTTGTGGTAGGTCATTGGTTTTTGCATGATTTTATGTTATACATTGGTAATTTTGGGCATGTTTTTGCTGTAATGAGGTTGATTTTGGAGCAGGGGAAGTAGTGTCAGCATGTTACCCGTAGCCGAGTTTTTATTTACTCTGAGTTTATGTTTAGAATTAGAACAAGATCAAGGAATTTATATCATTTCTTTGTGAGCTCTGACTCTCTGACCAGTCCCTGCCTCGTTCTGAATACCTTTTAAAACATGGGTGTAACTCTTCTTAGAAGAATTCAGTACCGAAGAAGTTGTAGTAGTAGTTGATTTTTTATTTTGAACTTGTGCTTATTATGCCTTTCCTTTTTACAAAAACATCTTCAGCAATGCATCTCAGCAACATTATGATCTTAAGAATAGCAAACTTTCAAACATCTTAGACAAGTAAGAAATTTAAGTTCCATAACAATCAGCCAACCAAAGTTTCAGCAATTTCATTCTTTTTCCTTTTTATACCTGATTTATGTATACAGTCCTGATCAAAATCTTAAGACCAGTTGAAAAATTACAAGAATATGAATTTTGCAAATTTGGACCTTAATGAGTTTTTAAATAGAGCTACAATATGCAAAAGCAAGAAGGGGGAGTGTGACAAAAAGCACTTTGAAAAAGTGATTTATTGAAAACAAACTGAAATAGGCTTTTTATCAGCTGATCAAAAGTTGAAGACCATCGCTCAAAAACTTACAAAAAACTCTCCAAACCAGAACAAAAATGTTTCTCAGTAGGACTCAGTAATGAGTAGCTCCACTGTTCTTGTTCATCACTTCAAAAATTTGTTTGGGAATGCTTGATGAAGTGTTTCCAGGAAGCTTTTGGGAACATTGCTCCAAGTGTTGAAGATGGCTTCACGAAGGGCATCAACTGTCTGGAACTGATGGCCATTTTAATAAACTTCCCTCGCCATCCATCCCCAAATGTTCTCTTTGGGATTTAAATCAGGGGAACATGCGGGATGGCCCAAAAGAGCTTATGCAGCTTGACGATCCGACCACGTTCAAGAAGAGAAAGCTTCTTATCAGGAAGGCATGACCGTGTGAATGCCTGACAGAAATGAACATTTTGAGCAGATTTTGGCTTTAATAGCCTGTGGTCTTAAACTTTTGATCAGCTGATAAACAGCCTATTTCAGTTTACTGGTTGTTTTCAATACACTGTACACTGTAATATTTAGTTAAATTAAACTTTTTTCCACTGAGAAGAAGTGGAGCTTTAGTGTTAAAAAAGTTTGGTCTGCAGGTAGGCTGTTTCACAGGTTTGAGCTGTGTTGATTAAAAGCAGCCTCACTGTCTCACTGTGGGCCTTTGTTTGGAGTACTGGCATGACTGAAATACCACTATCTGAAGACCTGAGGGCTCACGTGATAACAGCTTTTTAGATAAATGGAAGTAAAATATTAAGAGATTTAATCACCAATAAAGAACCTTAAAGTTTGTTATGACACAAGAAACCACTGTGCAGTCTTTGCAGTTGAGTTTTGCAGCAGCTGAAGCTGGAGATGAGATTTGAGCTTTTGACTCTTCAACAACTTTTGCTACTGACCTTTATTTTAACGCGCTAATGGTGTATTGACAAGTACTAACGGCTGCGACCTGCGGGAAGGCGGGGCTAGACATCCAGCCCCACCTATGTCACCTACGTCACAAGTCCAGCCCCGCCCATATCCAAACTGGTTAGGGTTAGGGTTAGGGTTGGGCTTGGGCTTGGGCTTAGGGTTACCCTAACCCTATATCTGGAATTGTTGGGCGGGGCTGGACCTTTGTGGACGGGGCTGGACGTCCAGCCCCGCCTTCCCACAGGCTGCAGCCGTTACCCTCTCTGTATGAACAGAAACTAACCAACAGATGGCGCTGCTGTCCGGAACACAGAGTCCTGACTGAGGCTGCGCTGCGCTGCGCTCACTTCCGGCTCTGCCTTCAAAATAAAAATCAGAGAAGGTGGAGTGATCGATTGACTTCTAAATGTTGACCAGTGTCCCAATGAAGATCAGCAGCGATGATGATATTTTTAAGGATTTTACTTCTTGGGCCAAACGACAAAACTCGAATATATGGATCGATGTTATGGTCTAAAGGACAAGGGGCAGAAAAATATGAATAAGTAAACATGACACAGATCTATGTCAGGGGTTATCAGATACATGTGTACAAGGGCCACTGTAACAGTGACAGTATTCTAAAAATAATGATATAATAAGAATGTTTAGGTCCAATAACATGCAGCTACTGCAATGTTCCTCTTCCAGCCAATTACCAATCAACATCCAGCCCCCTAATGACCCCTGTCTTTAAATTCATCCTTAACACTCAACAATAATAATGAAATATTTTTAATAGTACATATTTCATTATAAACATCAGTGAATAGTTACACAAACAAATGCAAAATGAAAAAAAATAAATAGTGAGTGATGGATCAGGACCATTATTTTAAGGTTCTAATGCCTGTTAATGTGTCTAATATGCTTTTCCCATGAGCCCTCAGGTCTTCAGGTAGTGGATTCACAGATGGATGGATGAGAACTGATATGATGGAATGATATAAATCAATGGATGTATTAATGTTGGATGGATGGTTTGGTCCAGGGTGTACCTCTGATGGCTCAGTCTCCCTGCAGCTCTGATAGGGAAAAGCAGTACAGATAATAATGGATGGAGGAAGAAGAATTCTTAGTCATTATACCATGGTCTGGGTGAATACTCGATTCTGATTGGCTGCAGGGTGTCCATTAAAAGGTGATAATGGACACCTAGAAAAGAAGTTCCGGTCAAATAGCCTGATGGTTCTAAATCACTGCGCTGGATCAAACAGTAGTTGGTAACTGTGGCAACGGAAACTCTTAATATCACCTATCTCATAGACAGTAGATAAAATGAACCATTTCATGGTTTCCTTCAACCTGTTTGGTGAATTCGAAAATTTTGAAGACAGGGATGCAGCAGAAGAAGAGAAGAGAAAAGAATATGAGAATAAGGAGATGCGACACAAGGAGGTGACACCGGAGGAATTGAACAATTTAGAGGAGGACAAAGACGAGGTGAACATCCTATTTATAAAAACGATGTAGGATAGACTTACTTGCTTGACAGCACATTTAATAATCAGAGTGAATGTTGGATATTTATAAAAACGATGTAGGATAGACTTACTTTCTTGATAGCAAATTTAATGATCAGAGTGAATGGTGGACAATATTTCTTGCAATGAAAACGATTTAGTAAACTGTCTATTGACTTTGATTCTTTGAAAAAAAATCGCATCATCCTCTGGATATACACAAACGATAAGAGGTGCACTTGCCCTCTGAAATCACACTTTTTTCACGGAACATCCCTTTAAGCAATCATCTCACTTCCCTCCACTCGAGCTGCAGGTTCTGTGGCCAGAGGAGGTTACCTTTGCAATGTGTCACAACGAGCGATATTAAATAGTCCGCTCAGCCGCTTCTTGTTTAAAATGAATGATTTTAACGGTATAATAACAACATTGACGTGTTAATAATTCATGAAATATGTATTTTTTTTCATAAGTGACCATGGTATAAGCGGGATAATGCCCTCCGAGGTGTCCATTATCAGAAATTAATGGACTTCGCGGAAGCAACCATCCTCGGTTTCGCATTGGACGGTTAACGCCTCCACGTCGTCCATTAATTTCTGATAATGGACACCTCGTCGGTCATTATCCCTTACATAATGGACACCTAGAAAAGAATTTCCGGTCAAATAGCCTGATGGTTCTAAATCACTGCGCTGGATCAAACAGTAGTTGGTAACCGTGGCAATGGAAACTCTTAATATCACCTATCTCATAGACAGTAGACAAAATGAACGATTTCATGGTTTCCTTCAACCTGTTTGGTGTATTTGATAATTTTGAAGACAGGGATGCAGCAGAAGAAGAGAGAGAAAAGAATATGAGAATAAGGAGATGCGACACAAGGAGGTGACACCGGAGGAATTGAACAATTTAGAGGAGGACAAAGACGAGGTGAACATCCTATTTATAAAAACGATGTAGGATAGACTTACTTGCCTGACAGCACATTTAATGATCAGAGTGAATGTTGGATATTTATAAAAACGATGTAGGATAGACTTACTTTCTTGATAGCAAATTTAATGATCAGAGTGAATGGTGGACAATATTTCTTGCAATGAAAACGATTTAGTAAACTATCTGTTGACTTTGATTCTTTGAAAAAAAATCGCATCATCCTCTGGATATACACAAACGATAAGAGGTGCACTTGCCCTCTGAAATCACACTTTTTTCACGGAACATCCCGTTAAGCAATCATCTCACTTCCCTCCACTGATTAGGCCTGAAAACAGCTGCGGCCGACCGAGCTGCAGGTTCTGTGGCCAGAGGAGGTTACCTTAGCAACGTGTCACAACGAGTGTTATTAAATAGTCCGCTCAGTCGCTTCTTGTTTAAAACGAATGATTTTAACGGTATAATAACAACATTGACGTGTTAATAATTCATGAAATATGTATTTTTTTTTATATCAGAAATTAATGGGCGGCGTGGGCGTGAACCTCCGCTTCGTGTCGGACGGTTCACGCCTCCACGTCGTCCATTAATTTCTGATAATGGACACCTCGTCGGGCATTATCCCTTAAGGGGGCTTCACACCGCCGCGCGGCAACGCGCCGCCTCCAGTCATTTTAATTGGGCGGCAGACGGCAAGCGGTTTTGGCCGCGGCGGTAGGACCCAGAAGCGGTTGCCACCCACGTGAACGCGCACAGATTTTCCCCTGCCGCCCAGAGTACAGCGTGTTGAACTTTAGGGCGGCAGCCGCGTGGGAACAGCCAATCACATCAAAGGAAGTACAAAACCCGGAAATAGCAGGCTTCGCGGGGCAAAATGAGCAATGGAGGAGCTAATTATCTGAATAGGAGGGATTCTCTTGCTGACAGAATCGTGTCCCACATAGTATACAGTAAACAGGTACTACTTGGGGGTAGGCTACGTGTTTCTGAGAAGGGAGTGTTGTGAAGAACTTTTGGGCGGGCTCTGCTGTGACGTTCGCCGAATCAGCTCTACGTCACTGCCGCCTGTTACCCCATGCTCATGCCGCGGCGACAGGAGCCGCTTTGAAAAACGCTCTGCATTTCAGGGGCCTCCGTCGGCAGAGAAGCGGTTTTCGAGGCGGTTACCGCGCGGCGGTGTGAAGGGGGCTTTACTTATAATAAAGACATAAAGAAACTCAAATTAATATTACCAACAGAATAATTCAGAGGGAGTTAATATCTAAACAGGTGTGTGGAAACACAAATGGTATTGAAAGTTTTTTGGAAGAAACAAAATCCACTGATTGGAAACAGATGTTCATGTGTTTTTTAAATGTTCTCTTCAGCTGGGTATTTTTTTTTTCATCTCACACATATTGGTAAAGAACTAGATAAATACTGTAGGCTATGTTACTTTGCCTGAGTAGTTTCTTTTTATAAGTATAACAGTCAGACCTCTTTTATTGTGAAAGTCATAACCGGAAGTCGTTGGATGCCGTTGCTGTCTCCCCCGGTGTTTCTCCTCGTCACACGGTGCTCCTCTCTCCTGTTAAGATGCCTTTCATCGAGCTGAAGACAAATTTACCTGCGGAGTCTTTCTCCAAGGAGTTTGTGAAGAAGCTGAGCGCATGCGCAGCAGCCGCCATGAACAAACCTGATGATGTAAGTTCATATTAATTATTTTTTATTATTCGATTGATAGAATTTATTGTTAAAATGATGCTGGAGCGGATGCTGCGCTCTGATTGGCCAGTTCCCTGCTGCCCCTAGGACTCTGTCCTCTGATTGGTTCGAAGTTCAGAGGCAATAAATCAGCTTGACTGATTCGTGTAATCATTAACTTATGTGGAATGTTTTTTTGTTTCTGCTGACATGGTTTAATTTTTTTAATGTTTAAGGAAACTTTCTTAATGATCTTAAATCAGAGATTTTTATTGACAGTGAACTATTTTTATTTAATAAGGATTTCCTCAACATTTTATCATGACTGTTTTGATCCTTCTTAACAGTAACTGTCCTCATCTACACAGCTTATCAGAATTAATTCAGACAGATATTCATTACATTTTAACGAGTATATGAAAGTTTTATTTTAGAAAATATGAAGACATCATCGATTTTAACCCCTTCTTTGGTCTAAGTCTTTTATTTCTGAAATCAAATTTGATTTAATTTTTGAAGAAACAAAATTCCAATTTACTTTTTAGAGGCTTGGTGCTGCTAATATGTGTCATTTATCATATAATTACAACAATAATGAAATTAGAAATGACAAATAACACCTCGGACCTTGTTTAAATGTGTACATTTTGATTTTTGAATAATGAAAAATGAATAAATAAAAAAGAGTAAGAGTAAGTAAGAGGATGATGATGATGATTTTTTATTATTTCTAAACTGAGCAGCCCTCAGGCAGCGTTTGTTTATATTCCAGAGCAGGATCCTGCAGTTTTACTGTTTTACAGCCAAATCACCGGCTGCTCTGTGGTGTGTTTTTGATTCCAGAGGACAAACGTGGTGGTGCAGCCCGGTTGTCCCATGCTGATCGCCGGCTCCTCCGCTCCATGTGTGATGCTGACAGTTTCTGCGATCGGCGTGACCGACACCGCCGACAAGAACAAGGAGCACAGCGCCAAGATCTTTGACTTCCTGACCAAAGGGCTCGGTCTGCCCGAGGACAGGTGAGGTTCATGACAAGACTTTGCATGATGAAATATCAAAGGAGATAGAAAAGGTTAGCTCTCGGTGATGATCAAGAAGAAAAATAAAATAAAAATAAAATAATTACCACAAAGCAAAACTGCAACATGGCGGTGTCATGTCTCCCTGCAGGAGGGTGAAAGTACAAATCAGAAAATTCGACCTTAACCTTTGATCCATGACCTTGAAAATCTTATGACATAAAGCATAAGTCAGAGTGGACATCGGTACAAAGTTTGATTGTTAGCCCTTTAACCGTTCTTATGATATAGCACTCAAAAGCAAAAGATGACCTTGACCTTTCACATATGACCACCAAACTCAAGTGAATTCATCTTTTGTTAAGCTTGTGAGTTTGACGACAGCCGTGTTGTTCAGATTGATTGACAGCTGTGTTTTGATTGACAGGATCATCATCCTGTTCCACGACCTGCAGCCTCACCAGGTGGGAAAGAAGGGGACGGTCCTGAGCTTCCTGTGAAGAAGAACAAATGGCTCCTCTTCATGTTTTAAAATCAGTAAATCTGCTCAAAACTCTGTTTTTCATCTTATTGGAACAAGATGTACGAGAGATTATTTTGAGTGATTAAAGAACAGACTGGTTTTGAAATGGTGCGATCTGGTTTTCTTCACTTCCTGTTAGTTGATCATTTTACAGAGGAGAGATTTTCCATCAATTAGGTGTCACTTTGTAAAAAAATAAAGTAAAATGGTTGGTTATAGGTAACTAAAGTGATTTTACATTGAATTATTGTCAGCACTTTAAAGAGCAGCATTCAAAATAAAACATTTATTTCATTTAAATTCTTTCTTGTTGGGTTATTTTGATTCTTAAACACTTGTTAGCCACTTTATGAGGCACACCCGCTCAGCTGTTCTTGTATGCAATGACTAAACAATATATTTACACAAAGAGGTGAAAGAAAGGCTCAGTGACAATGAGGAGGGAACTTAAGAGCCTTTGTTATAAATACTGGATTGTCATTGAAATTAAAAACATTGGGGGATGGATGGTGAGGGACGTTTACAAAATTGGGAGTTTGCATTGAAATACGAACCAATATGTGACCTTAATGAAATCATTACAAACAACAAATAACAAACTAATACAACCTACTTATGAAATCTAATATGTGAGTCTTCTTCTAATAATATCTGTTTGCGTTATTGTTTATTTATACTTTGCACCAACAGCACCAGAGCAAATTCCTTGTAAGTGTAAAAACCTACTTGGCAATAAACCTGATTCTGATTCTGGAAAATGTCGATTCTAGTCTGATCTTGTGACAAAGAACTTCAACTTCCTGCTTCCTGACAGTGTCTGAGCTCTGGTGACTTCATTTACTTGAACTACAATTCAATATTAAACAAGTATATTTTTCAGTTTTTGGACATTTTAATATTATCACTGCATATCAGCTGAGTAAGCAGTGGGAAGCAGAGGCTGTTTGTGGCTTGTGGTGATATCTGTAGGATTCCTGAAACCTCTGCTGCCCGGCCTGAGGCCTGAAGCTGTGGCTGCTTAAAGGGAGTCATTGACTTACAAAAGAAAAAAACCAAAGCCTGTCACTGAAGCTGGACATTGTGACTACTGAGGTGTTGAAGAGGAGCTGGATTAACAAACACTTTGTTAATAAATTAAGGATGCATTAAAATAAAATGAGCTGTCATTTGGGTGCTTCACTGAATGATTCTGGATTACTAATCAAAGATTACTAAACTAGTCTGAAACCTTCATGTCACGAAAAGCATGTCGGAATTATGTAGATAATTTTCCAAACAACATCCTATTCATTCAATCATTTTATTAATCTGTGGTCAAATCCACAGACTTAACTTTTATTAAAATTATTTATTATCAAACCAGCCATTTAGTCTGACTTCTCTGGGTTTACATCAACAACAAGCATCAAAACTTGATTTAATGTCCCAGCGTCTCATCTGAGACACTGATGTTTGATTTTATGACCTTTTATTACAAACATATATAAATTCAGTGCTCAGCTTCAAATGTTTTTTTCTGTAACATAAATTCAGGGCTCAAGCACAGAAAGCTCAATATGTAGAGAAATTCATTGTTCATCAAAAATGTGAAATTGGAAAAACTCATGAGAATAATTATAAGATTGATAATTCCTCACATTTCACTGGAGTCCTCACACTGAGGTTTGGTGGCCCTAAATAATGGCATTGAAGGAATCAGGTCTGATTTTGATATCAGTTTATTGTTACAGAGAATTACTAAACTACCTTTGCATTGTACACAAACTAAATCATGATTCATCTCATTGTAAGTAATAAACAGTTATATGCATTTAAAAATATTTGATGTTGTTGGAAAAAGCAGAATCAGATATTAAAAAGCAATGTTTGCCTAAATAAGCAGAAAGGAATTGTAGGTAGGTATTTTTGTTTAGATTTTACTCTGGTATTTAAAAACCAGAATAACATCACTGTGTCCACTGATGAAGCTTGCACGATACAGTTCTCATGAAATCATGACAAAGTTTTGAGTGTGAGTTGAGTTAGTTAAATAAAAGTTACAATTATAAATGACAAAAGCACACAATGTATGGCGGCAAAAATGTTTATTTTCAGTGTGGCTTCCAAAAATACACTCTCTTTTTCATTATTAATTCACAATATTGCACCAGGCTGTATAAAACTGTATATCTGAAGCCTGAGCTAAAAAAAATAACAATATTTGATGATTTATGACAATATTCATTCATTCATTTTCACACAACATAAAAATGTTTCTTTTGATAAATTATTGGTGGAACATTTTTAAATACACTTGCTTCAGGTTCAGGGGTATTGGTGACAGGTCACAGCAAATGTATACATAGATATAAAAATATCAACAAAATCAATATCAAAGATAACAATGAGCATCGTGAGAACAAAGCTCTCATAAAAAGAGAGCAACAATAAAACAAGACAGATGATAACACAAAAAGCAATAATAATATTAATAATAATAGTGTTAGTTATTTTGGTGCACAGTAGATCAACAGACAAGAAGTCTGGTGGGTAGATAAATTGGAAAGTTTAAATTATTTCACACTGATTGAGAAACAGCAAACAGTGAAATATTTTCTGTGATGTTATTTATGAAGGGATCCAAATCTTATAAGAAAAATATTTGTGCAGCTTCTAAGTGAGCACATCTGCTTATTTAATATCAAGAAAACGACAACATCATGAATCCAGAGTGTAAATGTGGGACAGTTTACACCCTTCCATCTGAGTAACATTAGATGCCTAGCAAAGTGAGAAATCACAGTAACAATACTGGATGATTTATGACAACAATGAATATATATCACATATCACATCTAAAAAAAAAAAAGAAGATCATTTTCTTTGACATTTTGATGCCCGACATGTGCTCCAATTCTGGACTTACCCAGGAGTAAAAACAGTTTAATGAGATAATCTGACAATTGTAACAACATATTTTGGCGCTTATTTAATGAATATTAGAAAAAGAGGAGTGCTGCTCCAAAATCTCCAGTGTGATAATGCATTTGATAGCTTTTCTAAACCAGGGATAAAACAGAGCATAAATGAGAGGGTTCAGGCAGGAGTTAAAGTACAGCAGCCAGGACACGATGGCCCAGGACGAAGCACTGTTCGAGATGTCCTGTCCTGCAAGGGAGGGGTAGTAATATGGACAGAAACTGATCAAAAACACAACAATGACCACCCCGAGAGTCCTGGCTGCTTTCCTCTCTGATTTCTTTGCTGTGACCCGGAGCTTCCCAACAGCAGCCACAGTGACATGAGTCTGCATGGCTCGAGCCTGAGACACTGCAACCACAAACACCCTCATGTACAGAACCACAATGACCACGCAGGGCCCGATGAAGGTGAACACGAGGTCCACCGTGCCCGAGACATAGTTAATGACCACCAGACACTCCCCAAAGCAGGAGTTATACCTGTCCGGCTGTCTGAGATGATCCTTCAAGATCAGTCCGTTGTAGAGGAACGAGCTGGCCCAGCACAGACACACGGACACCTCCACCCGCCTGCGAGTAACCCAGCCGGAGTACTGCAGCGGGTGGCAGATAGCAACATAGCGATCGATGGATATGAGCACCATGTTCCCCACTGACGCCGAGGTCAGAGTGAAGCCGATGATGTAGGACAGGGCGCACATGAGGTCCCCAAGCAGCCAGCAGGTCTCGATGAAGCGCACCATCTCCACCGGCATCACCAGCACCCCCACCAGGAGGTCTGAGACAGCCAGGGAGAGCAGGAGCAGGTTGGTGGGGGTGTGGAGCTGTCTGAAATGGGAGATGGAGATGATAACAAGCAGGTTGAGGACAACAGTGGGGATGGCGATGGAGGAGAGGAGGGCGTAGAGAAGGACGGCTTCAGCATGAGGACGCATCAAACCTCTGCAGGATGAGTTCAGGAGCTGAGGGTAGCAGAGCTCGACCCCCTGCAGGCTGTTCATCATCTTAGATGGGGATGACCTGAAGGTGCTGAGCTCCATCAGCCCTCTGAGTGCCTGATTCACTGTAAAGCTCCCTTACCTCGATCAGCACCCACGTCATTGACTTCATCACTCTGCTGTTGACCAATCAGCTGCCATCGTTGATATTTGTCCTTGATTCTTCTGACCTCCCTGTTGATGACCTGCCCCTCCCGACCTGTCTAACTCCACATGATGCAACTGTTGGAAAACTTTTCTATTGTTCAAGCTGCTGAGATACAAAACTTAATAAAACAATATTGTAACATTGTGTAAAATGTGAATGAAAGTGTAAAACACACATTTTCCCTGGTTTTTGCAGGATTTTGCATTATACATGGGTAATTTTGGGCATGTTTGTGCTTTTAAGGAGTTGATTGTTAAGCAGGGGACGTAGTGTCAACATATCACCATGAGATTGTATGTCCAGAGCCTGATTGAGGATTGCCATTCTGTTGCGGCCAATATAGCCTTGTGGTTTGTAGATCATTGAATTTGTCATGTTTTATATACTACTTGGGTAATTTTGGATGTAGTTAATGGGGTTGATTTTGGAGCAGGGGAAGTGGTGTCAGCATGTTATCCGTAGCTTGCATGTATAGAGCCTGTTTGTGGATGATGATGCTGTTTCAGGCAAGATAGCCTTGTGATATGTTAGGTCATTAGTTTCTGCATGGTTTTATATCATACATTGGAAATTTTGGGTATCTTTGTGCTTTAAAGTGGTTGATTGTTGAGCAGTGAAAGCAGTGAAAGCATGTGACAACATTTCACAAGTAGCTTGCATGTACAGAGCCTGGTTGAGGGTGATGATGCTGTCATGAGCAAGATAGCCATGAGTTGTATGGTAGGTCATTGGTTTTTGCATGGTTTTATATTATACATTGGTAATTTTTGGCATGTTTTTGCTGTAATGAGGTTGATTTTGGAGCAGGGGAAGTAGTGTCAGCATGTTACCCGTAGCTTGCATGTATAGAGCCTGATTGAGGATGATGATGCTGTTGCAAGCAAGATAGCCGTGTGATATGTTAGGTCATTGGTTTCTGCATGGTTTTATATTATGCATTGGACATTTTGGGCATCTTTGTGCTTTAAAGCAGTTGATTGTTTAACAGCAAATGCAGTGTCAGCATTGTTCAACTAGGTTGCATGTACAGAGCCTGGTTGAGGATGATGATGATGCTGTCATGGCCAAGATAGCCATGTGTTGTATGGTAGGTCATTGGTTTTTGCATGGTTTTATATTATACATTGGTAATTTTGGGCATCTTTGTGCTTTAAAGCGATTGATTTTTGAGCAGTGAAAGAAATGTGAGCATGTCATCACCTGTAGCTTGCATGTACTGAGCCTGATTGAGGATGATGATGATGATGCAGATCAGATAGCCTTGTGGTATTCTAGTTTAATTGATTTTTACATGTTTATATTTTCTACATTGGACATTTTGGGCATGTTTGTACTTTAAAGTGGTTAATTAATGAACAGTGAAAGTGAAAGCAGTGTCAGCATTGCACCTGTGGCTTGCATGTACAGAGCCTGGTTGAGCATGATGATACTGTCCCAGCCAAGACAGCCATGTGTTGTATGGTAGATCATTGGCTTTAGCATGATTTTATAACATTCATTTTTAATTTGGGGCATGTTTTTGCTGTATTGAGGTTGATTTTGGAGCAGGGTAAGTAGTGTCAGCATGTTACCCGTAGCTTGCATGTATACAACCTGATTGAGGGTGTTGATGTTGTTGCATCTAAGATAGTCATGTGATCTGGTAGGCAAGAAAAAAAGGAATACAGGAATTTGTAAGAGGATTGGGGGTAGGCTACAGGATTCCAAGAGACCACTTAAAGGCCTCACAGAGGTGTCAAAGCTGACTGGGCAAAACACCTAAGAAAAGATGTCCTACCTGATGATCCTAGTGACGTTTTGAATTGCTGTTATGCAAACTAGTTGTGTTGAAGGGCTTGCGAAAGGTGTTGTGGTCGGGTAGATAGCTTTATCTTTGTCACAAACTAGAGCTTGCATGTACAGAGCCTGGGTCAGATGAAGGTGTTGATGCTCTTGAAAGAAAGGGCTGTGTGGTAGATTTGTTGGTCTTTATTGCTGTACTGATTTAATACGAAAACGCAGGCCAAGCTGGGCATCAACGATTTCACTTTAGCGGGGCAATTATGGACCAGGGAAGGTAGTATCTGGCCTACATCATAAATTTATTTATTTATGTAAATGATCTGTGACCCTGTTGTATCAACTAGGTGTCTTTTACAGGGCTTTTATTCCCCAAAACCCACTTTTGACCAGACAACACATTTTATTTGTGACAGCACTTCCAGTGAGCCAGCTCACCTTGTCATACCAGGAATGCTGAAAAGACCTGATACTTTTCCCCACTTTTAGCACTAAATCAATCTTAGGAGTTGATCTGCCATGCTGTTTAACTCTAATTTTCTCTTCATAAGGAAGACTATCAAATGGCCTTGCCAAAATCCGGTTGACAACATTCATACTATCTGCCATGATGTGCAGCTTGCTAGCAGCTGGAGCTGCTACATGAGACTACTGTTTGACAGGCTGTGAGTGTGAGTGAGAGGGAGAAGCTCCCCAGCTACAGCTGCTAGTTTGTGAAAAGAAAAAGTGACAGGAGAGAATCTTCAAACACAACGCTAGTCGTTTTTAAGAAAGATAAAGTCGCTGGTGGTCGATAAAGCCTCCGGATCAGTCCAGAACAACTCAATGTAAAACTTTGAAAATGCCCCGTTGAAGGGTGAGCCTTCAAGATCGCTGATTGGCTCATTTCACTGTCAATCAAAAAAGGATTCGGCCTCAGACAGATCATCCAATCACCATGCAGAAGCTGAGCGTCCAGGCCAGCCCACTGCCTCATAGACCCCCAGAGACGCTGAGCGTCCGATGGGCGGGACAAAGCCCAGCGGTTATCCAATGACCGTCCAGTTTCCACAGTGGAACAACCCACTCTACACTTTACTGCTGAAGTCCGAAGACGCTCAGCGTCCAGCTGTGTTAAAGCACTGAGACGCTGCGGGGATGAATGAGAAGGAAGTCCCGACAGTTACCTGTGATAAGTAGCTGATTCTGAACAAAAGATGAAGGTATTCTAGAGCATATTTAGTCAATGAAATGTACACACAGCAGTACATATCACCACATTTTAAGGGAAGCTGAGCTTCCCTTGCAGTCTTAGAGCAATCGCCACTGATCAGATGCAAGTTTATCACTTTTTTCTGTTTTGAAACTGGCAATGTGACAAGAGAAAGAAAACAAAGCAACAGTGTACAGACAGTGTGGAGCCATTTTCAATTTAATTTTCTTGTCTTATTGTTGACATATCTTACACATTTATCAGAAAGGGATGACTTTTTAAATAATTTATCACCAGTTTTAACATAAAAAGTGAACTAACCAAGAAGTTAGAACAATAACCAATGATGCATTAAACTGAGTAAAAAAACAAACATCTTCACATTCCATTTTTTATTTTTTGGAGTAGGTTTGATCTCTCCACAATTTGCTCATTAACAGCTCTCCCACAACAGTTGGTGGCACAAGCAACAGCCAAATTATCAGAAGCAATTACCAAATCTACCTCCTTAGTCTGAAAAAGGACAGCTTTAGGCTTCTTGGAAAGCCAAGAATTGACTTCCTTCTCTTTAAAAAGCAGGTTTGCCGATTAGCTACTTGCAAATTCCCAAACAGTTAAGGTCCAATCTTCTCCTTAAATCAATCCCAGGTTAGGCAAAGTGGTGGAAAACAATGGAACTGTTTCTTGATCTGGCCACAGTTATTATTGGAGCTTTCGTGGATTGAACTAATGCCAGTGGTGTGTATCTGTTTCCAGCAAGCCAAAGGGGTTTGGCAATAGGATCAATACATGGATGAGTTCCTACAACCTGAGATATGAGACCTTTGCAGGGTTTGTTTGGTTTGTGACTGAAGCTGACTATCAAATAGCAAAAGAAGAATCTCTTTTTTACTGTATCTGTTTGGTCTTTGTGAGTTTAATCATTATTTTAATTTGTAAGACTTTTGTCTAGATTAAGAGATCTAAAACTTTTTCTTCTTTTTGCTACAGCTGTGCTCATGACCTTGCATGTGTAGAGGTTGCATCATGTGTTGATGCTAAAGTGCATTCATTAACACCTTTAACTAGAATCCACTTGTGGATTAATGTTTGTACACAGCCTGTCCCTCAGCTCCACAAGTCAACTTTCAGCAATGGTGTTTGTTTTTGGTGATGAAATTCTGTATCCTCTGAGGCACTGAGAAGTATTGTGTTTTTTTCTCAAATGTGCCTGCCAAAACCTTTTACTTTCTGAAGAACTTATTGAACTTTGCAGAGATCAGCTGAAGCTGTTGAAATCATTTGAAGTTGTCTGTCTTTTTTTTTTTTTTTACGAGCATCTGCTCCAGCAACAGCTGAAGCTAGAGGCACACATTTCTTCTGTTTGCCCATCAGTACAACTTTTCAGCTATACCTCGGATTTTTGTTGGCACATTATGTCAAGAATGCCCAGAGTGATTAAATGAAAACTTTTTTTGAGATACTCACTCTGACTCAAGGATGAGCTGGTAGAATTTGGAGGTCAGAGGTGAAGTTCATACCTGAGTCCTGACCTCTAACATGGCATACTCGATGGACTGTTCAGTATATTTTACTAGTCCGTCTGGCAAAAGCCTGTAGAAAGTGTTTGCAGAGGGCAGAACCATTCAGAAGCATATCTGCCTGTGATTGGACAATTGTTCCATCAATCATATTAATTACAGGACAATCAAATAATTTAGTAGGCGTTCTGCAGACACTGCAGAATATGAGTAACTTCATAAAAGAAACTCCTCAAAAAGATGTCAGAAGTGAAGCAGTAATATTCCTACTATAGGGAAGTTCGTAGTGCTGACATTTGTTTTTCTTCAAAAACAGAAATGCAGTCCAGATCCGATGAAAAATGCTTCTGAAGCTGTTAGCACCTACATATGAGGACAAAACTGTTGGTATCCTTCCATTAAAGAAAGGAAAACCCAGAATGGTTGGAAACAACTTAAAACTGAAGAAGTAATAAAAAATACAAAAAAAAAAGAACTAATGAAAATCACGAAACAGTGGACTATTCTGAAGTGGCCTTCTCTAAACCCTGCTCTAAATCCAATTGAACATTTATGGAAGCTGAAACATGCAGTCTGGATAAGACACCCTTCAAATCTGAGACAGCTGGAGCAGTTTGCTCATGAGGAGTGGGCCAAAATACCTGTGGACAGCTGCAGGAGTCTCAGCTTGTGCAACAAAACTTAAATTAAGGGTACCATCATTTTTGTCTAGGCCAGTTTTACTATTAAAAAAAAACCACACAATTCAAAAGCAATTTCTGATTTTAATTTAGTTAATTTCAGTACTTTTTTAAATTTATTATTGCTCTTGTCAGTTTCAAGTTATTTCAAAGAGCACTGTGGGTTTTTCTGTCTCTAATTGAAAAGTGCCAACATTTTTGTCCATGTGTGTATCCTGATCTCTGTCTGAGCAGTCACTTCCCGCTGTCGTCTTTCATATCCCCCACCTCACCCTGGTCTAAAAGACTCTGATTGGGCTGTCATGCTTTGGGCCAATCACAATCATTGTAGACTGGAGCTTGGCAAGATTGATCTGCCTGATAACAGACATTAAATCAGGTGGATCCAGCTGCTGTGCAAGGCGACACGAGCTGGGGGGCGGGATCTTGGAACACGGAGGGGAGGGGTGAGTGAAGGGGGGCCAGGCTGCGTTTTTCAAATCTGCCTCAACAGCCAAACTGATTTTCAGATCGTAGACCCTAGCTTTAAGACCTGAGACTGGTGAAGTCAAACACAGACCATAAAGTGGACATGCCTGGTGGACAACACCCCAAGAAGACCCCCAGAGAAAGTTAAGCATATTGGCACATTCCTTTTTATCACTCCCCACACATTTACTTTTCCTCCATTGCACCTTCCAAGTCCCACTTCATTGTCAAAGTGACTAATAAGGTTTTCCAAAGAAGAAATAATCAACAGAAATAACATTTCCAACATTATTAGTCAAGATTTGAGAGATGTCTGCCAGACTTCACACAAATGCCCACTGTAACCAGGGGGTTGACTTTTGGGGGTCCTTGCTCAAAGCTCATCAGGTCACATGTTCTTCATCCCTTAATTTTATTTGTTAGATCTTAAGAATGCTTCTGATTATTTCTGACAAACACATTTTTTCTCTCTGACTGAACTGATGAGGTTTGGACTTCAAAAGTCAGAGTATTGCTCAAATCCCTCCTTCAGACCCCCTCAAGCCGTTCCTCTTGACCCATCACAGGACTTCTCTGCATGTTTACACATTAAAGGAAGAACAAAACGTTTTTTTCCACTGTAAACTCAATTGAGGCATAAAACCGACAGTTTTCTTTTACCACATTCACACAAAGTGGAAATTTGCCTCATGTCTCTGAAATGTGAAAAAGCAGAGCTACAACGTGGAGCTTTAACTCCTTCAACAGCACAAGAGAGTGAAAGCACAGTGGTGGGTCACTTGGCCTTTGATCTTATACCCCAAATCGAATCATTTTACTGTTGAGTAATATGATTGGATTTTCCCACTGGCCAAAAAACCTGTTTAAAGGATAAGTTTGGTTTCTACAGCTTTCACATTGTTTATAGAATGAAGTAGAACAATATACTCACCCAGAAGGCTTTCCTGATCCAAACAGTGCTTCGGGAGATATTTAGATCCAAAATCGAGCGGCGGACATCTGTATAATGGTAGCACACGGGGCATGTATAGCGCCGCTCCTAAAACTGCATTAATCGTCCAAAAACTCATTAGTTTCACCAATATTTCATCATGGTCCGCTCGCGCTACTCCTCCAAGACAGTCCGGGGTCGCTCCACCCATGTTGTGTGACTGTACTGACCTCTGAGCTGAAGAAGAAGAAGGTTTGCCTCCGCACATGCGCAGTTCGGCTCATTGTTTCAGGGGAAGACCGCCGGCTACACAACGACTTTCTTCTTCCAGTTTTGTGCAAAATGGACAAATATCTATCGGATGAAGATGTTGTGGAGGAGAACTTTGAATATGATGGGTGTCCTTACAGTTTCGAGCCAGAGTTTACAAATGATGAGCTCATCGAAACAATGAGCAGTACTGCTCATGTGCGGCAGCCGTAAAGAAAGTTTTCAGTTCAGAGGTCAGCACAGTCACGAAAACATGGGTGGAGCGACCCCGGACCTTCGTGGAGGAGTAACGCGAGCGGACCATGATGAAATATTGGTGCGACTAATGAGTTTTTGGACGATTAATGCAGTTTTAGTAGTGACACTATACATGCCCTACGTGCTACCATTATACGGATGTCCGCCGCTCGATTTTGGATCTAAATATCTCCCGAAGCACTGTTTGGATCAGGAAAGCCTCCTGGGTGAGTATATTGTTCTACTTCATTCTATAAACAATGTGAAAGATGTAGAAACCAAACTTATCCTTTAAGCCCTACAATAGGGTCCTGTTGGCAGTGAGAAACTGTCAAATCAGCATCTAGACCCCGGGTCGACTGACCCTGCAAGCGACAAAGGTTTTTATCTGCTGGCCTCCAATAGGACTATCACACAAAGTGGACATTTATGTAAAATCCTGGAATTCATTCTGAAAATCTGCATTCATAAACAGACAATGACGGCTGATAAGCTTTGACCCCCAAAGTCCAAATCATATCAACTTGAAGCAGTGTTGTAGTCTAGTCATCATAGCTTGAGTCCGAGTCTGAGTCCTCAGTGTCTGGGCCAGAGTAAAGTCCAAGTCACCCAAAGAAAAAATATCTGAGTCGAGTCAAAGTTGAGTCCTCAGTACCTGAGCCCAAGTACTAGAAAAGTTCCCCGAGCTTGAGTCTGAGCCATGAGGCCTGATGCTCTTTAGCTCTCCACTTTTGCAAATCCTGAGAAATAACATGCAAACTAAAAATGTCCTCATTAAAAATAGATAATAGAGATCTTTATTAACTGTCAGAGGACAGCAAATTCAAGCAACAAGAGTTGAGTTTGCTGTTCTTTTTTAAGGATGTATTAAGTTCAAATGTTTGAAAATGTTAAATAAACTTAAAATAACATTTCCATATTATAAATTAAAAACAATCAGCCACCAACACCCCTGGAAACAAGAACAGCCTCTAAGTCTTCTGAAAACCTACAAAATGACAACTGCCACCTACTGGAGGTGAGCTTACATGTTACTTTTCAAAAACATCAGCTCTGATAGCCTGGAGCTGCTCATCCTTGCATGGTGAGGCCTCACCAAAATGCCTCGATGACTAAATACCCTTTCAATAGGTGCACTGGTAGCAGGAGTCAGCATGTGACACGTGAACGCTCATGCAGGTAAACTAACAAACATGTCCGCCGTGGGCTGAAGGCTGATATGAGAACCTTTTACCAGAAGAAATAATCCATTATAAAATAATAAACAAAACAAAGGATTCATTTATAAATAAGTTTGAGTCCTCTGAGTCCTCCTCCGAGTCCTAATGTAGCCAGAGCTCAAGTCCGAGTCCAAGTCTGAGTCTTCGACGCACAAGTCCGACATATCAGGACTGGAGTAGGAATCGCTTCCGAGTCCTGGACTCAAGTCCTACAACACTGACTTGAAGTTTAAGAAGTGAAATAAACAAAGTCTGCCAGACATCCCTGAAAGTATTCTCAAGATGTTCAAAAGCCCAGGATTATAAGAGACAATTTTGACCTTTGACCTGTGTCATGTTGAACGTTTTTGCAGAGTTTGAGGGAAATCCCTCCGTGTACTGCTTTCCTCCTACAGACCAAAAAAACATACCTGTTCGGTCAATTGTAGACTCTTCATTGGCTTTAGCTGTGGGTGAGTGTGTGAATCTTTAACTGTCTCTTTATGTGGCCCTGTGATTGGGTGGCAGCCAGCCTCTGGGCTCTTGCTCAATGTCAGCTGGGATAGGCTCCAACCCCCTGTGACCCTGATAGGGACCAGCAGTACAGATGTTGGACGGATGACTCCTCAGGTTGGCATCCAGGAGCAAAGGTCTATCTAAAAAATCCAGTACCTTTAAAATATGTTGATTATACGTTTAGGTGGACATGTGAGCAAAGTCTGATGAAATCTCCTCAACAACTTTTAATGGCTAAATGGCAAACTAAGGAAACATCACTGTTCGAGCTCAGCACCTGAGATGCTATGTAAGACATCAGACGCTAGAGGGCGCTGTTGGTAAAGCGGTGTGAAGCTCCTGACAGGACGGGATGAACTTAAGCTCTGAACTCCAAATAATTTCACCCAAACTGACCAAAGTTACGAAATTCCTTCTCATGAACAGTATTAATAAATGTATATTTTTTCATTTCTAGTCTTTGTTATATTTTGTAGCCTCCCAGTCTCTGTGAGTCCCACATCCAGGTAAAGAATGAAAGGAAAAAAGAAAAAGAAAATAATGAATTAGCTGTGGTGTCTTTTGTAAGGCAGAATGTATTATTGTTTCATAGAATTCAGTAAAAATATAAAGTGATAAGGAGAAGTGTGAAATCCACGAAAAAATGTTCTCCAAAATAAGTTTGCATCTATTTTTTTGTTTATTTCTAAGTTAATAAACCAAAAATTAATACATTTAAAAAAACATAGCTGATTTTTTTGAATCTTGATTACAGAATCCATCATTTTTCTTCTATGGTATGTGATGAGTTTTTTATAAGAGTCATGCAATTCAATTATTGCAAAAAAATAAATGTATTTACTCGGTGGTTGATATAAAGGCTCTTAAAACAGAAACCTGTTTCACTATTTAAACTTTACACAAAAAGTACATGAACAAAAAATAAAAAAAACAAGATATTTAAAATGAATAATACACGGTCTCATATCTGTGGACAGTGATTGAACAGAAATAAACATTAAGACATCCTCATAGTGCACCAATACATGAGGTATTTCAGTTGATTTTATTTTTTTTTAATTTCCATCGAATGATAAGGGTTTAAAATATTTTTCGGAAAAGAGAACAAAAAGACCTGAGTTTTCTTAAATATGTGTGTGTATTTTAGAAAAAGGAGAGGACACTGAGAAAAAAATCTGTTTCAAACCATCAGAAACATTTTCAGTGGCATCGATTCTTCAGCTGGAGAGCGAAGCTGCTCACAGTTTTCAGTCCACGAGTCAAAGAAACAGAGATGAATTTGAAGATTTGGTGCTTCAGTCCTACTGCAGACTTTTCTGCTGGTTCTTATGTAGCTCTGTATTTAATACAGGACACCTTAAACTCAAGGTCGCTTCATTTACATATACAATAACAGAGTTTTGGTCCAGAGCAGCCTCTTCATCCTTTCTTTCATATCATTGTGGGTTTCTTGGAAATAATGACAAACTAAACTTAAGCAAACTTCTCAAGATATTTCATTTATTTTCAAAGTAATTAATCATTTGTTTTGGTCACAAAATGAAACAAAAAGTTAACTTGATGTTTCAATAAATTGTTTTTCATCTCTTAAAGTTCTTTTTGTAGTCATTTTCAACACTAATTAAGTTGCTCAGTAGTTTTTTCTTCCTTGTTGGTTGATACACAACATTCTTCTTTCTCCTTCAAAGAAAAGGAAAACTCATACATCCAGTGATTACATGTAAAAGGCTTAACTGTTACTGTCAAATATAATTTGTAGTTTATTATTTTTGTTTTATTTCTGGTCTCGTTACTGCACAACTTTCAGGGATTCATAAACTTTGCCAACTAATAAGGGACGTTCACACAGAATCAGCCCCTGGCAGACCCCTCCTGCAAAACTGCTAAATTCCTTGTACTCTAAAATTAGGGAAAAACCAAACAACTTAAAATATATCTATTTTTGTATTTTTTATAATTTAAAAATAAACAATCAACATCAATAGTACCTGTAGAAGACTCAGTTTAAGATATCAGAAAAATGTGTGTTATGATAAAAACTGCTGTGAATACTTTATAAAAAACATTTTTTACAGAAAAAGAACATATAACTGGCTGTTACTGTTCTTGTGAAACTTGCTTTTATACATTAATCAAATAAAGATTAAAAATGATCTAATAACCAGAAATATCCTGTTACTTGCAGAAAGCTGAAATTGGCTTGACAACTGTGCTCTAAATGTTAAATATGTTTATGTTCTGTTTATTATTCAAATTACAAAATGTAGCACTATGGTTATGAGAATAATTTTATGCCCATCCTTCCATTAAAGGAATACTTAAAATAACCACCTTTTAATTATAATGATGGCATTGAATGTATTTTTTCATTTCTTGTATGATTAATAACTGGCATAAAAAAAATAATAAATGGGTTTAATGCAACATAACAATAATCATATCAAAATATTTTTGCCAACACCAACTTTTTAAAAAAATATTTTTGTCCCATTATCTGTCTTCTGGCAGGACCTCAGGACTGTTAGATGAGTTCATCTTTAAGGGTTGAGTGTATCAGCAACACTAAAATAACAATAAAGCAGTCAGCCTATTTACAAAAAACCTTAAATCATCATTCTGTCTAAAAACATATTTGACATCTGTGTTTATGGAGGAGAAAACTTATCTTTAACATATTTAACAAAATACAACTAAAAACAAAAGAAATTGTGTTCATTCAAAAGAACCACTGATGTAAAGTTTGGTTTGAATAATTCTTTGTTGTTGTTTTTTTGTAGTTTTATGAGGAGTTTTGGCCTTTCAGCTTTTGAAATGAGCCGTAGCTGTGAGGAAACACTGGAGGCAGAAGGAAACATTTAAGATTGTTTTAATGATCATTAAAAAGTCTTTTTGTTGAAACCACATTATCATCGCTCTGCATGAAATAAAACTTTAACAAAAATAAAGATCCAATCTTGGATGATTTTAGTCACTTTTATGACATACTGATGCTACTCTTAAATTCATCCAAGCACAAATCCCCAAATTTTTTAGCTTGGCTTTAAATAATGTGTCACAATCATTAATATTTGAGGTCAAATGCGTTCATCGTGTCTTTAATAATAAACATCAATAGGCCCCATTATACCACCTTAAACTCTTACAGGTGTGTTAACATTGGAAACTTTTCCACATGTAAAAGTTTATGGAAAATTGTAGCTCTTTCAATACCACTATCTCAAATCATAAAATGTCCATTATTTCATTGACTAAGGGTTATAAAGAAATACCAGACTTCATGATCATTAGAAAGACTTTCAACCAAAACCAAGAGAAACAGGGAGACAGAGACCTTAGTTAAATAACATAAATATACATTTGTGTGAAGACAAAGAGCCTTCTGCATCCACCCATTTTAAAAATGTTGTCAATATTTTTGGGGGGATTGAGAACGTGTGAAGGAATTTGCTGACCTTTATAACATCTAATTCAGTGCAGAATGTCAAAGACCTTTAATTTTCCTAATTTTGCATCAAGCTGGTATCCTTATAATTTGGTTCTTTTAATAATAAAAAATACTCTATTGAAATTCAAAACTTTTCCTTTTTTAGATTTTAAATTTTAAGAAAACAAAACTTTAGCAAGTGTCCTTGGATGCTAATAGGTAAGAATATATATAAGTTTCCATGCAATATGGTACTTAAAAGTAATTTAAATGCTGCAACAGAATAAATAAAAAAGAATCCTTATCCAGACTGTAAATCTAAAGTGGTTACATTTCAGTCACTGCTCATATTGACCCTCACTGTAAACAATATTTTTAGTGAGTATCTAGCCTCACATCAATGTATTTCATTAAAAAAGACACACACAAAAACAGCGTAGAGCTCTCCACCATGCCTTTTTAAGGATGTCTAAGGTGAGTTGTCATCAAAAATGAGTAAAACTGTTATATTATGGAATGTTAACAAATCCTTTAAAAAAGATCAGATCACCTTCAAAATCAAATCACTTCACTCTTGTACCATGACACACACTCACCAGAAAATGAATCAAATTTTGTTGAGAATTTTTGGAGATATCTTTCTTTCAAACAAACAATGCAACCTAATAAAACTGAGGTTAAAAAAAACTATACTTAACAAACAGCATCCCAACCCAAATATATATATATATATACATATATATATATATATATATATATATATATATATATATATATATATAGATTTTTATATATATATATGTGTGTGTGTATATATATATATATATATATATATATATATATTTATATATATGTGTGTGTATATATATATATATATATATATATATATATATATATATATATATATATATATATATATATATATATATATATATATATATATATATATATATATATACATATATATATATATATATATATATATATATATATATATATATATATATATATATATATATATATATATATATATATATATATATATATACATATATATACATATATATATATATATATATATATATATAGGCCTATATCCAAGGAAAAAAAAGCATTTAATTAATTTTCGAGTTTGGCCTGAATGATTGTGTGAAAAATGTAACAATAACTCTTCTCATTTAGCAAGACTGAAATATTTGTCTTGAAGAATTAAAAAAAATAAAACAAATCTAAAGGGTGGCCTGGTGGAGCAGTGGGTAGTGCACCTGCCTCACAACATGACAGTTTCTGGTTTGATCCCTGGGTCAGGGCCTTTCTGTGTGGACTTTGCATGTACTCCTTGTGCATGCATGGGTTCTCTTGGGCACTCTGGCTTCCTCCCACTGACCCAAAACATGGTCTTCAGGTTGACTGGTGACCCTAAAGTGCTGTTGAGTATGACTGTGAGCATGAATGATCATCAGTCTCTCTATGTGGCCCTGTAATTGGCTGGTGTACTTTGCTTCTCTCCAATGTCATCTGGGGTAAGAGGAGATAAGATGCATCGATAATGGATGGAGGGATAAATTAAATACTTTAAATGACAATCAATTCTCCAATTTGCCTGGATCATCCTGTGGTCAATAATTCTATCACTGTCAATACTGTAAACCAGCGGACCCCAAACGTACTCTGATGCCCCCCTTGGCAGATGAAAGACTTCTATTCCCCGCACTCATCCACAAACACAAAAGGATGAGTGAATGAACTAATGTCTTTGTAAAGGATGGATTTAGAGTGATACTGCAACATAATGATGATTGTTGATTTAAGCTGATTAAAAAATGTATCTTAACTAACTCCCTAAAAGAAGAATGTTTATAATATCATTATCATATTAGATCGTTCTTCCTTGTCTTCAGAAATTGCTTTGCTTTGGAGACAAAATGGTGATCAATAACACACAGTAACAAGCTTTTGTACTTTTATGCACATTAATAATTCTGCATCATTCTCTTAAATTGGAAGAGTGGCTGTCCACCCTCTCTTGGCAGGTGGATTTGTGAGGCCATGCATTTTCTGAAACTAGAAAAAAAAAGGCACGCGCTACAAGGGACCATCAGAAAGTTTGATGCGGTTAGGCAGCCTTTATCTCTTATTTGAAAACTCTAACTATTATTATTTTAGGTGGATGTTGCTTTGCATGCATACATATCTGTGAAGTGGCTTATTAAAAAAAACATTGTTATAATGAGTATTATTTTTCCTTCTTTCTCCTCCCTTCTGTGCAATGGTTTATTTACAATTTCACATTGGACTCTTTTATTTTAGGTTTCATTTTCTCTTACTCCACATTTGTATTTTTAAGGAAAAATAAATTAGAGTGCAAATCATTGCATGTAAATACCACCCTGATATATCTATACAGTATTGTCAACTTTTTAACTTGTCTTGCATTTGTTTAAATCCTTTAGCTTTATCTCTTTTGTATTCATATTCTGTTTTTATGCTGTTCACTGATTTGTATACAGATCTCTTAAAAATGTCTTAATTTAAAATGACAATAAAGGTTATTCTATTGTATTCTATTGATTGATTAAAAACTTAATTTCATACATATAGCAAAGGACGACTTAAAGTACAGAAAAACACAGAAAATTAGCAGTTGGATAACTGTTACATGTCTGAAAAGAAGTGAGAAGTCAAAACATATTAAACCCACTCCTTCTTCATCAATTAATAACCTATTATTTAGCTTCCCAATACATATAACTACAAACATGTAATTAATTTTTAGTCTAAAACCATGTCAGGAAAAAACAAGACTTAATCACTTTATGAAAAAAATTCATATTGAAAGTACCATTCCTATTGAATTGACTTTACATAAATGTATATATTCATACACACAATAATATGTAACGCATATACACATCTACCCATTCATATATATATATACATATATATGTATATGTGTATATATATATATATATATATATATATATATATATATATATATATATATATATATATGTGTGTGTGTATATATATATATCTATATATATATATATCTATATATATATATATATATATATATATATATATATATATATATATATGTATATATATATGTATATATATACACACACACACATATATATATGTATATATGTACATATATATATACACACACACATATATATATAGATAGATAGATAGATAGATAGATAGATAGATAGATAGATAGATAGATAGATAGATAGATAGATAGATAGATAGATAGATAGATAGATAGATAGATAGATAGATATAGATATGTAGGTATATATTAAGGCTGTCACTTTAGTGCATTAATTAGATTCATTAATTACACCGCTAATTAATGCAATATAAAAATTAATCGCAAGATTAATCATAGCACACAAACATTTTGATTTTGTCCAGCTGGAGGACCCGTACATGGCAGTGGCACGTCACTTCACACATGCGTCTCTAGTCAAACCAAACAAAGCCCAGGTGACAACAGGAATGGCCTATTTAAGACTTAGTCTTATTTTATTTTTGAATTTATTTATCTATATTTACTGAATTCTTTAATAATGCATCAGGCCTAATTGTTTTGCTGGATGTCCTCGACCTTTTTCTTATTTTGAATTTGATTTATGAAACACACTTAAAGTGTAATTTGAGTTGCCTGATTGAGCTTAGAATTTTCTGGACAAGTTGCCCTGACTTAGGTTTTATTTAGTCACCAATTAAAATGTGGATTTACAAATCTTCACTTCTTAGTGTATTCATTTGATTAGTCATGCACTACAATTTTATAATATCCTAGAATTCAAATTCTTTATTTGGGTACTTTAAGCAGATATGAGGTTAAAATTCGATTAATTAGATTAATTAATTATAAATCCGGTAATTAATTAGATTAATTTTTTTATTGTCTGACAGCACTAATATATCTATAAATATGGTCCTGGTATGAGAAATTATGAATTTTCCCAATCATTTTTTTGGGAGAATTATTATTATAATTTCTTATATTATTCAAGTCTGGCTTAGTTGTGCCACATGCCCTTCTTTTGGAATCAGTGCTCCAAACAATCTTTTTATCTGCATTTTTTTCAAGTAGCATCAGTGCAAACTTAATCAGTAAACAATATCATCTTATCCAGTATCCTGTTTGAAAAGATATACTGGTAGTCTTTAATACATTTTTTTCTCAGCTCTACTCCATTTAAATGTGTCAGACAGAAACAGTTATATGTATGCACACACTCACACAGAAACACCCTCACACTCACAGTCCTGCTGCCCTCCAGCAGCATTACAAGCACACAGGTTGAAAAACCACACACGTATCAGAAAATAAAAAAAGTAAAAGGAAATCTGCAAGTGTAGAAATATAAATAAATAAGTGTGGCCACTGGCTTCTGCTCCTTTCTGTCCTCTGTCTTCCTGTTACTCCTCCTCCCCCCATGTGAAGAGTTGTACAGTCTGATGGCCTGAGGGACAAAAGGAGTCATTCAAGTTTATAATAATAATAATAATAATAAAAATAAAAATAATAATAATAATAATAATGATAATATAATAATAATAATAATAATAATGATAATATAATAATAATAATAATAGTAATAATAATAATAATAACAATGATGATAATAATAATAATCTTATCCAGTATCCTGTTTGAAAATAAGTGTCTCTTTACATTCAGCCCTACTTCAGTAAAACATGTCAGAGACATAAACACACATTCACACACTCCACACAAACATACCCTCACATTCAGAGTCCTGCTCCCCCTTGTTTTTCTCCCCTCGCCCGTTCTCTAATTGATTCTCATTTTAATTATGTTGACCCAGACTCCGTCGCTCTTACAACAAAACCCGCACAGGCCGACAGTCTGCCTCTCACACTGAGAGGATGACACCCCCGTCTCCTCACCCGGGGGACCCGTCCAGGACCCACTTTGAAGTCACTCCCCCGCAAAGGAAAAGGTCAAAATAATAAATGTAGGCCCAATTGATGGGTCTGCAGGGGGGCGCAGGGGGTTTGGGGGTTGGTTTTTGGACGAGCGCTCCCTTAAAGGAGTAATGAATTCATACAGTCAGGCTGGGCCAAAGAGGAGCACAGCGTGGGGCCTCCGCCGATGAAAAGGTCGATCTGAATGTGCAGACGAGCCTGGCTCCGTCCTCCTCCACACACACATCAGTCTGTCTCACACTCATAAAAATACTCTTACATATTTCTGTCTTTCACTTTTACCTCCACATATGGATCACCTCCCCCTAACATCCACTGAGAGAAGATCCGCAGTCACAAGAGAAGAGGGGGTGGGTGACTCATGGGGCTTCGTGCCTCAGCGGGCCTAATATTCTGGTACATTATGGGCAAACATTAAATGGAGTGGTGCATGATAACATGATTTTTTAGGCTAACCAGGAAGTTTGCATTGCACAAGTTCCCTTCAGAGCATTAAATATGTCTCTTAGATGTCATTCGTCAGAATCAGGACTTCCCCCTCTCCCCTGGTTTACAGTGCCAGTAGCTGCCTGAACAGTCCCTCAGCCCACTGCCCCCTCAGAATGGACCTACCAGTGTGATGACTTACCATTGCTTTGTCAGAAGTTTAAGGTCTATTCTTATATCATTTTAAATTAAAAGAAAAATTGTCTCAGTTTAAACATGCAAATAAATATTAAAAAGAATAATGAAAGTCACAGCAGTTATGGCAATATGAGAGTACATGATAAAGTATGACAAGAATAGGAACCACTGATTTAGAGTAATTATTCAAGGGTGTTAGCCTTATTTATGTTTTCTGATGTTTATCCTAAAGTCTGAATGGCATGTTAAAATATTTAGATAAGAAAAGCAACACAAATGTACAATCAGCAAAAACATTTAAATCTTTGTAAGTGTTGAAGATCAGATTAATCGGGACTGATTACACCTGAAATATACAGTCCAGGCCAAAAGTTTGGACACACCTTCTCATTCATTGTGTTTTCTTTATTTTCATCACTATTTACATTGTAGATTCTCACTGAAGGTATCACAACTACGAATGAACATGTGTGGAATTATGTACTTAACAAAAAAGTGTGAAATAAATGAAAACATGTCTTATATTCTAGTTTCTTCAAAGTATCCACCCTTTGCTCTGATTACTGCTTTGCACACTCTTGGCATTTTCTTTATGAGCTTTAACAGCTAGCCACCTGAAATGGTTTTCACTTCTCAGGTGTGCCTTTCCAGGGTTAATTAATGGAATTTCTTGCCTTTTTAATGGGGTTGGGACCATCAGTTGTGTTGTGTAGTAGCCAGGCTGATGCACAGCCGACAGCCCTATTAGACAACTGTTAGAATTAATATTATGGCAAGAACCAGTCAGCTAAGTTAAGAGAAAGGAGTGGCCAGCATTACTGCAGTTAGAATCTACAATGTAATTAGTGAAACAAATAAAGAAAATGTATTGAATGAGAAGGTGTGTCCAAACTTTTGGCCTGTACTGTACATGATGGATAAAAAAATGTTAAATTCTTGGAATGGTCCAAATGGTATAAAGTTATTTTTATTCATGGTTAAATCAATCAACTTATTTCGTATTTTGGAAACTTAAGATTGTTTCTCCAGTGTTTGCAGTTGTTATCTGTCTTCAAACATCAGAGTTTTGCCATAATTAATAATGACGAAAACATTTTGAAAATTCCATTACAAATACTTGTAACTTTGTTTGCTTAACAGATTCTTGGTTTTGTGATGGGGCCTTCTATGATCTATTTTTATGAGAACCAAAGTTTATGACAGCTCTCCTTATCTGGGGGGACACCTAAAGGAAGATTCTAAAGGCACATGAAATTATCATAGTGTCAGCATCTTACCAAAGTAATATACGGGCATCTATTGCATTACTAAACTCCCATTAAAATAAAATTAATACATAAAAGAGGATCCTTCACGCAAATATGAAGGTTTAAAGTAAATCTGTGCTTTTTTATTACTATAAAAATATCTGAGCAGGGCATTAAAATATGTGGGTCTTGGTAGAGGAACAGGTTGTAGAGCATGATGAATGCATAATCTACAAACAATAATAAATAAATAAATGAATAAATAAATAAATAAATTAATTAATTAATTAATCAATTAATTAATTAAATGAAATGTTTGTATCGGTTTAAAGATCAGATTGATCAAGACATGCTTCAACTTAAATGTCAATAATAAAATAAAAAAACAAGCTGAGTGATTAAAATGGTTGAAATGCTAGAAAAATTGTGTTAAATTCACCACTTATTACAAAAGTGAGTGTTTTTCCAGTGTTTGAACATCACTTCTGTGTCTTTGAAAATGGACATAATAATTTTAAGCAATCCATTAAAAAGGGAAGAAAATATAACATTTCATTTAATCTGCTTAACTGGCGCTTGGTCAATGAGCTAGTTCGGGATGGGGCCCTTTGTGATATCTCCACGGAGGCCCCAAATTTTCTGGCAGTGCCCTTGAGAAACAGTTTATTGTTTATATTGTTATGTGTTTCCGTTCTGCAGACTCAAGCCCTGTCTGACTTCCCTGATGACAAACTCCCACATAAACACTGATATGATTATTTCCCACTCACAAAAACGTAATTTCCTCCTCGTCTTGATCCACATCTTCGGTCCTCCTGCACTCACACCGAGGAGGCTGACTGTGACATGCGCAGTGCTGCCGTGAATCATTCGTCACCACGGCAACCAGAGTTCACACCACCGAGGCTGCGTCAGCGTCAGTGTGGTCCAGTACCGAGCACCGACGACCTCAGAAGAGAAACGAATTACACGGTAAGTTTGATTATTACCTTATTATTCATATTTCTAACGGCTGTAAGTGTCGTTTCCGTATTTAAATGCCGTCTATGGCGGGTAACGGGAGGCTGCAGCACTGCGGAATATGTCAGTGTACGTACAGTACTGAGACGTGACGTGATTTACGTTCAGTTATTAGTCCAGGTGATTCGTTTAAGTGCTTTGGGAAATAAATTGAGCTTAAGATAGGCCATATATCTGGATGTTTTACTGCACCGTGTGATTCTGTGAGAGACTAAATTCTATTGTAGTTTAGGCTATCATTCCTATACGTTGCATAATTGCAAAAATAAAGGCAACATAATGTGAGCTGTTATTAATGATCATATAGTCAGGGGGTGAAATGCTTGGGGGCCACATGCTGCCTCTAAGAGAGAAAGTTAAAATTAGGACTTTTGTGCCATGTCAGTAAATGGAGATATACATATATCTATATCTATATCTATATAGCCTACATATACAGCTTAAACACTTTAAAACCACATGCACACAATTGCATTAGATTTAAAAATAATTTCATTTAGTAATTTCTGATTACAATGCATTTGGTTCACTGAAATAAGTTTGAAAGAAGAAGACATACCTTATTAATCCCTCATGGGAAATTCCTTTTTTTACACTCTGTTGTTGAGGCATACTTTTTACATACATAGGTTGAAATACACATGCACATGCACAAACAGGTCCTATGATCATGCACTAATGGAGAGATGTCAGAGTGACAGCTTGCTGCTCCTGAAGAAGTGCTTGGCTTTGTATGTATATGTGGCTTCCCTGTAAAGCCCTAAGAAACACATTACTGTACAAATGGTACTCCAGTACTATTGGAAACAATATGTGTATCAGCAGATGGTGGCCTGTAAGTTGTATAGAAATATAGGCAACTATAAATATTTCAGACGGTATTTACAGCCAGCAGAGTGGCCGTACATGTACTCCTTACACAATCATTGTCAACTGTTAATTAACAAAAAACATATAGTTAGTCAATCATTGCAGGAACTAAGACCCTGGTGATATCCTTCAGGCCTGTAAGTGGTACTTTAATGCTGCTGCAGACATGCAAAAAAGAGACAAGACATGCTAAATAATCATACATAATGAGAAATGTAAAGTAATACCAACATGTTGTTCTCAGTGACCTCTTGTTGCTCACAGTGGTCGTAGAGGAGCAGAAGAATTAGCTGTTAAAGCCAAAACAAGCTCAGAAGTTTTTGGAGCATGCAACACTGTCCCATCATTGTCTCTGTTGTTGTCGGAGTTCACACGTGGTTTAAGCAAGATGTGAGGCCATATTGTCATAATTTCAGAAAGTAGTCATATTGGTTTCCACTAGGGATGCACCGAAATGAAAATTTGTGGCCGAGGCCAAAGCCAAATAAAATATAAATGCTTGGCCGAATACTGAATACTGAATATCCAATGCGGAGGCAAAGTAGTTCACTATATTTTTTAATAGTGCATTAATAGCTTAGAGTACATTTTTAGACATGTTTTTTTTAAAGAAAGTACTTGTTTATTGAATATTATGACATTTTTAATATTCCAGTGGCCTTTGATTTTCAAAAAAAAGCCCAACAAAGTTTTTCATTCATATTAAGCCTTCAAACAAAACAAAACATGCATTAAAAAATACTAATACTTGAAGTGGATAGAAACCAATAAACCAATAATACCAACAAATAAATGTCATATCACAAAGCTCAAATCATCTCAAACTGGTTTCCTGAACCTGAATCTGAGTTTGTTGTACTGCATTGGCCACAGTCACCAGATCTCAATATGATAGAGCACTTTTAGGATGTGGTAGAATGGGAGAATCGCATCATGGATGTGAAGACTTAGAAAACTCTGCAGTACTTGTCAGAAAAGATCATGCTATGAGGATATGTAATGTTAAAAACATGTACATACGGGAAGTATTGATGTTTCTCCGTTAAATAATCTATAGTTATCAATCTATTTTGGGGTTTTTTTCTATGTTAAAATTATGGCGTTGTTCCTGAGTGCATGGCCTGTTCGACTGTCGCAGCCTCCAATGCAGCAAGTTTAGACACACATGATCAGTGAAGCCTGAAGATGTTGGAAGGCTCAGGCAGGAGCAGCTCACTCTCATTCAGCACACAGCATGTCTTCACTCAAAGAAAGCGCTCTCTCCCATGTCCTTGTTTATAGATCAGGTCCAGATCCAGAGATGAGTTAAAACTCCTGCTTCTTATTCACTCAGGCAAAGTTCAGAAATTCTCAGGAGCCTTGTGCATGAAGGAGCCTTAAAGGAAAAGTTCGGTTCCTGCAGCTTTTACATTGTTTATAGAATGAAGAACAACAATATACTCACCCAGAAGGCTTTCCTGATGCAAACGGTGCTTCGGGAGATATTTAGATCCAAAATCGAGCAGCAGACACCAATATAATGGTAGCCTGTAGGGCATAGATCATGTCCATCCTATGTGATCAGGGCATCGTCATCTTCTGATGTTTTTCATCCAATATTCCATCATGATTTGCTATCACAAAGGACCGCCATTGCAGCCTGTGTCTCTCCACACAGCTGTGTCCTGAACTAACCTCTGAACTGACGAGCTGTTTACATGCCCAGATCTCAATATGATAGAGCTCACTGTTTCAGGGATGTGGCTACAAATCAACTTTCTTCTTCAGTTTTGTGCAAAATGGACTCGAATGTACTTGGGATGAAAAGATGTTGTGGAGGAGGATATGTAATGTTAAAAACATGTACAGTTTGGAGCCACAGTATACAGATATACAGATAAATAATCTATAGTTGCTCCAGAGAGTACTATTTTGGGGGCATGTAAACAGCTCGTCAGTTCAGAGGTTAGTTCAGCCACACAGCGCTGTGTGGAGACACAGGCCTGCAATGGCGGTCCTTTCGAGCAAATCATGCATGCAAGTATTGGTGACACACATGAGTGGACGATTAATGCAGTTTTAGGAAGCGGCGATCCATGCCCTACAGGCTACCATTATATCGGTGTCTGCTGCTCGATTTTGGATCTAAATATCTCCCATGTCCTTGTTTGCATCAGATCAGCCAGATCCAGAGATGAGTATATTGTTGTTCTTCATTCTATAAACAATGTAAAAGCTGCAGGAACCGAAGTTATCCTTTAATGGAACACTCCAACATTTTATGTTTTTGTGTCGTACCTCACTCCCTAATCCATGACAAGGAGGTAGACACCATTATTTTGACTGTGCATCCAGGAAAGGAGTCACGACAAGCACACAGGACTGTTTAGAGTTGCGGAAGAGTTTATCTGATGACGGTAGACAGAGACAGGCTAGCACTACAGGTTGACTCCCAGCATTTGAGCTAAGCTAATGAGCGGTGGGTGATGTCTGTCTGTTTCTTGTTACTGGACACACAGTCAAAAGAATGGTGTCTACCTGCTAGTGATGAACTCAGGAGTGAGGTAAGACACAAAACAACAAAAATGTTGGAATGTTCCTTTAAGATATAGCCATGAACTGGTGCTGCACAAGAGTATTTACTGTTTATTTCACTCCTTATGTCACACCTTGCTTCATTTGTAGATACAAGAGGTGATGGGCAGGCATAGCTTGCTCATAATTAAACAGGGTCCACACGGTCCGTGTACTTTGCGGCCATTCGTTTTTTTGTGTTGATATGGGAAAACGGGAAACCATCCGATTTTCTGATTTCGGTTTGGATGGAGGGAAACGAAAAACGGGAAATGACTCCTTCCCCGTTTTTTGTTTGGTAATCGAAAATCCAAAAACGGAAAATGAGCCTTTATCTGATCTATTACAGGCTTATTTTTACACAAGTCGGGATATAAAATGCGGCCGTAATTCCTTTCGTAAAGCTTGCTTTGCCTTCACCCTGAAGCACTTCCTTCTTCTGCGCTGCTGCTTCTTCTCCTTGTTCTGCTTCTGAAGCCCATTTCGAGGCATCATCCGTAACCATGATTGTTTTCTATAAATTGAGTTTTAAATTCTCACTATATATCTATGTTCTTTTACTGTGTGACCTTCTTTTACTGTAGACATTAATGAAATATTATGTTAGTTCTGTAAATTGTATTTAGTTCTGAATAAATGTATTTGTTATTACCATGTATTAATAAATAGCCATTTATTTCAATTGTCAAACTACATTCTAAACACATATTACCAGATGGGCAGTTACACATTACAAACAAGGTAAGCCTCGGTTCTACAATGTTTTATCGATCAATCTTTACTTGTATACCACCAGTTCATAACAAGTGTTAACTCAAAACAACTTACAATCGGCAGCGCAGAAGAAGGAAGTGCTTCCGGGTGAAGGCAAAGCAAGCTTAACGAAAGGAATTACGTCCCTATTTTATATCCTGACTTGTGTAAAAATAAACCTGTAATAGATATCAGATAAAGGCTTGTTTTCCATTTTTGGATTTTCGATTACCAAACGAAAAACAGGAAACGAGTCATTTCGTATCCCTTCATCCAAATGGAAATCGGAAAATCGGATGGTTTCCCGTTTTCCATTCACCCATATCAACACGAAAAACAAATGGCCGCAAAGTACACGGACCCCACACACAATGATTTTTAAAATCTAAAGGGATTTTTGTCTGTTAGAGACCCCACACATAAAGATAAAAATCAGGCATTGAACAGTTTTGATTGTAGTAAGTGTGATGTGATCCGACAACCTCAACACAGCACACCACACACATAACGATTCTATCCCGCCACTGATGTAGAATCTAGACCTCCAAGCCAGAAATCCTGCGTGATCAAACATGATCCAACAAAAACAAATAAGAACACCCGGACAACACACGCAACATGGAAGAGCACATTCAAGGAAAGAGAATGGTGGTGTTCTTGGGACTATTTTGATGGAAAAATTCAGAACTAAATAAAAGAAAAGACTGGAAGAAATCCTGGAGACAGCATGAACCTTCTAGATGGTCCTCCATTTCTGAGGTCCACTGAACTTTATGTTTCTGGTCGGACAGGTTTTTCTTTTTAATTTTCACTTGCTTCCTTGTTCCTCTGCTTGCTTCTTGATTGGCTATATTCTGTTCCCACGTCACAGTTCATGTGTCATGAGTCATAACTCGGGAGTTGTCGGCTTTCTACACACACCTGAAGATTTTTGATTGCAAATATTGAATGTGTAATATTTACGACTGTCAGCCCTGTACCATTTCAGAGTGGATTATCAGGACATTTCACTCCTAACACAGCGCAGACCACAGAATAATCTTATAAGACATAAATAAAACTAAGGACTGTTTTCTGTTCTTGGTCGAAGAGGGGGATAGTCAGGACATAACAGCCTGATAATCTTTATGTGTGTATCTAGCTTTATGTACACCTCATGCATTGCTGTTGTTTTTGTTGACTGAAATGAGATTCTTCTAATGGCACTGATGGTGAATGGTCTGATGTCGCTCCTCTCTGGTCTCCATCTTAAAGCCGCCCCTGTTCTTCCATTCTGTAACAGTTGTAAAAACATACATATAGATGCCACTAACAGCTCCTTTTTGCTGAATGTGCTTCCTGTCAGGGTGTGTGAACACTACGTGTGCTACAGCAGCAAGCGGCTCATTTGTTAATCACAGATTCAGGGTGATTCAGTCCCCACACTTCACTATCACGGAGGAGAGGAAAGCACAGATGACCGCTTCAGCCGCCCACTCAACAAAGACATCACCAGACTACACGCTGTAGTCTGAACACTCAAAAAAGACCTTCACAGTGTAAGCACTCCATGAAGGCTTACTCTTATTTGCACCAAACTGAGAGACTTATGACAGGCTTAGAACCTTTAAACCAGGTTTTCTCGACACCTTAACCTTTCACATTAGGTGGATACTTAAAATTGGGGTGGGCAACTGGCAGCCTGCACAGAGCGAGCCAAGTCATTTCCAAAAATCATTTTGAGGAAAGCACGAACGAATCCACCAGATTAAACCTGAAGTACCACCACAACACCATGCTCAAACCAGGATATGTCATAGCAATATTTTTTATAGATTTGTTTATTCTTAGATTGCTGGTGTATGTTTTGTTTTAGCCCCGTTGTCTTGAATAAAAAATGTCTTTCCAGGAATCAGCTTGAAAGGATTGAGTCATTACATCCATAAAGGATACATTAGGACTGAAACTAACAAGAACATGACCTGGATTATCAAGTGTTACAGCTATGTTATTTCAAATTGTAGCCACAACATTGAGAATGATCAAAAGAAGAGAAGTTTGACATTTCTGCATGAATATTAGATTGAAACCTCAATTATTAAAATCTTCAAATAAAACAGACAAGATTAAACACATTTCAGTCAGTCAACTCACGTTCAATTGTTTTATTGTTGCTGCAAATACATGTTATAGGTTTGGTGTCCAGGCTCCAGTCTCATCACTCCTTGCAGAAATATTTACATGAAGGCATGGAGGAGTGATGAGCAAAACATATGAACACCCCCGGAGCCTGCAGGTGGATGCTGGGGTGGAGGTGGGGGTGAAAGAACACACAGCAATCAGCGTCTGGCAGCATAGACGTTTTCCAAGCAGAGGGAGAGATGGGTTAACTCCCAGTTTAAATACACCGCCAAATTGAGAGGTGGAGAGTGTGATTGGAGGATTGATGTAAGGAGTGTGACGTATGACATGTGAAATGTGACATGTGAATAGCAGCGCAGCTCGAGTTGTCTGCCTGAACTAGCTCGCAGGCTTCGCTTCACTTGTGTTTTAATAGACCTCTGAACAAAACATCAAGCAACATTTAAATAAATGCTAAACTAAACTGCAAGGTGCATTTGCAAACCACCGCTAAGTGCTAAAAGCTAAGTAAACAAAACATGTTTTTCTTTTGAATATTACATTAAGTGCTAATCTTGGTCTAAAAAAAGAAATTACACAGTACAGTAAAATAAAAACAAGTCACAACAGGCACACAGGATTGTTTAGAGATACTGAAGAGTTTATATGATGACTGTAAGCAGAGGCAGGCTAACACTACCCATTGACTCCCAGTGTTTGAGCTAAGCTAGTTAGCGATGGGCAAGCTCTGCCAGCTCTTTCTTGTTCCTGCATGCTTAGTCAAAAGAGTGGTGTCTTTCTGCTTGTCATGGATTTGAGAGTGAGGAAAGACATGAAAACAAATAAATGTTCATGTGTGCCTTTAAGATAGCCTAACATCTGGTTAAACATTAATGTAAAGCCTCCTGTTTGGTACCTCTGCCTGTATCAGATCATCTTTTAACAGCAGACCAGTTTAATGGTCTTAGTCAGTCATCCTGTATCTCTGTCTCGCAGACACATTTCCTGTACATCAGGGATTACACCACAGCCCTGGGCCTCCTGCTGTGTGTATCATCATTGTGAGTCACTGGCGTCAGCGGGGCCCGTGGGGTCCTCGGCTGAGCAGAGGTGTTGTGTATCACTGTGTGAATGAGATACGAGGATCCTCGCTCCTTCACTCCTCGTATTAGATAATCACTTGATGGAGGATAGAAAATAGAATTTGCAGCAGAGAGGTGTTCAGTGCCGAGTTGGTGCAACAGTAGATCAACACTTCGATTCACACATTAGAGATATGAGAGAGAAAAGATTCAGAGATATACCAGATTTATCATGCACAGTAGTTATGAAACATTTAAACTCAAGGCTGCTGGTTTGGAAAGAAGAAAAAGGGCTTCCCAGATGCAGTTATGAAATATACAGCATGTAGGTTTTCCATAATTGTGGAGAGTAATTTGTCTAAAATGTTTAAAAAAAAGGATTTATTATGTATATTTTAGTTGAGTAGTAATTACCTCACATATTTCTTTAAGTTTTAAAAGCCAGAAAAATGCTGTAGTTGCACCATATGCCTTGTATAGGTGACCTTGATGGCATGTTTATTGTTGCCACAGAAATACCAGTTGTAAGATCAAACACTGCGCCTGGAAGCTGCCATTTTGTTTTCGCTCCTTGGTCCCTGCCCACCCCAGTAACTATGATACATTTCTAAATCTAGGAAGGACTTGCTGTCAGCTCTGCCTGCATCCGCTGTTTACTTTTGTTTTTGAGAAGCCCCAAATTCTGCTTTTTTGAGTATTTTTACACCTGCTAGTGTGCTAAATTTGACTCCTCTGTGAGACAGAACGCATCCAAGATCAAGACAGGAGTCTGAGGCATCATGACTGCACTGTTCTGAACACATCTAGAAACAAATATGTCTCAGTATGTTTCAATCAAATTTGCACTCTGACTATAAAAGTTGTGTCATTACTTTTCCAGAACAAGTTCAATTCTTTGCATTTTTCCACCACATAATTTATTTTAATATCACTGATAAAGGCTGCATTTGCATCTAATCCTTCTCATCCTTCACACAGACCTAACTTTTTAACACCATGCTGTGCCCTCTCTTTGGACTTCAAGCATTGAACACCAAAGATAAGAAATTTGTGCTCGCAGTCCCTTATGATGCTGCAAACTGAACTTCTAAGACACATTTTTCAACACTTTTATAGTACTTGGAACAACTCTGTAGCACAAGCACAAGCTTGTTGCATCTGCAGGTCTCTGTGGGAGTGGATGGACTGAGACAAAATTGCTCTTTGAGGACTGTATTATTTGCCATGTACTGATAAATATCACAATTAAAAGAAAAGTGAAAGCACCAGAGTGAATGTGCAAGGTTTGGTCGATGGTTACTGCTTTTAAAAAATTGTTTGACGGATCCAAAATAATGCCTCCTACAAAAGAAACATGCTCTGTGTGCACAGCCACCTCTCTCTGTTTCTATCCACTTGGCTTCTCTGTTTTTCTGCCACAGTACCTCCACCACTACTTTTACATAACAGTGACAGATATTCACTCCATAGTGGTCCACTGGAGTAATAAAAATCACCAAAGTTATAAAAAATCACTCCAATATGAGCATTTATGTTTCATTCAAATTCCATGGCAATGCTTCATATAACTGTTCAAAATGTTCTTTATAGGAGCAAGTTTTACAACATTTAAGGCCCATTAAAAACCCTCAGGGCACTATAAATGTCTAAACATATATATTTTTATCCAGCTGTTAAAAAACAATAAGGATTTCATTTTAGATTATTGGCCTGCAGTGTTAGAACACTTCTATTGTTGCCTTTTGTCATTATTTGGTTTGCACTGCTCCTTCTTTGCCTTGTATCTCTCCAATGCTGTCATCTCCTCCTCACTTCTATCCTTCTCTGGATTTGAGCTGCAAAAAAAGCTCGACTGTCACATTTGGTTGCAGAGCACACAGTGTGAGTCAATCTGACCTGAGCTGTCCCTCTCTCTGCAGATCTGTTCAGGCATTTTCAGACAGCAGGGCAGTCATGGTGAAGCTGGGCACAAATCTGTCTGATAAGCTGGAGAAGCAGCCGTCTGCCGATGACGGTTTTGATAACATCCCTCTCATCACACCTCTGGAGGTCAACCAACTCCAACAGTCTTTCGCAGAGAAGGTAAGTCCAGCCTGTGGAGCTCCTGTAGGACTGTTGATGTGCCTGTTTTCTTTGGTTACAAGAAATTATTAATGTTTTAAAGGCCAGCACAAACCAGGGATTTACATCAAACTAAAGTGAAACTTCTGCATGTTGTCAGGGCCTTTCTGTGTGGAGTTTGCATGTTCTCCATGTGCATGTGCTGGTTCTATCCAGGCACCCAGCTTCCTCCCACAAACCAAAATATGCTCATTAGTTTGATTGGTGACTTTAAATTCCCCTTAAGTGTGAGTGTGGATGATCAGTCTCTTCATGTGTCCTGTGATGGGCTGGTGACCGCTTTAGGGTGTACCCTGTCTCTCACCCAATGTCAGCTGGCATAGGCTTCAGTCTCGGGGTGGGAATCAAAAACCAATTCCATTTGAGAATTCGAGAATAGCTCCATTATAGAATCAATATCATGAGTCTTTTTGGAAGGAATTGATAAGGGTAATTCCTTCCAATGACAGGGTTCAGAAGTGTCAGAATTGTGGCTTAATTTTGTACAAAAGGCGCTCAGCACAACCTTAAAGGTGTAGTCAGCGATCTTCTTATCTTCTAATCTAATGCAGTATTTGTCAAATTCTCCTCTCCATCCACAAGATGTCACCACTGACAGCAGGTTGAAAAAACAGTCCGGTTTCAATACACAGCCTTGGCTCTGAATTTCAGCAGTTAAATACTGTGGCTCGGGCCGAGTTACCAGAGTAACAGAGTACACCCTCCCACATCCAGGGGGCGATCATACTCATGCCCAGATCAAACAGAGGGGGGAGGGGGAGAAGTAGGTTGCGTAGCGTGCTCAGGTTAGCGTAAGAGAGCGTACCTGAGAGCTCTAGAACGACACCACCAGAGAACCTTGAGAAAAATACTCAGGATCAAATGGGAGGACAGGCGCACAAACATCAGCGTTCTGGAGGAAGCCACAATACCCAGCATCACCACCTTAATAATGCAGCACCAACTCCTATGGACAGGCCATCTCATCCGCATGTCCGATACCCGTCTCCCCAAACAGATGCTCTACTCCCAATTGGAGAGAGGTTCGCGAGCTCCAGGCGGGCAAAAGAAACGTTTCAAGGACAACATCAAGACTAACCTGAAGAAATTCCTGATAACATCCCAGGACTGGGAGCACACCGCCTTGGAACAGGCACTGCTGGAGGGCAGCAGTGCAAGAAGGTGCAGCACATCACGAAAAGGAGCTTCGCCGTGTCGCAGAAACTAAGCGACATCTCTGTAAGGAAAGACAGAAACAGGCTCCAGCACAACCACAACCCAGCACTACTTTCCCTTGCCCACACTGCACAAAAATATGTGGATCCAGGATCAGCTTGTACGCCCACCTGAGGACCCACAAGTAGTTGACCCCAAGGAAAGGACAGTCATACTTGCCCCGAGTGACCGCCGATGAAGAGAGAGACACAATATGTGCTGTAGCAATGGCTGAAAACAGCCCAAAAGAAAAAGGTCAGAGGAGTGAAAAGTGAAAAAGAAGGGCTATGACCATGAAAGAAAGAAGACCCAGGTCAACATTGGTGTAGCTTTCCGACGGTGGAGGGAACTCCGTGAATTTAAAGATCTGAAAACGAGCGCAGATGTCGTCGTCTTTCTGCTGGATAGGTAAGCAACATTAGCTTTGTGGTGCTTCACATAACAGTAACAGCCGTCGGGCATTCATCTTATTGTCTAATCTGCCAGAATGTGCTGTTGTTGTGATGTTATCAATAATGTCAGTCGAGTTGTCTGACGAGTCGGGGTTACCTTAGCTACGTTGGCCAGCTATGCAGTTTCTACGGCCGTTTCCATGACGATGCATGTCCATCAGCTTTCGGGGGTTGAGTGAGGGGTGATGTATGAATGGAGAGGCGGGTCTAAATTTGTTTATAAACAACCTCTCCACTCGTTTTCTCCAACATCGCTGACTACGCCTTTAAGTAAGTGGAAACACCAGCAACTTGCAGAAGCAGTTATCTATGCTGTGAGGTGTGTTTGACATTGTTGACGCTGAAAATCTAAATGAGAACATTTGCCCTCACAGAAAATCTGCAGGAATCAAAAAGGGAATTGTTAAAGAGTTGGATGGATTAGCAGGATTATTAATAGCACTGGAATCGATAAAATCTTATCAATTCCCATCCCTACTCCAGTCCCATGTGACCCCAAAAGCAGCGTAGATAATGGATGAAACTGATACAAACCAACCTGACCAGCAAAAATTACACAACACAACAAGAGAACACAGAACACATTTAATTACTGTTTTGTCATTTAATGATGTTTGAATATCTCTCCACATCACTAACATAGAAGCTGAAAAATAAAATGATGGCTTCTGCAAAGCTTCTGTCAGGTCTGACTCTAGGGTCTGAGTATGTGCCTCTGATATTAATATTTTAAGTGCTACAGGGTCCAAATGGCCCGTGGTACTTATCTCTCAAACACTGAGCCGAATGCTTTTACTGCCCTTACTTTATGTCCCAGGTTAAAACGGTGATATCAGCCCACATGATGCAGGCACCTCTTTTAATGCATAATGGAGGGAGGAAGCTCACACAGTCAGATTTAGGTTGGATGGTACGCTCTGCTGCTCGGGATGTTTCACAGGATAATGAGATGCCACAGACACAAACGGCTTTGTTTTTCCCAATTGTCTTTTTAGTCAACAATTAAACTGGCTGTATTTGCAAATGAAGCTTGTTTATTTTTAGACCAGCATAACTACATTTTTAGCTATGAGCTAATGAGCTAGAGAACTCGAGAGGGAATATTTACCATAAACAATGTGATTTAGATTAAAGCTCATTAGGAGTTCTCATTTGTTATCCTAAGAAGAGACACAATAACAGTGCATTGTTTTTCCTGCAGATCGTTGTGAAGACGTCAGCACAATATCAGCAGCAGCAGAAGAAGAAGAACAAGCTGTATGTGCCAGGCATTAAGAAACTGAATATCAACTTCTACAGTGACGTGTCGGATAAAGCAAAGGTACAAAAACAAGCTGAACACGAGAACCGTTTGAAAAAGAAATCGAAAAAAATGGATGAAGCCCAAGTCTTACGTCTGACGTAGTTCATTCTCACAACACAGAACTCCAGTGTTGTCCCAAAATTATTTAAGGCCAATAGACATCAAATTAGGCCTTCAGTGTTGCAGCCTAAAAAGACTGATGACTTGATAAACAGAACTTTTGGAACATAGTTTAAATAAATAATGTAAATGAAGTTTTTATTTGACAAAGAGGGTTTAGTGTGTGGGTTTAACTGACAGCTTTTTTGAGACAGAACAGGAGGGCACGGTGAATATAAAGTTTTGTTTTAGTCTACATGACAACGTTGTCTATGGCAGGGTTGTCTACATAAACACAGAAAGCTGAGCTATTTTGGAGAAAATTAACATGGAACTCTCTGAATAATTTAAGAGACTAAAACCTTAGACTGTTTGTGCAAAATCTGACAAGGCCTGCCATCATAACAATGTTATTTAGTTTTTAAATTTTTTGACTATGCAACAGCTCGTAATTGGAGTAAGAGTAAGTTGAGAAATAAAGGGCGATTTGTCATTTTTAAATCTAATGCAGAATTATAGCTGCATTCCCACTAAGCATTCTGGTTCAGTTTGTGCTCGGACAGCACTCAACTAACAGGTGTTTACACTGTGGGATAAGGACAAAAGGAACCAAAATAACCAACCCGTGCTGTCCTAGTTTTTGAGTGCAAAGACAGACAGAACTTAAAGGAAAATTTTATGTTTTAAAGTGCAGTACATGTCTTTAATCAGTTGTTTTATGTATTAATGTAAGTATGATTTATTTGCAAGACATAAAAAATAAATTCAGAGATCACTATGTAACTCCAGCTTGGTGATGGTACCTTATGCTGTTCACAGAATGTAGCTCTGTGGGCACCTCAGAGGTGTCCTGTGGGCAACCAGGTGGTCACGTACATCACATTGGCTACCCCTGGTCTAAAGAGTGGTGGATTGATGATGTCCACTAAGAGCCTGTGGGGTTTTCTTGCGGTATTCTTGGATTAATGTTTATGATAGGTCTGAAACAAACAAATATTCTTAAACTAACAGGGGTTAGGGTTTGCTGGACAGTGCTAAATGCTAACTCACTTCTGTGTTTTCGGACCCACTCATGGGCTAACTCACTAAGAATATGAGAAATATGTTGTTGCTAATGGTCTTTTTTGATAGATTATACCTTCTTTTGATGACTGCAGATGAAGTGGTGCATTAGCTTCACACTCTTCAGCTTGCAGGTACTTTGCTTCCTGTACATATTTCTAAAGTGTGTGTGTTTATACTCAGATCAGAGGTCTTATCGTCATCACTTTGGCCTTTCTGACCAGCCTGCTCCTCCTACTCATGTACAAAGCCATGTGGTACCACCAACTCACCTGTCCAGAGGGCTTTATTCTGAAGGTAGGCAGCAAACACTCACACACACTTACAAATATATGATCCTCCTCCTCCTCTGTATTGTATTACAGCCTATAGTGAGGTACTGTAGCATCCTGCTTAACTTACTGGAGTAAATCTGTTATTTGGTACCTTTCCTTTTAAAATAATCAGTTACAGATGGAGCCAATTAAATATTCCCCATTTCCCACAACTCAGTCTTGACTGGTCTATGACTGGAACATGCTGGAATCTGTCCACCATCATGACTGTAATGAGATCCCTGCAATGACATTATGGAAACTTGGTGACAGGTTAACACTACTCCAATGAGGACTAACCCCCGGATGTGTTCTTGTGAGGGAAGCACCCTCAAATGGGCGTGTTTATGGTGGAATTTAAGCGCACCAATTGGCTGGTAATTGACTGGAACTCAGCAGGCATTCAGCTGGAAGGGAAAATTAAAGCAGCTGCATCTGCATCTACAAACAGAAAGGTGACTGATTGGACTCAAATCAGACCATCTGAGCTTCTCATTCCTTTATTTGGTCATAAATATGGCACATAGTACATCTGCTTTTAAACTTGTGGCCTCAGTTGTCATCATGCAGTAAGGTTTATGATCCATAATGTCTAACTCTGTAGCCTAATGATGATGACCTTTACCGCTTATATCATGCTCAAAATCTGACAGTGATGAGGACAGAGGCTTGGCCCTGATGCTAAAAAGAAATCGATAAGGCAATTCAGTATCACTCTGTGCTGATCCTTGTATTGTTCCTGATTAAACAGCATGAATTTAGCTGGAACTGCTGTGACAGAAGTTGTAAAATATGCCCGTTTGATAATTGAATAATTGAAGGATGTTATCATCCATTCTGAAACATTGCAGCAGCCATTACTTTTATAGTTCAGTAAAAAGAGGGAACATTGTGTTCCTAACTTACCCTGTATATCTGATTTGTATTGTAGATTTGAAAAGTCATTGATTTTAAATCCCACTGCACATCCTTGACATGCTAGACTTGTTTTAAAAACATTTGTCTCTGCTGAATATAAATTTATTTGAGGTTAGCCACTTAAGATGTGGTATCTTGTTTTCAAGAGGATCCTCATGTGTATGCGGTAGTAAAGATGTTAATTATGGAGGTATAATCAATAACAACCACAGATTTGAGTGGTCAATCTAACATTTACAATCACATCTATAATGGTTATAAACTGGAGAGGATTTGTGTTGATCAAAAAAGTAGCAACTAGCTGAAATGCCAATAAATTGGGTTCAGCTGGTCTAAAAATATGAAGTTCTGTTAAAGGTGCTATGAGGAGAATCTATTACCGGTGACATTAAGGCTCTGCTACCCATGAGCACGTGCAGCGACTGTCGTAATGCTGCATTCCAGTAACCTCAGAACTGGGAGTGACATCATCTCCGACTTATCAGCGTTCCAGTTGGAGTCGGAAAAAAACATGCCGATCTACCAGGCTCTTGTTAGCTGTTGTTAGCACGCCCCGCGTTGTTGTTCACAAATATCACATGAAGAATGTGATTATCGCTATGGCAGCATTTTTGTAAATATAAGTCTAACAATACTATGTATACAGCTGATCTAGAGTGACACACCCCAGTCAGAAGTGCAAATAAATTGATTATTACAGGAGCTAAATAACTGTTCACACTGGGGGCATCCATCTTCAATTGTCAGCTCGAGGGTGGTGAGGTTTCACCAAGTTCCCAGTAGGAAATTCCGACTTCGGGGGATGTTCCAGTTGCAGTTTCCTACTTGGAACCTGGAAATTCCTACTTCTGACTACAACTGAAACACACCAAAAGACCCAGGCCAAAGCGTGTGTTTATTGTGATGCTAATGAAAATGCAGCTCAGACCTTCCTCAGAACTCTGCATTGCTTTACAACTTCTTTTTTCAACAACTTTCAGGATGCAAAGCGACGAGGTAATGTATCTCTTTCTAGTGACGTAGCGGTAGTTTTTGATGTTTGACAACAAGCAATTTTTGGAAAACTTATTATCGTAGTTTTGTAGCCGGCTATATATCAATACTCACAGCCCGGTGCTCTAAGACGTGTCCAAATAATATAAATTTACTCTAGTTTTAATTGTCTTGTTCCCAAAGTTGAGTATCCAGGCCAGTCCAGCCCTGTCCAACCCGACCACGAAGCTAAGGAATAGCATTTATGGATAAATTATTTTGATGCTATAAAGCTCATCTTAAAGTGTGTATTTGGATCAGGCATGTATCTAAAAGTGAGACTTTTTTTGTAATTACTTAGAAACTCCTCACAGTCCCTTTAAATGATTTAATTTCTGTTGATGGTTGATGCAGGATAAAACACATGGAGTTGAGCAGGTCCACAGCAGCAGGTCGACCATGATTGTTTGTCAAGGCCATGTTTGTCTTTTTCTGTGTGCTGTTTGCTGAAGCTATCATTTGTTAAATTTTGTGGATCCTCTGAAGTTATTATCAGGAATTGTAGTGATAATAGAATGAGGCTAAATGAACGGCAACATATCTGTTTTTGTAGCTACTGAAGCTTTGCAGGTCCACACCAAAAATCCCAGGCTGCCTACAAGACAAGAACCAGAGATGACCACAAGAGCAAACAAAAAGCAGCAAAGAGATCTTAAGTGTCTGAAGTGTAGAAAGTAAATTAACATTTGTCCGATTTTTTACTTAAAAAAATGATCTCTGAACCTTAAAGCCTCACTGTTTGTTAAGAGTATGAATTAACACCTGTATGAATGACTCTGAGAGTCTACGTCCAAACTCTTCACCGCTGCTGTTGTTGTTTCCTGTCACACACTCACCTTACTCACTTCAGGAGGATTCTTTAAAGAAAAAAAAACAGCTCTGCAAACACAAACTCATTATCTCCAAACGACACCTTGGAGGCAGAGTGTAGCGAGCTGGCACTGCCACGCATGTTAGTTAAAGAGGAAAATGAGAGACTGGGAGAGGGCGGGCGGGGGTGAGCGACAGAGCCCGCTTTCTGGTCAGGCAGGGACTGGGACGCCCGCCTGTGAATCGGAGGGGTCTTTAATTAGGACTGAGCGTGACTAAACTGTGATTAAAGGCTTAACAGTGAGGGGGAAGGAGAGGAAGAGAAGAGGGGAAGAGGAGGGGGGGACCTTCCGGCAAGGCTTTTGAAGTTTTTTCCCAGTTACAGTTGGTTTCAGCGTTTTCCTGCTAATGTGATGTCGAGACATAAAATGTGAGGATGGAGGGGGGCGGGGTTACAGCTGAGCTTTAGGAGGAGGCCTCACTTTGGCTGTTAGAGAGGGTCATATAGTGGATCTTCTTTAGGGAGGCATTTGTGGGGTTGAGAAAACATTTACAGGATGGATACCCAGTCTGCACACAGCCTTATACCTTATGTGAAGTTCTCGCAGAGGCAGAAGAAGAATGGCTGATAAAGAAGCCAATAGTGGATAGAAAGAAGAGAAAAGAAGAAGGAGACAACTGATAGACAGGGCCACACAAGGACAGAGCTGGGTCCCAGGAACACCCAGTGTTACCAAATGTGATTTAGTTATCTAAACCAATTATCTGGATATGAGGTGCTTGTGCCTTCCTCTGCTCAAAATGTTCTTCCTTTGCTTGGCTTCCAACAGCTTATGGTTGAAATCCTATCCCATAGTCATTTCTTTTTTATTATCCTACTTTGTTGCCATCCCAAATTTTGGTTTGGTCCTATAAAGACAAGCACAGTCCACATAGAGGACTGAATGGTTCCAGACCAAACTCAGCACACATGGAGGCTGTAAGAACACAACTTTTGGAAAGATCACTTGGTGTTTAGATTTTATATGAATTATTGAATGTCATCAATGGAATTTCTCATTGTAAAGTTAAATGTTTTTTGTGACGATGATCTGGATCTGATCCAGATTAAATTTTCTTAATAATATAAACAGCGACCCCATAATATCCTGTAAAATTGGAAGCAAATCCTTAAAAATTGGCAGACAGTTTCATAATGATATCTATTTAGTTCAGTAGTTAATCACGAAAATCACATTTTTCCTCATGGCGGATCCAGACAGTGATCCGGATCAACACCAAAATTGAATCAGTTCTTCCTTTTCCCATGCTGAACATTTCCTGAAAATTACATCAAAATCCATCCATAACTTGTTGAGTTATTTTGTTGACAGACAGACAGACAGACTCTCCCGAAAAACATAACCTCCTGGCGGAGGTAAAAAAGAGGTTTTGTTATGAGTTATGAAACTGGCTTTATTTTACTTAAGGGATCATAAACAAGGCATATTTGGTCTGTATGGTTGATCTGTAATGCAAGTACTTGCGTCAAAAGTGAGTTTTTTTTATTATACTGATTTACTTAGGATGGACCTTTTTTAACCTCATGAGACCCCCTGTGAGGCTGGGCCTCATTATAAATATACCTCCAAGCCATCATTAATCATGTGCATGCATGCTACACAGGTTAGAACTTAAATGTTTATTTTTACCCTGAAGATATTCATTTGTTTTGATTTTTCATATGGCAATTATTGCTGTTAGAAAAGATGCATCACTTCTCCCTGTGCTGCATTTCATATCTCTCCATAATATCCTGAATCGTCTTGTGTTGTTCTCAGGAGAAGAAAACAGTCAAACTTTACACTTCAATAAAGAAACAGCAGGTGAAATACTGACCAGATTACTGCTCTTTGAGTGACCAGCAGGAAACAATGATCCATAACTGTAGACATTCATAAATTGTCTTTGGAAAGTATTAACGAGCATCATAAACACACTGATGTTTCAGCTCTTTTCTCAGTTCTGCAGAGTCAGATTTTCCAATGCAATGTCTGACTTTCATAACTGTAAAGATAATTGAAAACTGGAGCTTAATGGATTTCACTTCCTAACTCATGGAACAGAAGTCAGACTGGTTTTTCATCATTTATGAAAAAACAAAGAATAATTTCAAGTACATTCTGTTGTGACTCACTTGTATGATCTCTTTGGGTCATCAACATTTTGTTTTATTACTTTTATTTTGGCTTCAAAGGTGTTTTTGTCTCTGTTGCTCCAGGAGAAGCACTGTATGCCCGCTGCTCTGGAGATGTACTACACTGAGGAGCAACAGCAGGAGCCGGGCATCCACAGCGGCCCGAACACAGGGCTGTACGCCGCCCTCAGCCACCTCAACCAGATGAAGAGGACGGGGCCCGAGCTGCCACCGCCATGGTTACCCGTCATCAACGCTCTGAGGGAGAGTGAGGCGGCAAAACAAGGAAGCGAGGCGGTGAAGGGGGACGAGTGAAGGATGAATGGGCAGTTATGAAAAAGGGGAGATGATGATTGGGGTGTAGCGCTGTGTGTCAGGGTGCGTAAATATTTTAGGAGGGGCAATGGTTTCGAAATATCTGAACAGTCATAAATTTAAAATAAGAATGTTCTTCAACTGTTATTTTAGTTTTTTACATAATTGTTTTTTAAGGCACCTTGTTGTACTGTGGTGCCGTCGCCGGACTGTGGCCGTGAAACTTGTAATGCTGTTTACAGACCACTGTTCAATAACAAAAGAAGAAAGCAGGGCCGTCAGGTGACACAACTTTAGTGGCACAGACCATAGATGAGCCTGAAAATAACCTTCTCTCTGACAAACTAATCAGTGAACTCAGTTTTGTCAAGTCAAACAGATTGTTTACTAGCCATAGACGATAGAAGATAGGTAATGAAGCATCGGTGATCTCAGTTGTTTGGGTACTGAAAGGGCACTTTAAAGTCTGATTCATGGCCATGTTGAAAACACTTAAACTATATTTCTCTGGTTAACCTGATAATAAACAAAGAGGTGGAGCAGAGGCCGGACTTAAGCCACCTGATGGCCACACCCTATCAGCTTGTCAAGGAAAATATATTCTTTATGAAATTAAATCGAACAAGTAGTAAACATTAATCCAACACTGCTCCACACATCTCACGAGTCCATCTGGATAACAGCTCATAGAAAGTGTTGAGAGGGCAGAACCTTCCAACATGGGTGGGCTGGTACCAACAAATAACCATGACATCCTTGTTGGGCACACACGCACATTTTACATACCAGATGCCTTCTACATAATCTTCTTCTATAACTCCTCATCTGCTTGATTGCTGGATGAAAACAAAGACGTTAAAGTAAAGCAATAAACGCTTTTAGAGTATCGATATGACCTGCCTGCAGTTTGTTGTTTACTTCTGCCCGAGTAACATGGAATAACACCGTCCCACTTTTATTCTGCGTAGACTGATGTGAACGCAGGCTGGTTCACTAGAAGAACCAAGGTTCTGAAAATCCAGAAAAAATCCAGAATCTCCACCATGCCAGTGTGAAAGCCCTCTCAGTAACCAATCACCTGATGTGACTCAGGCTTTATCCGTTGTTGTCTGCTGTCTGTGGTTAAAACTAGTGCAATGAAATGCTGAGTCTGTAAGCCTGATATTAGCATTTCTGTGATGTGTTAATCTCAAGTTGACAAACTAATACCCCTTTCAGATTGGCCGAAAAACCTGTTTAAACCTGGTAGCAATTGGCTTCTGTCGGCAGTTTGAAAGGGTTTAATCGGCATTTCGACCCAGGTCGACTGACCAAGCGACACAGGTTTTAATTGGCTCGCCTTTGATAGGCTTCAGTGAGAACATCACAACTGGGTCAACCCACCACTTTACATCATGATGGCGGCGTAACTTGCCGACAGCATAATATCACACCTGCCCGCTCTGTATGTTAGTTATGTGACACTTTGCTAATTCCATTTGCCTTTGTATCATCAGCGCCGAGTTGTCATCAACGTGATGACATCAGCTTGATGTGCCAGAGAAAAAAAAACAGTCACGCAGCTCGTCTGGTGCCGATTAGACCTGGGTCTGCTGGCAGTGGGAGACAGGAGTCACTTGCCAATTGTTAGCGGGTTCACCCACTTTGAAAAATCCTGCGTTGACCCGCTAATTTTAGTGTGAAAGCAGTATTAGATGTACATCCCTGTCCTTTTGCCAACTGGTGATTTTGTAACACCGTGTCCAAACTAAAGGGAGCACCATGTGTTGTGTCACATCGCGCAGAATCGCAGGCCTGCTGTCTTCACTGCATCCATTAAATATCCAAATCTCTGCTCCGTTTTTCCCTCAACAAACGTGTTCTGCTTTGTATTTATGAGCGGTTGACTCAAAGGCTCGTCAATACACAGCTACATGAGTCAAATATAGTTTCTCCTTTGGTATTGAAAGTCTAATTAGAGCATTAATCTTACAGAAACAGATGAACGCTCCACCATCCCCACCTTGTTAAACAGATTTACAATCTCTGCTGAGTGGGAAAAGACAAAGCAACCCAAGAAATCCATCCTGCAGCCTGTCAGTCTCCCTCTTTAAAGGATGCAGACAAACAGAGACGGGACAACAAGGCAAAAACATTGCACTGCATTGCTCAAGCGCAGTTAGGACACTCAAGCCATTTGCGCTCAGTTATGACCATGTTAGAGTAATCTTTGGAAGAAAGCAACTCCCCAGCATGACTTTTTTATGTCTTGTAGAGTCAGTTGGATCATTTATCTTAATGGGTGCTACAGAATCTCAGAGGTGTCCGTGTATCTACTAAAAACAGAAATGACCATCATCCAGCCGGTAAAATTTTGACAATATTGAAGTTATTGCCCAACCACTGCTGTGTGAGTGTGTGCCAGAAAGTGTGTGTGTGTTGAACTGTTGTGGTCAGAGGCAGGAATGTTATAAAAGTAAAGAATGTGCCTGATTTTACAGTCCTACTCAGCCATCTTAACGCTATATGTCGCAGTGATAGGAGCAAATCTGCAAACATAAGCATTGTGTGTGTTTGTGTGTTCACGAGTGTGAAAGTTCGAGGTGCGAGCTCCGAGTGAAAAGTGAAGATAACAAGTTTTTAATAAGGTTCTCTCCTCATCGACTCCTCCTGTTATCTTCCCCGTCTATTCATTAGGTTTAGAGGAGAATAAATTAACTGAACATGATTACAGTTTAACCACGGAGACGGGAAATTTGATGGACCATGCTGACTTCACTTTTTGTCTTCTCTTATCTGTTTATTAGAGCTGTGTGAGATTTGAAGCTTCAGGCTACGTCCGCATGTAGGGATTGTGAAAAATGATAAATGTGGACAGAAGACCAACACCAGACAAAGTCTCTATCACAAAGGTTCATGCATCTGTTAATGGTTGGATATTCGTTTCTGAAAAGAGTATGAAAATACAAATCGTTATTTGATTTATGTTTTAAAACGAAATAGCCCGATAAGTATTAAAAGGTGAAGGTGCTGAATTGAGAAAAGCGGTTTAAAAAACCTTGAAAACAGTTTGATTTTCATTTAACATTTCCAAAAAATGAAAAAACTTGTCTACGAAAACATTGTTTTTAGGTCTAGAGACATAATGTTGACATCAAGAGGGCAGGAGCGACAAAAGCTCTGCAGTGTGTTAGAGCTGTTATGGATCATACACCATCAGAAGATATCTTTATCTGCATTATTCGTACATGTAACAGGTATGATGAATAAGGTGTGCTCACACTTATGTACTTCTTAACCTGTTAAATATATCAACTGTATGAAATGGCAGCTGATTTCTCCTTTTCTTAGAACCCCTTCCTGGAATGATGCTATGACAACACATCTTTAGGTCATTTCTGCTTTAGTGGTTCACATGAAAACTTGTACAAATGTCATAACCTGCTTAATCTTCCCAAAGGAGCTTTAAATGAAAGTTTTTACACATTTATGTGAAGTGAAAAAAATCTTATGAGCAACTGTGCCCCTCATTTGGAGATTCTTCTTATCTAACAGACTACCTTCAGTGATCATGGATAAGACTTGAGAACTTTTACTGTATTATAAAAACTCTGCTGCTGTATGTTAACATAATGAAAGTTAATTCAAAAAATAGCTAATTATGCTAAATTCAGGATTTGTTTCTGAATGTTCTTGATCTTGCTGATGTATGCGCCTGTAAATGAACATGTAATGTACAGAATAACTCATCTGAATGTAAAGAGAAGCTGCATTAATCATGCTGTAGATGTAATTAGTGCTTGTAATGTTCTACCTGAAGCTGTCATTGCCTTCATCTTGTATTATTTATTGAACTAACAGAGTATTTATTTGTGAATAACTGTTTTTTTCATGTGCTAAGCTGGGCTGCTTTCCTACTGAAGAGAATTAGGGTCAAGAAATAAAAGATTAAATGACCAGAGTAAGATTTTTTTTTTACATGCTGCACCTTGAGAAGTAAGTTGATGTGATGAGAATAAAGTCAATCAACTGTTGGGAGAATGTCAACATTTTTAACGAACAGCTAAATGAGAGCATAACCTCTCACTAAGGCATTTCTGACAAAATATTCCCTGTTTTGCAATGTTAACAAATCCTTGAATTCCTGGACCCACTTCCATATGCAGTTCACCATCAAAATCTAAACACTTCCGGCCAACATTCACTGAAGTTTTAATCAAAGTCGTTCATGAATGTTTGAGTAATCATGCTGACATTTAGACAAACACTATCAAATGCATACCTTCTTTGACAGAGGTAATAAATCTGAAATAGGCCTGCAAATTGTGACTAAAGCTGAAACAATTTGATGGTGTATTTGAACAGAAAAAGCAGAATAACATTAAACTACAATTAAAGTTTTAAAAATGTCAAACAGTATGTTGACATGTTTTGTTTCAACTTTGTTCTTTAAGTAATTTCTCGTATTTTAATATAATTTTAACCCTATAATGCCAATTGTATCATACTTGATACATACTTTTCTAATACCTCTATCTACTCAATATGATCAACAAATTACATAATAACATCTGAATACAATCAGATAAATGATAAAAAAAAATGTCCTCAAATGGATTAAGTTGCCAAAAACACCTAATGTACCAAATGAGATACGAAAAATCTATATATTGAATTTTATGGACATTTTGATTTTTGTAGGATTTTAGCAGAAAGTGAAATAATGATTTAATCTCCAAAAAAAAATAGAATTTTCTGGCTATAAATTACGGTCTTGGGCCTTAAATGGTTTAGGTACAGTGGGGTCTGGTAAAGGAGTTTGGTTTTTTTTGTGTCAGAGTTGGATTGACAATCTCACAAGCAAAGGATGAACATGTGGCTCCATGAGTCAGACCATGCCAGGTCTAGGCAGCTCTTCCTTGAGATTGCATGGACCTTTGTGCTGTTTAACACAGATCTCTCACACTGACCAAAGGACATGATGTTGCCAAGCAAAGGATGATTATGAGGCCCTGTGGTCTTTGACCTATAGCCTCCAAAATCCAAGTAGTGTATTGTTGGATCAGAGTGGACATTTGTGCAAAGTTTCAAGCAACTACCTTAAATCATTATTGAGATATGGAAAGAGTAGACAGACATTTAACACTGATGTTTCTGGCCTCCTGTAGGCAGCGCTGCAATGCAAAACTATTTTAAATGACAAATTAGATGAACCAATCAATGTACTTCTCTAGTCTATCTGGGAAAGAGCCCAGAGAAAGTGTTTGGAAATGGGCAGAACATTTCAGAAGCACTTGCAGCAGGTGATTGGACGGTCTTCTGTCAATCACATTTGTAACAGCCGTATCAGATAGTGTAGTAGGCGGGCACCCCTGCCACAGCACAAAGCACAAAACGTGAGCCTCTTCATAGAACAAACTCTTGGCAAAACATGTTGGCAGGGAAGCGGAAATATCCTTACTGTAGATACGTTATTAGCATTATGTTTTGTTTTCATTTAACAAAAGAGTGGTCCAGAGGTGACAAAACTGCTGCTGAAAATGTAGGCATCTATAATCTCTATAAGTGCAGTCACTTTCTGCTGTTGCTGTGCTGATAACTCCACCTCTTCCTGCTCTGAAGGACTCTGATTGGGCTGTCTCACTTTGGGCCAAGCAGAATCATTGTAGATTGGAGCTTGGTACGATGGATATGCCTTATTGCAGACATTGATTCAGTCCGATCCAGCTGCTCTAAAGGTTAAAAAAACTTATTTTTCTAATTATTCCTTCCTCTTCCACTGGCCCTGATGTTCTTCTGTTGTTTCCTTAAATAATTAGGTAGTCGGGATGTTTTCTGAGGAGCTTTTTCAGTAAACAAAATGTTTTATATTTGATATGAAATAACTGACATATTGGAGTCCTCTTTTTCTCCTTTTCTGTGCTGAAGTTTCCTGCTCTCTGAAGTCTCGTATCTCAGTGATCAGGACAGAGTGAGATCACAGCACAGCTTGTTCCCTTGGGCTTCAGTGCCAAACGTTTACATCAGTCCCATCTGCTCTGATGTCTGGACAGAAATAAATGCCGGAGGTGTTGAGTTCTGTCGTCCGTGCTCGCCCCATGATTTAAATCCAAGACCTTTAACGACTCAGATTAACGATCCTGACAAATGCATGAAAAATTGTAGGACTGATTGAGAAGGAAAGGCAAGTTTATTTAATTAGGTACACCTGCCTAACTGCTAGCACAAACAGCTGATAAGCCAATCACATGGCAGCCAACACGTTCAGGCATGTAGACATGACTAAGACAAAAACAGCGCCAGAATGGAGAAGAAAGGAGATTTAAGTGACTTTGAGCGTGGCAGAATGGTTCATGCAAAACCATCTCAAGGACTGGGTTTACAGAGAATGGTCTGTAAAATAGAAAATATCCGGTGAAAGGACGTTTTCATAGGTGAAAATGACTTAATGATGCCAGAGGTAAGAGGGGAATGGTCAGAGGGGTCAAAATGATGAAGTGGCAGCAGTATCTCAAATGATCAATTGACCAAATGATTTGAATAATAGAGAACAATTGTGCAAATTTTGAAGGGAAACTTCCAAAGTTTTCTTGAAACATTGAGATTGTATTGAAAACAGAGGGTGAAAACAGGGCCACCCACTTATAGGTGTAGTCAGCGATGTGGGAGAAAACGAGTGGAGAGGTTGTTGATAAACAAATTTAGACCCGCCTCTTCCTTCATACCTCACCCATGGCTCCACCCCCGAAAGCTTATGGACGTGCATCGTCATGGAAATGGCCATAGAAACGTAGCTAAAGTAACCCCGACTCGTCAGACAACTCGACTGCAATTATTGATAACATCACGACAACTGTACATTTTGGCAGATTAGACAATAAGATGAATGCCTGAAGACTGTTACTGTTATGTGAAGCACCACAGCAGATGGACGGCGACATCCTCGTCCGTTTTCAGGTCTTTCAATTTGGGAGTTCCCTCCACCGTCGGAGAGCAACACCAATGTTGACCCTGGTCTTTGCTCTTTCATGGTCATAGCCCTTCTTTTTCACTTTTCACTCCTCTGACCTTTTTCTTTTGGGCTATTTTTCAGCCATTGCTACTGCACATATTGTATCTCTCTCTTATGCTTACTGCACACGCTACGCGACCTACTACTCCCCCTCCCCCCTCTGTCTGATCTGCGCATGAGTATGATCGCCTCCTGGATGTGGTGTGGGGGGGGGGATGAAAATTCAGAACCAAGGCTGTGTATTGAAACCGGACTTTTTTTCAACATGCTGTCAGTGGGGACATCTTGTGGATGGAGAGGAGAAATACGGTGATTTTGACAAATAGTGCATTAGATTAGAAGATAAGAAGATCACTGACTACACCTTTAAATGTCTGGGCCCTTTTAGAAGGGCTGGTAATAAGGCCCTCAAAAAAATGATTAACTAATATCAATAAATAGGAAATGCCAAGGATCCAATTGAATGCCCCAATGTGTAGGCTGTAGTACTTGAAGTGGCTGGCCTGGTTCAGATATGCCCGGCGGCTCCTTTACCTCATGTCATGCCAAAATCTCCCCACCTTCAAAGCTATCATTTTACTCAAATAAAGCATAAAAAGCCCATAAATAGAATATATATGAATGACAAAGTATAAAAATGTAAGTGTTGGTGAGGCAGCGATGTTGCTGTTAATGTTCGGACAGATTTTTAATCAACCCAAATAATAAATAAAAAACGGTTTCAGCATGGCTAAACATGCTTGCACATTTTTAATCAGCTTCATCCCTTTTTGCATTATGGGGCTGAAGTCTTTTTTTTAATGTTATCAAATAAAAATCTATCCATCAATCAATCAAAACAAAACAAACTAAGTTCTCTGCACTCCAGTGGCCTTTACAGTAACCAGATCTCAATGTAACAGACCACGTTAGGGGATGTGGTGAAACAGGAGATTGTCATCAAGGATGTGCAGCCCACAAATTTGCAGCATCTGTGTGATGCTATTATGTCAACATGGACCAAAATGTATGGGGAACTTTTTTGTGATTCTTGTGACGTTTGAAGAACTAAAGCAGTTCTGAAAGTTAAACGGTGCAAACCAGCAAGGTGCCACTGAACTGTACTTTGTAGCTTTTATCAGAATTTTTGTAGCTTTTGAAAAATTGCTCATCTCAGTTTTGCTCAGAGATGATCAGAATGCTCAGAATTCAAACTATGACTCCTTCCTCTTCAAACTTTGAGTTCATTGACTCAAAGCCAAGCCACATCCTCTCTCTTTACTGCTGCGAGCCTGTCTGCATCTCATTTACGTGCACATATTTTCACACCATCGCTCCAAACCCGGGCTGTGTGGCTTCATGTGTGTGCATGATCATGAAACCATTAACCTACAGCTATGTGTGTGTCTTTAATGTGTATCTATGTGTTTCTGCCTTAATGTGTTTGTGAGCCCATATATACCCAGCTTGTTAATTAAATCTACATTAGGGCCTGTAGGTTCTTTTCCCTCTCACTGTTCCTGGGTGACATACTTTAGATGCTGCTGGCCCTGCAGCATGGAACTAAATAAAGTGCTAAAAAGTATTTATGAGGGCATTTACAGATCCCAGGCTCGGTCAGGCTATAGCATGTTGTGCCAAAAAGGCTTAGATTCAGGGCCGTGGGGAAAATCACATAAAATCAGCCGAGTAGTCAAGAAAAGGCCGCCAAGCTCCATTTTGCTGCTTTATAGCATCAACAGATCTGAACAGTAAAATAGCAGGTTGGCTTTTTAATTTGTCCTGACTGCCCGGAGTCCCCTCTCCCTTATCAGCCCCCCTCCTGAAGAGTGCTAGGACGTGCCAAGAGTCGTTTAGGCCTTTCTCGACTAGGAGTATCAGGGCTTTTTTACTCCAGGAATGTCCGTTTAAAAGTCCTATAATAAGTAAAATGCTCTTTTAGAGTGTCATTGAACAAGAAAGTGTCCGTGACTTATGTATAATCAATCCAAACTTGTCCCTCCTTTTCCTCTTCAGCTCTCACCAACTTTCAGAATACCTTCTCTTTTTTTTCACTGGGATCCCCATTAGCACCAGCTAGTAAAAGTATTGACTGTTTTTTTATGGTCAATCACACAAATATCCAACCATATTCCTAAATGATCTCACAAAGGGATATGCCTTTTTGTTTTTGTTTTCATGTCTTGATTCACTCCCGAGTCAATGACAAGCAAATAGACACCATTATTTTTCACTGTTTATGCGGTAATAAGGAAAAAACAGACAGAGCTCACCCACAGCTTAGCTCAAACACTGGGAGTCAATGGGTCAAAGTGTTAGCCTGACTCTGCCTACAGTCATCAAATAATGTCTTCAGCAACTTTGAATGATGCTGTGTGCTTGTGATTGTTTTTTTTTTTAATGTGTGATTTTACATCATCTATTTTTAGATTAACATTAACACTAATGTTAGTCTAAACATTAGGGCACATGGGCAAACCACTGCAGAAGTGTGTAATGACCTTCTTGCAAACGCTGCCGCAGTGGTTTGTGTAGATCTATATATATTTCTTTCGTAAATTGCACAAAGAGTTAGTCTTACTCTAAAAATAGGTAACATATCAAAACACGGTAAAATGACTTTACCTGATAACAGTAGGCAGAGGCAGGCTAACACTACTCATTTACACCCAGTGTTTAAGCCAAGCTAACTAGTGATGAGTGAGCTTTGCCTTGCTACTGCACACGCAGATGAAAGAATGGTGTCTATTTGCTTGTCACTGATTCAGAAAAGAGGCAAAGCATGAAAACCAAATAAAAGTTGGCATATCCCTTTAAGTCCACAGGCAGCTCTGAGAAAGTGCAGCAGTCTGCAATTTTCAGCAAATCACTCTCAGTCTCCTCAAGCTGCCTGTTTCCACAGTATGTGCCTTGCTCTGTAGACACATCTTTTACCACGTCAACTTCACGTAAATCTCAGCCAAGCACATCGAACCAAAACAGGAAAAGAAGCGTTCAGTTACCAATTCATTTCAAAACAAAGCAGAAATATTGGCAATAATATTGATGCCAACAAAAAAATCAAAATCAAACAGGAAATATAACCTGTTGTTTACATGTTGCATAACCTGTTATCTCATAACTCACTATTAAGTTGAGAAGTTTTGATTCTCTCATGATCTTTATAGTCTCATGTTTTAAGATTCTCACTGCACAGGCTGACTGTGGAAATCAGAGGTAGCATGGTCATCCTGTAGTAAACATTAGAGTGTGTAAACCAGAGTAGATCAGTAGTTTCTGAAACACTGAACAACCATGCCGTGATCAATGCCACTTGAATCACCTTTCTGATCCAGTTTGAACTTCTGCAATTGTCTTGGCCATGTCTGCATGCCTAACTAGACTGCATTACTGCCACGTGATTGGCTTATTTGTGTTCACAAGGACAGGTATGCCTAATAAAGTGGCAGGGGAATTCTAAGATTTTTCAAGTTTTAGAAATATAGGACAGAGAGAGAAGGGAGCAGGAAAGGAAAGGATATGAAGAGAGGAAGAGCAGATGAGCCTGAGAGGGAAAGGCGGAGGGCCGAGGGGGGTTTGGTAGAAGAAGAAGAAGAAGAGGAGGAGGAGGAGGCCAAGAGGCCTGGAGGAGGAGGTGAAGGAGGGGGGTGAATCCAGGCTGACCCCTGTGTCTGTGTGTGTTGTTGTGTGTCTCAGTGGGTTCCCTCTGCCCTGGCGCCAGCTGGAAATGCCTCCACTAAGCAGAGGCAGTACACACATCATCCTCCATTCAGTCCCCTTTGATGGGAGTAACACTATACATGCCCGGTGCGCCTCACAGATCCTATCACGCTGCTGTTTAAAGGGCGGGCGGAGGGCCGGGGGGCAGCTGATCATAACTTATCGAATGTTGGGACGCACTGTCATCCAGTCTGGTTTCCCTGCGGAGAAAATAAAAAGGAGGACGATTGAGGAGCTTTTGTAATTGGAGTGACGTTGTTGTTACAGTGGAGGAGGTTTCATGAGGTACGCTGCCACCTAGAGGTCATCTCCCATGGCTGCAGAGAGGAATGTGCTCTCCTTCAGCTTCATAAAACAGTTCAAGTCGGTTATTTTTCCTTTAAAGCCCTTACTTTCCAGCTCAACTGTTTGTAAGACTTTGTAGACCTTGTAGACTTTGAGACACTTTATCTTACTGAGAAATGTGCTGCACTTGTATAAAAACTCTCTTCTTTCAATAAGATGTAGCATGTATTGCTGAAAAACACCATTTTCAGGTGTTTCTAGAGAGTGTTTGGCTTGTGACTGCACATTATGTGGAACATGGGCTGAAAATCAGAGACTAAATCTGTGTTCCATTTACATCTGAACTGGGAAAAGGAGAGTGGGAATGACGTCATATCCAAGTTATCAGCATTCAAGTTAAAAAGGCAGCCATCTTGGGTTGTCAACTCAAAGTTGGTGAAGATCCACCAACTTCCCAGCAAGAAATTCTGACCTAAGGGGGCGTTACTGTCAAAAATTCCAACTCAGAACTTTGAAATTGCAGCGTAAGAACTTCAATTAGCAGAGCTTGCATCAACTGCTGGGTTTTTAAGTAGTAAGTTGTTTCATGAATTAACCCCACATATTGAGACAAGACCCAAAAAATTGACCTACAAGACTGGTTTCTTGCCCATAAGCTGCACTTTTGGTACATGCTTATTATGCAAAACAGTTGTGCGTGCTTTGCAAACTTCTGCTAAATTAACAGTTTGCCAAAAATTCCCCAATGTCATTCTGCCATGAGAAAAATTAGCTGCAATGGATCAGCTTACTTTATGTTTCTCACAATGTATAATGCCAACAAGTCAAGAGTCGAAGTACAATGGTGCAGGAATTTTTTTAAAGTCTAACCCTGAAGTTATAATCCTGCTGGTTCTATCGTCTAAAAGAGGATACCAACTCTCAGCAAAAAGTAGTGTACTTAAATTTCATCTTTTAAGTGTGCTTGAGTATTTTGAAAAGTATAGCAAGTATACTATAGACCATGTTCTTGTAATGCACTAAATTGTACACTCATACTTGTTCTGACTAAATTGGAACATTTTTAAATTTGTAAAAGTATTAAGTACACTTTATATGGTCATTTTTTAAGTTGATGTATGAACACTTTTAAGTACACAACAAGTACACTTATCTATATTACAATTGTACTTGGTGTAAACCTCTAGTCCATAGTTTGGTTTATTGAAGTATACTTCAGGTATACTTTTATGAACTAAAAAGTACTATTTTAGTAGCTTACCATTTTGGTTATATTTTTTTAGTATGCTTGGAAATGTGCTTAGTATATATATACTTGTAGTATATTATTGATATACTTGAACTAAGTTATTTCATTATTATTATTATTAGTTTATTTGGCAGGGATATTGCAATTGTACATAGTCAAAAAAAAAAAAACTATTTGCAGCTGATGCCATGCTAGTGGAGTTTATATATAAGGCTTATTCTCAACTCCTGTCCCTGGTTGGGCCTTTCTACATTACATAAAACAAGAAATTACATCACATAAAAACACAAGAAATTACAGTTAAAAATGAATACAATCTATTTAAAAAAAAAAAAACTAAAACTACTATTAAAAACTAATACTATTAAAACTAATACTCAAATAAATAGATACATCCTTCTCCGCATGCACACAGTATTCTTTAAAATGGCTACAGGATTGTTTTGTTTTTAGCCAAGACTTAAGCCTGGTGGTGAAGATATTGAACTCAGTGATGATCTTGAATTCAGATGGTAGCAAGTTTCACATTTTTGCACCATTTTAAGAAAAGGAGGACTGACCAAATGCAGTTCTGCAGCGAGGAAGTATACAGTTCTTACGTAAGGAACCCCGTGTGGCTCTGCTGCTGTTTTGTTTCTGGACAAATGAACAAAGTGGCTCTGGTGCGAGATCGTTAATACTGAGTACTGTAGACTGCAATGTATTGAACAAATATGCTCATATTAAATTCCTGCCTTTTATCCATGTGTCAAACTATGTTGAAATGTTGAGGTACTTATTGAATTAAACAGGCCTGTATGTAAAGATTTAAAGATCAGCAAAAAGTACTTTCATATATGAGGTTAAAAAAAAACTGTTAATGCTGTCTGACCTGATATGATAAAAAAAAAAAGTGTTCTTGTTGAAACAGATGACGCTGTGTAACACCATTGCTAAACCCTTTTGAAAGGGAGGAGAGCCTGATCATTAAAGTCGAGTCAAATGTTTTTCTGTTTTTCTGAATGTTTTTAAGATAATGCAATTGAGCACACATACTATTTACTGTAAACTGTTAAACTCCAGCACTAAATGATCTTGAACATATAAATTTACAGCAGGAGCAATACCCCAAAGCAAATGTGCAGTGAAAATGTTTTTATTCTGCTAAATTAGATGTAAACACAATGACTTGACCTTATTCTGTACCTGGATCAAGATATGCCAAGTATTAGTACTCTGTGGCAAAAAGGAGTAAAAAAGTATACTAAAGTAAAAGTATAAGTTTCAGTATTAAAGTGTAAGCCTTAGTTTTAATGTACTTACTCTTAGATTTTCTTAATACTTTTCCAGCCATGGGAAAATCCCTTTCTGTAGTGCTTTATTATAACAGGGTTCAGATACAACCCATTCCATCCTCGAGCAAAGGGTCCATCCTCATTTGTAGACTTGCAGACATTCTTTCCATTGTGTGAACCTGTTTACATCTCTGTCTCCATTGAGCTACCGATGAACGTTTGTTTCCTTTCAGTTCATAATTATCATTTTCTTTGCAATTAGTAAGAGTATCTGCAGCATTAGTCTTTTATCCATGTTGTATGCTTCTTTAGACACAGCTCCCAACATGAACAGTTAAGGACCTAAGGGGACAGCCACTTCTAAAATGTGTTAAATTTCTTCCTCAACAGTTTTCCAAAACTCCTGAATTACTGGACAATCCTAAAACACATGTGTCGTCACCTATTTTCCACATTTTCCCCTACAAAAAAGCAACGATAGGTTCTTGAACGTAGAATAGAATAATGAAAGGGGTATTAAATATCTAAAGTTAGATTCCCAATCAAATTCTTCCACGATTGGCATTCATGCTTTTAAAACCACAATAATGCCTTTAAATTACATTATTGCTATTATCTAAAAATGCTTCTCTGAAATCCCATAAGACTTTGGGGCATGAAAAGCAAAAGTGCAACAATACAATCCCACTTCATGTATTTTGGTGCTCATGCTCTTTTCTACCATTAAATAACATCATAATAGATATTTTCACTCCATGGAAGAAAAAAAAAATCAATCAGTTGTTTTTTTAGGGGGTTTCATGAAAATCTGTTGGGGTTTAACAACAGCAAAACACACATTTCTTGAATTTGATAATACTTTGTACCATAAGGGAGCCTTTAGAAAGCTGTTGGGGACCAACTGTGGCCCCTGGACCACCAGTTGATGGTCACTGCCTGATTGACTTTGTTTGGAAATAGCTAAAATTTCCAAACCTTGAACTTGAAGAGGTCAAACTGGATAATTGTGCCTGTCACAATCATTATGAGTGGATCAGATAAAATACTGAGGCAGTGTGTGAGTGGTGCTATGGAGTATACCAAAAAGCTAATCAAACTAGCAGAAAAAGTCAACAGTAAAGATAAGAGCAAAAGCATCTCCTTCCTAACAAGAAAAATTCTTAGTGTCTCTGAGTTTGTGATTAATGAAGGGATTTTGTCCAGCTGAAATAGCACTTCGAATATATTACTGTCAATGTTGTAAATGGGACACCAAATAGCTTAGGGCTGTTTCAGAAGGGATGTACCATTTGCAGGATATTTTTACATAAAGGCAGTTAAACTGGTGATGATGAGGAGGAGGATGAATGCTGAGTTTCTTGATTCAATGTGTGCATCCCTCTTTGCAGACTTCATATTAGCCAACTTTGTGCTGTCCAGTGGATGGAGGAAGTAACACTGTTGTCTATGGGCTACAGTTCATTTAGACAGAAATTATTTCTAGGTCATTTTTGAGAGGTAAAAACGAAAAATACCATGAACATAAAGACACAGAATTCACATTTCAATGACTGTCAAATAAGTCGAGTCATGCTTTAAAAAGGGATGCTTAAAAACATGAATTAAGGTCCCTTCCCAAATGAACCATTTCCTCTATAAAGACGGCATTGTTTCATAACCTTGCAGATGAAACCAAACAAGCAACTCGGTAGCTTCTGCAGCACCAATGAGACAAATTTTGCATGTGATTTAATTGAGAAATGAAGCTGTGATGTCATCATCTCTGACGCTATCCGTATACATCATACACAAGGAAACACTCAGCCCACGTTTTCAGATTTATCCACTCTTGGACCCATTTTCAAAATGTGCATTTTGGGCACCCGAAACACCTATATTTACGGTCAGGTGTATCCACTCCATTTTCAAAATGTGTATTTTGGGCACCCGAAACACCTATATGACTGAAAACCTGTGCGGATACATCTGAATTCGCCTCTGTGTGGACGGCCTCTCAATTGGGCACCAGAATTGAAGAAAAATTTGATTTGTCAGTAATAAAGCATAGAAAGGCCCTGTTGCTTTACTCACTTATTCCTCTCTAAGAAGAATTTCTAGATGTTTGCAATTGTTCTTATCCAATTTTAAGGCACATATTTAATAAAAAAAAAAAATACCCAAAGAAGTGAAGCAAGTCACCTCTGTATTTAACATCTCCTGTGGGTGATAGTCACCATTAAATTGAGGCGTACTGATTATTGCTATCATCCTACATTCTGATCAGAGATTGTAAAAACGTTGAGCTTACAATGACCTTTTCCAAGACAACTCTACGCACTTTACACTACAGGTCACATCTACCCTACATCTACACCTACATTCGATCACTATGTAAGTTGTGCATCAGTATCAGTGAACACATCCCCTCTCTCATACACTTTTAGATGTGATAATACAACAAGTGTCTGTCTTTCCCAAAGACATCGATGGGACAGCAGGAGCTGGTTTCTTCAGCCAGATTGATGGTAGAGCACACTCTCAGACTAAGTTAATGATACGTTTGTTGTGCCTGGTCAGATAAGCCTCAATTTCTGCTGCAACATGCAAATGATTGGTCAGGATTTGGTGAAATCAACATGACAGCATTGGCCCATTCTGCCATGCATGAACAGTTCAGACTGGTGGTTGTGCTGAGATGGTGTGGGGACATTTTCTTGGCACATTTTGGGCCCCTACGTACCAACTTAGCATTGTTGAAAACCCACAGCCTACCTGAGTACTGTTGCTGACCATGTCCACCCCTTTATGACCACAGTGTATCATCTTCTGATGAATACTTCCATCTCCATAACTCAGAGCTCAGATCATCTCAAACTGGTTTCCAGAGCATGGCGGTAAGTTCATTGTACTCCATGACCTTCACAGTCACAGAATATCAGTCCAATAGAGCACACCTTAGGGATGTGGTGGAGCTGGGAATTTGCATCATTGATGGCCTGTGAAAAAAATCTGCAGCAACAGTGTGATGTTATCATGAGGATATGGACCAAAACCTCTAAAGAATGGTCCCAGCACCTTGTTAACTCCTAGAAAAAAGTAGTTTATTCAAGTGTACTACAAACATAGTTATTTTATACTAAAACTGAGGCAGTATACTTAAGGTTTACTTTATTATACTATGTTTTATATACTTATAACAGCATAGTGAAGTATACTTTGCTTATAAAAGTAAAAAGAAAAATCTAATATTAAGTACATTAATACTAAGGTTTACTTACATTTCAAGATCACGAAGTGCTGGAGTTTAAAAGTTTACAGTGAATAGTATATGTGCTTAACTGCTTTATCTTAATGTACCTTACAACATTCACATAAACCGAAACCTTTAACTTGACTTTACTGATCAAGTTCTCCTCTCTTTCATGGGAGTTTGGTAATGCTGTTTTGTCCACAGCGTCATCTTTTGTTGTTTTGTTTGTTTGTTTGTTTTTTTAACCTCATATATGAAAGTGCTCATGGATCAAAAGCAGGAATTGATGTGAACATGTTTGTTTAATACATTGCAGTCTGCTGTACATACAGCATGATTTAACTTTAAGAATACTTTAAGTGTAATTCAAGTATATCAATAATATGCTACAAGTATGCTAAGCACACTAACAAGCAGAGGTGAGTAGAGTAGCCAAAATTTGTACTCAAGTAAGAGTAATGTTACTTTAGAAAAATATGACTCAAGTAGAAGTAAAAAGTAGTCATCCAAAAAATTACTTGAGTAAGAGTAAAAAAGTACTTGGTGAAAAAACTACTCAAGTAGTGAGTAACAGAAACATCTGATTTATTTGTCTTCTGTGCATGAATTCAATCAGACATACAATATAAAGGTAAATTTAATAAGGTGTATATTCAGGTAAACCTCTTTAACTAAAATGACATTAAATCTTTATATGAAAAAAAAAATTATATCACAAGACACACGCTCTTGCAGGTTTCAAGCATTTTCTTTGCAAAATAGTCTTTAAGACTGTCCCTGAGGTTTAACCTAAAAATATTAGACATTCTAAATGACTGTAACTAAACATTAAGGTTTACCAATTTTTAAACCTTCTTCAACAGCAGTTTTTCCACAACATAAAACCAAAACAAAGGTAACAACTCTGCAAACTTGCAGTGAAAAGATACATTAACCTTTAACCTGCCCTCCAAATGGCACGTCAGGGCTAACCAGGTAGATTATATTTAGAACAAGGCAGTCTTTAAGTATAACAGGTGTCTGTGTCCAAATAAGAGAGAGAGCAGACAGCCACAGAGAGAGACAGACAGAGAAAGCAGACACTCAGAGAGAAAGACAGATAGAGAGAGAGACACACACAGAGACACAGACAGACAGAGCTGACAGACAGAGAGAGAGAGAGAAAGACAGACAGAATGTATGTGTTTGTGTGTGTTCAATAAAAATGATTTTTCTGCATGTTCATTGAGTGAAGTGACTGTTGAGATTCAACAGTAGTTGACTTTCAAGGTCCTTGCAGTGGAGCCGTGATCTTTTCGTGTGTATCTACCAAAAAAAAAAAGTATATGCGTTATCACTTGGATAACAAGAGAAGTAACAAGCCGTGAAGTGTAATGTAAAGGAGTAAGAGTTGCGTTACATTTCCACAAAAATACTCAAGTAAAAGTAAAAAGTATTGTTCATTAAATTTACTCATAAAAGTACAATTTATCAAAAAAACTACTCAAGGAAATGTAACAGAGTAAATGTAACTCGTTACTACCCACCTCTGCTTACAAGTGTATGTTAAGTATAACCAGATTGGCAAACTAGTATAGTATTTTTTTAGTTCATAAAAGTATACCCAAAGTATACTTCAAATAGAAAAGCACCCTGAGAGCACAGACCTCTGCCAAGCATCTCGGTTCTACCCTTAAATTGTGATTTCCACCTTACGTTATAGTCCTGTATTTATTTTATATGCACATTGCAGAATAAAAACATATAAATCTGCAAGATATTGTGATTATTGTTGAAATAAATATCACCCAATAGAGTGACCTAGTTAGTAATGGGTTTTGTAATTCTTGACTGAACCAGGTTGATGCTGCTAGTACAGATGTAGGTGGTGTGCACGCAGCAGTGGCCGATGCCTTCAGCCTGTTAGTCACAGCAAAATGTGAAATTTGGGGGATTGGTTTTTACACTCACACACCCAAAGACAACTGCAATGACGGAATATTTCCACATTGACATTATTAGCAGCCTTGTTTCAAGTGACTGAGAGGTACGGTTGGCAAGAGTGCAAACAAACAGAGCTGCGACATATATCTCTATGGCATGAGATCGGCTGTTCGGTGTCTCTATGAGACAGCAGATGGAGAGGTATGGAGAACTTCTCCCCTGGCATTGCAAGGGAAGTGGAGAAATGTAGTGACATAGGCTTGAAAATGAGACATTTGCAAATAAACTACAATTCCCATAATGCCAAAAATGAATGGGATTTGCCATTAGAAACTTCAGTGTTTCTTGTGATGTCCATCTGGATTGGATTAGCACCAAAATGTCATGGCCTCTTCCTTGGACCAAATCACACCTCTGGTAAAATTTTCATAAAAATATTAGTACATGGTCCACAGTATACTGATATTCTTACACTGAAGCAAACTTACTAAAAGGAACTTAAAGTATACTACTTTTACTAAGGGGAATCTATGACAAGAAGAAAAAAGACGGCTCTGAAGGTAAATGGCACTAGCAAGGAATATCAAATGACTTGTCTTCATGTTGCATACAATATGTAGATGGTATCATTACCAGTTTACAGACAATTGCCCAAGTCCCTCCGATCCGAGTCCCAAGCAAGTCTCGAGTCATTTGAACCGAGTCTCAAGCAAGTCCCAAGTTTTTTCTGTTGTGGGCAAGTCGAGTAGAGTCGAGTCACAGGTTTGTCAAGTCAAGTCGAGTCGAGTCACAGATTAGGATGGGTCGAGTGCCTCACCACTGTTTCTCAGTCCACCCAAAAAGCACTCCGATTTTTATCTTGAAGACAGAAACCTTATCTTTCCACACATACAACACACGTACACCCTCTTTACTAATGTTAGCTTTGCTAGCTTCATACTGACCACAGGTCGGGCTAACGTTCCTGCCATATTGACCTATGGCAGGAACGTTAGCTACCTGGCTAACATTTGCAGGTTTCACTTACTTGGCCTCATGTGTCCCCAGGTGGTGGATAAAGTTCAATGTTGTGCCCTCTTTTTCGCTTATTGAAGTGTTGCAGGTCGTGCACTTGCAGTCTTTGTTTTTGTTTTCCGTTTTTCCAATTTGAAACCCGCATCCCGCGCACCCTGCCCACTAATCATCACTGTAGCGGAAGCAGATGTGCGGTAGGAATGTATGTGTGTAGTACTGTGTCTGTTGCTGGACAATAATAGGTAACGGACAAGTGTACTGTGAATGGAGCATCAAAAAAGTGAACCTAAAAGGAAAGAGCGGCGTATATCTCCTGTCTGACTCTTCATATAAAGCCTGAGTGCGTGCAATTTTCCAAATCATGTTGTCTCAAGTCAGGTCGAGTCTGGAGACATTTTCTCCCGAGTCCAAATCGAGTCTCGAGTTTTTATCTCCCGAGTCCGAGTCAAATTGCAAGTCGTCTCATTAGCAGCTCCAGTCGCCTCAAGTCCGAGTCCCTATGACTCGAGTCCAATTGTCTGCCAGTTTATCTTTGCTCAGTAACCAAAAGTCCTAACATCTAACTTTTATCTCTTTCCATAAAACCTAGGCCATTGTGTAATTCTGAGCTAATTGTCTCATTAATTTAGCAGATTTCTCCTCCATTAATGAGTGATTGTCTTTATGAGTGACCTAAGCCCTTAACAAGCCGACGTTAAGGCATGTCGATTCTTTTTACAAGACAACCATACCATGTTGACCATTAGATTAGTCACTCTTACTCCTTGAAGTTAATCCCCAAAATAGTCATTTTAAAATGACTCAATAGCCATGAAATTAGTCATTAGTTTGTTATCCTGCCGAGATGTTGCCCTCATGCAACAAAAACCTCATCAGTAAACAATTACCCTGCCGACATGGCGAGGTAAAGGCCCAAATCTGCAGCCCAGACGTGTCGTGAGAGGGAAAAACAAGCGTCTGTGCTCCGATTAGCTTCAGTTTGCTTTGTTCTGGCCATTACAGAGCCGAAATATTGTCATTACTCATAGACCAAATCATTTTACGACATCCTGTGATTAAACTTTGGGCTAATAGGTTAATAAGACAAATGGAGTTTGAACGGTGGGAGTTGGTTTCTATTAGGGATGGCAGAAGTGCACTGTTTTTCCTCCTCCCCTCTGACACACACACACACACATATACAGACACACACACTCACACAAACACAAACACGGAGCACAGGCTGGTTTGATTTAGGTTTCTGCGGTCCCCTCCCGCGGCAGCCTCAGACAGGCAGGGAGGACCAGTGAACTCCGGTTCAGCCTGTCTCTGCTAAGCTTCAAACTGAAACCCTCCAAATTGGGTTTAATCTGTGTTTTGCTTTGCCAATTATCGACCCGCAGAGCTGCATGGCAAATGGGGATGAATGAGCTTTAGATGGGGCTGGTTGAGAGCGAGGTCACGTTGTGATTAATGGTGATCTGATGAATCCATGAGTCGGCCCGCTCATACGTCGCACGGGATGAGTTAACAGAAAGTGAACATCTGCAGAGCTCAGCGTGATGCAGCGGAAATACAGTCTGAAAGTTTGATTGTTAAAGTCACACAGTCACACAAAACAAACTTTACCACATGGGTCATTTGTTTTTCTGTCAGAGTTTGTTTGTTTGCATGCACAGTTAGCAGCTTCATAGCCCAAACTCAACTGGGGTCGCCATGCATGCTGCAGTGGCCTCCCCGGGGCTTGAGCCAAACCTACTGGAAGTAGTTTTGAGCCCGCCCAGGTTTTCATTGCAAGATCAAGGTAGACTTGCAATAAAAACCACAGAAACCGCCTTCAACAAAAAGAGAAGACTCACCTCACGTCACCTGACGAACGGTCATTTGTGTTGCTGCTATTTCATCTTCGAATGTTGGAGGGTGACAATGTGTTGTACACAATCTTGTGTTTTTCCCAGATAAGATAGGGTCAAGATCAGATAAGATAAACCTTTATTGGTCCCACAGGGGGAAATTCCAGTTTTACAGCAGCAGCAGGATACAAGAGAAATATCAGAAAAAGATTTACAAATGAAACAATAAGTAATTAGAATGAAAATAGAAAAATAGCATAAATACAACTAAGTGACAATAAATGAAGAAAGCTTGAGCCTTTCATCAGTGTTCAACTTCCTTATGAAGGAAAAGAAGTAAAAAATTAGGTGGAAATAAGACTGACTGATATATACTATATCAGTCAACTATATACACAGTATTAACTATAAGCAATAACACAATATATTGTGTTATTGGTTATACCACAGATAATTAACACATTATCTATTGTGAAGAAACTCTTTATGCAACCTCTCTTCATACATGATGCAGGGTGATGTTACCGATAATGGTGTCTCCACCAAGACTTTAAACATAGCTTTATTTTGAAGAGACCAGATGGTCCTTGTTGTTTTTTGTGGCTGACTTCCTGGTTGGTACACTCTGTCCTGGATTGATGCTAGTGCTGCTGGTGCCTTTGAAAACAGACTCACTGTGTATATCCAGCTGGTGGTCTAAGCATGCCTATACCACAGCTCAGATATGTCAATACCACAGTCATATCACTGTTGGGTGTGGCAGACCCCCTGGTTACATCCCCCCCAATACTTTCTAATCGTTGACATGTTCCAGTGACCACATCCACAATCCAAACCTCCCACTAGAAGTCCAACATCCCAAAACGATGCACCAAAACCAAACAGCCATTTATATTTTCAGCATTTTTGTTTGACACCGGCTATGATTTTATTGCCACTAATTGACTAATCTCAATGTGGTGAATCTAAAAAATGTTATAAAGGGAAGAATTCCCTGTTGTCAGACTGTGAGTTCTCCTAAGCAGGGATGGGCATGAGGAACATGTTATTGTTGTTCTTATTTTCAGAGGACCAAACTTTTAAGAACTGAACTACAAACTCAAAAATGCAACAAAATACAATAGTATAACAAAAGAATACATATTGTTATTGTAGAAGAAGACCCTCACATCTCCATTTCTTAATGATTTTGTTTCTCTTACACAAGTGATCTTGTTTGACATTCAAGTTTGTGAGTTTTACAAATTATAAAACAAATTAAAGACAATTTCATGAAAAGACAATAGCCAATTTTGACAAAACGTTATTTATCTCAATGGTTTTCAAACTTCTTTTGCTTAATGCATGCATAATTGACCAAGCATATAAACTAAGAATAAAACATGATAAAAATCCGTGTTTTGTGTGATGGCTGCTGTCACACATTGGTGATATTCACTCTCATTACATCAGTGCTCCCCTCTTTAGTTTGACACATTTATTTTGTTTGGTGTGCAATGTTTAATGTGCAATGGGGGCGTCGGTGGCGCAGTTGGATAGTGCGCTTGGCCAGTGATCGGGAGGTTGCGGGTTCAAGCCCAGCTCTGGGTTGGGCGCACCAAAGTCTTGCCCAAGGACACATGGCGATGTGTCCTTGGGCAAGACACTTAACCCCAAGTTGCTCCCACTGCTGCGTCAGTGGTGTGTAAATGGGCATGAAAGGGCGTGAATGTGTTAGAGATACTGATGGATAACTAACATAGAAACTCAGAACCATCAGTGAATGAATGTGAGAGCGAATGGGTGTGAATGGGTAAGTGTGACCTGTGGTGTAAAGCAGCTTTGAGTAGTCCAAGACTAGAAAAGCGCTATATAAGCTCAAGTCCATTTACCATTTACCATTTAATCATGGCAAGATTTGACACAAGTTTCTTTTATTCCTGTCTTTCTTGTTTCTTTGAGTTACCTGGATGTTGGGCGTAGGGAAGTGGTGAGGCAAACGTTGTGGTCTTCCTCTTCTTTTGGTTTTATGGCAGATGACACTCAACTTAAAGGTACATTTCCACCACCTACTGTGTTGGAGTGCATACCAGAGTTACTTCTCCTACCCCCTGAAAATAAAATAAATAATGTTCAATACATCCCCTTTTTCTTAAATACCTCATTAAGATCCCTGACCCAATCCCAAGCACATTGTTTATGGACAGCACCTCCTCCCTAAACTTCACTCTATCTGTTGTGAATATCTGGTGATGTAAAATTACGCATTCATTTGATTTCTCAGCTTTGTAGTGCTGACACAGTCTCTGTGCTGTGAGGAGGTGTGGTCAAGGTTTGATGGGACTGTAACTCTGGAGCCAAGTCTGATGATGTCATAGGGGAAATTTAAGGTTAGCTAGCTTGTGCTGTGCTTGGTGAGATGTGGCAGCCATTTTATTGACCCCTGTGGTTTCATTTGGTCTGGGTAAAGTCTCAAATATATGCTTCCTATTTTTAGGTGTGTTTTGTTGAGTGAACACCTCATTTTTAGTTAAATGTACTAGTGTAAAATATACTTGACCTCTTTTAAAGGCCTGACTCTGAACATTTTGGCTTGTAAATTTGACTTTCTTTCTCTTTTGTAAAAGAACAACACACTTTTCCTTTAAACCAGTCCTGTGTCTCGTGCCTTTACTGCTTGGTCCCTTAAACTGCGTTCACACCGAGCGCAGCTGTGCAACTGAAATTGTATTGCACACCTTACCACAATAGCAAATTTTGGTCACAGTCACTGTTGCTCAGTGATGTCATGCTCACTCGATCTTCTAGCAATCATATCATATCATATAATAGGGTGTATATGCTCACATTTTTCCGACTGTGTCCTTTTCAGTCACCTACCAACCACAAAACACTGAAGCTGATGCCCTGCAGAAGCATCATCTGTGAGTTCTCTGTGTTCCTGTCTAGATAGAACTAATGTCCTCACTGACTGATGTTTCCCACACGGACATGGATTGTTACTCTGTGAACCTAAATGAAACAATCCGTCACGGATACCAACACACACCCACACAATAGTGATTGGCTGTTGCCGCACAGCCACAAGGCAATATCACCTGAAGAGTTCAAACTTGCCAACTTTGGTGACCAAGCAACAAGCAACACCATCACAGGAGCGCTAACCCTGCCCCATCTCAGCTGTACATTGACTTTATACGGAGAGTGACTGCTGAGGTAGCAAAGTCACCTTCGGTGTGTAGGTATCTTGAGAGGTAGATTATTTCTTTGTTGTAACAATGCTTCTAAACCTCATACCATTGGGAAGCCTGATTTTCCCCTTTAAAAGGAGCAACTTTTGTAAGGAATTTGTGTTTGTAGGATGAGCAGCAGAGCTAAGGAGGTGGGTTTAGCCTATATGAAAATATGTAAAACATCTTTTTTGGGCTGTGTCTATCAACCCTTGTTTTGAGCTGCTGGTACCCACAGGTGCTGACAATCGGCACAATCAGGTGCCGATTGGGCAACTTGGGGCGTTTTCACACCAACCACATTTTGTGCGCACCAAAGAAGTTTTGGCCCAGGGTTTGGAACGTTAGTGTCAATGTGAATGCAACCACCGCCCTTTGGTGCGCACCAAATCAGCCGGTCCGAGACCTCCATGAAGGGGTGGTCTCGATCCGCTCCATCTCCCGACATTTGGTGCGGTTTCACTGGTGTGAAACAAAGTGGTCCGAACCGATCTACTTTTGATGCATTACTTCCATTAATCCCGCGGTTGAATCTTTTGCTTACTCAATTTGTCGATTTGTTTAGTCTGGTTGAGGATTATGATGATTTATGAGGGTCCGAAAGGTCACTGATGCCGTCTCAAACACGATAAAAAAACACATTTGAAGGAAAATGTAGAAGAGAGCGAAACGTAAACATTGATTGTCTGGTGTAGGAAATGGTTACCATGGTAGCCTCTTTTTCGTTCTCCTCCGTAGCAGTTTGGTAACCAGTTACGTGCATATCACCCCCTGCTGTTTCAAACTGAGTAAATACACAAGTGGGTCCGGGCACGGTTTGATGTTGCAAATGTGAATGCAAGCCAGCGGGGGAGGGGGAGGAAGGCGAACCCATGGCGAACCACGCCGCAGCACGGTTCGAAACAAGTGGGCCTAATGTGAAAATGCCCTTAAAGGTGGTGTTCTGCAAAACTAATTAATTGGAGTTAGACTTGGTACCATCTCTAATATGCAGGACAAGAGGGAGTCTCAAGAAGATGACACCCTAATTAGACTTTCTCACTGTCTGCACATATTCCGTAGCTGTTTACTTATACCTTTGGCACACTCTGTGTCTCATTACAGTTTCAGACTTTGTAACAGAGGTCTACTTAAACACACCATAACTCCCACTCTCCCTGTGCGTAGCCCTCTTCATGTTGGAGCTCTGCGAACAGGCAGAGGGGCAGATTCTGGAGGATTAGCATTGATTGCTGGTGCTGACAGTCTCCCTAAAATCCCTCAGTGGGGCGACTGAAGGCCACTTACACAGAAGCCGCCTGTTAGAAAACCCCACAGAGATCCAGTTAGAGCTGACACAGAGCCGCTCACTCACTCAGACTTTCTCTGATTAAGAAACCAGAGCTTCACCTCTGGATCCACGCGACACGAGTGAACTGTGTATCATATTATTTAATCTGCTGTGTTAAAGGAATGAAGCTGTCAGAGCTGATTTATGTTCAGACTCTGCTTCTGGTTTCTCTGCAGCATGGAGGCAAAATATCAGACAGGAAACTCAAGAGTTATTGACATTTATGAGAGTGTAACTTCAGAGGATTCTCAGCAAACTCATAAAAACAAGAATCTCCAAAAGCCACAGTGTAGAAAAAGATGTTGTGATGAACTGAGCTCACTGCAGATGACACTAAACAAGAGTATGGGCAATTAAAAGGGCCATAAAATCATTTTTTATTTTAGTGTTAAATCATCAGCTTACCTCCACATGTGACAACAATTTATACTTTTCAGCGAAGACAGAAAATGATCTCTGTGTCTTTTCTGTTTTTATTATAAAAAGAGAGCCTTTGGCAGCCTCTGTATTACTGCATTTCAGTTAAACAATAAACAAAAATCTGTATCACATTTCCAAGAAGATATTGGCTTTTTTACAGAAAAAAAACAGTAAACCTTCTGAATATGAAGTCACGAAAGATTTCCTAAAATTTGACGTTTTACAGTAAAAACAAACAAACAAACAAAAAAACCCTTTTTGTTTTTAGTTTTGTATTTAGACTTTGCATTTGTTTTACTTCAAGTACATGGTTTTCTATTTACTTTTGATTTTGTCATTTTTTAAAACTTGTATTATTTTCTGTTTATGTTTTGACTTTAATTTATTGTATTTTTCTTCAATTTCTATTTCTCATTTGTTGCTGCTTTTTTTTGGCTCTTTAGTAGGTTTTGATGAAATAATTGTATTTGTTGTTTTAATATCACATTTTTTATATATACATTTGCAGTACTATTTGTTTCTTTGCTTTTAATTTTTACGCTGAGTTTTTAGTCTTTTTTTGCCGTTTTAATAGTAATTATTTATCATTTGTATTTTTAATATTTATTATTTGAAAATGTAGTTTTGTTTCTGCTTTTAGATGGTTTTTATTTATTATTTTGTTAAAAGTGATCAGAAGTGCTTGCAATTTTGTTTTATTCTTTATATTGATTTAAGTTTTTTACTTGTTGGTTTATTATTTGTGGTTTCCTTTTTTTGTTTACATACATTTTCATTCAGATTTTTTTGTTTTTTATTTGTCATTGGATTTTTCCTAGGCTGTGACATACGGAGCCCCTAAAGGGACATAAGGGTGAAATAAAATTGAGGGGTAAAAAAATAAAAAAGGACAAACTTTTGCGAGATCTCGCAAAAGAACTGCAGGATCTTGCAATCATTTTTGCAAGATCTCGCAAAATGATTGCGAGATCTCGCAAAGTTTCTTTTCTTTTAAACCAGTGTCAATGAACCAGAAGTAAAACAGACAATGATGGAGGACTATCGACATCACCCGTGGGAGAAGTTTATAGACTTTTATTTTGGTTTTGGCCTTACATATAAAGATATAAAATTAGTTCTTGGCCGCAGACATGGATTCGTCTATAAAGTCTATAAACTTCTCTTGCAAAAATGATTGCGAGATCCTGCATTTCTTTTGCGAGATCTCGCAAAAGTTCGTCCTTTTTTATTTTTTTGCCCCTCAATTTTATTTCACCCTTATGTCCCTTTAGGGGCTCAGTAGTAACACTTACGATTTGTTGCAATTTGTTTTTGTGTGTCATTTTAATTTTTCACTTCCTCTAATTTTGTTTTCTTTTGGCTTTTATTTGTGGGGAATTTTCAGGTTTTTTATTCTTATTGATTGTGTTTTTATTGTGATTTTTCAAGTTGTTTTTTTAGATTTATATTTCCATTTGTCTTGCTCATTTATTGTTGATTTACCTTTAAGTTGTTGTAGAAGAGGGTTTTCTGCAATTTCACAATTTTTCTCCTATATTGCAGTATTTTAACAGAACAACGTTTATAAAATAAGCACTTTAGTTTTGGTCTGAATCATTTTAAGGGGCCAGTTTGAGCTGCGGTGGTGGGACCCATTATGATGTCTCTTTTAAGGGCCCCATTATTCTTGGCAGCGCCCCTGCTCACTTCCTCACAGTGGCGCAAATCTCATGATGTTTTCACCCCTCACTTCATTCGGCAGAGCTCATAACTGTAGAGAAAACAAAGAAAAGCTTAAAAAACAATAAAGTTGAGAGCAGTGATGAACAACTGTCAACTAATAATGACAGTGGCTGTTAAAAAGCGAAGCGACCCTCCTACCACAATCCTCTGTGGAGCAGGGTGAGAGGAAGCCAGGAATAAATTGCCTGTCTGTAGTCATTTGAATGCAACATTTAGCCGTGATTTATGTGAAGGCAGAAAAGCATTATGAGAAAACATTTTCCAAGTGCAACAGCTTGCAGCAATTTACATTATATGGGGGGAAAACCGCTGAAACAAATATTTGACTGGCCTCCATAATGAAATGGATATATTTATACTCAGTGAATTGAGTCAAAGGCTCTTTAACGAATGCTCGGCTTCACCAAAGGAGCTCTCTGCACGCGTGTAGTAAACATTTTACTGATGCTACAGGGGCCTTGAATGAAAGTTATTAGAGTCATAATTCTCTCAGCAGGGCCGACAGATACAGAGATAATCTACATGAAGTGGGAGAGAAGAAATCAGCTCTGTTTTCAAACCAGAGGCAGACCGAGACTCAGAGGTTCATTTACTTTATGACAGAGTGCTCCAGGCTTCTATTCTAATTAGAGTTAGGCTAGATGCACAGTTGGGGATTTTAAGACAGATTTTGGATAAGATTTTCTCCTCTGAAACAGTCAATCCAAAACTCACCATAACCGAAATCTGTCCAAACAATCTGAAAGTGCATAATAAAGGTACAGGCATTTCACCTTCTCCAATTTTGAGCCTCTACAATCTTTAATCACAAATTTCAGCTCCAGTTTCAAACTTCCTACTCAAGAAAACCCGCTAAAACCAATGATAGTAAACAGATGAGGACATGGTACTAAGTGGATGTCACATACTTTTACAGCTCGTAAACAGAAATACAATTTCTATTATACAATATTCTCAACCAGAATATACTTCATATTCATGTTTTGCTTTTAGTTTTTGATTGTGAAAGTATGTGTAATCTAGGTTGATAACTTACGGGAGTTGTTAGCCAGGAAAACAAAGTAATTTACTACTAGACCACAAATAGACCAAATGGAAAAAAAAGCAGAATTGACCCTTTATTTGTGTTGGAAGCAAGCCATGCAAAAGTAAGTTTATGTCAGCCGGGTAACTGATGTTCCTCGGGTTTGCCAAAAAATTGTACACATGCTTGTAAACACCAACAAGAGCTGACCTCTGCTTGGTTTTACAAGCCCTCAGTTATAGCTGTTGTCAACTCTGATGGGTACAGCTACTGCCTCCTCAGGACTGGACTCTTTTGTAGGACTTGTGGGGGGCCTTTAATCCTCTAGGCATGGTGTTGAAATACTGAGACCGACTTTACATGGCTCTTATTGACTGTTGTCACAATATGTTTGAACTACATTCATCGGCACCAAGCTCTGTTGAGCCAAAGTTCCCATAATTCAGGTGTGCTACTAATTAGTTACATCTACTTTAGCAAACATTGAGAGCTACCTGGAAATGCCATACTCCATGAAAGTGTTACTTTGTGTTTTATTTTTGTACAAGTTAGTTTTTTGGTAAATCCTTATTTCACCTGCAAGCTTTTACTGCCTCTTGTTTTTGAACCCCTTCTGTTTGATACTCACTCTTCAGTTTGCATTTTTGTGTATACCTTCTTGTTTCTGTTGTTAAAAATAAATAAATAGTGTAACATTTGGATTGGTCTAGTATGGTTTTGGAGGCCGAAAAGGGACATCCTTTTTCCCTTTAAAGGATAAGTTTGGTTTCTACAGCTTTCACATTGTTTATAGAATGAAGTAGAACAATATACTCACCCAGAAGGCTTTCCTGATCCAAACAGTGCTTCAGGAGATATTTAGATCCAAAATCGAGCGGCGGACATACGTATAATGTTAGCGGACGGGGCATGTATAGGGCCACTCCTAAAACTGCATGAATCGTCCAAAAACTCATTAGTTTCACCAATATTTCATCATGGTCCGCTCGCGCTACTCCTCCAAGACAGTCTGGTGTCATTCCAGACATGTTTTTGTGACTGTGCTGACCTCTGAACCGAAGAGTTTGTTTCCAGGTGCCGCGCGCATGCGCAGTACGGCTAATTGTTTCAGGGGGGGGATTGCCGGCTACCCAACGACTTTCTTCTTCCAGTTTTGTGCAAAATGGACGAATATCTATTGGATGAAGATGTTGTGGACGAGAACTTTGAATATGATGGGTGTCCTTACAGTTTCAAGCCAGAATATACAGATGAGGAGCTCATCGAAAGGAGGACACGGAGGCAAAGAGAAGAACAGCTGGCCAGAGAGCAGCCTTCAGTTCAGAGGTCAGCACAGTTACAAAAACATGTCTGGAGCGACCCCGGACTGTCGTGGAGGAGTAGCCCGAATATGGAATGGAATATTGGTGAAACTAATGAGTTTTTGGACGATTCATGCAGTTTTAGGTTCGGCCCTTTACATGCCCCGTCTGCTAACATTATACGGATGTCCGCCGCTCGATTTTGGATCTAAATATCTCCCGAAGCACTGTTTGGATCAGGAAAGCCTTCTGGGTGAGTATATTGTTCTACTTCATTCTATAAACAATGTGAAAGCTGTAGAAACCAAACTTATCCTTTAATATGTTATGTACCTTCCCCCTAGACGGGTGCTGTCAGCAATACAGATCATGAATGGGTGGATTTTACCCATACATGTACCTACAAGCTTCATTGGCTGATGTTTCATTCCACTTTCTTTTGTGTAGATGTGATCTAGATGTTCATGTAAGCAGTTTATGAGTAGACAATAATGAACTGAATACCAGAGGAGCACCACTGAAGTTCTGGTCCTGAAGATTTGTCCTGTTTGTAGCTCAGAAATGTAAATACAGTGTGTCATACTGAACTCTCACCATTTGTGTGTTTGCTTTTCAATACTTAGCAGATGAGTGATTAATTTTAGCAGCTATCTCGTCGGTTTTTATGAGGGCCTGGATGGAGCCACACACACACTCACACAGCTCCAGGACTCCTCATGTGCAAGTGAGAAAACATGCCAGAAACACTTTAATTAATATGTCACAGAGAAAATATTTTAATGGCTTACAAATGGGGCCGAGCGCGCACTGCCCTGTGTCGTTTATGAACACCGAGGCTGAGACTTAGTGGCATGAGGCAGCACATACAGCAAATTCTTAGACATCTAAATTAGAGGGGGCTTGGAGTGTCGTGGCTTCAGATACATGTGTGTAACCCCTGTGGTCCCTGAGCCCCCTCCCTCAAATCTGCGTCTTCCCTAATCAGTGCCAAATGGACATTTTTCCCCTCTCTTCTCCCGTGTGAGGAAGGAAGTCATTGTATTCAATGAGGGCCTTCCATTTTTATTTTTTACAACCGCGTCACATTCACCCCCCCTTCCACATAAACGCAGCAACTCTTACAATTACTGGCTTTCATGTGTCTCAGTCAGCGGTCGGAGGGGAAGGAGGGCCAATTGCTCATAATTAAGAGGTATTTGTTTTGGAGCTGCAGGGTGTTACATTCTTCATACACATGGCACTTTTTGCCATATTAGCATCACTGCAGGGCCAAAAGCTCTGGTGTTTAAAACAAAGCTGGAGAGTTTAGGCTCAGTCTTTTCTTTCATTGCACCTAAATTTCTGCAACAGCTGAGGCTGCAGTTTGCTCCTGTTCTTGTCTCTTGTCTTGTAGGCTGCCTGGGATCCTTGGTGTGGATAGCCTGCTGCTGTGGACTTAAGAAACTTCAATGACTATAATTACAACTAGAAAAGCACTTGGAGAGCGCAGACCTCCGCCAGCACCACAGTCCTCTCCCATATTGTGATTTTTACCATAAATATTAGTCCTACCTTTATTTCATGTAAATATTTAGATTCCTTGACCATGAAAACATACCATTAGCAATTGGATTCATAATGATATCTATTTTAGTTCAGTAGTTATTCACGAAAATCGCATTTTTCGTCATGGCGGATCCAGACGGTGATCCGGATCAACACCAAAATCGAATCAGTTCTTCCTTTTCCCATGCTGAACATTTCCTGAAAATTTCATCAAAATCCATCCATTACTTTTTGAGTTATTTTGTTCACAGACAGACGGACCGACAGACAGACAAACAAACTCTCCCGAAAACATAACCTCCCTGGAGGAGGTAATTATCTGGCCCCTTTAGCCCATTCCATTATCATTACATTTCCTGATATTAACTTTAGAAAGATCAACAAAATTAAATACAGGGTAGTTCCTGCAAACAGCACACTTATATTTGAATTAACTTGGCTAACAATCATAGATGACCTGCTGCTGTGGACCTGCTTGACTCCATGTGCTCTATCCCGCATCAACCATCAACAGAAATGACATCATTTAACATAAATAAAACATATTTTAATACCAGCTAAACCCAATTCAGTGGCACTTCAGCTAGATGTCGCTATGTCAATCAAACTCATCCCTCTCCAGATTATATTCATTATAGATATTAATGTTAATATTAAATTGACCTCTCTACCCATGGTTGTATTGATTTTACATCCATGTTATTTATCTTTACAACAATACAGACATGAGGTCCCTCTTGAAAATAAGATGCCACATCTCAAGGGGCTTACCTTTAATACATTTCTATTCAACAAAGACAAAAATGGCGCTATACAGATAAATGATTGATTGATTCTGTGTTAGCAGAGACAAATATGAAGGACATACTTACGATCTGGGCGTCCAGGGGCTTGTCATCATCATTAATTCTTATTTTTAGTCCCTTTCTATCTGCCTGGATGGATACATCTTTGAATGTATGAATGTGTGTATACACAAATATAAATATTTGTATGTGTTTGTATATATGGATATATGGATATCTATAAAATGAAGAGTATGTCTTCAGCCTGCTCTATTGTAAAGTGCCTTGAAATAACACTTGTTATGGACTGGCATTGTACAAAAAGATTGATTCATTAATTGATTTATTGATTAATTGATTGATTGATTGATTGATTGACTGGTGAACAGCTTTGGTGACCATGATGGCCACATTATTGTTGTTCTTACTTCACAGGGATGGGTATTTTATTTCCTCTGGCAAATTGATTTAAGTTTGGATGTCCTTGCAAAACCAGCTGTTTATCAATTCTTGGGCCCATTTTTACTTCCGCCAAGGAGGTTATGTTTTCGGGAGAGTTTATTTGTCTGTCTGTCTGTCCCTCCGTCTGTCTGTGAACAAAATAACTTTTCAGGAAATGTTCAGCATGGGAAAAGGAAGAAGTGATTCAATTTTGGTGTTGATCTGGATCATGCCATGACGAAAAGTGTGATTTTCGTGAATAACTACTGAACTAAAATATATATCACTAGAAAAGCACTCGGAGAGCGCAGACCTCCGCCAGCACCACAGTCCTCACCCATATTGTGATTTTCACCCTAAATATTAGTCCTACCTTTATGTCATCAAAATATTTAGTCCTTGACCATGAAAACATAACATTAGCAATTGGATTCATACTGATATCTATTTTTGTTCAGTAGTTATTCACAAAAATCACAATTTTCGTCATGGCAGCCAGACGCTGATCCGGATTAACACCAAAATCAAATCAGTTCTTCCTTTTCCCATGCTGAACATTTCCTGAAAATTTCATCCAAATCCATGCATTACTTTATGAGTTATTTTGTTCACAGACAGACGGATGGACGGACAAACAAACTCTCCTGAAAACATAACCCCCTTGGCGGAGGTAATCATGAATCCAATTGCTAATGTTATGTTTTCATGGTCAAGGAATCTAAATATTTAGATAAAAATAAAGGTAGGACTAATATTTATGGTGAAAATCACAATATGGGTGAGGACTGTGGTGCTGGCAGAGGTCTGCACTCTCCGAGTGCTTTTCTAGTTTTAGCGATGTTTTAGGGAATTGTCTTAAAGGGTTTGTTTTGGATTTTTGAAGTGGGGTTGTCAGAGGCCCATGGCACAAATAAATATTTGTGCCAATAATTAGACATCCGGGAGTGGATGGTAGCTGGAACATAGCAGTACATGGTGCCACCAAAAGCCTTGTTTTAAACGCACTTATAGGCTTACACTTCTTTAAAAAAACTGGCTCGACAATGTGCCAAGATTATTTACGGTGTTTAACTTTTTCCCAAAAAGCCCCCAGAGGCAGAAAACGTCGAGTTCTTAGTTTCTCTTCGATCAATTGTCCTCTCTTCATCAACAAATGCATAAAAGCTTACAGATGAATCTCTAAAACAAACATCTCTGCATTAATAATCTCATTTGTTCTGATACCACAGTAAGTTTTCCACACTTCCCTCAGCATATGCTTGTGATTATTAATTAACGTTCGCCTGCATTTGGACATAATAATAGAGAGAACCAGTAAAATTCTGAGTCCTCGTTCTCTGGCAAATGCCTACAATTAAAGTTTACTATGTGTTTGTTTTTCAATAGGATTTTAATGTTTGCCTGATGCAACAACTTGGCAGATATGGACTCCAAGCAGAAAGTTCTTCCTGGACGATCAACTGAGCTGAAAGGGTGGTGTAAAAGGAGGGTGAAGGGTGAAGTACGATTGCTGTTTTGGTTCAGGAGACCAGGAAGAGGGAACAGTTACAATGGCGATACGGTGTGGTGACAGTTTCAGCTAATTGCTAGTGTTCATTTCAATGATAATATAACAAAAATATAAATTCTTACCAGTTTTTCCAGAACAAATAAGAGAAAACATGTGAGTTCCTGCATCCTGCTGTTATCACAGTAATATCTTGTAAAGTATATTCATATTTTCTTGGCTTTAAAAGAGGCTTTATTAAACTTTTTTCAAGTTTCACCTTTATTTTAGAGCAGGTGTCACCAACCCTTTTTTGAGCCTGAGAGCTAACCTAAAGATGAGGAGCATTGGGGTGCTGGTGTGGCAACCAGGCACCCCATGTACTTGCTTCTGACGGTCCAGGTTCAAATCCCTCCTGTGAACAGTTTGCAGAGTGTCTTCCCCTACTCTCACCCCCTTTCACAAGCCTATCCACTGTCTCCCTCCTATAAATAAAGGCACAAAATGCCCGAAAAAAACAAAAACAAAAAAAAACAAAAAAAAAAAGATGAGGAGCATTGTGGAGGGCTACATGCTTGATTTAATGTTCTTAAGTAATAAAAATGTTATAATATGGGAAAAATGCATTTGACAGGCGACCCAACATGGTATGTTTACATTTTTTACTCTTTATTATCCATAACAATAATTTTTTCCAGGGATGATTACGCTATATGAGAACAATGAACTTGCATGCATCTTCAATTTATTTTTCTGTGTTAGCATCAATGTAAATATTGACCACATGCACATCAAAGTTTAGGAAAATTTGGCCTTTTTGCACAAGATTTGTTATTTTTAATATTAATGAAGTGTAATTTATTAAAACATGCAATTGAAATTTAAGAAATGTCTATTTATTAAAAGTTCTGTGATCATAGCTTATGTTGCTTTTTAAATCTCCCTGGCAATATATCGTAGGCTCTCTGCTATGAAAAGCTGTTTGGGCATAAAATTGGTATAGGTGAAATTAATTGTTGTTCAGCTCTACTGACACTTAAATTTGGAGTACATGTTCTGAATTTTTGGTCAACTAGAGCGCAGAATAGACTTCAAAGCAAAAAGTGTCACAAGTAATACTGGTAGATCAAAAATGTTCATTAGGACTATTAGCAGACTGTTAAATGTTAACCAGTACATGCGAATTTGGGGGGGGGGGGGATTCAGGCTTCCCATTGGCTTTTGAAAATATTACAGCCAAACAGGGTGCTGGATTTGGTTTGAATCCCTCCTACTTCATTTGCATTAGGTCTACCAGTAGGCCTACTAGTGGTAGACTCAAAACAGTTGACTAGTAGTACTAGTGGGATATCATGAGATTTGTAATAGTTGTAGTGAGTAAAAAATGTGTCTTACTAGAAAAGATTTTTGACACCATGTTGCACGAGTAGACCTAACTAAAGCAAAATAGCCTACAGTAGACAATTTTGTGTTACTAGTAGTACAAATAGACTTAAAAAATATTTCAAGTAAAAACACAGAGCTTTAGTACCATAATTTCCGGACTATTGAGCGCTCCTGAATAAAAGCCATACCCACTAAATTTACAAAGAAAAAAAAATAGTACATACATAGGCTGCACTTGTCTAAAAGCCGCAGCTTACGTCTGAGAGCTTTTGTTGTCATTTGCATTTAATCAGTTCTTCATTTCTCCAACATGTCACCATTGATTCATTGCTGCCAAACTTATGTGCAGCAGCTCTACTTCTTTCTTCGACAGATCAATTGCCTTTAACTTGAAAGCTGCCTCAAATGCATTTTTTTGTGTTTTTTTCGTGATGAAGATGACTGAAAACGCTGTCATGTGCATGCCAGCCCAGTAGATGGTGATGTCAGTTTGTAGTGAAACAGCTGTTTTACCACACATGAAGGCTTTCCGATGAAGACAAACTTTTCATATACAACAATGGCCAGTGGAGGCACAACAACAAGTTTGTTGTCTGGACAACAAATGTGTCTGGATATTTCTGTCTGGATAAAAAAACGAGCACAGTTAGCTGCACACTTTATACGCAGTAGACCAGCGAAGCTGTTGTTGTTGTTCCTGGGGTTAGGGAGCAAGCAGCCTTCATGTGAAAGAGTACTGCGCATGTGCCGCATGTCTATTTGGCAGTTTTATTGGTCTGATGTGACAAGGCTGAGTGGCATGAAGCTAGAACAGCTTTATTGGTGTCCTGTGACCTGTTCAGTCATTTCATTAGTCTGATGTATTGAGGCTAAATGTATTGGCAGCATGAAGGTTGTAAAAATCCATAATATAGCTGCATCATTGTTTAAGCCGCACGGCTAAAAACGTAAGAAACAAGTAGCAACTTATGGTCCAGAAATTACGGTTGTACGAGCACAACACAAAATTGTCTACTAGTAGATGATTTTGGTTTACTAGTAAAGTCTACTTGTTCACTAGTTGAACAAAACTGAGTACATGTACTACAAATTTGATTGCTAGTAGAACTGAACTGCAGTTTATATCACTGATATCAGTTTTATTCCCAAACATTTTTCCATACCCTGCGGGCTACCAGGTGCTTGTGAGCACTTTGTTGGGTACCCCTGAGTGTTTCACATGTCTCTCAAACATGACAACAAAGTCTTCAGCATCAGGACTTCTTATTCTCCTCACAATAGTAAAGCAAGACTGGAAGAGCCAGAGACCTCAATACTCATACTCATGATACCATGAGCACCTGACTGGTATGTCCTGGTATCTGAGGTTATGAGATTCGTAATAGTTGTGGTATTGTTATTGTAGTTGTGGTAGTAGAAGTAGTTGTCATGGTGGTATTGTGGTTGTATTATTGTTGTCTTTACTGCTTCATCATTTTCACTGTCCATCTTTAGAGGTAACAATTACTTAGCAGAGTGAACAAGAGGATGTGTGCAGCTCCCCACACTGAGCTGTGTGCTTGTGTGTGTGTGTGTGTGTGTGGTGAGGAGGTATTACTACCACCGGACTGTCATTTAGTCCTGCTGACATGGCAGAAAACCGTCTGGGTCACAGAGTCAGCTGGCACCAGAGCTAATGGGCCTGTGTGAGCCTGCAGGTGTGTGTCAGTGTGAGTTTATGGGATGTGCACACACACACTGATGGTTTTGTTGCATGCATGCCTATTCAGATTAATTGATGTGTGTGTGTGAGCGTAGGTACACAGGTTTTGTGTGTGTGTGTCCCTATCCGGCCCCCCAGCTCCTCTCTCGGTCCACAGCGATCCGGGCTCTGAAACGAGGAGCCGGGTGATGACAGGCCGATCGGCGGGGGACAATGCGCTGTAATTTGTGAGGGGCCATGCAGCGAGAGGAATGATGGGTAATTAAGAGGAAGACACTGAGAGACGCGGCAGGGGCTCGGTGACAGGCGACAGGCCATTGGCTGTGTGTACCGACAAGACAACAAACCCGACTATGGTTCTCCTGTAACAGGCTGGTCCCCTTCTCTGTTTCATGAGCAACACACAAACACACACTTGTGCTGCGTGGTGCCAAATACATGACCCACACTGGCATAAAGTTTGCAGCTTGGTGTTGGTAACCTGCAAACCTAAACATGAACTCCTTTCTTTAAATTAATAGGAAAATTCAAGTTCAGTTTTGGGACAAGTTGGCTGATTTTTCCTGTTTGTATTTTTTCCCAACATAAATCAAACCACTTGAGTGTCAAATATTTGTTTTTAAAAAGTGCATTCACAGGGTGGAATTTATTGTTTGATCCGAAGGTTGTATACTTCCTCACAGTATTTGTCCCAGCAAACATACAGAACACATATAAGACACTACATCACACGTAATGATACTCAGATTAAAGTTAAATTTCTCTGAGACTTTCCCACAACTTCAAAAAATATCAAAAAGCCTATTCACTACTGCAAAAACATACACAACGGGTGATTGTATGTGTGAATGCAAACAGCAGAGTTGATCAGTGCCGTGTCTGTTAAGTTTATTTTACTTTTTTCACATTCATGTTTCATGTTATGTCTAAACATTTTCCCTAATTGATATCTGGGATGGTGTTTTGCATTTGTGTCCACCTCTTCTGTGCCATGGTCAATTTCTTCGCATCCACCTTGTATTTTTTCGGTACATAGTCTTGGTAAGGCAAAGTGTGAAAGCAGCAGCAAGTAATCAGGGCAATTAACTGAGGGCAAGAGGGGCGGGTGATGCCATCATCTGTTGGAGCCAGTGTGAAACCAGAACAGGAAGACTTGACAGAAAGTTAAAAACAGCAACTGCTGCAGGAAAAGTTTATTTGATTGGAAGGAGGGTAACAAAATGTGTGTCTAGGCATTTGAAAGTGCTGTTTGCACTGCATGCCATGAAAGTTCTGCTAAGAAACTATCCTCACCAGATTTATTTTGCTGCTTTTGGATTCGGAGCTAAAACTCTGCAGCTTTCTTCCTTTGTTGAAATCCATGGCATAATGATGCTGCTTTATATTCACTTCGCAAAACTATAATCCTCCTCTCTTGTCCAAATCATTTTTTCAATATTCTGAGTTCTATTTTCCATACATAAAAAACCTCCAGGATCATTGTACAGTATTTATACCTTGTGTTTTTCAAAGCATTTCCATACACATCACAAGAATGTGCCTCTTGCCCAGAACAGGCTGTGGTTGAAATCTAATACATATGAAAAGGGGCATTTATCCTTCCAGAAAATCTCTAACATTCTCTCTTTGCCTTGCATTTCTCCTCTTCCTCTACAAACCTTTTCATCTTATTGAGGTTTCACCGCAGCACTACGGGGACCTCCAACCGCAGGACCGAATCCTCAAGGTACACAATACACAGGCTGGGTTCCCACAGACTTTCAAACAGTCCTATCAGGCCGGGGCTGCACATCTCTCCTTTACATCTCCCTCTCAGTCTGTAAATCACCAAAGCTCCCTCCCAGCCCGCTGAATAAACGTGCCGGAGTCGCTGACTAATTGATAGCGTTACAATCTGAACTGGTTCATAGCGGTGCTAAATTGGAAACACCGGGGGAGGAAGACAAGGGGATGTTGGTAGTAAAGAGAGGGAGGGGAGAGAAAGAGCTCAGGGGGATGGAGGGAGGGAGAGGAAGAGGTTTGATGATGGAGTGAGAAGAGATTAGTTGAGAGGGTAAATAAGATGCTTACAGGAAAAAGGAAAGATGGACAAAGAAAAAGGGCTGGACAGAGAACAACAGCTTTTAAAATAATATTGACCTCAGTCTGCACAAGTGTTAATCTGTTTACTTCCATCGAGGTCTAAGTTAAGACAACACATGTCCCAGCTCACAGCGTTCATTGATACTGGGTTGCAAAAGTTGACCTCTGCTTCCCTCAGTACTATCTTTAAGACTGTTTTTGGAGAGTCTTCAGCTCAATTTACCTTTTTGGAAACACCACTAAGAGAACATTAAAGAAGTAAATGTAATCATGTCATCTCTTGTCAACTTATTCCCATAAAAGGATGAGTCAGATCAGTTTCTTCTCCACTTTTCTTTTTGACAAAGACTGCATCTAAAGTCCAGTCCCTCTTAGCTTGATTGGTCCATAAAATCAATGACACGGGCGAAGGTGGCACACTGCATACACTCAGATCTAAGTGGGAATATTTGTCCAATTTCAAGTTTCTGTCCAGTACAAATATTAAACTTCAATTTAAGACCCTCACTGAGTCAAACTTTCCCTGTGTCACTGGCCGATATTTTCTTATCATTCCAAGCAATTTAATGCCTTATTTTTGCCTTGTATTCGTTAAAGATATTGAGCTCGATTTTTTAAATGAAGGTGGATTAGAATAAGTGTTTTAGATAATCCTGCCTTGAAAACAGACAAACACACTTGCTTAGATCTGAGTTTGTGCAGTGCACTGTTACACAAGTTGAACTGTTTCAAACTGAGAGTAAGTTCACATGCTGAGCGCTTAAAAAGTTGGACTATGCAGTTCTGGTTCTGAGAAACAGCACTTCAAGAACAAGAGTATCTGGATGCCAACATATTAATGTGCATAGCCCCAAACTGCCACATCAGAAGGAGGCTCTTCAACTAAAAATTCAAGGGCAGGTGTTCCCAAATGTTTGAGGACACAAAAGTAGTTTCCTCTCTCCCTGGGACCCAAACCTACAAATATACAATCTATAATCTATTCTAAGGCCTTTGCACAATAGACGCTGGTTTTTGTATGAGTACATTTTGGATAATCTTTTACAAAGCCATAGGTAATACCAGTGAGGTGATGAAAATAGCGCATCTGCCAAAGACAGCACTCGTTGCGACATATGTCAAAGCCAGTTAAAACGGTCAACATGGTTGCCCACTTTGCTGTGTGTTTTTATCACAGCAGCCCATTTGAAAAAAAATAATCAAAATGACAAAGATAACAAACTTAAGGATAACTTTTTGGATGAATATAAATTGGAGCGGTCTGTACCATTGTCATCAGCTGTGTCTTACCTGCACATGGTGGGAGCAGGTCAAAGCTTCGACCGCTGTAGACAGTTGGTCCAGTTTCAGATCCTGAAAAAAGCTTTGAAACTCAGCAAGCTCTCCTCTCCTCTGCAGCACAGTTCATATTTAGAATGTAAACAATAAATATGTAAATACACATTCCCTCTGGAATTATCCATTATTTGTGCTATTTCTTGCACCCCCTTGGAGTGTAAATGTCTCTGTTAGAAATTATAAATAACTATTTGAATCATCATTGGCCTGAATAAAGTATTCTGACTAAGGGATAACAACAAAGGTTAATTCTTTTTATCATTTGCTCTATACAATGGGTTATTCGACATGAAATTGCCACATTTTTTGCATTATTTACTGTAAAAACACGTTCACCTGAAGTAAAACCCAGGTTAATGTAACGCTTTCTCTTCCTCACACTGTCCAGCAGCAGGGTGTATGCAGATGTGAATGAGCTGGAGCGAGTAACCATAAGGGAAGAGATCAAAATGATTGCACCTCACAGACATTTTCATGATTTTAGCCTGAGAGAGTCCAAACCTTGCAATGCAGCTGGATCCACCTGATTTAATGTTTAAATTTAATCTGGCAGGTTCATCTTGCCAAAATCCAATTTACAATGACGTGAGCGGCTTGAGAGGCCTGGTCCAAACAAAGTCTTTTTATTTTTGGAGGTACTACCATGACGACAGCAGGAAGGGACTGCTCGTACAAAGAATAGCAAAGATGCTTACAGCTTTGGTAGCACTTTTAACAGATCTGGGCCACATTTCTTTATGAAATGAAAAATAAATACAACACTATACAATACAATACAAGCACTGCCCAAAAGAAAGGACATTTTTGGTTCCACTTCCAACATGTGTTTGGGAGAGTTTTTTTGACTTAGGAGCTTATATTTTGTGTTTTACACCACAATCAGTCACATTCATCAAAGACCAATCCATTTTACCATTTTGTTTAACAACCTCTCCCAAAAAACATGTCATAAAGTAGAGATAATATTCTTTTAATTGGGCATTTGTGCAAACAGTATCTGATTGGCCCATCAAGAATGTGATTGACAGGAGGACCATCCAATCACATGCTAGTGCTATTAAAAGGTTCTGCTTATTTCGCAATACTTTCTTTAGGTTGTCACCCAAATGGACTAGTAGAATATGTCAAACAGTCTATCTTTTTCAGGCTTTGAGAGTCTGTGACCTAATAAAAATGGACTTTCAAGCTCTGCTACCAAACTTTAGTAAGGGTTGGATGAGGGTAAAATCCAGTTATGCTTCTCTGACAGTGTAACAAGACAAATTTGACAGACTTTTTAAGGGTGTCCAACCCTACTCAGGAGAGCCTAACCTCTACTGAAGAAGATTTTAAGGGCATTTCACCCAAAACTCTGTGAAAGGGTCTGAAGATGTGCTCTTGCTGTTTGTCTCTCCTCTTTTCCTGTCATCATCCTGCTGCTGATCATGTTTTAGACACAGAGGAAAATTGATCCAGCCTGTAGATGATTTGTCAGAAAGTTTGGCTCTTCTTCTCTTGTAAATTTAAAGCACAGACTCATGAGGAGACGGAGAAAAGCAGCGAAAGAGAGATGGTGAGGAGGGGGGGGTCGCTGGTGGTGATGGTGGTGGTTGGGGTCTGTCTTTGATCTCAGAGCATGTCTGCTTTGCTGTTTTCCTTCAAGGCTTCCTGGTAAGTTTCAGTAGACACCAGCGGGTCCACTCCTGGGGATCGGACGCTAATGGATCAGTTAAAGGGGCCTGTGCTTTATGGCCGGGCTAAGTGTTATCATGTGGGGTTAAAGACACTGACCATGGAGCAAACTCCAGCAGATAAACGCTCCTCTGGGGATTACAGTCAGCTCAAGAGGCAAGTGAGGGAAAGTGCTGCTCACTCTTTGTTTTGATTCATTTACCCCGACTAAGATCTCGCTCTTCAGGCAAGTGCTTCAGGAATGACATACTTTTGTACACTGCAAAAACTCAGATCAAGTTGAAAGTATTTGTCCAATTTTGAATCAAAATAACTCACTAGACTGATTCAAAGCCACAGTTTTCTAACATGTCTGAATTAAGGTCTTACTTGAAGATCTAAAAGGTAAAAAAAGACCTGAATTAATAAATTAGTAAAACATTAAACTGGTAAAATAATCTGACTATAAGACAAGACAAACATAACTTGAAGGTGTCTTAAAATGAAATTTTATCACAATAGAAGATTTTTAATCTTACATTTAAGACCCTCACTGAGTCAAGCTGTCTTTTTTTAATTGGCAGATATATTCTAATCATTACGGCCTTATTTTTGCCATATATTCCTTAAAGTTTACCCTGACTTGTTGTACACATGTGGATTAGAATAAGTGCTTTAGATATTCCTGATTTTAAAATGGACAAATACACTTCCTTGGATCTGAGTTTTTGTCAGTGTAAAGGTGCTTACTCACCGGACGCCACTTGTTCTACCTTGGCGATCACTCTCCATGCAAAGTCAATGTACAGCCGCGGTGGGGTGGGGCTAACCCTCTAGCAATGTGTTTGCTGCGTACAGAACAATCACTTCACATGTCGGGCAACGTCAAAGTTAAAAAAAAGTTGATCTTTTCAGGCAATGTCGTGTGTGGCTGTGCGGTAACAGCCAATCAGTGGTGTGCATGTGTGTCGGTACCCGTGACGGACAGTTTTTCATCTGGACTACCGGGGAAAAATTTATGTCCCTGTGGGAAACATTAGTCAGTGAGGACAATAATTTCGCCTTGATGGACCACAGAAAACACGCAGATGATGCTGCTGCAGGGCATCAGCTGCAGTGTTTTGTGTTTGATAAGTGAGACGTGATTTTGACGGCGGAGTCGGTCAGAATCTCAAGTTTATTGGGTTTATTGGGTTTATTCTCAAGGTTATTGGGATTATTGTCGTAATATCTGAATTTACTTTAGATTTTTGGGGTTCTGTTCTGTTTGTGTGAGTGCATAAAAAACCTTTTATTAATATTCAATACCTGAAATTAGGTCAAAAAAAGGCCACTTTAGGTACACCTCCTAGTACCAGGTTGGACCCCCTTTGGTCTTCAGAGTTCCCTAATTGTTCATGGCATCGATTCAGTAAGCCGCTGGAAACATTCCTCTTGGATTTTGGTCCTTGCTGTTTTGATAGCATCACTCAGCTTCTGGAGATTTGTTGTCTGCACATTCATGATGTTAATGGTCCGTTCCACCCCATTATGCTATCGAAGAAACTTCCGGTCGGCTCCAAAACAAAAGCCCAATTACAAAAGCGTCAAAGAACCAAAAGGAGATAATAAAAGACAGGTATATTTTGAAAATGGGAAGTTTGCCAGTGGCCAGTTTTTAGCTGAATGACGGTCATATAGTCAATGCATTATGGGGCTCGCAATGCATTATGGGGAGTGTGACTAGTATGCCCACCTCGCATACGTAAATTTTTTCCGATACAGTATACATCCGGGTATTTCTCACACACTCAATCTTTTCATACTATCTAATGTGAACACACTACATACTCATTTTGACGTCACACTTAGTATGAGTAGGACATTAGTATGCCATTTCAGACTCAGCCAAAGTGTGCGTATGTTTTGATGCTAATGAATGCAGCTCGGACCTTCCTCAGAACTCTGCATTGCTTTACAACTTCTTTTTTCGACAACTTACAGGACGCAAAGCGACGAGGTAATGTATCTCTTTCTAGTTACGTAGCGGTAGTTTTTGATGTGTGACAACAAGCAATTTTTTGGAAAACTTATTATTGTCGTTGTAGCCAGCTATATATCGCTACTTACAGCCTGGTGCTCTAAGACATGTCCGAATAATATAAATTTGCTCTAGTTTTAATTGTCTTGTTACCGAAGTTGAGTATCCAGGCCAGTCCAGCCCTGTCTGACCCGACCACGAAGCTAAGGAATAGCATTTATAGATAACCTATTTAGATGCTATAAAACTCATCTTAAAGTGTGTATTTTGATCAGGATTTTGATCATATATCTTAAAATAAGACTTTTTGTAATTACTTGTAAAAACTCCTCATAGCATCTTTAAACCCAAAGGGAGGAGAATTAAGATGAGCTGCACCATATCGTAACAAGAGGAGAGCTATAAAGTTCCTGGGCACTTCTGTTGAAAAGGACCTTTACATACATCAGGGAGAGCCTCTCCGAAGCTTTCTGAGGGCTGTTTGAATCTATTTGTCAGCAGCACATGACGGAAAGCTGACGATGGATTCCAGAGGTCGAGGTGACCCCTTTCATACAGCGGTTTATCCGTGAGGCCTGTCAGAGCCGACTGCTTCACATGAAGGCAGAGCCGGTCAGATAAAGATCACAAAGACAGAGACATGCCTCCTAAAGTGATGGCTCTGCGTCTGTGTTTCTGTTCAGCCCGCGGGCCGATGGCTTGGATTGACGGCCAGTGAGCCCGCTCTAATTGAATGTGAAAGACTCAGTCATTAAGTTAATTGGCAGCTGGTTTTGATCTGGACCTGTCATACTCACTCACGGCTTTTATGGCATCGTTTCTGTACTCAGTCTGGAAAAGTGAGTCTCACGGTGAACACCAGGTCTGTGAAAAAAGCACTGGAGATTTGAGTGGTGACTTCTCATCACGTCATGTTCACAACACGTGTTTCTGCCGAGGCAAAGGTAACACAGATCGGAGGGTCAGGGACGGCATGTTGTTGGCTTTTGGAGTTAATTTAGGAGAGCATGTCCATGTTGGCAGCAGTGTTTATTTCCTCTGTGGAAAATGTGAGTAGAATGATTGCTGATTGTCTGTTATTTGACAGAGAAAAGAAGAGAAATTAAGACTATGATAAACAAAAAGGCCTTTAAATAGAAACTGTGACAAAATGTTGCCCAATTTTAGGCCAAAACTGAAGATGAAATGCTCACAAATGTCAGTCAAAGTTTTGCTAAGTAAGAGCAGTCAGGAAACCAAGAAGATCCCACCAGCATCTCATCAGCCGCCCTGTCTTTGTTCCCTGTTTAACATGATGCCAATGGAGGATTATTTAACAGAAAATCAAAAGGTTTTTATTTTTCTTCTCAGTGTGCACTTAAATGAGACAGTAGAAAATTAGTTACTGAGGTCCCAGTATCATTCATTCATTCATTTTCTATATAGGCGGGGTACACCCTGAACCGGTCGCCAGTTGATCGCAGGGCAACATAGAGAGACAAACAACCATTCACGCTCACACTCATACCTAAGGGCAATTTAGAGTGACCAATTAATCTAATGAGCATGTTTTTGGTCTGTGGGAGGAAGCCGGAGTGCCTGGAGAGAACCCACTCATGCACGGGAAGAACATGCAAACTTCACACAGAAAGGCCCTCCAGACCCTTGAATCGAACCGGGAACCTTCTTGCTGTGAGGCATGTGCTCTACCAGCTGCGCCACCGTGCCAACCATGGTCCCAGTATCAGTCAAATAGAAATATAAAAGCAATAAATGGAGATATAAAAGCAATAATAGAAACATGAAATTAATAAATGGAGATTAAAAAGCAATAAATAGAAATACTTAAAGCAATATTTGAATTATAAAAGCAACAAATGGAGATATAGAAGAAATAATAGAAACAAAAGCAATAAAAACAGAAATAAAGGCAATTATTGAAATATAAAAGCAATGGGTTATATATAAAAGCAACAATAAAAATGTTAAAGCAATAATAGAGATCTAAAAGCAAAAATAGAAATTTAACGCAATTAATGTAAAAGCAATACATTTAAAAATGAGAGCAGTAATTAGAAATATAAAAGCTATGTATAGAGTTATAAAAGCAATAATAGAAAAGGGCAATAAATAGAACTATAAAGGAAAAAATAGAAATATTTAACTGATTTTAACACACTCATATGATCTCTAGAACAAGGTGCATAAGGAGGTAGTAGTCCTTTTTTTTCTGTTTAGTTATCATCATTGTTGTTGTCATGCTGTTGCACAAGTGCCATCCCTTCTCTGGATGAGCAGCCTGCAGAGCAGCCCCAGAGTTCAACAGCCTCACAGCTGTCAGAAACAAGCTGATTGTAACAGAAGGGGCTTGGAGACAAAAATGTTGCCTTGCATAGCTTTAACACTGCATGGCCTGCAGTTATTGAGACGCTCATATTGGTTTATTTAATGGTATAATAATCTCATTAATAATGGCTTCTTTATTATAAGTTACAGTCACACAAACTGACCCTGCAGAAGCCAGTTGTTACACAATGACCAGATAAATTAGACGATAAGATCATTAGCCAATCACAGTGCAGAGGTTTGGATTGACACATGGGGCGGCCAAAAGAAAGAAGTTGGCATGCAATCTGAAAATCAACATGGGTCGTTCATGCAAACTAATTTAACCATTCAACAACTATCTGAGGGTCTGTTTACGCGACACGAAATCTGACAAAAGTGGGGAGTTCTTGTAACATTTGTGTTTTCTGTATACAAAGGCTGGTGCCTAAAGTGCCTAAATCCATAAACTTTTAAAATCTGGGTCCAGAGTTTAAAAAGTTGTGGATTGTGGATTTGCTGTGTCAATACTCTGACCAGCTAAGACACACTTCTGATTTTCGCCAAGCACACCAAGACAGTCCAGCTGCAGACCTCACCTCTCAGCTGATTTGTTTTGAGGTGTTGAGACTCTGCACCTCCAACGTCAGAGGGAAGTGACGTCATGATCACCTCCAATGTCAGAAGGAAATGGTGTCAGCATTTTGGTTACCTTGGTAACTTGATTCCTCAGTCGTGTTACATTAAAAAACACAAAGTTTAAAATGCAGGTCATCAGGAGAGCATAATAAGTGTGTGGCAACTCTGTTTTGTGTAGTCTCGAGTGTTTTCATTTCCACAATTGCTTTATTTGCTTGACACTCCTATCACAAACTGTGTTTACAGTCACTGCTGTTTTTACTGTAAACGGGGATAAAGACAGCATCAATTCAAGGTTTTATTAGTTAAGCCCCCTTTACACCACTGCGCGGCAACCGCCCCAAAAACAGCCTCCCTGCCGGAGGCAAAGCGTTTTTTAAAGCGTCTGCTGCCGCGGTACAAGCATAGACTCCGAGGCGGCAGTGACGGAGAGGTGATTCGGCGAACGTCACAGCAGAGCCGCCCAAAAGTCCTCCAACACTCCCTCCCCAAACACTCTGAAGTAAAATGCTGTCTCATGCCAAGTTTTTCTCCTGATTATCTTTATACGCAGGTAGAGCCGTTTGGTAGAGCTCATTTAATGTTTGCTTTGACTCGTGAAGTCTGCTATTTTCGGGTTCTCTCCCTCGTTCGTTGTGATTGGCTGCTGCCAGGTGGCTGCTGCTAGAAAGTTTCTGTGCCACGGGGCAAAATCCATAGACATTACATATGTATATAATACATATTTTATACGTATATGTTATATATTACACTTATATGATTTCTATGACAAAATCTGTGCGCACTCAGGTGGGTGGCAACCGCTTCTCTGTCCTAACGCCACGGTTAAATCTGCTTCCCGTCTGCCGGTCGTCCCTCATTAAAGGAGGTGGCGGCGCGTTGCAGTGTGAAGGGGACTATATAGCTGTTTATATTTACGTCACGCCCATCTCCCATTGGAGGAGCCGCTGAGAGTGGTGGTCTGCAGCTGGACCCCCTCTTAAGCACACTACAAACTTACTTAGCCGACTGCTGGCCTGGCATGCAGGCCACTGAGTTTTCAGCCACTGGCAAACTTCCCAGTTGTCCTGCTGATCTGTGTGAAGAGTGCAAAGTGCTTTTGAAAACACAGAGGAAAACCTTTCAGTTTCTGGTGACAATGGGCCTCATGCAAGAACATTTTCGTATTCTCATCCTAAATTTTTGTACCTGTTTTCTTATGTTGCGTTCGTATAAACATGCTCCGTCAGATTCAACAAACACTCCTGTCTTTAGAAAAGTGTCTAAATGACGCGTGGAAACATGATGAAAGCCTCCTGTGCGTACTCAAGCGCGCATGCACGAGGATAGCATATTTGCACAAGTAACACCCAAAGAATACCATATAAGGATACGCATAAGGATATTCCAAAAGAAGAAGCTCAGCCATGACGCAGCTGGTTATTCTCTCATTTAACGTTTTATATTGGCCAGTCTAATAAACCTTCAATTAATGTATACTCTGGTTTGAGATCCTCAGATTTATTTCGTCTTATGCTCTATTTTATTAAAAATGCTTGAAATTAGTGTAATTATACATTCTGAAATGTATAATCAGAATGTAAGGAACTTGATTTGAAAAGAGCAGACTAATTTGTTGTGATTTTTAAGACAAGTCTGGACCACTCGTAATTTGTGTTCATACTTGAAAGAAAATTCTAAATACGAAAAAAAATGCTGAATGCGACAAATTCTCCTAAATCCTTCGTACTCAACACTTACGAACATATTTGTTCGTACGAACGGTTCTTGCATGAGGCCCAATGTTGTTGTGTAAATGTGCCCTTGGAAACAGCCTGACCTCAGCATAAAGCCAACCCAGTAACCAGGACTTGTTCATGATGATCACAGTGACAACTCCATGATTCACAGGATGAGCTGTTGGTCCTTCTGGTCAGTTTTAAGTATTTGTGGATTTTGAAAGGTCAGGAGCCAAGGTCATATCACTGTCTGATGTCCAGGGATTTTGCACTTTTTTTTCCTACAAACAAACTAAAGCCAAAAATGATCCAAGTTATCGTCTCAGTAACTTCCCCCCACTGACCTGCTAACCTGCTCAGTCTGAAGTCTTCTTTACACGAACCTGAAGATTTCCTCTCTGCCTACCAAACCTCTCAGTCAAGTGGAAGCAGAGACCTGTAGTAAAATAGCCAATAACACGTGTTTCAAATTGGCCATTGGTTATAGATTGGTTTACAAGGCTGGCTGCTTATCGGCCCAGTGGCATTTCCCCGTGTTGATAAAGCACCAGGGAGTTGTGGGTCAATTAGTTTGCCACAGCAGAAATTCCAGCAGACAGCCAATTAAAACTCTGAGCTGGAGCTGCACGCTCTTCCTGTTGACGGCTCACAGTCGCTCTGAGCCCGCGGCAGCTTTCCTCTCTGTCTGTGTAAAATCTGGAGGTGGGTCGACCAGGAAAGTCAGATATAATTACACAGAGTAAAGGTCGAAGAATGCACATTGTGATTGAGTTTCTTATTTTCTCCTCTGAAGTCTCTGGAGAGCTGCGTGCACAAAGATAAACACAACATGTAAAGAAATAAACAAAATCAAAAAGGGTTAAAAGGAGTTCACATGTTCAGAGGGGGAGTTCAGAGTGGGGATGATTGGACCGGAGGCCAAAGCGGTACGAGGAGCAGACAAAAGACAACAGGATTTGATTGCAGGGAATCAATTTTCCATTCTGCTCGCTCCGACTCTGTCACAATACCCTCAGAGAGCAAACCTATCTTCTGTGAGGAGCAGGGCGAACTTTTATCTTTCACCCTTTCTCTGTGTAAAATAAAAAAAGCACAAAGGCGCTCGCTGTCACAATCTCTTATTGTGAAGTCCTTTGTTCGTGTACAGGCTGCAAATTGTTGTTTTTGTGACGGAGCATAATAGTAAACACTGCTCCTTTGTGGGACGTCGGTGAGGGCTTGGAGATCTCCAGATTTTTTTTATTTTTGAGGGAGAGGAGGGGAGGCAGCTGAGTCAGGACTTTGAGAGAGATGGAAACAGTAAGATTATTACCAAACCTTCTTTTCCTGTTTTCATGCTGAGTATTAACAGAACATTTCTCGACGCTGTGGCCCTCAGTTTTGCTTGTGTTGCTCTTTCAAACATATTCTTCTATGCAAGACATTTTATCATCAGATGGGACAAGTGGGGTCTCCAATGGCAGGACTTCAACAGTGTCATGGTGCCTCAACAACGTGGTGCAAGGAGGATGTGTTTGTTTAGGCAAACCTGGAAGTTATCATTGCGCTGGTTCCCTCGAAAAAAAAGTCAGTTGCATTTTTCACTGTGTACTTGAATTAAGCAAAAGAAACAAGAGTAAAAAAGCTAGAATTTATCTACTATGGAAATCAGAATCCTGAACTAGGTATATGCAAAAACATGCAGGAGCATTTAAAAAATATATAAATTTAAGTTAGAGGGAAAGAAAAGATTGGAAATGAAAGCACATTATTGTAATTTAAACCCATCCTATTAAAGGACAAGTTCGGCTTCTACATCTTTAACATTGTTTATAGAATGAAGTAGAACAATATACTCACCCAGAAGGCTTTCCTGATCCAAACAGTGCTTCAGGAGATATTAAGATCCAAAATCGAGAGAAGGACATCCGTATAATGGCACATAGGGCATGTATAGCGCCGCTCCTAAAACTGCATTAATTGTCCAAAAACTCATTAGTTTCACCAATATTTCATCATGGTCCGCTCAGGCTACTCCTCCATTACAGTCTGTGTCGCTCCAGACATGTTTTTGTAACTGTGCTGACCTCTGAACTAAAGAAGAAGAACGCTTGCCTCCGCGCATGCGCAGTACTCTCTGGAGCGCTGCCTCCGTGTCCTCCTTTCGATGAGCTCCTCATCTGTAAACTCTGGCTCAAAACTGTAAGGACACCCATCATATTCAAAGTTCTCCTCCACAACAACTTCATCCGATAGATATTCGTCCATTTTGCACAAAACTGGAAGAAGAAAGTCGTTGTATATCTGGCTGTCTTCCCCTGAATCACTGAGCCATACTGTGAATGCGTGGAGGCAAGCGCTCTTCTTTCTCAGTTCAGAGGTCAGTACAGTCACAAAGACATGTCAGGAGTGACACAGACTGTCATGGAGGAGTAGCCCGAGCGGACCATGATGGAATATTGGTGAAACTAAAAAGTTTAAGATTAATGCAGTTTTAGGAGCGGCGCTATACATGCCCTACGTGCTACCATTATACGGATGTCCGCCGCTCGATTTTGGATCTAAATACCTCCCGAAGCACTGTTTGGGTCGGGAAAGCCTTCTGGGTGAGTATATTGTTCTACTTCATTCTATAAATAATGTGAAAGCTGTAGAAACCAAACTTATCCCTTAAAGGAGACATATCATGCTTGTTTCTCCTTTTCACTATGCCAGACTAGGATGCCTGTAAAGCATTTCTGCCCTCAGTACAAGTCATTTAGTTCCTTCATTGCCCCACAATAGCGTTCTCAAAATCCTCATTTTAGGCCATTATCAAGCACTCATTGAAACGCTCAGTTTCCAGGCTGACCTCCAGTTACCTCGCAACGTCACAGCCATTTTTGCTCTGATTGGTCAGTTCTGTCAGAGCTGCCGAGAGGGCTGAGCCAGCCTGTCCTTCTTCTTCTACTGCATTTTCCGGCAGGCTCAAAGCAGCGACCGCGTATTGCGTCCCCCTACAGGCCAGAACTGGTAATGAGTGAGTGTGAGCTAGGGATCTATATACTGCTGCTGGACGAATGTGTTCCTCGGTGACGGTTTTGTGGCTAACGGACATCACAGAGGAGCAAGTGTTTTATCAGATTACTCCAATAAAAAGAAAGGTACCTCGTGTCGTCACGACGATTTAAATCTCGCGGTCATCTCGCTATGACCTATTTTCAAAGGCATCACATCTCGTTCTAGGATATCAGAAAAAATACAATATGTAATTTTTTGAAAATTAAGGGGGTGTAAGGTCTTGTTTTCAAATTTCTTATACGTAAGTATTACATCATGCATCAGCATGATATGTCTCCTTTAATATTGTCTACATACTTTAATATCTTGTTCTTGGAGCTCCAACTCTTCTCATAATGCTGTCTGACCACTGCCTGTGCTTGCCTTCAATCCTCTCCCTTACCATGGGAGTATCAAAATTGAGCATCAAAATATTGGTACTTTCTAAAGTACTCTTTTGTTAATGATGACTCCCTAAAATATTTACACCAAGAGAGCACTCCAACAAAATATCAGCAGATTGCTGTCTTTGAGCTACACTGACCTCCTTACGAAAGAAAAATGAAACAAGTTAAAGTGAGACTATGAAAAAGGCCAAGGAATTTGACAGTAAAAAATGTGACAAAAAAAGGCAGAAGCTGTAAATTTCTCATCCTGCCGGTGCCTCTCAAAGTCAAAGCTCACTTTTTCCTCCTCTGTGTCCAGACTCTAAAGAAACAGGTTCCTTGTGGGGAGATTTATTGTGGTTCTACTGTAAATTTCTACGGATTATTGCAGAGAAATTTAAGGTGGGATAAACCTGTGACAGCAGGAAGATGCAGCTACAGCTTAGCACACAGATGTGTTTGGTATTGGTGCCATCATTCACATCGGAACTGGAAAGAGGGGACTGGGAATTATGTCACATCCCAGCTAGACGCGTTCCAGTTGGGAGCTAGTAAAGTTGGGCTTGAAAGTGATAAATTCCGACCAAAGGGGGCATTCCCAGTGACTAAATTTAATTTAATTTGTAACTTGGACTACACAATTATAAAACAAAGTGGAACACACCATTACATCCAGGGCGGCATCCTCGATTGTCGACTAAGGGTTGGTGAGGATTCTCTGACTTTCTCATAATTCCTACTTTAGGGGGGGTTCCAGTTGAAATTTCCCAACCAGGACTCTGAAATCCTGACATTCCAGTATAACTGGAATGCACCATATGGAAGCCCCAGCATCTCCAGCCTGAGCAGGCAAGTGTGTCTGCATATGTGAAATTAATGTTAAATGTCTTGAAGAGAACAACAACACAGTCACAAAATAACAGTGTAAAAATCTAAAATTTTACCACTGCAAAACAAATAATGACAAACCATAAAAAGAGAGCGTTTCTGAAAAAAGGACATTTATTTAGATGTTTCAAAAATGTATCCTTGATCTTTGAATTTTCCTCTAAAAACAGGATAATTGTGTTTCGCAGTAAGAGCTACGACTTCTCCCTCTGTTCGAAACATTGCCATCTTTTTTCTAAGAGTGTAAAACATCAAAGATGAACCACATAATCAGATCTGATTTAGACACCCCTAAAAGCCAAAAGGTTGTGGTTAAAAAGGTTGACCTGTGTGAATGTGTGTTTGTGTGCCGGAGGCCTCAAATAAAACAAAGCCGGCTCCTCGGATCGCCGTTCTCCTGGCGGCTACGTCTCCATGCACAACCACTTATGATCACTTATAACAAGTCTGCAGACACAGTGAGCGTCAGCTGATGCACGCCGACAGGCAGAAGGAGCGGCACCCGGGGAGAATCTGCCTTTAAAGGCCAATTACCCCGTGGAGCCGGTGTCGTTTCAAAGGCCAACAGTAGAAGATGTTGGCCCCCGATAAGGGACACATGTGTTCCATCACGTTTAATTGAAGCAGGGTTTCTTGAAAAAGAAACAAGCCCGCAGCAGAATGACAAAACAAACAGATTTAAGGACATAACAACTGTATTTGTAATGGGAATGTTTTCATGGTGCATGGAAACTGATGTTCATGGGGCATATTCCTTTGTGGCAGAGTCATAGTTCAGCTCCCCATGGTGCATGTGTGAGTGTGCTCTCTTTTCTTTCTCTTTTTTACTGGACATCGTTCTGTCTTGGAGAGCGCACCATGACGAGAGCTTTCCAAACCTTCCCAAATCTGATTACAGGTCTGCAAAAACCTCAAACAATGCCGTGGCAAGCATGTCACTTACGGTCACACAAGCCAAAGTCCTTCTCTGATTTTCTTCCTCCCTCCTTTCTCCTCTCTGCCTTTTCATCTTGATGATCTCAAGTCAAGAATAAAGACATTAGTCATGAGTTTTAACAAGAAACACGCAGAACAAATTTACAGTTATAATAAAAAAGAGCCCTGAGCTGCATGATAGGAGAAGATAAATGTGAGTTTGTGTAAACTGTGAACAAAAAAAAATTGAGTGTTGTGGCTTTCATTTTGAGAGAAGTTTGCGAAATCTTTGCTCAGCAGTTAAATCCTCTTTGTCTATAAAGCCAACCTTGCTGTGCAACTGGATCCTCTTGATTCAATGTCAGGCAGATCCACTTCGCCAAGCTTCAATCTTTAACAACTGTGCTCGGCCTTAAGTGGCACAGCCCAGTAAGAGTCCTTAAAAGCAGGAAGCAACTTTTCAAACAGAGGTTAGCATAGATGCCAATTGCCTCAGTTGCAGTTTCATCGGACTTGGACCACATTTCTTTATTAAAAAACAAACAAACACTAAAAGCATTTCTTTATAGGAAGGATATTTTAAAGCTCAGTAAAAAAAAGCTGTAACAACTTAAATTTTGAGATATTCTGATCAGCTCTGATGGACCTCAATTTTACTCAGTTTTTAAAAAAGTATTTACTGATATTGAGACCCAATCTGATATTGATATTTATTTAGACAGAACAGCCGCACACTGCTTTTATGTTGGTTTCTTTCTTTGTTGGTTACCCTTAAATAATTACAGTAACATGATGCCCTTGTTTGTTCTACTGCAATTAGTGTTACCAGTATTATTTTAAAAGCCATTAAAACTCTAATCATGAGTCATCTGGCTGTGTGGCCTTATAATGGCCCTCAACCCTGCTTGTCTCTCTTTTTTTTAATCATTTCCATATTGTGGCAAATACCGTGTCATAGTCTGAAAGGTTGATGTTATTGTATTGCGTTATAAAACTCTATGATCCTTGAGTTGAATGGCTATTAAAGCCTTAATTCTTATACAGTTATGAAAGGTTGGTTCTGTGTTTGCTTAGCTTGTATATGAGCTCAGGTGAAGCTGTTCTTATGACCCTGCACAGGTCTGGGTGTTATGGTACAAGGAGTGACCATGTAAACTGGTGACTCTCAGCCAAAGAAGCCTGTGGCTGTCGAAGGTTCATAACAAATGTCCCTTTGTTTCGGGTTTTATTACAGCTGTATATGATGTGTAGTTCTGAACTTTAAGTTCTAATGACATTATCTCTAGTGACAAAGAAAAATAGAACAAATATCTCTCATGTCTTAGGTTGACTTGAGAACTTCTCATGTGCTATACAAGGTCTGCACTGATGCCTAAAACACAGAAACATCTTACAAACCTCAGTATTTAAGACTTGGACATGGACACAAAGCATAAAACAGTATACTTAAAGAGGCATATGTACTTTTTTATATAGTTTTTTTTTTTTAACTTAGAGGCTGCAGTACGTTCTTTTACTGGTTTGGGGATTGGAATGGTTCTGATTGGACAGGGACAGGATGTGACATACAGTATTTACATCTACAGGAAGAAACAAACTCCAGTTCCCTCTGTCAGGGAAACCTCATTCCTTTTATTATTTCCAGATTTTCTAAGGTTCTAATTAAATAAATTCTCTCGGCTTGAGGCCATCATGTTCACATCACCTCGGATTATGTGTGTCATTGTGACAGGACAAGGGAACGACCATGCGCAGTCCGACTGGAATTGATTTAAAGCAGAATAAGCGTATGCATGATCTAGGAATTATTTAATTCGGATTGAAGATCAGACTTAACCAGCCACCTACTTCAGAATTAAGTTTAATTCGGAATGGCCATTTTCATTTGGAATCAGTCATTTACAAAGTAACTTTTACCCTTTTTAAAGAGGTTTGAAGTTTTATTCTGAATTAAAAGACATTTAAAGCGCTCATGTGACGTAGCCTATGTGAGAGATGAGACGATATTTGTCGATGTGCAGGCCTCATTCTCAGCCAGTTTGAGCGAGAGTGCAGTACAACCATGGATGTATTATAACAACTGGATAGCGTGGCTCCGCCTTCCACCATGTAACGGATTTGAAGCCTAAATATCCCTCGTCAGGGCGCCGCCATTGTGCAGCCAGGAGAGAATTTGGGCCATAATCCGGACGCAGCTGTTGTAAACAGTCGCAACACTCCGCAGCATACGCCGTACACAATCATTGTGAAGCTGCTGTAAACCGCGGTTATTTTTTAAAGTCTAATAACTTTTAAAAAAGAAACTTTTCAGAAAAAAGAGGACTTGGAAAACACGCAGCCCAATAATACTTTCATATCACCACAGCATACAGATGGGAGAAATATTTCTACGAGGTGTAATAATTTTTTGAAGTTTCACTTCGGCCCGTTCAGATGAATGGGGGAGACGGAGATTTGACCTATACTGCAGCCAGTCACCAGGGGGAGCAGTTTTCGTGGAGGCTTCAATTTGAGCCCAGTGTCATGGCGTCCATATTTTTTACTACCTGATCCGTACGGCTACACGATTTGTACTGCGCATGCGCGAACACTGCGTCACTTCCTCTGAAGCCGTGACAGCGATATAGATATATACGCGTTGGATTCAGACATAGAAATACGTACGGATCGGGTAGTGACTCCTGTCATAGATACTTAGTAAAACTTGGCGAAATCTGCCCTCCCCAGAAGTTTACTTGTAAGGATTGTCTTTGACAAGGTTCATGTTACATGTAAGAGTTAAATGAATCATCTGTGTGATACAATTTAGTGTAAGACGATAGTATAAGGCCGTTAGTTGTTAGCAGCTAAGTTAGCAGCTAACGGCTAACGGTCATTAACTGTCGTTAGCTTGTCACTACCCGATCCGTATATGAAAAAGAAAAAAAAAGTATAAAAATAAAACGAAAAGAAAAAGTCCAGACAGATAATGCATGGTTGTGTATATTGAGTCATCAATAATATTTGTCCAAAAACGTTTCAGAAGGTTTTAATAAAGTTATCGAGTTCATTTTTTACGAAGTACGGATTACGTACGTATTTCTATGTCTGAATCCATCGTGTATATATCTATATCGCTGTCACGGCTCGAGAGGAAGTGACGCAGTTTTCGCGCATGCGCAGTACAAATCAGGTAGCTACGGATCGGGTAGTGACAAGTACAACCCACACTTTTAACTAACTAACACTTTTAATTAACTGATTTCATGCTAACTGATTTCCTGTGTATTCACTAGCCTGTTGATGTCCAGTCTGATATCAATGGAGCCATAACAGTGACAGTAAGAACTGGCATTGAAAAAGAAAGTTGGTATTGAAGAAAAACTTGCATTGTCGCTGAAAAAGTATTGGCATCGTAAAATGTTGAATTGACAAATAAAACGTAGACACAAAAAAATATATTTTTTTAGGATACTTTTTGTTTTATGATGTTTTTCAATGCCAATGTTCTGATTTTTTTATACTCTGTTTTTTTCAGTTTCAACTTTCTGGTTTTCAGTTACAGTGTTTTTTTTTCAGGTTTCAATCTTACTGGCACTGTTTTGACATGGGGGGGCTTGGAACGCGAGAACACGCTTCCAAGCTTTGAGGGGAAGAGAGCAGCCTCTGTCAGTAACCTACAGCAACCAGTTGTCCCTACGGCCGTGATCGGAATGGAAGCAAGTCCCAAACCGCCAGTAAGTCTGTTTGTCTTTGTCAGTATTCTTCAATCATTTAAAATCACTTTATATGTCTTGCTAAGTTAGCAAACATGCTAACGTTCGCTAAGCTCGCTCATGTAAAAGTGCTTTGCGTTTACTACAGAACATGGATGTATAATAACTACTTTAATGACTATAATACTCATTTCAGTGACAATGCAAGTTTTTCTTCAATACCAGGTTTCTTTTTCAATGCCAATTCTTACTGTCACTGTTATGGCTCCATAGATATCTCTATGAGAGAGGACACCTTATCTTCTTGGAAGAGAAAACAGACTGCGGTGAAGCTCAGTGATGACACAAAACCAACACTGGAGCTCTGTGTGATGAATAAGAAATGGGCAGTTGATACGAGAAAAGTCACATTTATCAATCTAAAAAATATAACAGTTGGTATACACTTACTGGCCACTCACTGGGTACACTTTTGTAAGTGCTCATAAGTAAAAACAGCTAATCTTTCAAACACAGGGAAGCAACTAAAGGCAATAAAGCATGCAGACATGGTCAACATGTTTCAAACCAAGCATTAGAAAGGAGATAACAATGAATTTAAGTGATTTTGAATGTGGTATGGTTGCTGGTAGCAAATGAGCTGGTCTGAGTGTCTCAGAAACTGCTGATCTGCTGATCTTCAACCACAATCATGTCTAGGGTTTACAGAAAATCATCCAACTCAAACAGGATCATCAGAATTGGACAATAGAAGATTAGAAAAATGCTTCCTGGTCTAATAAGTCTTCATTTCTGCTGATGTTCAGATGTTTAGGTCAGAAATCGGAGGGAAAATCACGAAAGTGAACTATAAATTGTTCAGGCTTGTAGTGGCGAAATGCTGTGGCGAATGCTTTCTTGGCACACTTTGGGAACTAACTGAACATCATTTAAATGCCACAGCCTGGATGAGTATTGTTGCTGACCATGTACATCCCTTAAAACTACTTCTGATACGTTCAGCAGGATTAAACACCATGTCACAAAGCTCAAATCATCTCGGTCTTTTGAACATGACAGTGAGTTCATGACAGTGGCACACCTTGTGGTGTAGGAGATTAGTATCATGGATGTGCTGCAGAGAAATCTTCAGCCACTGTGTGACATTATCAAGGCAATTTAGAACAAAATCTTGAAATAAAATGTCCAGCACCTTGGTGAATCTGCGCTATGAGGGACTAAGGCAGTTCTGAAGGTCCGCTGTGGTGCTAGCAAGGTGAACCTAATAGAGTAGCAGGTGAGTGTTGCCATTTCTCACACTGTCTTTAAAAAGGAGCTGACAACGTGGTTTTGCCACCTTATGTCATAAAAAAAGTAACACCAAATGATTAATGCCATTTACCAAATTACATATAGGCTAAATATGAATAAAAAAATAGTTTTCCCACATTGCCCTTGTTGAAGCAAAAAAATATAACGATTTCAATTTGGTGTTGTGTCAAAAATGACTAAAGGACACATCAGAAATGTAGATTCATGCAGTTAGAATAAAAAAAAAATGAAGGCCTCATGTCTCTCAATTCAAAGCACGACCCCCAGCCTTTTCCCATGATCCTCTAGGATGTATTTAGCATTTAAAATTTCTCATTTACGGGGATATTATTACCTCTCTGGCACAGGGCCCTGCTTTCTGAATCCCTCTCTTTAATGTTGAATCATGTGGACATTAAAGTCTTTCCTTGACTTACAAGACATGACATCTCTGGAAACATACAACCCGGGTCAAAGATGGAGCTCGTTAAAGGATTGCACACGACCACAAATTCACAGGGAGGAAAAAAACGGGGGGATAAAGAGGCAGAAAAAAATGTTTAGTTAACTCAGACTTCAGTGGTGGAGGAAGCTCGGCTCGTGGAGATGAGAGACAAAGACAGTTTTGTACAGACGGCCCAATAAGGCCCCCCTGTCGTTCTCGGTTTATCACGGGGAAATTGTGTTTGTTATCGACGACGGCTCTTAACAAGCACTGCGAGCGGCGAGGGGGATGTGACTGCAAGGAGATAAAACCTCAAAATAACGCACGCTATACTTCCCTCCCTCTGATGTTAAATTAAAGCCATGTTTTTTCAAAAGGTCAGACATGATTAAAAGCTGCTGCACCAACAAACTGTTTTCTCCTGTTTTCAGTGGCACAGAACTGATGAAATATCTGCCTTAAATCCCTTTGTTCAGCCAGAAGATGAGGTCGTTAATAACGTTTTCAGGTTGTCTGCAGTGAAAGGGTGACCTGACAAACCTGAAAGAGCCCATAGAAAGTGTTTGGGGAGGACAGAACCTTTCAAAGGTATATTTGGCAGGTGATTAGACGATCATTCTGTCAATCCCATTTATCAGAAAGAGGTAGGCAAGTTCTGTAGTGAAGCTAAACCTGAACCAATTCACAGGCCATCATTCAATCCTGCTGTCATCTGGCTAGGAACTCCCACCTCTTCCTGCTCTAAAGGATGAATCTGCCTGTTTACAGCCACTAAGGCGGATCCAGCTGTCCTGCAAGGTTAAAACTCCACTGATAGCTTTTGTTGAAGCAAGCACTGTACAAAAATACTCATTTTTGAAATAAAGCAACTAATTTATGACGTTTTCAGAAACTGAAAGTCAAAATTTGAAGAGAAAAGTCAAATAATGACAAACAAAAGAAGTTAAAATGTTGATCTGTGAAGACAAATTTGAAAGAAAAGTCAAAGAAACAGCTGAGTTGAAATTACAAGAAAACAAAAGTATGGAGAGGAAAAGGTTTATAGAAATCTTCTGGAGACTTGCATTAATGTCTACTCTGAATCAGACTTGATCATCGTTCTCTTCTATTGCAAAATATTTGCCATTTCGTCAAACCTCATCCTGCAGACTTCTTTTTAGCTAAAGGCTGGTGTATGAACTGTGTTCTTCTAAACCTGCTTGGCTGGCAGCCAGATTAATTAATACCGAATGCAAGTGATCTGTGACAATGGGGCATCACTCTTCAAGATAAAGTCATGCACTATTCGACTTTAAAACTATATTTTTTTAGGTGGAAAATCAGGACTTTTATAAAGAGCATCAAGTAATTTTACAATTTACAGGTTTCACATACTGCACCAAGTGTCATTGTGCATTAGATACTCTGTTATGGCCCTTTTCCACAAGCCCTACTCTACTCTACTCGACCCTACCCGGCTCTACTCGCCTTGTGCTGCTTTTCCATTAGCCCCAGTCGCCTGCCCAACGGGGTGAGCAGCACTGCGGTAACGTCATTTTGAGTGCGACACAACAATCTGTGGCTTTTTGTCACAAACCGAGTAAAAAAGGAAAGCAGAAGAAGGCTGCAGGTGGTAAGAAGAAATACCCCTTGAGAAGCACAGGAGAGGTTTGGAAGCTATACAACAGAATGAAGCCGAGGACGAGGGCAATCAAGCTGCAAAGAAAAGACACATGAGGGTAAGCTAACGGTAGCTACCGCTAGAATGCTAGGTCATCGTGCTCATGACTCATCGATGACCACATTGTCTGACCAATCTGTAGCCGGAAGTCGGTGACGTCATCTTTTAGTATCGACTCAGCTTGTTTGGAACCATAGCGGTGTAGGTACTAAAACTAGCTTGTTTTAGGAGGTACCGGGCTAGTGGAAACATGCTGCAAATCTAGTAGGACCGAGCAGAGTAGGGCCAAAGCGTGCAAGTGGAAAAGGGCCGTTAGAGCCCCTGCCTCTTTAAGGCTTCCTCCCCAGTGTGTGCCCACTCAGCCTTGACTGGTTTACTCATCTCCTCCTTCAAAACTGGTCAGTTCAATGACGGTCAGTGCCGTGTTGTCACAACACTACATTAATTCATCAGCCTCTGTCCTGTACTGGACTTGATACTCCAATAATCTGACAGTTAAGAAGGGCTGTTCACTATATTTTATTAACCAAGAGAAAGTTTTCTGGACTGAGCAGACCTTTTCGAAGGCTCGTCCGACAGGTGATTGTGTGATTGCTCTGTCAATCAAATTCATGATGGGCCAATCAGATAATGTAGCAGGCAGGTGCCAGAAGTAGTGATGCTATTTGTTTTTCATTTAATAGAAAAATGCAGCCGGACAGATCTTAAAAAATGGCTTCTGATGCTATGAGCATCTATGCTAATCTCTGTATGAGCAGTCATTTCCTGCTGTCATCTTGATTGCAGCTCCACCTCTTTCTGCTCTAAAGGAAGTTGATTGGTCTTGCCCCATTGGGCTGAGCTCAGTTGATGTAGATTGGACCTTCTAGATGGATTTACCTGATTCAAAACGTTAAATCAGGCAGATCAGCCAGCTGTGCTGACAAGTTGCTCCAATGAGCGGATGAGCTTTTGCTGCTGATGAAACAAAGGTATGACTTCACACTGGTAGGTCTACTCATTTGAGGTAATGCATTGAAATATTTCATGGAAGCATACAAAATTAAAATGTCTTTGTAAAAATGGTAAACAGGAAAATACATTCCAGCCCCTCTTGACTGGCCACTGTACCTTCATTGTTGGACGATACTTACCTCATGGAGATGTAAATCTCAAGGTGTAAGATCTTCATCCTTTTCATGAAGCCAATCAGATTATTTTGATCCAGTTCTTCATTCCTTTTAACTAAACTAACCTAAATCACTCGCATCAGGACTGATCCAGCCACTGACTCTTACCTACAGAGAGCGAGGAAATCTCACATTGACTCTTTACTGCGTCTCCAGCCAACGTTCATCCAGGCAGAACTTCAGCCCAGTGTTTGTCCCATTAACTGCACTTTGTATCTCATTAAACCAAACCAGAGAGACGCTTAATGACCCCACAGACGAGCTAATTACAGAGTTAATATCACCATCTTTAATTAGACTTTACTAGCAAAGTTATTTTAAAGTCTGTTTTTTTTCCCGTGTATTCGCCAAAGCTGAGGCTGCATCTCCACAGACGGGTTTACACATCCCATAACTGCTCAATAATCCCGTTCTCTCTTTTACCTCCCCCCTGCTCGCCCAACATCATGATGCAATTTGGGTTTTTTAATCACCGTTTTAGCAGTTACAGCACGGCGGTCCGATTTCCTGCTACAAAAAGTGTGTAGCGCCATTAGCGTGAGTAATTCAGCACAGCAGGCCTCCAGTTGTGCGTGTGATCGCAGGAGAAAACAACAAGCTGAGTGATGGAAAACCTGAAGACGATGTCCCCTCTGCCGCCGTCCCGCTTTGTTGTGGTCAATGTTTGGGATGAATACCTTCTGCAGAGGATGGGAATACCCCTGTGAATGCTCGGTAGAGGGTAATGGTCAGATGTGAGAACAAAAGCATCGGAGGAAGAATGTTTGTTAACGTGCTCAAAGACAAACAGGCACGTGAAAATAAGGAAAAATGGAACATTAACAGGGGATATTTCGAGGTAAAATGTCCAGGGAAAGATGAAATATGAAGAAACAGTTGAAATGGTGGGAGAATTGAGTAAAATTATTGATAATCAAGGCTAGGAAAATAAGAAATGTTGCCAAAAGTGAAAATAAAATGTTAAAATATTGAATTGTTTGAGTCAGTAGTCTACATTTGAAATGCTCAATGCTAACACTGGAAATAAAGGAGAAAAGTCTACACTGTTGGGATAAAGTTACAATTCCAGGAAAACAAGTTAAAGGCAAATAGACTTAAATGTTAAAAGAAAAAGAGACCACTAAAAGAAAATTAATAAATATATATATAAAAAAAATTGATTAAAAGAGATAAATGTAAGGGGGAGTCCAATTGCTCAGCAAAAAAAGAAAAAAAAAGGAAATTGAAAAGAAAGTGAATTTTTATAAAAAAACATTTAAATGTCATAAATAGTTAACATTGTGGAGACAAACATGAATTTAACAGAGAAAAAAAAGCTATTGATGTTTAATTTAAAAGTCCATATTCCAGTGTTATCATAGGACATTTTAACTCTTAACCTTTAACATTTGCCAACATTAAATATGTTGAGAATAAAATTAACAACAAAAAAAGAGACATAAATATAGTCCAAATTTGATGGGAATTGTGAAAAATGTGTCTTTCACCCAACAATTTAGACCTTTCTTCCTTGTTTCCAGTGTTTTTATTGAACATTTAAACTTTTTCTTCCAACTTTTGCCTTTTTCTTTGAGCATTTCTCAAGTATCAACTCAGAATTCTGAATATTTTTTACTTTGTTTCTCTTATTCACAAATTCGTTTACATGTTCTATTTCTCTAAATATTCAAGTTTTTCCTATCAATTATTTTTATTTTTTCCTTTTAATTTCATATTTCGGTACACACCAATTCAATATACACAATGTTGATATACACAATGAAATTTAAAAAAATACAAAATATGAGGAAAAATTACAAAAGTGGAAACAAAAAGTTGAAACATGACAAAAAATTGAAACCTTTTGAGAAGAATTATTTATTAGGTAGAAAACAAGAAATGGCACAAAGAAGTTGAAATGTGAAGACAGTCATAATGTTGATAGAAAGGCCTCAAATTAATAAAAAATCTAAAATAATCAATGTTAAATGGAAAAGCATGGGAAAAAATCAAAGCAGAACATATATTTAGAGAAGAAGTTTAAGAAAAATATTGAAAATGTTGGAGGAAAGTCAAGAAAATTCTAATATACTGAGAGGACACAAATTCAAAGTTTAAAATATTGTGTAAATGAAGAAAAAAGCCAACAATGAAAAGTTAAGATTTTTAAATGTATGTCTAAAAAAGTTGAGGCAACAGGGAGGAACTTAAAGCACGGACAAATATGTAAACTGAATATCCACTCTATCATAATTTTAACATTTTGACTTACACTTCACTTCACAGGAAATCTTACTCCACAGTTTCCTCTCCATCTCTCCTGCCTGACCCGAATGCTCCGTGGTGTTTGTGAGTTCTCATGGATCCAGGTATGGTCAGTGTTACGTCGTCTCATGAAACATGCATCGTTCCCCCAGGGTTTCCTAAATGTGTCTGGTGGAGTTCTGGAAAGTTCTCTGGAGGTCAGCGGTGAGTCATGGCGTAGATGGCAGACCTGTGGGGGCGCCGTGCTACTGTGTCACTGTTACATTAAGGGAGGTCACGGTCGGCTCTGTCTGTGTTTCCTCTGGAAACCAGGTCTTCACCCTGAGCTGGTCTTTAAAAGCCTTCAAGAGTTCAGCTTCTGTCAGTGGAAGAACATCATATCATGACTTTATGTTCATGCTTTAATTTAGATATTTCCTCTCCTGCTTTTCTGTTGCACATGAGCACAACTCCATACCTCAAACCCTCCTCATGAACATGTAGCTCAAACATTACAATGAGAGACACACTGCTCGGCTCTGCCCACCTCCACTTACCTGACACACAAGATGGATCATTCAATATATCTCACTAGTCCATCTGGGCAACAGCTCATAGGAATTGTTTGGGTAGGAAAAGCCTCTAATCAGTATATTCAGCAGGTGATTGGACGATTGATCTGCTAATCACATTTATTAAGTGCCACAAAACGTGAGCCATTTTGTAAGGAAAATTCTCTGTAAAATACGATGAAAGTGCAGCAGAAACATCATTTAAGTAGTTTTTAGTGCTTCTATTTGTTCTTCCTTTTAAAAAGAAATGTGGTTCAAATCTGATAAACAGCTACTGAAGCTGCTAACATCAATGCTTATCTCTTTCACTCTAAGGCAGCAGATACCCGAAATTTCGATAAACATCCCAGTCCTCTACAACTCAAAACATTACTGTGGGCCCATCAGTGTTAAAGAAACATGCAGGGCAGCCCTGCTCGCTTGCAGTCCTTCTAAAAGTGCCCTTTAATCACTAGAACAAGGCTGCTGATAATGTCAATACAGAAATAGTCCATCATAGCAGAAGTCTTTGTGTGTGCGAGTGTAAAAACCTAACCCCTCAATTCCACATAAAGCAAACGCGCAGCACACCGAAGTGTCGTGGCTTCGGTGTCGTGGCTTCAGCGTCGCAGCGCACAACACCAACATTTGTACAAGCAGCAGCAAATTGGTTCAGTCAACAAGTTAAAAGACCCACTACTGCAGTAGCACCACCATACTGCATTATTTAATAGGCCCATGATAAATGTTAAATGTCCACCAATGGTCCATCTGGTGGGTCAGGTTAAGAAGGGTCTGCCTGATTACAGACATTAAATTAGGCGGATCCAGTTGCACTGCAGGGTTACAACTCCACTGCTAACTTGTGTTAAATTAAGCATGGGACAAAATACTCCTCTTTAAAATATAAAAAAGAAATATATCACAGTTTGAGAAAATGAAAGTCAAAAAATGAGGAAAAAAGTCAAATATTGACAAAAAGAGGTTGAAAACAGTTGAAAAAAAGTTGAATGTGGAAAATTAATTAGAATGTTCAAGGTAACAGTGACTTGAAATTTCAAGGAAAATTTTCAAGTTTTGGAAGGGTCAAATGTTGAGACAAAATTTAAATGAGGGTCAGAATCTTTGAGAAAAAACTTAAAAGGTTGAGACAGAAAATAGAATGAACGGGAAAAAAATGTCCCAGGCAGAGAATCTCAATACTGATCAAACAGATAAAATAAATGCAATTAAAAACTTCAAATTAAAAAGTAAAAACAATGATTAAACTCAATTAGTATCAACCAGGTAGTAGAAACAAAACGAAACGGATCGGACTAAAACTATTACCACTCATAGCACAACCTAAAGACAGACTATGACCAATTTGGTATGTGACTAATAATCATTGATCATCCTGTTAACCAATCAGGAGACATCAAAATCACAATCAAAATAAAAAACAGTTTACCAGCTCAGCCTTACTGTCTGCATGGCAACATGGAGTCCAACCTCACGTTTCTGGCTCACCCCTCCTTCGTTGAAGTTGAGCAAGCGGAGCACGCAGCAGGTCAGATATTGAAAAGGGTTCACTTATATTCTGAAAACCAAAACAGAGAAAGTTCTTGTCCTGTTTAAAAGTTTGTCTTATATAAACTCAGCCCGGGCTGGGGTGATATCTGATAAAATAGATCAAAATTACATTATTGGCTTTTATAGCCCACTGAAAACATAGCCCAAAGGTATGCTATTTGGCAGAGAGCAGCTCGTAATATGTTGAAGAATTGTTACCATCTGGTATGACTGCAGGGAATGCTTCTCTCTTAAAAACCTCAAAGTCCAAATGATACAAGCAAAACCCTGCATTCATAACCAGGTCGGCTTTTTATGGACGCACGTCCACATCGATTTGGCTCCATGGTGTCTTACAGATAACTCCTGCTATTATGAAGAATTCATTTTTTCTGCTGAATGGAGCTTTTACTTGATTTTCTGAAGTTCTGTGGCGTCCAAATGCAGCATTACAGCTAAAGCATGACAAATTATGTCTTCAAGATAAGTTCTGCCTGTATTTTGTCGTGACTTATTTAAAAGAGCATCTTCACGGTGTGAATATGTTAGAATGAGATGACAAAAAGGGCTTAAAGGAACACTACACCCAAACAACGATTTGGCCTCATTTTCTACTCACCCTCATGCTGAACAACACTGTGGAGTAGTTTTGGAGCATCTAGGATGCAGCCGGAGGTCTGGGGGAATACTCACTGTCCACTGACATTGATATCATGACTTAGATAAGAGCCCGAACGAACAGTGTCCTTAAAGTTCAAAAAAAGTCGGCAATATTCCTCCATACTGTTTGTGCACTGTAATCCAAGTGTCCTGAGCGGGTAACGTCCACCGTTTACTCGAAACGACATCATTTAGCGCATGTTTATAGCCTAAACAGTACTACTTCGCATTTCTATGATACACTTACGGGTGCCTACGGGAGCCGCGGCTGACCAAACCAAAGGAACGCGCACTCTGCAATAACTAGGAGCGTAGAACAAGAAACAAGAACACAAGAAATCCCATATTCTGCTGACCCCTCTTGTGTCTGTCCACGGCTCCGTCGCTCACAGCAGAATGTGGGGTTTTTCCTTTGCATTTTGAAAAGCACTTTGTGTTCACATTGAGACGCGAGAACAACAGAAAATTCTGTAGCCTATGTAGATGGTGATGTAGATTTTTAGTGTAACAGCAGTGTTAGAACTTGCGTATGCTTTCTGGTGAAGACAACATTTTCAATGGCAAGTGGACACATGCAGGAGTTTCTTGTTGAGACAGTACATTAGATACAGTAGACAGTTCTCTCCTCTTGTCAGTATGCCTCAGTCTGTAAGAGTCTGTTACACAGAACAAGCCGCAAACAGGGAAATATCGTACCAAATACAAAGGGTATTTTCTTCGCCTACAAGAACTTCCATAAAAAAAAAAACATAACACCACAGTTTAAGAGGATGCTACATATATATAGTTTTAAGTGCATTCACTTTTTGGAAATTAAAAGCTAATCTGGAACTAACTTAATATTTACCAAAAGTTAATGGGCGTAACAACATTTATATACTGAGGCTTACTACGGAGCCCCTAAGGTGCCACAGAGACAAAAAATATATAAATCGTGCGTACGAGATACTAGAACGTACACATGGTATATTAAAACGTGCGCTCAAAATACTTCCGTATGCATGTTTTAGCTAAAACGTGCACATGGTATATATAATCGCCAGTACAATATAAGTATTTTGTGCGCATGTTTTATAAGGTAGTGATAAATAGCCTAAGGGACTGTTTAATATATCGTGTGCATGTTTTAGTATACCACGAGCACTTTTTAGTATCTTGTGCGCATGAGGGAGAGGAGAGAACTTCCTACTGCATCTAATGTACTTATTTGTCATATAGAGCTCATACAACCCCACTTCAAAGAAACTGAACCATCCCTTTAAAATTTACTGTGCATATGCCGCACGTCTGGTTTTACTCTGGAACACTGATTCCTGTTTATACTGATATGGATACAAAAACTTTATTTCAGCATGAATTGTTATGCAGATAATAAACCAGTTACCATAATGCCTGAGGTGTCATCATCAGGGAGGCATCAAAACAAAATCTACAGTAACTAATACTGTCCAGCTCGAAGCTCTCCTCAGACATTTCATCCCATCCCTCTGAGCTACACCCTTCTAATCGCAGTCCTGTACACAGTTTCAACCCTTATTACCTCATTATGAGATTACATTGTCAGTGTGCTCAGAATTGTCCCAATTACCGTAAGTGCTGGAGTAATTTTCAACATTAAATGGGCTCTTTGTGAGCTCTGTAGCTGTATGTTTCCTCGGCCTGTCATAGGTTGAAAGAGGGGATTCTGGCATCGAGTCAAACAAGGTTTTATGCTTTCAATAAGTTGAGAAGGTTTACAGATAAATGCGTGTATCAGTGGTTGTTGACTGCGGGAACTTTCATCAGGAACTAAGAGCTTTATAGATAGTTTCAACTTTAATGATTCTGAAGGAAATGCAGAAGTGGTGGTCAGCTTCTCTCACACACAATAAATATATATATACATTCAATTAAAAGGGAGGATGGATTGACAAAATAGAAATTAAAAGTATCCAAAACAAAATGCAAAAACACATCAAAGCTTTGTAAAATTTCAAAAACTTAACAAAAAATATCTATACTTGACAGGTTGACAGTGGCAAAAGATATAGATAGATAGATTTACGGGCATACAGACTAACTTTGTAATCCTGTCCTGTTATTTAGTTTTTTTAATTAGTTTTTTAAACTTTTACTTAAATATTTATGTGGTAAGGATTGTACTTTTCTTCATATTAGATAGATAGATAGATAGATAGATAGATAGATAGATAGATAGATAGATAGATAGATAGATAGATAGATCACTTATGTGGGAGTGAGGTTACAGTAATTCATTCGTCATAATTTTGTGGGACTCTGTCGCAACAGCAGGAACTACAGTCCAAACAGTCCCTGCTCAGAGGGATTTACTTTCCATCGGCGAGGCTAAGTAAAAAACCTGTATAAAGTGGTTAATTTCTCTGTAGATGCACATTTGCTTGGCTCTAATTGTGTGTGTAGTTGGTCAAATTTAGCTTTTTAGCTTGTTTTTAAATGTATATTTTTTGGGGCATTTTGTGCCTTTATTGATAGGAGAGGGACAGTGGATAGGCTTGTGAAGGGGGGAGAGAGAGCAGGGGAAGACACTGCAAGCTGGTCACAGGCGGGATTCGAACCTGGACGGGCAGAAGCATGTACATGGGGTGCTAACCACTACGCCAAACCAGCACCCCCTTTTTAGCTTGTTTTTAAGCTTGGAAATAATATACAAGTATACAAATATAATGTTGATATAAGCTAGATAATAATTTTGTTACGTTAAAGGTATCTTAGATTGTCTTCGTCACAATATTCTTTCTTGTGAAACAGTTTGGCATCACAGGTCATGTGCTGAAATATATATTCACAATTAGCATTAATGGTTATGGAAGTTGGTAATGCAGCTGAAAGGGTTTGACGTCCCTTGTCTCCGGAGCCTCGTGGTGTAGGGTTTGCACCCTTACACCCCTAATCTTTAACGCATGTAAACACATACAAATGAAGTGGGGTTAAAGTCGCTGGCGGTACAGTCAGGATTATGTACCGGAAAGGGCCGGCCCAACATGTGCTCCCAAACCTGACCTGACCTAAGTCTGAGTCCAGACACTGTACCGATTATAGCCTCCATTACAACCGGCTTAAGCTTCTTTAAGTAAATGTTCAAACCTCTTACTTGCCTGATATGGTCCAAAATTGATCACCATGAATGCTCATCACAAACTTTAACACCTGAAGCTCCACTAGTGAAGATTTCTTTGCCAGCTTTGGGTTGTGGGATTGAAATATCTCTGAACTGGACCTGCTGCATATTTCCAGTGAACCAACTTCACTGCAGACACGTCGCAGACAGGTAGAGGCTGTGAAAACCAAAGAAACACACTGGCCTAGATCTGAGTTTGTGCAGTTTGGTCAGTCCAGCGCTTCTCTGCACCATGTTGTCAACAACTCTGCATTCATTCCAACATCTCTGCTCTGCATTGGAAAACTACTGTAAACCAATGAGCTTAAAGGGATAGTTTTTTTTTTTTTAAGTGGGGTTGTATGAGCTCCATATGGGCACATTAGATGCGGTAGAAAGTTCTTTCCTCTCCGTCAGTAAGCCACAGTCTGTAAGCATCTGTTACGCAGAACTCGCGGCAAACAGGAAGTATTGTACCAAGAACAAAGGGTGTTTTCTCCACCTACCAGAACTCCCATCAAAAAATGTAATACTACAGTGTAAGGGTATGCTACATATGCTTGTTTTTAAGTGCATTAATGCTTTCAAAAATATAAAGTTTATCTAGAACTAACAAACTCGCGTCACATGCTTTTAAGGAGGTGAGAAGGAGATGCCAAAGTCTTTATGTCTCATGCTTAAAGTGCCTCATCAAGAAGGGGAAACATGTTAAACACATAAGGGCATATAAAACTCAAAAAAGCAGAATATTGGCTCTTAAAGTGAGGTTTTGGAGGAGAGAATTGAGCTGCAGCCACTGTTTTCGTCAAAACCGCTGCTCTGAATAGTCAGAAATCTCCTGAAATGACTTGGATGATGAAGATGGACAAAATTCAGGGAGCAAACATGGCTGACACTTCATGAGACTGAATATTGTGTGACAGTAACAGAAGACTGAAACAGACTCAGAGTGCAGAAGCCTTCATCATCATGTAAAGAAGAGCTAACATTCATATTTAGAAAAATGCTAACATGCTGCAGCAGAGCAGGAATCCCTGTGAGTGTGTGTGTTTGTATGTGTGTGTGTGCATGTGTGTGTGTTTGTGTGTGTGTGCGCTGAGGCCTGTGGCATATGAAACATGAGTCCCTGTTTAGCAGTGTGAACCGCGGGGGAGAGGGGGGGTCTGCTGTTTTCTCAATGCCTTCTTGACCTGTCACTATTGATGATGTGTGTATGTGCGTGAATCTGCGTGTGAGTGTATGAGAATCCAGCAGACATCTATGGGGGGACAGACGCCCCCTCACCCCCCTCCCCCGCTGCTGATATCCTCTCATGCCCCCCCTCCTCTCCTACCCTCTCCTGGCGCCCCGGTATGAGAGAGAAAGCTGTTGTTAATAAAAAGTTTTCAAAGAATGGGATGAAAAGGGAGGTGAAATTGAGCGGCCCTGGCCGTATTATTTCTTCTCCGTATGGGAGCTGGCCTCTCGCGGTCTCTCCGACGCTCTCGGACCGGGAGGGGGTCGCTGGCTCGGTGACCATTGCTGCCCCGGGGCCAAAGCAAATGATTTGCCTCTCTGAGGCTTCAAAGGGGAGCAATTACACTTAAGTAACCAAATGAAAAGATAGCCCAGCTTGGCAGCAGTTTGGGGGAAACAGTGGAGGCCTTTGAGGGAAGAGGCACCACACCTCAGGAGTAATATGTAACAGCTCGCATCACAGACGAAGAAGAAAGACAGAGAAGAAGAAAATAAACAACACAATATTCAGCCACTGAAGGCAGAGAGGAAGGTGCTGAAACCTGCCCAAACCAAAACAACAACATCATTTAGAGCGGTTTACCAAAGCAGCCGAACGCTTTTAAAGCAATTGTGGCCGTATGGAAATACAAACCAAACCACCGGCCCCTTCAGAGACAATATAACATCAACACTAACGGACTTCTGCAACAATATATCAATCAGATTGAAGTTTAATTACCCTTTACTTTTTCCTTGCTTAAAAGTGTCCTCAGTGTTTTTTCGCTTTGTTTTTGTTTGTTGATTTCTTGACATAATCCTCGGAAAGATAATTTGTCCCACAAAAACATTCAGGCTACTTTTTAACAGGAAGGATTTAAGCAGTTATGATTTTCTGCTTTGGTCTGAACTTCTGGTATGTCTGATCATAATACTGTTTAAAAACTGTGGCCTTTAAAGAGAGAGCTATGACAAACACAAAACCTAAAAACAATTGAATTGCTATAAAAATAAAAACATAACTAAAATGATCTAACAGCAAATTATTGGAACCAAAAGAACCAATAATAAACAAAAATGTAAGAAAAATGAAACAAATAACAAACCAAACAGCAGGAAACTACTAAAACAAAATGTTTTTCTCCTTCTGTCCATACAAAGGCAGCATTTTGGTCACTGGAAAACCATCTGAATAAGGTCAAGACTTTTGAGAATGTTGTTTTGGAGGTCTCAGTGTGGACAGGGAAAGCATCTGTCCCTCCTTAAATGTGATGCTGATCAAAAACACTCTGCACAAGTGACCTTGCTGATTGGTGACGCATGGCTGTTTGCACTGTGGTTGCCATTGTGACAGCGGTGGTTGATACCAACAGCAGCAAACAAGAAACATTTCTGTAACAGGGTTTTATCAACATTATCAGACATGTCTTATAACACTTGTAGCAACCCAGCAAGCACCATTTAACATAGACACAAGCTGGACCATAACACCAGTTGGACATGGTGGTAGGAAAATATGGAAAAATAAAACTGCCTTTGCATTGAATTTGATTAAAAATGTACAGATCATGGGCATATTACAAGGTTAAAAAATTTGACAGTGCATTGATGCTTTTTGGTGTGGACAGTGATGATTTTGAGATCTAAGGAGAACCTTGTTTTTTGTGAATACCCACCTACCTCTGGACAAAGCCTTAGTTTCTACCATACTTTCTTTGTTTGTGGATCTTGTAATTGCTCCACAGACCCCTCAAGTCCAATCACACTTGAGAAGACGCCTCTAAATCAAGACATAAATCTGCTGCACTAAACCAAACTGTGTGTAACAACATTAATTTGAATCCTGAGCTCCGTGAATCGACGCTCTGTGAGTGGCACACATAAAGTCAGCCTCTCCGCGCTGATAAAAGACTTGAAAAAGACTCTATTGACTGAAGTGGAGACTGGGACTTTGGTAGGGGGGCTCACCTGCGGAGAGGAGTGTATGGCTGCATAGACAGCCCAACAGCTGCCAGGGTTGTAAGTCTAGGCACCTAGCAGAGCGGCAGAATGGGAAATGCACGGCGCTCTTTCAATGCACTGCCACTTAGTAACAGAAGGCATGTGCCAAACTTGCAGAAAGAGAGTGAAAACTCCCCCTTTGGAGTTCACTAAATATCAGCAGCGACTCTCCCTTCATGCCCTCCCCTCTTCTCCCCCCCTCTCCTTTATTCTATTATAATTCCACCATAAAGGAACAATGGCTGAGTGAAAGACCCCCAAACCACAGAGATATACCAACAATCGGCAGGGAGAAGGGGGGACAGAGCTGAAGTGTGGAAGCCATCAATTACAGAGGGCCTAAAGTTAACATCCCAGCAGGATATGAGCATTAGAATGCAGATATCGGGAGGCTATGGGCAGCAGATGCCAAGCGGAGCGGTCAAAAGAGCAGCCGAGAGAGGACATATGCAATGTGGGAGAAACTCGTAATCTGCAGAAGAATAGAAAATCAAATTGAATCATGATTGTAGTAGCAGCCTAAAGGACCATTGTGTGAAACCGACTGGAATTATGGGTTTGAGATGTGACAAGCAGCCCACATCTCACATAATGGATGTGAGTACACACGGCTCAATAAATCTCACACATCAGCATCAGCGAGCAGAGGCAGATTCGCTGCAACAAGTGGCCCCTTCGGCTCCAGCGGGGTCGAAAACGCACCGTGATTCCTCGGCGTGCACTGCCCTAACAGGATTTCCCCCTCACGCTGCATCTCTCTTTTCTCAACGCTCAGCAAGACTCAGCCCTGGAGGCTTCCTCGCACCGCTAATTTACACTTAAGCCTGCAGGCTACCTCCACAGTGAGGACGGTGCAATTGTATTTTCAGGCTCATTAAGCAGTAACACAAAAAAAGGGGAGGGGGAGGTCCTACCCCCCTTCTAGTTTCTCGTGCATGCTCTTCTCAGCAACAGAGGAGATAAAAGTGGGGTAAAGAATCAGAGCTGAGAGCTGAGTTATGGTTGTGAGGCTCTCTCAGGTTGTTTGTTTACTTCATCGGTTGGTTCAGGAGTCAGAGAGGAGGAGGAGGGGGCGAGGAGGAGGGAGGAGGGGAGCCGGGGGCGCTGCTCTCCATCTTCTGAGAACCAATCCGGCTGCTCAGTAGCAGCCCCATTCAGGCTCCAGCCATGCTTGTTTATTTGAAAGAGACCCCGCTTTTTTAACTTCCCACCCTCTCCATTGTTCCTGTGCTCATGGGGAGGACTTTGAAATTGTAATCTCAGGATATTCAAACAAACACATTTGTTCTGACCTCTGGTGCCTGCAATAACATTATTACTGTCAGACAGACGTGCTTTGGATCTGCGCAAAAGATTCAACTGGAAGACTTAAAAATGTGTTTTAAGATGAGTTTGATGGAGACCAAACAGGGACAGACATTTTCTTTTGTCACACTACAAATATACAAATGACTGTGGTGACGATTAGCAGACAGATTTCATACTAATAAGACAGTCTTAACTGAAAATATGAACGATTAGATTAGATTAGATCAGATTAGATTGAACTTTACATGCCCAGTGCAATTGGGCACGTAGACATAGTCAAGGTGACGTGCTGAAGTTCCAACAAAGCATCACAGATGGATTAAGAAGGTAATATAAAAGGCTTGATTGTTAGTAGACGACTATTTCTGCCTCTTTTTCTGCTACCACCCTGGCTGTCAGCTAATAACAGAGAACTGAGGCTTTGATTCACACAGGCTCACCAGAATTACACAATACATGATTGGAAAATGATTTCTAGTCTGATGAGTCTTAATTTCTGCTGCAACGTTGAAATATTTCTTATTGTATTTTTTCTTTTTTTTATTATCTGGAACTTGAAAAAAGGAAATAAAAATTACAAACAACAACAATCAAATCAATACAAGTCATATGTACACCAAACTGTACTGGTACTGTACATTAAAAAAATAAAACGTGGGGACAAACACATGCACAGCAAACAGTTTGTAAGGAAGGGGCAGGACTGGATAAGCCAGCAGGACTGGATAAGTACCAGCAGAGCCTTGTTTAAATGCCACAGCCTACCTGGGTATTGTTGCTGAAGGCTTCTTCCAGCAGGATGACGCTCCATGTCACGTAACTCAGCTCATCTCAAGCTGACTTCTTTAAAATTACGATTACTTCACTGCTTGCAGGTCACCAGATCTCGATCCAGTGGAGCACTTTTCATTGAACAGGAGCTTGTCATCATGGATGTGCAGCTGAAAATCTGCTGTAAGTGCGTTATTATATTAAGTCAATATGGACCAAAGTCTCTGAGGAATGTGTCCACCACTCTTTTGAATTTATGCTGTGAAGAATAAAAAAGTCTCTGAAGGCAAAAGGGGCCAAGATGTACCTAATAAAGCGGCCAGTGAGTGTAGTTCACAATAACTGTCACATATTTCTCTCACCCGCTTTGAATTTCCAGCTAATACATTTTTATGATGTGCAAAAGAAAAATATTTCACATGATCCCCTCCAAATCACCATAATTTATACAATAGTTGCTGGTTTTGGCCTCGCTGGGATTCGAGAGTGACCGTAAAAGAAGAGAAAATTGATGCTGCTGCTGCTGCCTTCATTTTTTTTTTATTCTCAAATCCACTTCATCCTGGCTTTGGCTGCTGGGGAGCGTATGAGATTGTGGCGACATTCTTTGGTTTGCGAATGAGACCACAGAGTGGCCGCGCAGAGTTCCTCGTCCCTCGTCCTCGACCTAACTCGCCCACTCACATTGTCTCCAGACTTTCCTCAAGAATGTGGATTTCTATGGCCGACGACAATGCCAGACAGAAATTACCAATTGCATTGTCACCTCTTGTGGTTTTTCTCCTCAGTGGTCAGTGCTGGCAGCAGAGCCCTGGAGGATCCCTCTCCATGAAAAAACAGCTGCTGTTGAAGAAGCTGGAGGTGAAAACGGTGTGAAGAAGCTGCTTAAAGAAATATAATGATCAGCATGAGAGCAGACAATAATTAAGCTAAGACATATACTTAAACTAAAACAAATTAGACTTTAAAAGACTAAACAGTTTGACTTCAACACACCACCTCTTGATTGCTGCTTTACCGTCTAAAAAGCAGCCATGATGGAGGCAATTTGCTCCCTCTGCTTCAGCACGACAGGAATATTTCCCTCATTACCCAGCGTTCAAACACAGGCCACTCTGATGCCACAAGAGGAAGTGGCTTTGGCAGAAAAATGTCAAAGCTGCGTTTAAGTGCACGATTGAAGGAGCTCTGATGTGGCTCGGATCAACTTGTTAAGTCAAATGAAAGGTCAAGACATTTTTTCCACAGCGGTGAGCAATCACAGGGACTGCTATTTAAAATTAAATGATGTTAAAGGGAGGGAGGGCACCTCACAAGGGGATGGGACAACAAAAAACTGAATAACTCCTTAGTCAGAAACTCCATTATAGAAGCTACAGCAAGTGACAATTTGCAGGTTATATATTTAAAGCAATAAGTCAGTCTGAGAGCAACATAACTGTAAAACTGTCATATTTCAGTCGGACTTAAAGGTCTATTATTGGTCTTGGCAAAAGGATTCAATCTTGGTGGTGATGCTCATACCGATGCAGATCCAGGAAATTTCAGCATATTAACAGCAGCAACTTAACCCAGGTTGCCAGGTCCGCTTATTACAAGTGACTTTGTGCTTCTTTTCTTGAGAAGTTGCTTGTAAACATTTGCAGTTACAGGTTTTGTTTTTTGGTCTTGTTTCAAAAGTGCAGCTGCTTGTTTGCGCTTCTTGTGACCCCAAATTCAGAGGAGATCTGATGCACACTCCACTACCAATATAAACTCAATTCAGAAGTTACACAAACTATCCTTATAGCCAGAATTAAATTGTGTCCACCTTAATAAAGCTGCAGAAGATCAACAAAACACTTGGATAAATGCCTCACTATATCTGTCTGGTTCCAAAACTCAAGGTTAGATAAAGTGTTTTACTACAGAGGTATAAATAATTAGCACCTTCCTTCACTTCTGCATAAAGAAAAGGATGGCCCACCTCCAAACAAAATTATGCTGAATAAGTAAACTAAAAATCAAAAAAGAAAATGTGTAACAGTGAGGCTGAAGTGAAATGTGGATGAAAATTAAAACTAACTTTTTGTAAATTTCTCTTTTTTAAAAAAAGTAACCACATTATCACAGTAAACAAAAAAATGCTGCACAGATGTGTGAAGTATGGATATTCTTTTTGTCAGCTTAGGTGCTTTGGCTGCCTAATAATGACTTCTGATTGTCATTGTTTATACAATGACAGAAAAAAACTCTTCACAACTAGAAAAGACTGGGAGAGCACGCTCCGCCAAGACACAATTCTGATCACCGCTCACTCTGATATTTCAGCCGACTCGCCGCTCATGTCCATCCATGTGGAAGTCCTCTGCTGGCATTGCAAGGGAAGATAGTGACATAGACTTAAAAACATTGATGTGAGTTTGCAAATAAACTACAATTCCCATAATGATATAAAGGGGGCAGAACCCTCATAGCAGCCCGGGAGAAATTCATGGGACTTGCCATGATCAAATTACATGTTTTTGTGACATCAATCTGAATCTGATCCATATGACATTTACCGGGATGATAGAGTTATATTTTATATATTATTGTGTAAATTTTGAAGTGAATCCAATTTTATGTTAATCCATCCAGTTGTTTATGAATTATCTTGCCAACAGACAGTCAAACACACAAACAAACACATAAACAGACCCTGGGGAAAACATAAGCTCCTGGTCGGAGGTAATGAAGCACTGACGGGCATACTACATCATCTATAAGGTACAGTTGACAGATAGTCGTCGGTTACCAGGGTTACTCGTTCGACCATAATATCGAGAGGGATATAGCATGACAGTTAACAGAAATATTTTGTAGAAACAGAAAGCTGACATACTGATGGTGAGGTTTGACCACTGGTCATCAAGTACTTGATGATGACATTTATTATTAGTGTTAATTTACAGGGTGTCCATAAAGTCTCTTTACAATTTAAACAATTTATTACAAAGGCGGTTGATGAGGTATCTTAACCATTTTTGTTTTATTTTAATTAGTGTTTATTAAAGAGGACATATCATGCTGTTGCATGATTTAATACTTACATATAATATAATGAATTTGAAAACAAGACCTTACACCCCCTTAATTTTCAAAAAATTAGATATTGTATTTTTTCTGATATCCTAGAATGAGATTTGATGCCTCTGAAAATAGGTCATTGCGAGATATCCGCGAGATTTCAAACGTCATGACATCACGAGGTACCTTTCTTTTTATTGGAGTAATCTGATAAAACACTTCCTCCTCTGTGATATCCGTTAGCCCCAAACCCTCACCGAGGAACACATCCAGCAGCAGGGGTATAAAACTCTCTCGCTCACACTCAGTCATTACCTGTTCTGGCCTGTAGGGGGACTCAATACACGGTCGCTACTTTGAGCCTGCCGGAAAATACAGTAGAAGAAGAAGGACAAGCTGGCTCTACCCCCGATAGAACTGACCAATCAGAGGACAAAGGGCTGTGACGTTGCGAGGTAACTTTAGGTCATCCTTGAGACGAAGCGTTTCAACAAGCACTTAATAAAGGCCTAAAATGAGGATATTGAGAACGCTATTGTGGGGCAATAAAGGAACTAAATGACTTGTACTGAGGGCAGAAATGCTTTACAGGCATCCTAGTCTGGCATAGTGAAAAGGAGAAACAAGCATGATATGTCCTCTTTAAAGTTTTTATTCACATTAAAATTGTGTGTTTCAGATATTCTGTTAATGGAAGGAAAGCTGTTAAATGAACCCCTATGTATAAAATGGCTACTCCTCAAGAGAAGGCACAAGGTGTCTCCTGGTTTACTGAGACAAAATCGGATGTGCAGACTCAACAAAACTACAGAACCGAGTATGGAAGAGATTCACCATTGCGTCCTTCAATTCGGGCATGGCACAAGAAATTTATGGAGACAGGGACAGTGTTGGATATGGGGAGGAGTGGTCGACCAAGGACATCTGAGGAAAACATCAGTCATGTAAGACAAGCCTTTCCTTTCATTAAAGGTGCAGTGTGTAGAATGTGGCATTTTTGACATCAACCGCATTTCGCCAAACAGAAACTGTGAATATAGGAGATATATGTTTCTATTTGTATGTAAAGTCCGTCAAAATAAGAGTACAATCAACCCCATAAAACGTTTGTTTTATTTTTATGTAGTTGGAAAAATCTTTATTCAAAAATCACATTACCGCGGGCTGCTGTTTCGTGTAGGCCGACATATTGATCCCGTGTTGTCTACGGGTGGTTATTAGGGACAAAAAGAACGAAACGCGAATCTGTCCGCCGGTTCTGAAATCTACCTGGAATGCAGGCGAAGAAGAGGAGAGGATGGCAGTGGATGCATAGAAAGTTGTTACTGTGCCCTAGGGATTCAAACTGTGTGTATAAACACACACACACAACATAAATTGTGTGCCGTGTTCACAATCCCTTTTGGTCTTCACAGGATTCCGTTGCTCAGCGACGTGACATTTGGTTACAATTAGGCTCATTCTAGAATCTGAATGTTAGATGTTGCTAAAATGCCAAATTCTACACACTGCACCTTTAACAGAATGTCTGAATCACAAAATTTTGAAGTGAATAAAAACTTTAACAAACACTGATTAAAATAAAACACATCTGGTAAAGATATCTCATCATCTGCCTTTGTAGTAATTTTCGAAAAATTATAAAGAGACTTTATGGACACCCTGTATTTTTTACTCTCAGAATTCTCCCCATGTTTGCAGTTTACTTCTAAGACAACAGGTTGTTACATACAGCCTGAGGCCTTTTTGCACCCCGAGTGGTGTCCTCCAGTAACACGTACAGCGAGTCAAGATGCACAAACACCACAGTTGCAAATGAACAGACAAACTGAGCATATCTCCAGGCTTAGACTCGAGTAAAACATGCTCATACCTTTGCATGCAGTAATAAAACATTTTTCTCTGGTCCTACACTTAACACTCTGAGACTGTCTTATTTGCTCAGGTTAATTACGGCAGACTGAAAAGGCAGCAGGTTCTTTGCTTAAGTTGTGATGGGCGGTGATCTAAATTTGAAACACACACTTCAGCTGCAGCATGTTTGTTCGTGCATAAATGCCAACTTGTTGGAGGAGGCACAGTCTTAGGGTGGAGGCTGGCAAAAAAATTGGTTCATATACAAACGTATATGTACTATTGAAACACACCAATGGCATACTGTCTTTAAAGATTTTTGCATGACAGCTGGGGTGTAAGCCAATTTATTTGATATTTCTCAGTTATAAACAACTGAGGTCACTCAATAACTTGAGACCTTGGACCACGAGGCCCCTGGTAGTCATCTACTTTGCCTTCAGGACCCCTTACGCTGCTGGTTTAAGAGAGAAAGGGAGCTTCGTGTTGAAGTGAAATGTCACGAGACTCACTCGTCTCCGTGTCCTCTGCTCTGTCATGTCAGCAAAGTGTCCGTCTTTGAGGCCTGTTGCTGGGGCTCTTTGTGCCGCTGTCGACACATCTCACAGGGATTAGGTTCCTCGGCTCGCCTGCTCGCGGCTCTTAATGACGTGTTTGTTTGTCCGAGGACTTGCTACAGCTCACACAGACATCAGCTCACCTGAACTCCCACAAAGTCTGAGTGTGACACCTGAACAGACCGGACTTGGATGCTCTTTTTGACCATCTCATCACGTGCACTTAGAGCTGTATTCTCCTTCACTTTCATACTGGATGGCCTGGTGAGGTGGGATCATCAAATCATGAGAGTATTTGAGATGAAAAGGCTTATATTAAAGGGATACACTAACATTTTTTTTTTTGGTTTTCATGTCTTGCCATGACAAGCAGATAGACACCATTCTTTTGACTGTGCAGTAACCCGAAAGAGATGGGGAGATCTCGCTCACTGCAAATTAGCTGAGCTCGATCGATAGCGTTAGCCTGCCATACATATAAAACTGAAACGCAGGATGCATGTGCAAATCACCATGGAGTTGCTTGTAAGTTGGTCATCAAAACAAAGCATCTCTTTATAAATAAAAGATGATTGGTACTAAGGATTACGACCGTATGTTTCTCTTACAAAAATTACACAAAGTGCTAATCTTAGGCTAAAAACAGATCTTCATGACCTGCAGTCGCTGACTAGATCATCAGCTAAAACAGACCCTGGAGATTATTTGGTACCGGCTGTAAAGAAACAAAAGATGATTGATTTTAATTTGACGCCCATATTTGACAAAGTGACTTTTACTTGTGAGAAGTCTTCCGTTTTGGATGCAAATATGACCAAGACCATTTTTATCAAATGTTTTTTTGTAGTTAGTGATTTATTTATTTATTTGAGTCCTTTTTTATTCCTTTCCTTGTACACAGTGCATCAAAAGTGTATGGATTTGGATCTGTTTGGAAAGTCTTAAATCACATATTTCAAACCGCTTACAAACCTTTTATGAGGCATTTGTCAAATCTTTTATCATCTTTTTTGACGATCTTGTAACAAGCGCATAAAGCTGTTTTCTCACTTGGCCCTCGCTCTTTACGACCCGGCTAAGTGGGTTCAACGAAGCATGAGAGTTCTGAAAGTGGCCCCCGCACAAACACGTGAAGAAGTTTTCATTTCTGAGGGGAACGAGCGCGCCCCGACCTTGGAGGACAGATCTGCTTTCAAACTCCCTAACACCTTCTGACACCGCTCGCTCGCCTGCATGCTGTTACAGAAATGTCTTCTGGGGTAGGGAAGAGGGGGCCCGATGCTAAATACACCAAGCCAAACACCAGGGGGGCCAGAGGGAACCGTGGGTCTTGTGTAGATTTATCTCCGGGCGTACCTGTATCCGATGATTCTCCGTATGAGTCCACATCTCATCCCTTTCTCTCACGACAGATAGAGTGAGGTACACACAAACACACAGTCACAGGGATTCAAACCCAAACCAGCTGGGTGACCAGAGGCCCCCAGTGTGCAAGGAGACAGAGAGAGCTGCCTTTGTCTGACAGAAAATGAAGGAACATGCTCAACATCAGGATTTACTCAAGTCCAATCATCCACCAGAGCAGCGGCTCTTACCTGATTAAAGGGTTAAATTGTTCTTTACACCTGAGGGCTTTCTGAAAGCAGCAACAAACAGACGGGACGCAGAAATTTACCACCGATGCCAACCCTAATAAGGACATACAGGGTCAGACTGTTTTTTTTTTTTTCGTGAAGTCACGTTCGAGTGTTGTCAGTCATGGGTTTCTTTGTTTGGGTTTATTAAGGCCTCACACACACAGGAAGGGTCTCCAGTGCAGACCAAAGTTTTTAGTCTGCACTGGAGCTGAGCATCTTCACTAGTCTCACTTGTTAAATTTATGATTTAATTCAATATCATAATTCATCATGATAACCTTGCACAGCAGCTGGATCCACCTGATTGAATGCATATAATCATGCAGATCCCTTTTGCCAAGCTCCATCTACAACATTGGTGCTCAGCCCAAAGCAGCACGGCATAATCAGAGTCCTTTAGGCTGCGTTTACATGGCGCCGAAAGCGGTCAAATCCGATATGTTTTCATTGCGTTTTGGCCTTGTGTCCACATGGAAACTCATTGAAAACGGAAACTTTTGAAAACGGGCCCCAGGGTGGAAAGATTCCAAAACACTCTCCATGCAGTTCCATGTAAACCCGCATCGGAGTGTTTCAAGGTGACGCTGGCTTCACCGCATGCGCAGTACTCTTTCAGATGAAGGTGTGTGCACATACCAGGAACAACAACAGCTTTGGTCGTATGCAGAGTAACGTGTGAGCCTCTTACCGTGCTCGGTTTGTTATCCAGACAAAACTATCCAGACAGATTTGTTGTCCGAACTGATTTGTTGTCCAGAAAAGAAACTCCTGCATCTCTGTGCGTCTATTCACCATTGTTGTTTGTGAAAAGTTTTTCTTCTTCGTTCATGTGTTGTAGCAGCGCTGCCTCTCTGCAGACCTACACCGCCATCTACCGAACCGGTTTGCATATTTTTGGGGAATGTTGGTCATGGCATGGATGCAAATCCAGTAATTTTATTAGGATTTGTTAACAGTTAGGGCAGTTTTCTTACACTTTAGACAATGCTAGAAATGCCTTGGTGAAGGTTTGTACACACAGAGCACCTGTAGTTGAAAAATATGATCTTCAAATTCTGATACTGCACTGTGCCAGCTCTTATTACCTCCACCAAGGAGATTATGGTTTTGCCAGCATATGTTTGTCTGTTTGTTTTTAGCAAGATTACGCAAACACTAATGGAAGATTTTGCTGAAATTTTGGGATGTTGGTAATGGACGGTGGTGATCCAGATAACCACCATTAGTGAACGAGCATTTATGCTGAATAACTGTCTAACTAATAATGATATCAACATGATTCTGAGGGGCAAGTGTGGGTCTTCCGGGTCAGAGAAACATATTATGATGGAAACTTTACCATGGAACTATTGGTTATGAATGAAACAGTAATATGTGAGCTACGTTGGAGTTCTACTGACAAATATTTCTCCAATCATTTAAGCAATGGCTGATGAAAATATCATTAATTATCCTGTTCATTTATTTCACTCTCCCTACTTAAGTTCATACACATATAGGCCTCTGTCTGTCTATCTATCTATCTATCTATCTATCTATCTATCTATCTATCTATCTATCTATCTATCTATCTATCTATCTATCTACATTAATTAAACCATGACCTCCTTCCCCCTGACCCCGTATCTGTCCTTTATTGAGGAGGTGAAACAGTTAACTGTCAGCTGGGCCTCCTCCCTGAGATATTTGAGGACAATTGTTTAAGTGGAGTTAACCGTTCGCCTTTTCTCCCTGAGGTATCTTCCTGTTTGATCCCGCCGAGCCTGGCGCCTCCACAACACAACCGGTCTGGTTTATTAAAGAGTCTGACCTGCGGAGAGGAGGCTCCTGGAGCTTCTCAACAGAGGCCATTGTGACCGAGAGGAGCTCCTGACAGCCCTGAAGTGGTTCTAATGCTGTGACCAACAGTCATACCTAATCAATTTAGACCCTCACCACACCTTCTCTCAGTCACCACGTCAGTGCTTTGATTAGTTTGTGTGGTTATAAGACTTTAATTTACAGGCGTGCAGAGTAACTTTGTAGTCCCGTGTTGTTATTGTAGTTTTTTTAATCAGTTTTTTTTTTAACTTTTACTTGAATATTTATAAGGATTGTACTTTTCTGAATATTAGATAGATAGATAGATAGATAGATAGATAGATAGATAGATAGATAGATAGATAGATAGATAGATAGATAGATAGATAGATAGATAGATAGATAGATAGACTCTTAATACCAGACTACAAGATCTATAATATCTAAACAAAAGAGTATAAATATTGATTAAAAAATAAATCATAATAAATCAAAATACAAAGAGACATTTACTCCAATCTCTCCTGTACCAAGAGAAATATCTGTATCACTTAAGAAGGGTTGAGTCATTGAGAGCAAAATTTCATTTTCTGAAGAAAATATTGACACATAAATTAGTACATTACATTTCTAAGCATAGCATGGGAAGTGGGGATAACTAAAGTGACAAATAACTGACTTGCCCTTGACCATCTTGACAATTTGAGAAATGTTCTGATAGCGTCATTGTATGTCACAGATATATTCTAATTTTAACCCTATAAAGCCAATTGTATCATGTATGATATATACTTTTATATTACGTCTTTCTACTCAATATGATCAACAAATTACAAAAAAAAACAAAAACATTGAATATAATCAGATAAATGATAAAAAATGTCCTTAAATGGATTATCAGTTGCCAAAAACACCTATGGTCTTGGGCCTTAAAGGGTTAAATTGCTGCTTAGGAAAAATAAAATAAACATGGATCTGATCAGAGCATTACATCAAGTAATGTTGTCATGTTGTTATTATTATTATTATTATTATTATTATTATTATTGTTATTATTATTATTAACTAACTTTAATTTCAGGATATTTAATAATGAGATTACACAAATTTTATATTTTAAACCTACTGGTGCAGAGTCGAGGCCACAAAGCTGGTACACATGTGATAATAGCAGTTAACTAAATTTTATTATGAGTAAAAGTACATCTACTGTTAAGTTTTCACCATTTATCCATCCAGGCTGAGGGTGGAAAGGGTGCAAAAATGTTACAAATATTTCTCTCAATTAAAAGTGCAGTTATTTTGGTCAGATTTTACTCAATAGGCAACAAGAGTCCTATGAGCAATTCCTGTGAAATTAAATTTTTAGCTGTCACACTTCTACTGTGCAGCTGTTGAATCCTTTTCCATACGTCTTGTTTGTCATTGTTTGCCTTAAACTTTTTTCTTGAAATTGAAATTTACTATGATGTGTGCTGCTGACCTCTTGACCTTGTAAATGAGACCCTGATCTCAGTGGGAATTATTTGGTTAAGTAATAGTTGAATAAATACAAATAAATAAAGTGCAGGTAAAGGTATTGTTACCTCCTCCAAAGAGGTTATGTTTTTGGGAGATTCTGTTTGTCCATCTGTCTGTCTGTGAACAAAATAACTCAAAAAGTAATGGATGGATTTTGATGAGATTTTCAGGAAATGTTCAGCATGGGAAAAGGAAGAACTGATTCAATTTTGGTGTTGATCCAGATCACCGTCTGGATCCGCCAAGACAAAAAATGTGATTTTCATAAATAATAGTGAACTAAAATTTATATCATTATGAATCCATTGCTAATGTTTTCATGGTCAAGGAATCTAAATATTTACATGAAATAAAGGTAGGACTAATATTTATGGTCAAAATCACAATATGGGAGAGGACTTTGGTGCTGGCGGAGGTCTGCACTCTCCGAGTGCTTTTCTAGTTTTGTCAATCTGCTTATGTAAAAAGCAATTTCATTTCAAATATACTCAAAGTTTGGAGTAATTAAGAACTCTTCGAGTTGTGTAAAAACAGCAGCTAAGGTGATGGGTCCAGTCATTTGTTTTTTTTCGTAATAGAGTTTTTGATTCTAACGCAGACATTCCTGGCTGAGTTACTGATATGCTAAGAAACTCCTGGATCCACATCCATATTCAGATCACCACCAAAATCTAGTCACTTCTTCATTGTGTTCTGACAATCAATCCCTGAAAATAGAATCTCTATCTGTCGAAGACTTTTTGAGTTATTTTGCTCACAGACAAACATGACCTCCTTGGCAGAGAACAAAATTTGACCCCTATAATGAACAACATGTAGCGATACATCCTTCATCTATATGCTGCCTTTCAGAGTCTGGAGCCTATCCCAGCAGACATTAGGTAAGAGGCTGGGTACACCCTGAAACAGTTGCCAGCCAATCACAGGGCCACGTAGAGAGAGACAACCATCCAAGCTCACACTCATACGTACGAGCAATTTGGAGCCACCAGTCAACCTAATGAGCATGTTTTTGATCTGTGAAAGGAAGCCTGAGTGCCCATAGAACTCATGCATGCACGAGAGAACATGGAAACTCCACACAGGAAGGCCCTGCCTGACAGGGGGATTCGGACCAGCAACCTGTGAGGCATGGGCACTATTGGTCCAGTGTGCAGCCCTGTTTTGAACTTGTTAAGTGTTAACTGCACATTAATACTGCAGAGTGTATATGAGAATGTGTATGCTGAGAATTGAAACAAAGACTCCAGGCTTGGTTTGAGTAAATACATTAAAATAAGAAAATGACTGCAGCTTTTAATGATGTGACCTCTTGGCATCTGTTGTCTGGGGAACAGGCACAATGATTGATTCTGAATTAAAGACACTAACTCGATGCCAACTCATCTTAAGAGTAAACTTTCTTGGATTTGACTCCAGTCAGAGTTAATATTCCTCAAAGTCTGCTATGGAAATTTAAGCAAATATAATCAGTTAGATGCACCTTTGGATGAGCTGTAGAGATAATGGATGATGTTGGACATTTTCTTCAGTTTATTGACATAAACGTGATAATAAACGTGTTTTAGTCTAACGTTAAACAGCGTGAAAACAGTCACTGATGGAAACTTTGACCGTCTCTGCTTTTATTTTATTTTTACAAGTAAACAAGTAAAAGTCAATGCTGATTTAAAAAAACTTCTTAAAAATACAAGTGTACCAAACCCATTTACAGAAAGATGGTGTAACAGTTACTTTCCCTGCACGGATTCTCCACTGAACCTGCAGCAGCCTGTTTAACATCACAGACCACAGAGATTAAAGTTTTTCTCCTTCCTCTGTGATAAGATCACTTTGACACGGACTCCTCTCGCTCGGTCTCACATTAATGAGAATAATTCCGTGAATAGTGCCGATGCAGCGCTCTGTTAATGGATGTAAATGGTCAGCGAAGTCCTCCCCACTGCTTAATTGCGCTAAAATTGGTCTAAGCTACTTTGTGAGGGCCATCAATGGCCCCGCGCTGCATGGGGTCTGTATGATTAACTTCTCCTTCCTTTCAAAGGCCTCTTGATGTTCCCTTTGGAGGCAGTGGGCCAATCAAAACCGCACTCTGAGACGTCACGAGGCCAGCTTCACGCGCTGATTGGCGGGGCTTTGGAGGGGGAACAGCCCCTGTCCTTTTATAGACGACCCCGTACGGCGCGTAAAGGCTACTGGGCACCTCTGACAGCGCGGACACGCATTCTGGACTCTGCAGGCACACCTCCACTCCTCTGAACGGGCCACACGGAGGTGCATGGCCCCATCTCCCTGCATCATGATGAATCCTGTGCAGGGGTCTCCGTCTCAGGACGCCAAACAGCTTCATCAGAAGGAGGACACGGACACAGAGGGCGAGGAGCTGCAGCCCAAAGATATGACCACCGAAAAGGGATACAAGCTGCAGCGGAGCAGCCTCCCGTTCAGCGTGGAGTCGCTGATTTCCAAGAAGACCACCTGTCGGACTTCTTACTCCCCCTCAGATTTAGCTCTGGTCCTGCCCAAGCCCGCGGCCGGACACTTCTCTCCAAGGACTCTTTACGCGGAGAGGAAAGCGTCCGCCGAGAGCTCGCAGGGGGTTTCCAGCAGCTCCAGCGAGGACAGTCCGCAGTTTTGTGAGAAAGAGCAGAGCACTTGGTTCCAGACGTCGTCCTTCTCCACTCCTCCGCGTAAGTTTTTTCATGCACTCTGAGAAGTTCGCAAACTTTGGGACGTGTGCGCACTGCATCTATTAACCCTACGCTGTCATTCGTCCAGGAAGATATCAAAATCAGAAACTTAATTTACTTTGAATAACTGTCTGTTTCGGATCAGGAGTTTGTTTGTTATTATGCACAAATGCGTAAAAGCTGTGCGTAAAAGTTTGGCAACGTCTTTTAACTGAAAATGCTCAACGTGTCACCCTGTGGAACATATTTTTGACAGCTTAACTTATGAAGTGCAGGTTTTCACTTCTTTAAATCTGTACTTTTATTTATTTCTTGAATTGTGAGGAGTATGGACCCGAACCAAACTTTAACAAAACCTTAACTGATTGCTAAAAAAAAAAAGGTTTGAGATGCTAAAGCTTATTCTCTTAAATAAATAATTTAATCATATTAGGGCTGTGAACACAAATTCGCATCCAGAGTAATATGTTAAGGTATTGGACGAACTTTTTTGTTTTCAAGGGGAAAAAAAGGAGAGCAAATGCATCAAATATTTACATTAAAGAAAAAAACTCGGATATTTTTTAATAAAATGGCATGGCGTTTGAATACTTAAGTAAATCAGTTTGGTAAAAACACTAGGACCTCCAAAGTGTGTTTTTTTTTTAAATATTTCATGGTTTTATTTGCGTCTTTTTATGAACGATTACATTCACCTGCTGTGGCTTTAAATATTTAGCCCCTAAACCAGAACGCTCCAAATGTTTCTATCCTCATCTAACTTTATTTTCATTTGTCCTTTTACCAGGGAGCTCCAGTCCAACTCAATGTACTTTACGGAAACACAAAAACAACCGCAAACCTCGCACGCCCTTCACTACCTCTCAGCTGCTCGCGCTGGAGCGCAAATTCCGTCAGAAGCAGTACCTCTCCATCGCCGAGAGAGCCGAGTTCTCCAACTCCCTCAACCTGACGGAGACTCAGGTCAAGATCTGGTTCCAGAATCGGAGAGCCAAAGCCAAGAGACTGCAGGAGGCCGAGCTGGAGAAGTTCAAACTGGCCTCCAAGCCCGTCCTGCCCGCCTTCGCGCTGCCGTTCCCCCTCGGTGCGCACATGGGCTCTCCAACGACGTGGGGCCCGACGAACGGCTTCCCGAGGCCGAGCCTGCCGGTGCCTGGACTCTTTAGTGGACCCGTCACTTATGGGATGTACTATCTGTCCTAGTGGTACTGTATTTGGGGTTTTAAAAGGAAAGGGTGTCATCTGTTTTGGTGGCTTTACGCGTAAAAGGAGAATTAAAGTGTTTCCCATTTTTAAGAACGATTCTGTGATTTAACCTGGAGCTCAGATCTTTACTCTGACCTCCAGAGGGCAATAAAATATGGGATGCGTTGGAGTTTAGGTATTTATTCCGAACTCCAGGGAAGAATATAAATCTAGGACGCATTTTAATCCATAATTGTTCGCGTAATTGGCCCGAGCGCGCTCACACGCTCTCCTCGGTTTAGCGTCCAGCTCTGTGGATTGTGGATTCACAGGCTTCAGGCAAAGCTCCAAAAGTAAATGTCAGGTTTTTAAACGACATGCCTTAAATATCTCAGTCCAGCCTCTCCTCGGTGCTGGACTCAAAGAGCGTCCAGACCTGAAGGGAACGATCAGCTGGAGCGGCGGAGCGAAGTTTTTAACAACAGAAAAGTACTTAACTGGTGTCCGTGCCTTAAGAGCCTCACTTCAACTGTTTCTCCTCATTCTCATCAAAGTGCAGTTTCTTTTTCCACAGCTGCTCTCTGAGTGTTTGTCTCCTGCAGCTCCTGCGGCTCCATCGTTTAGTGAAGACGGAGCTGCGGCTGTTTTAGGGAATTAAACGTGTATTAGATGATTTCTGCCTCTCACAGCGCGGCCTTGACCACAAGTGTCCTTCACTTTGAGGGGATTTGCTGTAAGTGTAAATAAACTGTTTAGTGTTGTTGCAGCCTGGAGTGCAGCGCTGCAGGATAAATGTATTTATTGAATATCTTTGTATCTGTACTGTGTACATTCATCTTTCTATCCAAATCTTCAGTTACTTGTAAACTGATTTTTAGTAAATAAACTTTATACAAGACTGGACGGAGGCTGAATCATTTGAAACTTGTATCAACTGGTTTACTTTTCTTATATGGTTCACTGTAAACACTGATTTTTGTAAACTTGATCGCATTTTACCATTAAAAATATCTACAGCTGACAACTGAAAACAGGATCAAGAGAAAAATACATGTAGCCCAGAAAAACGGACCAATAGCAGGAAAGATTTACACTTCTCTACAAAACAAACGTATGAGTAAATGTATTGTATTGGATAAAAATGAATGTATGTAATTTTCTTTTTGACATTTTGATGCCATGCTATTAATAATCAGCCACACAGTTTAATATATAGTAAAATATACTGAAATACAGAAGGTTGTTTACTGACATTTAAAATGGGAAAAAATGTTTTGCAAATTTAAAAAGTTGTCGAATAAAATATGGTTATAATAGTGTAAAAAATAAGGATGCTGTTTTCTAAATAATACAGTCATTATGCCGTGATTAAAAATCCCAGTAGTAAAATTATTATAGAAAACATAGTAATACTTATGCAAATGAAAACAGAGTTATGTGACTGTAAATATTTTTGCAGTTACTTAGTGGCATGTTGTTGCCAGTATGTTACTGTAAAATTTACAACAAACTTTCTGGACTAACTAATCATAATTTATTCCAAAAATACTATTATCTGTTATTAGTTAATGTAAAAACTCTGGTGTGTATTTTAAAGATTTGGAGGACAAACTATTATCGGTTAATTTTCTTAAAGGTATTTCCTCAAACCAACCAAAAAACAGATAAATGCTTAATTTTCAAATTTTACTTAAATGATTTTTTCAGCTGTAAAGAGGTCACAACTGATGATGACTGACTCTGAGTTAAATGGAAAGAATAATAATACTGAAAACTGTATTAATTGTCAAACATGGTCAAAATTAGACTGTGACAACTTACTTTTTATTTAATAAAGAAAGATTTTTGGAAGAAAAAATCTGACAAAATGTATGTTTACGCCTATCAAGCAAACAAAATGAAGCTCAGAGTTTTGGGTGGGTTTTACTTTTAAATCTATAGTATATATAAATTCTGAAGAGATGATTGGCATTAGGTCTTTTGTTAGAAACACAACTTGTACCAAACAATTGATGATTAACATTAGTGGTATTTTTTAAGACTATTTTTTTGAGACGTGCCACTCAGATATTTATATGAAAATATTTAACCTGTAAAGGAAATGCTGCACTATAGTGGTAAATAAAGTCCCTCATTAAAGGTTTAGATGTATGTATCTGTCACTTTGTAAAGTTGTTGTAGACCCCTGAAAGAAAAGCTGCCACAGATGAACTTAATAAGACATAAGTCTTAATCTTTATTAGTTTATTTTGAATTAACTGAAGCATTAATATTGTACTGACATGAGTAAAACATAACAGTTTGATTCAAGATGACCCCTGTAGTCTAACTTAAAGAGAGTAAAACATTTGAACCAAAAGTAAAGACTGAAGTGAAAAACAGACTGATGAGGTCAGGGATTGGATGGACCTTGTTCTGAATATTTAAACTCAAGAAATGTTGAGTCCATGTTCAAGAATTATGAAGTTCCACACACATCAACAGAGAGCAACATAGAAGAATATGTCAAATCTGTCAGCTTGTAAAAAAAAAACGTCTTAGATGGTTTTGAATCATATTAAATTGGCCTTAAAAAGCTCGTGCATGACTAAAAAATGACACATTTTAGATCAGCTGAGAGAAAATAACTGTTTGCTGAAACTGAATATGAGACTTTAGCATGACAACAAGACAAAGAAAATGTGGTTTTGATGATAAACCTTAATTTACGTAATGTTAATGTATATATCATTAAGAGGCAATTGAAAAAAAAAAATACAAAAATAAAAAAAATAATCCCAACTTGATTTCATTGGTAAATTTTAGCAGCTGGAGACTGTGTTAATGTGCTCTTTTTAAGTGTGGAATAATGTATCAGTAATATATCAAATGCTGTCATATTTCAGGACTTTGTGAGTCACAGCCTTTTGGATCTGTTCTGACTTTTGCTGGCACATAAATGTCTCACTTACTCATAATGACAGAGTGAATTACAGCTCTTAAGATTTTAGACTCCGGCTCTTTGCTTCTTTATTTTATTTTATTTTTCTACAATACAATTAGACTCAAATAAAAATGACTTTGACTGACTGAAACTGGTCTGAAACTTTGGAGGACTAAATGTATAAAAAATATGAGTCAAAACGTAAGGAACTTTGTAAATCAGCACGAGCTGCCAGAGGAATGTGGACACTTAAGATTTATCATGTCTTACTGACTTTATTCACTGGAAACCAAACAAATGGTCCCCCAAATAAGATCAGAATTTGTCTAACGAACAGTGTAAAGTGTTTTAAATTTAATATGAATCAAAAAAAGCAATTTGTGTGCCCTTTTCCAGGACAAAAGAAATATTAATTACTTAAATAAGTATGTTTTAATGCCAACAAAATAATGTTTTTTTAAAATAATTAGACATGATGAAGATAAGATATTAAGAATTAAGTGTTTGACATTTAAATGTAGGACATTTCATTTATTAAAAGATGGTAAATCCTTATTTATTCATAAATACCAGATAAGTTCACAAGATGGGAAAAGAAACTTGATGTCAAAGCTATGGCATCAATAAAAAACATTTAGACTAAAACTCATAAATCCTTAATGGACCCAAATGAGTAAAATGTGGCAAAACTTCAGATACAATTTTGTCCAAAATATGAAACTGAAGTTTGTCAAGCTGGAAAAATCAAGACTTTTAAAGGTTTTTAACAGTTATATTTCTGCTCTGTGAATACAGCATTTTAAAGCATTACCCTAAAATGGTTATTTTCATTATTATTATTTTTTTTCGAACTTTTACTCATGAAGTGAAGACCCTCTGAGACTGGGCTCTCTTTCACATGGCTGCAGGAAATACAATAAAAGCAAAAAAGAATTCTGAACCATCTTGGACAAATAATTGTCCAAGAATCACTGACTTGGATCGATTGAATCATGCAGACTAATATAAAATGTCATGAGTGTCAAGTAATGTGCATTCTGACAAAATTACCTGAATGAAGCATTTTAACCAAACTTCTTCAGCTCTTTGGTTTTTAAACAAAACCTGTGTGCATGTGATTAAAACAGATCTCAATATGAGCCTTAAATACTCTTCTGTTTCCTCGAGAAAAAAATATCATGTTAAGGAAAGACCAACTGAAAGGTTATTTGCAATTCAAAAAATCTTTGTTTAGTTAGCTCTATCTATCTATCTATCTATCTATCTATCTATCTATCTATCTATCTATCTATCTATCTATCTATCTATCTATCTATCTATCATTTACACTAAGAGGAACAACAAACCACAAATACTAAAACAGAAATACATTTCACAGGTGTTTTGAAATTAAGTTTTAACCCTGAATAAGCCAAAGAAAAACTTTTGAAGCTTTTGCAGGACGGAATTCATAAAGACAGCCGTTGAGCCGAGTAACTTTAAGTGTGACAGATGATTTTTTTTTTTTAGTTCTACGTTTACAAGTGTATCATTTTCGTGCTTATTATGTCCAATAAAGTTAATTTTGTAATTTAAAGGAGAATAAATCCTCTTAGACTAATGGCTGATATTAAGAATGATTTATTCATTGGCAGGGCGTCCTGTCAGTTAATTCAAACTTCTCTAAATCCTCAAGTCGAGCCATCTAAGATGCAGAATTTAACTGCTTTGCTTCTAAAAAGGTAATATATCGTAAGAGTTTTGTTTCACGTTTTTTCTTTCTCAAGTTTTCCGCCTCTGTCCTTTTGTGAATTTTATGTAGTTTTTCTCCATGAAGCGCGGACTTCGTTCATGATGGCCGTATGATGATGAAGGTTTGAGTGGGGACTTCGTGAGCGGTCGAGCTGCTGATGTGCCTCCATGTATCCAGCAGGGGGCTCAGGCTAGACTTAATCAGTACCATATTTGTCCAGCAGGGGGCGGGGGCGCACGCAGACTGCGGGGCCGCTCTCTCTGCTCATTTAGGTCCACAAGAAGAAGAAGCACTTCCGGTGTTCCTTCTGTCACAGACGTCAGTTGATTCAGCGAGGTGAGTGCGTTAGCCCAAAGCTTTACTGAATGCAAGAATTTTTTTTATTTATTTTGGTTCTGTTTTTGTAGCTAGCATGCTGGATATGACGGATAAGATAATGAAGACAACATAACGGTCTGTCTAATGTTTGTCTAAACTCCGACGGCACAGGGAGGTTTATCTGACCTTGGCTAAAAGCTAACAGAGCTAGCCGCTGGATGCTAACAGTGCAGAGATGTACAGAGTGTGAAGGGCCCAGGGTCACAGAAAACATCATGTACAGTCCTATTATCTTTGGTCATTAATAAAATATAAGCATTGTTATGCGTCACAACGGCCCTTCTCGGTGACCTCAAGTTTATTTAATAAATTGCGTCAATTTGTAATCATCATTCAATGAAACATAATATATGCTGCTGTTACGGCGTTTAGGGTACTTCTTAAGGAATTTAATTTTTTAAATGGCATTACGGACTATTGCACCATTTTATAGCTACTTTAAAATAGTTAATATGATTATAACTACATTTAATAGCCAGAAAAGACAAATAACTGAGAATTATAGAGCCACAAACGAGAGAAACGATCTGTAGACACTGAAATGTCAGCAGGTATTTACAGCTGATACATAAGCTTTTTATTTCCTATATATGTGTAGGAAAAGCATCAACCATATTTCTTCACCTCATCCTCACTGCATTGCTTCACGTAAAAAGCTTGATATTGATGTTTGAGAGTTAATTTTTGTGTTTTTGTTTAATATTTCATCTTGCATGGATGGACTCTCACTTTGAAACCAAAATTCATCTTTTGAACGATGACATCTTGACTGATCACTTCTTCATTTTGCAGAAAGTCAGGATGGCAGGTCGTCGTGTAGCCCTCAAAGCTATTGACTGGGTGGCATTCGCTGAGCGGGTTCCACCCAACCAGAGGGGCATGTTCAATGCACTGAAGACCCGCAGTGATGCCATCGCTGCAAAGTAAGTGTCATAACAAAAAGCAGACTAATGTCAAGTCTGCAACCTTCACTTGGTGCTACCACACTGCAGAATAAATGCACCTGAGCAGAAACATGATTAAGTCCAGATGGTTGGTGGTGGATGTGCCCTGTTGGTAAAAAGCCATATTGTGTTAGTGTAAGGAATGTTTTTTTTAAAGATCTTTTGGGGCATTTTGTGCCTTTATTAATAGGATAGGGGGAGAGACAGCTGATAGAGGGTGAGAGAGAGAACAATGACTCCTCTGTGAATCTTATAACTTATTCTCAGCAGCAGCATTTCTCCCATTGTGTGGCACATATGAACACAAATGCTTTCATAAGTCCCTCTCACCAAACCAAACACATCGAAAACATTTATTTTCTTGGCGATTTAGGCCCCACAGTAAATGCAAAATACCTGCAAATTTAAGAATGGCTTGCAAACCAACAGCTCACTGACAACTGCAAATTGATTGTCATTGTTCACTTAAAAGAGCAGTTCAAAAACGTCTCATTCACAAACGTCACATCTCTAAACCACCATAGAAATGGGTCAACGAAACAAAGCCAAAGTAAAGAAAGAAAGGATGATAGTAGAAAATAACTTAACACCAAGCTGTAAAAAAACAAGTAACAACAAGCACACAGGACTGGGTAGAGTTGCTGAAGAGTTTATTTGATGACTGTAGGCAGAGGCATGCTAACAACACCCATTGTCTCCCAGTGTTTGATCGGCAGGCATTGCCGGTCTCTTTCTTGTTACTTCACGCACAGTCTAAAGAATTGTGTCTCTCTGCTTGTCGTGGAATCTAGAGTGAGTAAGACGCAAAAAGAGAAATGTTGGCTCATCCCTTTAAGTTTCTCATGTGTAGGCCATCAGTGTCATCGGTGCTTATGACCTGTAGAGCTGATGTAGAGCAGACTGAAGTCTTAAAAGAAGTCCAAACTGAGAAAACGAGTCCAACAGAATATCCAACGCCGCACTGAAAAAGGAGTGACACTTAAAAGGACTGCCGGTTGGCCTTCTACGATGAAACCACAGCAGTGCATCCCGGAGAGAAACTAAAGCTGAAGTATTAGTTAATATCAAAACCATCATTGGTATTCATATTTGGATTGATCTGCCCACCACTATTGTCCATCCTCTCTTACCAGCCCATCTTTGTCCACATCACCTGCTGCTAAAACAACCAATCCTGTCAAGAAACAAGGCCCTATAAATGCCAAATATTCTAAATGATAAAATCAGCAATATTAACTTGACATGTTTACTTTCCTAAGGAAGATAAAATAATTAAATAAATAACAGTTTATTTTATTAAAGTAGGCAAAATACTGAAAATAGCTCCAACAGACATAACAGACACTGATCAGCTGCTCACTAGCATGTGAACGTCCTTCTTTTTTGACCCTGTAGTCACTTTTATGCATGAATGTTTTTGTTTATAACAATCATAAACTGTTGTGTTTGTAAGTTGTTGCTGTAAGCCTCAATACTCTGATTTCTTTCAGTTAATCACAAAGTTAAGCAGACACTAAAGGCTTGTCCGTGAATGCCGATGCCTCTATCAGGCCCTTATTAGCCCCGTTTCCACCAGAGGGTTCATTTCGGTTCGTCTCGGTACGGCTCGCTTTTTGTGGTGTTCCCAGAGCCTAAAACTGGGACAGGACCCCTTATAAGCAAACCGTACCGTCCTTCTTTTTGGGACCCTTCTGTTGAGGTGTCAAGCATACCGATCTGACCCCAGGAGGTGGAGCTAGAAACACTACAGTCTGTCGGTCAAAGGAGACGTCACTTCCCTTCCGACAGCGGAACAACACATAACCCCGCTATGTTTAAAACTCCACTTGTCTTTGTGAAGATAACTCTCGCGGCACACAGCCTTCTCTGAAACAAAGCTTGGTTGTGCTTCGTAACAAAAAGCCACATGCTGATCACAAAAAAGAAGAATTGCTGGATGTCTTCCATCGTTGCTATTTGTTTACTGTGTTGCCTTGGCTTCGTTGTATTTAATAGCGGTTACACAGTGTCGCGCTGCTATGATGTCATGCTATCGGCATCTTGGCTCTGGTCCATACCGGACCACTTGGTGGAAACGGGGCTATTGACTGATCACCGTAAGCTGGAAAGTGGTTTCGTGTAGGCAGCTGTCTGTGATATTGTTGAGGAAGGAAAGTCCAGAGTTAAATAAAGAAAAGGCCGCTCCAGCAGTGAGGCTTCCTGCAGTGCAGATGACTTGATAGTAGAATAAAACATTAAGATAAATTCCTCCATTCAGGTTGCAATAAACCATATTTATACTTACAATACCTCAAATGTTTCACTTGTAAAAATCAATAACCACTGTATTTATATTTAAAATATTTCAAATCTCCATCTGTAAAATATCAAATGCGTACACAACCACTGTAAATATTCCACTTATTACATACTATATATTTTTCTCATTTTTATTTGATTTTTAATTAATTTTTTCATGTGTAAGTTTCTTTCTTATATTTCTCCTGTATCCTGCAGTTGTAAATTTGGACTTTCCCTAAGTGGGACTAATAAAGCAATATCTTATCATTCTGCAGATATCAGCAGCAAAGTATTTTAATCATGCAAAACCAATAATGAACGTTTTTTAGCCATTATCAGCTGGTATAAGTGTCAGTGTCATGGCAATATTTTAGTGCATCCCAAATTGTGTGCCATTGACATTAAGGTCCCCTTCAGTGACCACCAGTCATGTCACACGGACTTTTTTTTGTTACATCCTATAATCTTCTCTCTTTTTAAGAAACTGAAATTCTAAACATTGTAATCAGTGTTTGACCTTCTTGCAGCTCCTTCTGCGTATTTATCATAGAGATTCTATAAGCACCTTTTCTGTACTGTGCTTCTTTTTGCAATCCTTTCTTGGGCTTTTCTTTGGCTCTCTGATCAAATTTTTGTAAACATTGGTCAAACTCTGTTTCTTTTCTTCATACCAGGTTGGCTTCCCTGCCAGAGACTCCTGCCGCCATCGACTGGAGTTTTTACAGGAGCACTGTGGCCAAAGCCGGCATGGTTGATGAGTTTGAGAAGAAGGTGAGCCTTAAAAAGAGCTGAGTGAAAAGTCTCTGCAGGGTTTTATTGAAATGTTTTGATATCCCATAACTGACTCAACAAAGCAGTTCTTACCAGAGTTTGACCTGACATTTTAAGTCTTTTAGTACAAAAGCCTGTTTCAGGATCTCATTTACAGTTAAACTAAAATCAAAGGTATCGATGCACACAGGGCAGATCTGATGATGTTTGGGGTGCAACACTGAAGTCGGCTCACAGTTGAACTCGTACAAATTGAAACCTTTTTGGTTGGAATTTTGAGTTTGATGCTGACAGCTCAAAGCTATTTTTTGGTTTTATTTATAGTAGGGATGTAATGGTTACCGGTAAAATGGTAAACCGCAATAAAATTTCCCACAGTAATTATTACCGTGTCCTGTTAAAATTACCGTTATATCGTGTTTGATTAGCACACTGTTTCAACAACTCACAGTGATGCTGCTCTTTACCTGGAAAAGCCTGAACTATGTGTGTCTGCTCTTCAGTAAAGCAGCCGTCTCTCACAGACGGAGGAGCAGTTTGCATTGTTTGGTCACTGAAAGTCCAGCACCTGGAGCCTCGCTTAGACTCTTACAAGTTTTCCCAACTAAGATGTGGGAGTGTTTGTAAAACAAGTTAAAACATTTTTTTTGGCCATCTCAAAACTTTGAACATGTTCATTTACGATTTTTTATAAAGAGAAACCTGTTTAAAGTACAAATCTGTTCTCTTTTTCTTGTAATTACACACAGTTTAAGCATTTACGACATAATAATGACAAATACTTGCCAGAATTGTTTTTTCTAATGAAAAAAGTTTTAAAAAATTTACTTACAGGACATTTCCAGACAGTTATTGACAAAAAAAGACAAAAGAATTGTTAAAATTAGAATATTAAAGGGGTTAAATGATTTCAAAACTGTGTAAACGTACCTTTTGAACATTTTGAACACACTGCAACAATATCATGATAATAATGATAACCGTGATAATTTTGGTCACAATAACCGTGGTATAAAATTTTCATACTGTTACATCCCTAATTTATAGTCATAGTTAGATTTATTTTACAGGATCATATAAGAGTTATTTTGAAGAAAACGACTCTTTATTTTACTTGAAGCAGCTTTCTTCATTTTAAAGGTTTGCAAAAAATTTTCATGAACATTTCTGGTCAACTTAATGACTTTTGTGATATTTAATGCTGTCAGGTCAGATTTGGTCAGGTTTTTACATGATCTACCATTTTTTAAACTGCAGACTTTGCAAACTACAGAGATTGACTGTCAGGTTGCATTGAGGGAAAAGAGAGCAGCATGTGGCCTGGGCGGCTTGTTTCCCACCCCTGATTTAAACATCCATGTCTTAAAGGGCAACTCCGGTTTTTTGACACCTGGACCTTATTTTTAGGTTTGTGCATGCTCATATACTCACTCAGACAAACATCGTGCAGTTCGGAGTCCTTCAGAAGTTATTTAGATCCAACCGATTTAGCCGCACTTAGCGGGGGCCACGGCAATGGAGCTTCAGCGCGGGACATAATCTCTGCTCATTTCGACTATATTTTTTCATCCATCGCCAGTGTTATCATAAAGTCAGCTCGTCTACCGTCTTCAGGTGGGTCAGCTGACCTGGTAAACAAACTTTTGATGACGTCATAGCCGCGCGACACAAAGGTACAGCTGACTTACTTTTTGCCGGCTTTGCTGAGCAACATGCCAGAATATTTATCTGATGCCGAAGAGTCAGACTACGACTTCGACTTTGACGGTTGTCCTTACCGGTTTGAGTCTGAGTACACAGACGAGGAGCTACATGAAAGAAGAATGTGGAGGGAGAGAGACGAACAGCTGGCTCGAGAACAACAAACAGGAGCACGTCTACGACTCAATGCTAACTGGTGGTGCGCTTGTGGACAGTGTTCGCCTATGGCAACAGAAGAGGAGTGTTAGCTGCTCAGAGTGGGACTTGAGACCGGCTGACACGCGTATGGATCTATCCAGGAATATATATCTGACTACTCTGGAGGATTTCCCTGCAATGACAAACCGGGCTGTGGTAGAGACGAGCGATTTTGCAGAGATTATGTCCCGCGCTGAAGCTCCATTGCCTCGGCCCCCGCTAAGTGCGGCTACACATCGGTTGGATCTAAATAACTTCTGAAGGACTCCGAGCTGCACGATGTTTGTCTGAGTATATGAGCATGCACAGACCTAAAAATAAGGTCCAGATGTCAAAAAACCGGAGTTGCCCTTTAAAGAAAAGTCATCTCAGAAGTCAAAGTGCTGCCTTTGTCCAAAATATGTTGCCAGGTCAAAATCATCACGAACATTTGCTCTTGTCAAAGTTTGGAACAAAAAAGATTTTCTTTTTCTTAGTGTTGGAAAATGTCATTATTTCTTTATCTTTGGATCCGTTTTAGCTGACATTGATTGAACACATCCAAAAGTACCCACATGTTCTTGTTTTGTTAGTTCATTCATGTTCACCCTGCTATTTAAACAACATACCTTTAGAAAGGAACCAAGTGAATTGTTTGGGTGAGCTTTTGGCAGCTTATTCTTGCAGAGGAGTATAATACAGGATGCTGGTGTGAAACGTTAACCACTGTTTGCATCAACAGACTTATGTTCTCAAAACTTACAGTCGAAAGGTGCAGCATTTTGGTTTGATGTTACGCAACTTTAATCTTCTTGGTGTCTATTGTCCTTCTGCAAGAACTAATAAATGGCTTAAAATGAACTCACACGGCTTCATTGACATAGCTTGCTGGATTTAAAACATTAGTAGAATGTAGTTTGGTATTTACTCATGAGCAGGAGTTTCCTAATCCCAGCTCGTTGACTCGCAGGCACTCACAGAGCAGAACTAATGCAGGGAAAATATAAATCTATGGAAGCTATTTAAAGGTTTGTTTGTTCCTTTGAGAATAGACAGAGCAAGTTCTTGTTCATCCCCGTACAATAAAAGTAAAAAACAGATTATAGCCACTGGATAATTCCATCTGTCCCTGAATAGATTTTCTCAGAGGAGACCGAGCTAAAAGACAAATTTATCAAAATGGCAACCAAAGGAAGAACAAAACAAACGTACAGTGTTACATAACTGTTTACTGTTGTTGAGAAAACTTGTCCCTGTCTGTTTATATGTCATGCTCCGGCTCTGTGTCTTTGAACCACCCCCTCTGGGACAAATAAAGTTTTTGGTCTTTTATTTGAATTCTCTAAAGTCTGTTGCACCGAATAAAGACACCATCAAAGTGCCTGTGTGATGATGTTTAATGAAAGGAAAAAAAAAACCCTTAAGAATAAAATGCAGTTTACAAGCAATTTATTGAGAATGGTTGCATCACCTGACAGAGGACACAGAATGTGATTATTAGAACCTTAGGTTTTGGCTTTGTTTTTTATCCCCAAATCAATAAGTTAGAAACACAATAATGCTTAAAGAAAGGGTCATGTTGATGCAGAAGGTTTGAGGTTTAGGGCTGCAGCATTTCATTCATCATATTACACTCTGTGTTGATGATGGTCATGCTCAGACTGTTTTTTACACTCTCGGCAAAGAAAGTAATTCTGATGCACATTTGAGATCTTGAACACAAGGAGCCACTATTTTCATTTTCATGTAGCACCAACAACCATATGGATAAAACCATACTGTACACACTTAAATCTTGATTTAAAATATATGGATACTTTTCAAAAACTCAGTATATTTCATCTTTATTTCAGATTCAGCAGAAGTTACTTTTTGTCTTGAAGGTTTAAAGCACGAGTTCAAATGAATAATAATTCAAACAAACATAAACATGACGGTCTTGAACAGTCGACCTTTCTATCTCATGAAGTATTTTATTATCATATGCTGCTTTGTGTTCTCTGTTTAATCATAACTGTTCTCCTGTTGCTCAGTTCAAAGCCCTGCAGATCCCAGAGCCTGTGGACACACAGACAAGCGCCATCAATGCACAGGAGACTGAAGCTGTGAGTGATTACACAAAATCAGGAGTTGAATGAAAACATAACAAGCTGTAACTCTGAAGAAGCTGCATTTGAACCATTTTGGCTTTGACGTGCATTGTTTTGTATCCACTGTGGGGAACTTTGTGCTAACTTTGCATTATCAGATGTACTAAGTTCACTTTGCTTCAACAGGACGCAAGCGCAATCGCCTACATTGAGGCGTCAAAGGCTCGCATTGCTCAGTATGAGAAAGAGGTGAGTGTTCCAGCACTTTCTTTCTTTTCTTTCTTCTCCATGATTTTGTCTAATGGTTTCCTTCATTTTATTCTTTTTGTGTCATCAGCTGGATAAGTTCAGGAACATGATCCCCTTCGATCAGATGACCATCGATGACCTCAACGAAGCCTTCCCCGAGACCAAATTGGACATGGTCAAATACCCGTACTGGCCCCACAAGCCCATCGCCAACCTGTAAACCTGTCACTGTACACTCACCTCACAATAAAGAATATGTATTTTAAAGGAATATTTTGTTTTTGGTGTTTTTATTTTTTACCAAATCTGGGTGAATCACTGAGTTCAGTTTCGAGCTTGAAACAGAGTCTATGATGTTGCTTGTTTGCCCACCAGGGGGTGCCACCACTCAAGACTTTCAGAGGCCAACGCTGTGGTTTAAGCTTTTTGTCAGTCTTTATTTCTGATCAATACTGCTGCTGTTAATTTACTTTCATCTGTCTGTTTTCATGGTGTGGTCACTTTTCCTCTGGCCTGTTGTTTCACTGAGGTCTGTAAACTTGGCTTTAGACAGTTATCCCAATTCAGCTGGCGTGGTTTAATAGAAAAGAGCTCCTCTGACTCTTAATCTGAACATTAAAGAAACAAATTAATCATTTTAATTCATAATTATCAGTCCTAAAGTTCAGATATGATAAAGTCCACAGTTAATCTACATCTCCACGTGAATGTGGCTAATGTGGTTAGTCATTTAAGGGTTATATTTCAGATTTTTGGCTGCTTAGTCCCTTTGGATGATATAATTTTATGCTAATTTACATTTGATTGTGATTCAAGAGAGAAGTAGTTCATATAAATGTGATCAACATCCCATGCATCTGAAGTATACATGGGATGTATCCTTAAGTTAAATGTGTGATAAATCTTACAATGAAATAGTTTTGATCCCCTGGCTTCTTGTCTTGAGTGAAACACAGTAAACCAGAACAAATCAGTTCTTATGTGCACTTCAGAAATAAGTATTTTACTACACTTTTGCCAAGTTAACTCTGCCAAGGAGGTATCTGTTTGTTTGTTTGTTTGTAAGCAGGATAACTCACAAAGTCCTCGGCAGATACTGAAGACTTTTTGAGGAAATGACCATCGCACAAGGAGGAACTGATTAGATTTAGGTGTTGATTTGAATCCAGATTGACTCAGACATCTTGTGTTCTTCCATTTAATATTTTTCCCTCTTCAGTTACATTTTTTCTACCATGTTTCCGTATTATCTAGTGTCTTATTCATTTATTAATCTACTCCATTAAGTATCTGTTTTTGTCTTTTTTACTTGCCTTTTATTCTTATTTTATACTGTGCATTCATTAAGTTATGTACGGTCTGGGTTAAGGTGTGTGTTTGCATTGTTCTATTACAAAAAGGCAAGTAAATGTGACAATTAACATTTTCTCTTTAAGCTTTAACAAAGTAGCAGGTCACATTTTTTTTCTATTAATTAAAACAAATGTAAGTATATAAAAAGATAGATGAAGTAAAATGGAATGGAAAAAATAGATGAAGCTAATTAAAAAAAGAAACTTAATGTGTGAGGACTTGAGGACAACCAGTGGCGCAGGAAAACACATTTTAATCTATTTTATATATATTTATATTTAAATATACATTTTAATCCTTCTTTCAACCTTTACAAATGAAATGTATTTTTATCATCACAATTCACTAAATATATTTTATTTTATATGAAAATTTTATTATGTCTTTAAATGGTTGCCTTTAGCAATAATTCCTCACATTCATACCAGTAAATGTCTTTGAATTTAAATGAATTAACTTTATTTTTGTCATACAGTGTTTTATAGCGGGGTCTGTCAAATCCTGCTGTCATTGGTTAATGCAGGGTGTCGATCATTTCTTCTATCCAATCGTTATTGACGTTTACTGTCCGTGAAGCACTGCGTATTTATTTACATAGAAATGGGCGGAAATTTAGCGCTGCAGCTCAGCTCTGCAATGTGATTGGTCCCTGGATACAGCGCCTCTGCTGCTGATTGGCTGAAGCTCCGATGAAGCAATGGAGGAGGGCTTTCTTGTGAACTGTTTCCGTTGTATGCTATTTGACAGTCAGTGAGGATTGACGGGGCTCCATCAGCTCAGGTAAATATGTTTTCTTATGTGTAATATAAAGACATATCAGAGCATATGTGTCCGTTATGTTATTTTCACGATTACTGACAGCTTTTCTTTATAAACGAGGAGAAACTTGTGCTGGAAAAACAAACTAACCGTCCTGGAGAGTCAGTAGCGGCTGCCAAATCTCCACGGCGGAGGTCAGTAGGGGACATAATGGGGAAAACAAGCCAGATCAGGTTGATAAGGGTCCGAGCTGCTCCTCCAATTATCCGGAATGATGACACCAGCACAGAGCTATGGTTAGCTTACATAGCTAGCCGGGGACACCGTGAGCCCAAAGAGATTACGGTATAGAGGGACAGTTAGGCAGGTACCATCTGCCCTGGGTGGTGGATGGATGTGTGATACCGCTGTTTTCATCCACACCGATAAAAGGAGAATACTGTTTAACAAGAGCCTCATAATAAAGTGTTTACACGGTTTAAAACAGACAGGATCCATATGTGAAGAGTAACAACAAGGCCCTATATGTACAACACACACCTAGAGGCTTGGCTTGTGTTGTAGCTTGCTAACACCACTGCGTCAAACAGAACTGGAGCGTAAATGAATCACGTTTACTGTAGTTACTGTAAGATAGTAATATCATGTTTAATAGCACTATATGGAGCAGCTTTTCAAAGCTATAGCTCCTCTTTTATTAAGTGTGCTTTTAGTCAGGGGTGCCACCAGAAACTGTGGGCCCCAAGGGAGGACACCAAAGTGGACCCAACCCAGCACAATACATTATGGAAATTACATTTTAAGTTGAAATAACTGTATTTTTGTGGTAAAAAGGAAAAAAAGACCTACATTCATGGAAAAAATTATTAGACCACCCTTGTTTTCTTCAATTTCTTGTTAATTTTAATGCCTGGCTCAACTAAAGGTACATTTGTTTGGACAATTATAATGATAACAACAAAAATAGCTCATGAGAGTTTAATTTAAGAACTAAGAACTATTCATTTTCCATGGTTTTCTTGATAATAACCAAAATTACTTAAATTCTTACATCAATAGCTATGGCATTGTACCGCCAAAAACACTACTTTTAAGCATTCCATGTTTTCTTTTCTGTTTGCTTTAAACACATGATACACACAAGAGTTAATACTTGATTGCATAACCATTGTTTTTGATGACTGCAGCCATGCGTCTTGGCATGCTCTCCACCAGCTTCTGACATTGTTCTGCTGTCACAGCAGCCCATTCCTGTTGGACAAATTCAAACAAATTTTCTTTGTTTTTGGGCTTGTGGTTCTCCATTTTGAGTTTGATGATTTTCCACAGGTTTTCAGTTGGATTAAGATCTGGTGATTGAGCAGGCCAAGGCATGGTGCGAATGTTGTGGTTCTTCATCCAGGCTTTAACTGACCTTGCCGTGTGGCAAGGGGCATTGTCTTGTTGGAAAATCCAGTCATTCGAGGCAGGAAAGAGTTTTCCAGCTGATGGAAGAAGACTGTTTTCAAGGGTAGTCCTGTACATGACCTGGTTCATTCGGCCTTCACACAATTGCATTTGCCCTGTTCCACTCAGACTGAAACAACCCCAGATCATGACTGATCCACCCCCATGTTTTACTGTAGGGGCAAGACAGTCTGGGTTGTAAGCTTCTCCAGGCTTCCTCCTAACCAGTAAGTTGGCTGGAGTGGGCATCAATTCAAAATTGGATTCATCACTGAAGAGAACCTTAGCCCAATCATCAACAGTCCAATCCTTGTGGTCTCGAGCAAAGAGTAACCGGGCCTTCCTCTGCCTTTCATTGATGAAGGGCTTCTTGCGTGCTCTGTGTGACTTCAAACCAGCTTCAACAAGTCGGTTTCGAACTGTCCTTGCTGAACAAGTCACATTTCTCGACAGTGCCCACTCATTTTAAGGTCCCTGGAGGTCTGACGACGATTCCTGACACAGGAACGGATGAGTGCACGGTCATCTCGTGGGGGTAGAAAGACGCTTTCCTGCCACGGCCAGGTAGCAATTTGGTAGTGCCATGTTCAGCTTGTTTTTGTTGTTGTAATGAACGGCTGTCTTGGAGATCTTCAGTTTTTTCGCTACCTGTCTCTCACTCATGCCAATTTCCAGCAGTGCCAAGATGGCTGCCTTTGTGGCTTCACATAATTCTTTTGTTTTAGGCATTATGTGAGAGCTGACAACTTCTGAGTTGTGCTACGGCTTGAATGTAAGCAGGAAACCACTCTAGGCCTTTGCATGTGCAGTGCTGCTTGTGACATGAAATGGCCTCTTATATACCCTGGGAATCAATTAAGCTTAAGAATGTCAAATAGGACATAAAGTATTATGTGACCAGCTGCATTTTTTGTTGTGTTCATTGTATTATACGTTTAGTGGTACCAGATATTAGAATGAACAAGAAATTGAAGAAAACAAGGGTGGTCTAATAATTTTTTCCATGACTGTATGTATCTGAGGTTATGTTTGCTTTCCCCTTGTAGTGGGTCTGTTGCCCAGCATGGGTCCAGTCTGGCCCTATATCCTGACCCTCCTTAGAGCTAAAAAATGATCCTGAACATATAAGGGAAGCTGTGATTTGGAGATTGTTGAATTTCAGATCTGCGTGTATGTTTACGACATGGAAATACTTTTGTGTATCAGGTTGTAGTGTGAAACTGAAACAGCAATGTTGAAGCATAGTCCGGCTTTTAAAAAAAAACTACAAGTGTATGATTTCCACCAGATACATGGATGAAGACTGGGTTTAACAATTTTTCCACTCTGGGTTGTGAATTCTTCAGCTAGTTTACCATTGTGTGTGTTAAATGCCTTTAGATAATAGTTAGTTTTCCTGTCTGCACTCAAATTCTTTTGGGTCATGAATGTAGAGTTGGAAAATAGATATGAAACCTTCCATTGTGCACACGTATAACTGTGATCACTTGGAGTATATATTTATACTTATGTCAAGACTATTAGATTAAACTGAGTGGGATGTGTTAAGACTTTATAATTATGGTCCATTGGGAGAAGTGATGGGATTAAATAAGTGAATACTTCTTCCCACTTATTTATGGATGTAATAATATTATATTGGTTACACGAAATGATTTTTTGTCTCCGTTGAGTCCTTGCATTTCCACAAAATTTAGACAATATCTCAAAATCTATAAAACAAAAAAGAGGCAAACTCAAATGTAAAAAAGCACACTTCTGTTGCAGTCTGTCCCAATAATTAAAAATGAGAGCGCCTTCAAGCACCTAACAAGTTTTGCTTAAGCGTTTTTTATTATTCCAATAAAAAAGTTTTTTTATGAGGTTAAGTTCATAATTAATGAAACGAGAATTTGACAGATCTCAAAAATCTCTGACAGAGTCAGTTGAGAGGGTTCAGGATAAGGATGCACATTGGCATCTGCTGAACATCAGTACTGGACGATTTGGGCCCTTTCTACAAACATCAAGTATTGACAAATTTGGGGGGGTAAACAGATGTTTAGTTGTCATGTAGCAATTTCATATGGACATCTGGCCAACCTTACTGAATGTTCTTTTACAAGTAAAGTAAGTGTGTGAGAATTAAGCCAAAAGAGGTAATAAAACATCGGTCATGGCTGAATTTTCTCACAAACATTGGTCTAAACTTTGGCCTCATCATCGGTGCATCACCAGCTCAGGGCAAAAACAGCATGCTCCTGTCATGCATGGGGGTGGAGTTAAAAGGAACAAAGGTATTCATAGTCAAGAGCTCATTGATCATTACTTCATACATTAAGTGAATTTTCAGAAATGAACTTATGAGTAAGCACATGGCTAACCAATAATCACATGTTGATTACATTACGTCACGTCTTCTCTCTTAAGTTAGTCTGTGATGTGTGGTGAATGCATGAGCTGCTGCCATGTGATTGACTGATTGCTTTTTGAGTCATGAGCAGTTAAACAGGTGTAGCTGATTGGGTTTCTCATCAGTGTATCTCACTGAGTATATATTTGTGAAATGCAAACCTTGAAGCAATTCTGATGCTATTTCATGGCCCCTTGGTCCTCCTTTATGATCTAATGAATGTTAATAAGTAATCTCCTCTGGCTCTGACAGCTGAACAGCTGTAAAGCATGCGCCATGTGGGTGTGAGCACCTGAGGAGCCCAACGTGATATGAGTTCGTTAGCTGCTATATTTAACATTGAGTAATTATGTGTCTGTTTTTTTGGGATGGATGGAAGGAATGAATGAAGGAAGGAAGTCCAGGGCTTTCTCTGTACAGAACCAAAGGGCTCAAGCCTTTCCCATACAACATGTTTATGATTCTTTTATATCACTTGAACACTTATGAGTCATACTGAATGATATGATTGCTTGGTACTGGTTCTCAATTACCTTTATTAAAATTAATTAGTTTTTCATGTGCAGCACAGTGGCACAGCAGATACTGCAGCCACCCCAGCTTCCTCCCACAGACCAAAAACATGCTCTTTAGGTTGATCCTAATCACCCTCAGGTATGAGTGTGAATGGTTGTCCGTCTCTCTAGGTGGCTCTGTGATTGGCTGGCGACCATTTCAGGATGTGCCCCTCCTCTTGCACAATGTTAGCTGGGATACGCTTTCGGTCCCCATGACCCCAGAAGTGATATGCAGTATAGATAATGAGTGAATTTGATTTTACTTGTGTAGATAGATGTGTTAGTGATGTCAGTTCTGATCAAAGTAGCTCATTAAACCAGAGGACAGTGTTCATGCACTTTGTCCACTCTGTTGAAATGCTTTTTATTAGTGTGAAGAATAAGTTAGCCACTACAGGCTTCATGGTTAATAAAACTCCACTTCCTACAGTACTGTAAACCAGTTCCCCTCTAGTGTAGTATGTTTACTACACAGCTAAATAACCCTGCTGAGGGATTCATGAGCGTCCAGAAAGGCAACACCTCTCAGGGAGCAAAATATGTACAACTATTTTGGCTGGAGGGAAACCTGAGCTGGTGTCATCCTCTTGGTTCACCTTGTCAGTATTTTGCTGCAGAGCTAAATGCTATATGGATGACCTCACATGTTCCTCTTCATACAAACATTAAAGCGTGCTACTCTGTGGTGTGAAACCAGATTTTACAGTCTGGCTCAACTTCCAGGGTCAAGAGTTGAAGACCAGTTTGTGTCTGAAGTAGTTTGTGTTGTCGAGGAAGTGTTCGACTTAAAGCCTTTATAGCTGTATATTTTTTTCACTGAATAGTGTAACACGTGTGAACTTACTGGCCACTTAATACAGTACAATACAAGTAGGTAATCAGCCAATCACATGGCAGTGACTTGTGCATTTTGGCATGTAGATATAACCGAGACGATCTTTTGATATTCAAGCAGGCACTAGAGTGGAGAAGAGAGGTGATTAAACTGACCTTGAATGTGGCTACACAGATTGCTCTGAGAATTAAAGAAACTGCTGAACTACCGAAATTTTCTTTTCGTACAAACAGCTTTAGGGTTTACAGTGAACGGTTCAGAAAGCATAAATATCCAGTGAGCAGCAGTTCTCTGGGCCAAATTCCCTTTTGATGCCAAAGGTCTGGGGAGAATGGCCATAGTGGTTCAACTCAAATAACCCCTTCCTAAAACTAAGATGTTTAGAAGACTATTTAGACTACAGCAGTGGAGACCACACTGGGTGCCACACTTGTCAGCTAAAGCAGGAAACTGAGGCTACAATTTGGCATGTGCACCCCAAAATTGAGCAATAGTTGATTGGGAAAATGTTGCATGATCCAATGCAACCTGCTTTTTTTCTGGGACATTTAGATGGTTGGATCAGAATTTGGCTTGAACACCATGAAAGCGGGGATCCATCTTGCTTTTGGTCCACAGGACAGGCTGGCTGTGGTGGTGTAATGGTGTGAGGGATACCCTCCTGGCAAACTTAATACCAGCTGAGGATGTTTGCGGATAGGGATGCACCAATCCAGGTTTTTTCACTTCCGATCCGATACCGATACCTGAATTTGGGTATCGGCCGATACCGATACTTTTCCGATACCACGGCTATTATTGCTGGAATATTAATATTATCAATATTGTTGAAATTATGTGTAAAATGTGATTATGAGGCTGTAATTAACCACAGAACAGTTATTTACATAGAAGATAAACAAAAAACATACACCTGTAAGGGCTTTAAATTGAATGGCAAATTGAATTGATATGAACAGCAGAGTATGGCTCTTTCAGCAGGTCTGTTTCCAATTGTCTCACTTTTGATATAAAATGTGTATCAAGAAGACAGTGTCTGTTGTTCTAAACTATCAACACTACCAAAAAATAATAACACCATACGGGCTAGTGCTTCTGAACAGCACACAAATCAAGGATAGTGCAGCAGCTTTCAGAAGTGACATATGAAATAATTGTAAACATTTCTACCCTCCCAAATAAAATATAATAAATTAAAAATAATCCTGGTGTTCGCTCACGTGGTGCCTTTTCAGATGTTTGATTAATCTTTAACTGTGATACCCGAATAGCTGATCGAATATGGGGATAAATATATGTAACCAAATAGTAAATAAATATTTGAATGCAAAATATTGAGTGTAGCAGCACATCACAGCGCCTGGAGCAGTGGACCGTTTCAACAGAGAGCGCTGTGAGTGCAGCTTGACCCTCAGATACATCCGTTGCTCTGCTGATCTCAGTGAAGAGTTTCCACTCTGAACGGAGCGGAATAAACAGCTCTAAGTCATCTGATGAGAGCAGTGAGGAAGTATTTTTGGCTCTACACCGTTGATGGCAAACTTAAAATCAAAGACCAGGCTGTGTGTTCTGTGAAATGCAGTTCAGTCACTCGTCCTCCGCTTATTTGCGGGCTCAGCCGACGGCTTTTCATCCGGCCGAGTGCAGCAGAGCTTCGTCAAGAGTTTTACCCCGTGTGGCTGTGTTGTTTTCGGACTGTGTTTTCCGGCATGGTGTTTACCGAAAGGGCGGATGATTGAGTCTCTGTACCTTATTTTTGAGGGGCATATCCGAAAACCGTTCGGCTTTGATTTTGAGGAGAACTGACAGAATTACTCCACACAGCAGATATGTTGTTGTTAGCGCTTGTTAGCTCAGGTGGCTAATAACAGCAACAGGAGGCACTATGCTCTGCACACACTGGCTGGCTACAAACTGTGGAATGGATTTCTTGAAATGAGTAGTGGCGTCACATGTCTCCTGTGTGTTGTGTGTTGCCTGGATCGGACGCCGATACCGATACTGGATCGGATCGGTCCCATCCCTATTTGCGTAAGAGGATGTTTTCATCCCTTTCTGGCTGCAGTGTATGTCTTCTTAAGGATACTTCAAGCAGGATTATTATACGCCATGTTACTAAGTAGGGCTGAACAATTTTAGGAAAAGATCTAGTCGTGATTTTTGGCAGATATTGCGATTTCAATTCAATTCATGATATTCTTCAAATCAGTGTCCTATTCGCTATGTTTACAGTATAGATAACAGTAAAGAAATCAATGATCAACAGCACCTAACACATTATTCACCATCTAATACTGATGATAAATCATATGTTATAGTTATTTAAGGGATACTACAGCTCCAACTCCTAAACAGAGGCTTTGTGTTGTTGATCTGCTTACCAGCACTTCCATAATTGCAAATTTGCCAGCAAATTTGTAAAATATTATGTGTAAAATAGTTTACACAGCAAATCGTGGGTCAATCAGGAGCACTGCAAAAAATTGCAGCTTTGGCGATCACATGACTGCGTCGTCTGAAATTGCGATTTTGGCCAGAAAACGATAAATCTTTCTCTCAAACTGATTTCTTGAACTTGAAAATTAGTTCACTGTACTCAAGTGGCCACCACAGTCCCCTCCAGGGTGGACCTGATTAAGTGACAATGAGAATTTGTCAGTAGTATTCGTTAGCAATATTTTACTGAGAATTAGGCTTGACATGGTTTTGAAATCGGTTCTAAATTAATTTAATGTTTATTTACAACCGCATTTCTCCATTTCTGTAGCTTATACCACTTATACCACCACTTAGACCACTGACCTTAACGTCAAATAATTGCCTTTGGCTGTGATTTTTTTCTAAGTAATGAGCCAAATGAAATCCAAGAAATTCATGTGATCAGACATTGTTCCAGGTCTCCATGGTAATAGCAGACAAATGTCATGTCTAAATAGGTTAATGTGGCACTCACCAATGGCACAACGAAGTCAGAAGAAATCTACAGTATAACAGCATTGTCTTGCCATAAACCTCAATTAAATATATCACAAAAATGTTAACAAATTGTGCAACCTGACAGGCCACTTCTCTGTTAAAAGGTCTCCCACCATGTTAAATCATAAAGTCTGTTTTTATGGTATTTTATCCATGTATTAGGCATTTTCTCACCATCCATGATCTCAATCACGTTTCCCAACATATCACAAACCCTCTGGCATATGCAGACTTGTTATTGTGAATCTCATGGCCCAGAGTGTTTATTGTGTTAGGTGAAAACAGACATGGTTGTGTCAGTGCCCCAGGTCTGCCCGTGGACAGTGGAGTCAACACTGGTTTCATTGTTCGTGAAGAACAATGGGAGTGGGCCTGCATGGAGGGAGGCACTCAGAGACCAGAGGCTGCCCTCTGTCTCATCCCAAGAGGGTAGAAGAACTGTGGTTTTCTTACAGAGATATTACCACACAGGAGGATGTGTGGGCACAAGGAAGGACGTCTAAACAAAGCACAGAGCAGTCATTTTCTATTGCGATTGTTGCATCTGTCATTTGTATTAATTTTGGCTGCTGTTTTAGATTTGGTCTGAAGCTTGGAGTATACTTGTGTGCCAGAGCTATACTGTACTTAATGTAATAACTCCCATTCATACTTGAGCCGTAGTTTGTTCATGTTTCTCTGAAATACTAAGGATGCACTGAATATTCGGTGGCCGAATATTGCAAAAAAAGCCATATTCGGCCTTCGGTGGAGTGAGGTATTAACAAGGCCGAATAGTACTGTGTGACGCTATGACGAAATCAACTACGTTATTGCATTGCATGTGACTGTGGCTAAGCAGACTAAGGCTCTGACTTATCCAAAAAATAAAACTCAAACATGCACCCAAATAATCGAAGATATTTGATTACCCCCCCTCCAAGCCATATAGCTTGGATGAAGAGCCGATGGCTGAGCCTGCAAATCTGATGTGGAGGACGAGTGACCAAACTGTATTTCACAGAAAACACAGCCTGGTCTTTGATTTTAAGTTTGCCATCAACGGTGTAGAACCAAAACTACTTCCACACAGCTCTCCTCAGAACATTCAGAGCTGTTACTGTCCGCTCAGAGAGGAAACTCTTTGTTTACTGAGGTCAAGAGAGCACCGGATGTGTCTGACGGTCAAGCTGCTCTCACAGCGCCCTCTGTTGGACGGAATGGTCCACTGCTCCAGGCCTGATGTGTTGCCACAATCAATATTTTACATTCAAATACTTATTTACTATTCGGTTATGGATATTTATCCCCATATTCGATCGGTTATTCAAATATTGAATATAAAGTGACAGCCTTAAAGCAGACTTGTGTCAAAAGGACAATTATTTATTTGTTGGTATTATTGGTTTATATCCACTTCAATGCACTTAAGTATTTTTTTATGCATGTTTTGTTTTGTTTGAAGGCTTAATATGAATGAAAAATTTTGTTGAGCTTTTTTTGAAAAGCAAAGGCTACTGGAATATTAAAAAATGTCATAATATTCTATTAACAATTACTGTCTTTTAAAAGCATGTCTAAAAATGAAGTCTAAGCTATTAATGCACTGTCAAAAATTATAGTGAACTACTTTGCCTCCGCATTGGATATTCGGTATTCGGCCAAGCGTTTATATTTTATTCAGCTTCGGCCACAAATTTTCATCCCTATGAAATACTCTACCAAAATGCTAGCAGGCAAGGTGATTTGTACTCTGGTTCTGTCACATTTTCTAATTGTTTGTGTAGAACAAATAGGTTGGATAAAGAGCAGTTAAGACCAAGGTCAATAGCTTAGCTTGTTTGGCCACTGGATTGAGAAAATACACCTCTGGTATATCTGCTATCACATTATAGTTCCCAACACCTAACCTGACACACTGGATGGACTGTTTCATTCACCAGTAAGATATATCCCAAGTCCATAGAAGTGACTGGAAAGGGCTGTATCTTTTGATGGGGATTGAAAAGATGTTTTGTGTGTGATGTTGTTTACAGGTTAGTCGGAGACTTGCTGTCTCTTCTAGCTTTTAAACACAAGTAAACTACCCCCAGACATACTCTTTTTGTCCATAAAATGGCACGAAAGAGCCCGGCCATTTTCTCACCAGGAACAATCTTCTCAGTGTAATGCTTTTAAAGATTAATCTGTCTGATGGCAGCCAAGGATTCTGGCAAACCTGGCTGCTCAGCAAGGTTATACAAAACCATGCTTGAGATTGGCAGTAAACAACACCAGCTTGAATGTTTATTACATTACAGTTATTACGGCAGGATGGATCCATGCTTTTGTGAAATACAAACGCTACCATCTCAATGTCAGTTTTCTTTTAATAATTTCAAATGATTATCCCAACTTTGCCGACTTGTCTTTAAGTTGACAACACTTGAGGCTGTCTGCAGAAAGCATATACAAAAATACACACAATATAAAAAGTAGAATTTATCTAAAGAAATTAACATGTTTACAGCCTGGTTCAAGTATATACCATGGTCTGAAAAAGTGATAGGAATCAGAAACCAATTCCAATCGAGAACTGTTAAAAATAGCGAAAGGAATCAATATAATAAGTCCCTTTGTTTAACAATTCCTTTATCAATACCTTTAGGATCTGGCTGCCTTGCAAAGTAGAGGTGATCAACTCAAAGAAGCAAAAAAGAAATCATAGCAGACAGAAGCAGTCAGAGGTGTGGCTTAATCTTCCACAACGTGATGTCAACTGTATAACATCCAGCATGACTAAATACATCGGTGGGATTACCAACAACATGCAGAATAATGATAATAGCACTCAATATTAGGAGAGCCATGTGTTTGATGTTGTTGACCCTAAAAAACCTATAGACCTGTTTTTTTGCTTAGGAAATCCATCCACAAGAACCAATAAGCAGAATTGATGATAACATTGGTATCAATCAGACATGTCAATTCCCAACCCTAGTCTGAAACAGTTCATCTATTTGAAACTCTGCGCTAGGGGTTAATTTTTTTTTAATCCCTCTGTTTTAATTTCATATTGTATATAGGAAGCCTCAGACCTGCCTCCCCTCCTGTTTCTCGTATGAAGCTTGCCAAACGGTTTGTTTGCGAAACAAAGAAGCTCTTATTAAATAATTTAACAGCAGATATCACTCAGGCTTCAACCAATATTTACCAAAGTCTATTGTTATGAGTCAGTGCTATACAAATATTCTTTGAAATCACATATCTTGTGATACAAAGGTCATATTCAAACTTTGATGCCTTCTCAGTTTGCAGGTTTTAGAGTCCTACAACCATCACAGCTTACAGCATCCTCTGTCTTTGGTTTCTGAGCTGCTGCACTGATAATAAAATGCCTGAAGTTCATCCAGGCCGGCTTCCTCTCTGCCCACATCTGCCAGTGTGGACTGATTCAGCTGACACAGGCATACGTGCTGTAGCTGGGACAACAAGCTTATTCACTGTCTGTGGACCAATGAACAGTTCTAATGCTAGCTTAGCTCGCAGGCTGTCCAACGATTTCCCACTCCATTCCTGACAACTCCAGCAGAAAGTAAGGCGGGACAGAGACCAGGCTCACTAACAACAAAAACACAGACTCCAGGATTGCTGAGAGCATACCAAGTAGTCTGCTGTGCACGCAAAAACAAAGCCTGTAAACAAGCAAACATCTCAGGCTAATAGTCAAACCCAGAGGTCATTAGAGGAAATAAAGAACTTGTTTTCTGTGTCCAGTTATAGGATGAATAAACGGGTGTCATATCTACAGATTCAAAACATAGCTGATTTATGTCGAGTCCATTGAATTTAACTGAACTGAACCTTATTTATTTTGAATAGATTCAAAAGAGAGATCAAATCAGAAAATGAAGAATAAAGATAGTGTAGTCATTACATACAGTATATCAGAAAGGGGGTGGAAGGAAAGAAAACCTATCAAGTTCCTACCCTTCTTCAAAAGAAAAACAGTTTCCACACTATTAAGTGGTCTAACGATGCAAAGAATAAAACGAAAAATTGAAACAGACAAAACATAAAAAAACAACGAACCATCAATCAATCAATCAACTTTATTTATGAGCACTTAAAATACAAACAGACAAACTAACAAAACAAAGAAGTCATCCTTCAATTTAGTGTGATAACCTCCTGTTTTGTCTATATATTTAGCTACTGAAAATTATATTTTTGTGCATTTCATCAGGTTTGAGCATTGCTTTTGATCCTGTTGTAACCCATTCCATAATTGAACACCACTCTGTGAAACAAAAAAGTTTGTCATTCTTGTGCGTGACCTATGAATTTAAAATGAAAATGTCCCCTTACAATATAATCCCCATCTCAATCTCTAGAAGTCTTTTGGATTGAAGGTGATAGTTCATCCATAGGACACTGTAATGGAAATGATTTAGGACCTGTTTTTGAAGCTTGAAATTGAATTAAAAATCGGTTTAATGTTGGAACTGATTTTTAAAATCTGCAGAGCACATTTGCCAAAAACACCTGCATTATCTAAAGATTGTCCATCAACCTGAAGAGGAAGCAGCATCATCTGCTGGCACCAGCTGCATCCCTGTCTGATGTATTTCCTGCTTCTTCTGTAACATCAGTGAATGAGAGGGAGGCTGAACTGCAGTATGGATGAAATTCAATCAGGGAGAGGTTTAGGATGAGGTGTCGTGTTACATTAAGTAACCCTCTGAGTGACAAACAAACCACAGAGCAGGATGCTGCTGAGAGGATCACACAGCTTCAAGGGCACAGACCAACCAAAGAATATTATTCTCCTGTTTTCTGTGGTTCGCAATTCAAATATGACACCCAACATTTTAATCCAGTCCTCAGAATCTGTACTGTGACGTAAATTGAGGCCTTATTTCTCATAGGGACGCACTGAATTGATCTGCGAATTTTTTATCTTTTCATGTTTTTCCTCACTCCTGAGTCCTTGACAAGCAGATAGACACCATTCTTTCGACTGTGTGTGCAGTAACAAAAAGGAAAAGGCCAGAACTTGGCCACTGCTAATTAGCTTAGTTCAAACTCTAGGAGTCAATGGGTAGTGATAGCCTGCCTCTGTCATCAGATAAACTTCGGCAACTCTAAATGGTCCTTTGTGCTTGTAGTGACTATTTTACTATTTTATTTTATGTGATCTTCTACTATCATCATGTTGTCTTTTACTTGTCAACAGAGGCTTTTGTTTTGCTAACCTACATCCACAGTGGTTTGCGCTGGAGATGTGACGTTTGCGAATGAGTCCAGTCTTATAAACAGCTCTTTTAAGTGAACAGTGAGGACAGATTTGCAGTTATGAGTGAGCTGTTTGTTTGTAAGCCATTCTTACATTTGCAGGCAATTTGCATTTAAAGGGACTGAGAGGAGTTTTTAAGTAATTACAAAAAAGTTTCTCTTTTAGATATATGCCTGATTGAAACACACACTTTAAGATGAGTTTTATAGCATCAAAGTAGGTTATCTATAAATGCTATTCCTTAGCCTTCCGGTCGGGTCGGACAGGGCTGGACTGGCCTGGATACTCAACTTCAGGAACAAGACAATTAAAACTTGAGCAAATTTATGTTATTCGGACACGTCTTAGAGCACCGGGCTGTAAGTAGAGATATATAGCCGGCAACAAAACTACGATACTAAGTTTTCCAAAAATTGCTTGTTATCACACATCTTTCTACGTAACTAGAAAGAGACACATTACCTCGTCGCTTTGCATCCTGTAAGTTGTAGAAAAAAGAAGTTGTAAAGCAATGCAGAGTTCTGAGGAAGGTCTGAACTGCATTCATCAGCATCACAACAAACACACACGCTTTAATTTGAGTCACGTCTTGTGGTATGTTCCAGTTGTAGTCAGAAGTAGGAATTTCCGAGTTCCAAGTAGGAAAGTGCAATTGGAACGTTCCCCAAAGTTGGAATTTCCTACTCGGAACTTGGTCAAACCTTGCCACCCCCGAGTTGACAATCGAAGATGGATGCCCCCAGTGTGAACAGTTATTTAGCTCTTGTAATAATCAATTTATTTGCACTTCTGACTGGGGTGTGTCGCTCTAGATCAGCTGTATACATAGTATTGTTAGACTTATATTTACAAAAATGCTGCCATAGTGATAATCACATTCTTCATGTGATATTTGTGAACAACAACGCAGGGCGTTCTAACAAGAGCTAACAATAGCCTGATTGATTGGCATGGTTTTTTCTGACTTCAACTGGAATGCCGATAAGTCAGAGATGATGTCACCTCCAGTTCCGCATTTACTGGAACGTAGCATTACGACAGTCGCTGCGCATGCTCATGGATAGCAGAGTCTTAATGTTGCCGGAAATAGATTCTCCTCATAGCACCTTCAAGAATGACTCACAAACAAATCAATTCTCATCGTTCACTCTAAAGAGCTGTCCAAAAACTGGACTCCTTTGCAAATGTCACATCTCTAGTGCGAATCACCAGAAGTAGGTCAATAAAACAAACCATCTCGTTATGAGCAGAGGAACGTAATACAATGAAAGTAGTAGATATTGAACATAACATGGTAAAAAAGAAAACAAGTCATAACAAGCACATACGGCCATTCAGAGTTGCTGAAGAGTTAAGCTGATGACTGTAGGCAGAGGCAGCTGTACCAGTTTATTCCCAGTGTTAGAGCTAAGCTAATTAGCGGTGGGTGACCTTTGTCTTATTCACTTTTGAATGCTCTTAAATTCTGAGGATGAATGTGAATACGTAATATTGCTCTTTTAACATTTTTTTAAAGCTGACATTTTGGTATTGTGACAACTCCAGTTGATAAAAACCTTGGTCATATTAGCTTTTATCTTTTTTTTACTCAGTATTTGGTTAGAGATGCACAGTATTGGATTTTTCCAACATGTTTTGCTGAGAGTTTGTCCTGCCTGCCTACTACGTTATCTGATTTGCCTGTAATGAATGTGTTTGATGGAAGGATCAACCAATCAGCTGCCAGATATGTTATGATATATTCTGCCCATTTCCAAACACTTTTTATGGACTGTTTTCCAGATGGACCATTAAAATGTTTTGAGTGATATGATCCATCTGGTGTGCCAGGAAAGTCTCTGCAGCCTGCTCTTAGAATAAAGACAGCTCTGGTTGTCCTCATCATATCAGTTGATGCCTGTGTTGTTAAGAATAGACCACTTTTGATCTAAATACTGTGTTTGATGTTAATTATCCAGGTTGTAAAACACAGTGGAAATTTCCTCTCTCTAAAGGTGGGACAAGCCATCTGGAGAGCCTCTTATCAGCTGTGTGTGTGGCTGAAACAAAGCCTGGTCCATTGTCCTCTGCAGTGATGCAATAATCTGATCCCTCTGGCGCTCAGTAAAAGCAATTTCACCGAGGGATTCAGTGGTTGAACCAGACTGCTGAGAATACAAACAGTTCATGTCAAAACCTCTGCCCTGAGGCAGCGCTGTGTTCCACCAGCTTCTTGTTGTTTATCCTGTTTCTTCCACAGTCACTCTTTCCCTCCACTGGTTTTCAGTGGCTTGGAGCAGTGAGTGCCTCTGTGTAGTTGCTAAGGAGCTTTGTTATTTTTTCTTTCTAAGGAAAAGAGAAAAGTCCTGCCCTGAAGTGAGGCAGCAGCCTGAGTAGCTGATATTCTTACTGGATGCATCAGAAAAGTCAGAGTTTGTACCTCTAGATGTGCTTGAACTTAAGTAGATGTAAGGCTGGTAGTGTTTCAGTTTTTCTGAAACCGGGGCCAGGTTACTATGTTGAAAAAAGGGGTGCCTTCATAAAATAACCTTGCAGTGTGGCTGGATCCACCTGATTCAATGTCTGGTATTAGGCAGATACATTTTGCCAAACTATAATCTGTAACTATGGTTCTCAGCCTGATGCGGCACGGCCCAATCAGCATCCTTCAAAGTAGGGGTGAGTATTGGCAAGAGCCCCACGATACAATACGTATCACGATACTTTGGTCGCGATATGATAATATCGTGATATATCACAATATCACAATATTGTGATATATTGCGATATTATACAGCAAGTTGGGGAAAACCTAGAGACAGTGAATATGTAACTTTTCCATTTTAGTGTAACTGAAATAACTTGAAAACACAGAGTGAATCGACACTTAGATTAATGTTGCAAAGAAATTATTCCTGTTATCCCTTTAACAATGTATTGAAAGCATCCTAACCTGCAGTGCAGCTCAAACTGTAATTGAACACATGAGGAACAAAGAGCTTTGAGTTACTGACAGCACAAAAAGGTAAAAAAAGTCACATATTTCTCTTGTCACTGTCTGAACTGAATAGACTGCATGAAACAAAACATGTGCATGCATTTTTATACGTTGTATTTTATTTCCAACTCTGATAAAATATGAGGTTTAATTTTTACAAAAATATCGATACTAAGATTTGAAATATTGATATTATATCGGGAGTCAAAATATCGCGATATATTGTGATACCGATATTTGTTCACACCTCCAGTTCAAAGCAAGAAGAGAGGGGAGCTACCAGTGTGACGACAGCAGGAAGTGACTGCTCATACAGAGATCAGCAGAGATGCTAACAGCAGAAGCAGTTCAGTCAGATCTGGACTGCATTTCTTTATTAAATGAAAGACAAACCAGCACTTTTGCTCCTATTTTGACACGTTTTGCCTAGAAAGTGGGACATATTTGGTACCTTAAGTCGTGGTAGATTGGCCAAAAGTGATTGCCATTGATGGAAAGATCGTCCAATCACCTGCTGGATGTGCTTTAGAGAGCTTTTCTGCCCATTTCCAAAAACAAAACCTGCCTCAGTCAGCATTTGAAACTGTTGATCTTGACTTTCCTCAAGTGTTAAATGAAGTGTGCCTGTCTGTCTTTCTCTCCAGTGGCCATTGATGGATGATCCGTATGAAGAAACAGGGTTACAATGGGACAGAGTACCTCAGAACAAGAGGTCCAAGAAGACAACCCCGAGGTTGGTTTGTGAGCTGTTCTGTTTTTTGTTTAGCACTTTCTCGGGGGGAAAATAGGTGTCACTAAAATGGCAAATACTGGGATCAAATTGTGTGGTTAAAGCACGATTTTTGCCCTACTCAACAGCTGAGGTATTTAGCGAACCATTGTTACATCTCATGGTAGTAAATGAAAAACCAAACCTTATCTCTAATCTCTTGCGGCTTCAATAGAAATGTTACGCTTCAAGAACTGAATGGCCTGTACTGAAACTATTCAGCGTGAATACCCCCAGTGTTACATCCCTACTTGATACACACATTTAGACCAAAATACTAAAAGCCAGTGTGCAGCTCTACAGATATTTCACCAAGTTAAACCAGCAACCCATCCATTATTTATACCGCTTATCCCACTGAAGCCTAGGCCTATCCAAGCTGACATCGGACAAGAGACATCCTGGACTGTTAGCAAGCCAATCTCCAGGCGAACATTGCGAGGCAGAAAACCATTCACACGCTCACTTCAAATTTAGAGTCACCAGTTAACCTAATAAGCATGTTTCAGGTCAGTGGGAAGAAACTTAAGTCCTTTGACAAAAAACATGCATGCATGGGGAGAACATGCAAACTACAGACATAAAGGTCCCAGCACTACCGGCTGCACCCATGTGCTGCTACAAAGTTTGGCATGTTTTTATTTTTCTGTAGATTGTTTTTTGGGGGCATTTTGTGCCTTTATTGATGGGAGAGAGTGGCAGTGGATGGGCTTGTGAAAGGAGATGAGAGCAAACTGGCTGGACTTGAACCTGGGCCAGTAGAAGCCCCACTCTGCCAACCCAGCACCTGAGTTTGGAATGTTTTTTAATATAGTTTGGATCACAGGGTTCAGTCTTGTGATATAATCTTCAAAACTAGAAAACACTCAAAAGGGGAAAACCTCAGCTCACATATTGCAGTTGCATCTGTAAGCAATAGTTCTATGATAAAGTTACCATCAGAGTATGATTCACTGACCCTGGAAACCCACACCTAGCACCCAGAATCATGTTGATATCATTATTAGTTTAACATTTATTAAGCAGAAACAATTGTTCCCTAATGAAAATTATCTGGATCCCCACCAAAATGTTCCCATTTGTAAGTTGCGCCATTACCAGCATCTCCTGAAAATTTCTGCCAAGTCTGTCTGGTAGTTTTTGTGTAATCTTGCTAACAAACAAAAAAAAGCATTGGCCCACAAAAACAAAATCTCCTTGGCAGAGGTAAAAAAATAGTAATTCTGTTCTGAGAGATCTTACCTGGGATAAACCAGGTTTTAAATTCAACTGGTGCATCATAATAAATCAGTATGTTTCCCACCCCTATTACCCACCACGCCTTTGCTACAGAATAAATATTGTGTGCACCAGCTCTCCTGTTCAATCGCCCACCCATCAGCTTCACTCTTAGTCTCCCCAGCGTCCAGCTGAGGCCTTTTACTGCCAAATAACCTTTTGCTCCTCACACACACCAATCAATAACCACTGGTCACAAACATGCAATCTTATTGGTCGTCAGCCAGAGCGCTAAAAACATATTACTCCAGCTCTTTAAATACTTGATCTGATGGACAAACACTCTCTCAGCACAGCAAACAAGCTTATCCCGGCCACAGGATCTTTCCACTGGCTGCTCTGATCACCTTGTTTTAATGAGTAAATCACTTCTTCCTGGATTCACTGAACTGAGGTGATAAGATTCTCCTTAATCAGGCCTTGAGGGACAAACAGTTCTGCTCTCTATGTTTTTTTTAAGTTCATCTGCCTCTATTTGGCAACAATAGCACAGATGAGTTAAAACCACTTCCTTCGTCTTTCTTATCTTTTCTCATGGGTGCCCTCTCAGGCTTAGCTGCTCTTCCTCTCACTCAAACTCCACCCCATCATTTTTCTTGACATCTCTGGGGGACGTTTTATCCCCTCACAGCAGCTGGAGACCAGATCACTGCTGACATCTATCTGTGACTCACATTCAGCCAAACCGTACAAGGGTGGGATTTTAAATATGAATATTCAAGGCCAAGCTGGACTACATGGGCTACATTTGGTGAGCATTTTGTACCACATTGATTAGTGGACTTTATCTTTTTGAGTGCAGGTTTTCAGGGGTCATTGAAAACTATTGCAAGGTCTCAAATACGATCTTGAAAATTCAAAGGGAAGGTAAAGTGGAGAACTGTCAGGAAATTAAATTAGGATGCTTGATATTGGATTTTTGCTGATATCTCTAAGCTTATAATCACTGATACAGATATTTTGTGTCTCTATTGGGCTGAAGTTGACCTGCTTCTTCCATGAGTACAGTGGATTTGAGTTAGAAACAGAGGTGACACAAGAAAAACAACATTATATTCTCTAATAAATTACACTGCTAGTTCATAAAGTGGACACTACACTTGTACTTTTTCCACTATTACAGCCAGTATATATAATTTTTATAGACAACTGATATGGACAAAATTTTGTCTGTTAACAGCACAGGTGTTCATATCTGCCAATATCAATAATAATAATCTTCTGTCCTTTACTGCACTTTTCTCATTCACAAAAAATGCATTTTTGAAATTGTTGTTATGTTGTATACTGTTTCTAGCAATATGTATTTACCTTGACGTGTGTTGCTGAGCTCTTGGCCGGGTCACCCTTGTGAAAGAGATCATGATCTCAGTGTTTTTTTTTACCTGGGTAAATAAAGGTTAAATAAAAAATAAAATGAACTTTTTAGAGAAATATCTGCAGGTACCCATACTGGTCGATAATATCTACAGTCATGGAAAAAATTATTAGACCACCCTTGTTTTCTTCAATTTCTTGTTAATTTTAATGCCTGGCTCAACTAAAGGTACATTTGTTTGGACAATTATAATGATAACAACAAAAATAGCTCATGAGAGTTTAATTTAAGAACTAAGAACTATTCATTTTCCATGGTTTTCTTGATAATAACCAAAATTACTTAAATTCTTACATCAATAGCTATGGCATTGTACTGCCAAAAACACTACTTTTAAGCATTCCATGTTTTCTTTTCTGTTTGCTTTAAACACATGATACACACAAGAGTTAATACTTGATTGCATAACCATTGTTTTTGATGACTGCAGCCATGCGTCTTGGCATGCTCTCCACCAGCTTCTGACATTGTTCTGCTGTCACAGCAGCCCATTCCTGTTGGACAAATTCAAACAAATTTTCTTTGTTTTTGGGCTTGTGGTTCTCCATTTTGAGTTTAATGATTTTCCACAGGTTTTCAATTGGATTAAGATCTGGTGATTGAGCAGGCCAAGGCATGGTGCGAATGTTGTGGTTCTCCATCCAGGCTTTAACTGACCTTGCCGTGTGTTAAGGGGCATTGTCTTGTTGGAAAATCCAGTCATTCGAGGCAGGAAAGAGTTTTCCAGCTGATGGAAGAAGACTGTTTTCAAGGGTAGTCCTGTACATGACCTGGTTCATTCGGCCTTCTCACAATTGCATTTGCCCTGTTCCACTCAGACTGAAACAACCCCAGATCATGACTGATCCACCCCCATGTTTTATTGTAGGGGCAAGACAGTCTGGGTTGTAAGCTTCTCCAGGCTTCCTCCTAACCAGTAAGTTGGCTGGAGTGGGCATCAATTCAAAATTGGATTCATCACTGAAGAGAACCTTAGCCCAATCATCAACAGTCCAATCCTTGTGGTCTCGAGCAAAGAGTAACCGGGCCTTCCTCTGCCTTTCATTGATGAAGGGCTTCTTATGCGTTTCTGTGTGACTTCAAACCAGCTTCAACAAGTTTGAACTTTGCTGAACAAGTCACATTTCTCGACAGTGCCCACTCATTTTAAGGTTCCTGGAGGTCTGACGACGATTCCTGACACAGGAACGGATGAGTGCACGGTCATCTCGTGTAGAAAGACGCTTCTGCCACGGCCAGGTAGCAATTTGGTAGTGCCATGTTCAGCTTGGTTTTTTTGTTGTAATGAGCGGCTGTCTTGGAGATCTTCAGTTTTTTCGCTACCTGTCTCTCACTCATGCCAATTTCCAGCAGTGCCAAGATGGCTGCCTTTGTGGCTTCACATAATTCTTTTGTTTTAGGCATTATGTGAGAGCTGACAACTTCTGAGTTGTGCTACGGCTTGAATGTAAGCAGGAAACCACTCTAGGCCTTTGCATGTGCAGTGCTGCTTGTGACATGAAATGGCCTCTTATATACCCTGGGAATCAATTAAGCTTAAGAATGTCAAATAGGACATAAAGTATTATGTGACCAGCTGCATTTTTTGTTGTGTTCATTGTATTATACGTTTAGTGGTACCAGATATTAGAATGAACAAGAAATTGAAGAAAACAAGGGTGGTCTAATAATTTTTTCCATGACTGTATATTGATAAAGGTTGAACAAATTTTACTAGACCACAACCCAGTGTAAGGTTTATGCTAAATTTGGGTATAAAAAGGTGAATTCAGTCTAAACCTTCCTCATTCCTCTTTAGTATGATTGAACAATAACAACATTTTTCAAACAAGCTCTTGCAAAATGTTAAAATATTGTTTAATTGTTTCCTCGGTTCATTACATTTGTGAAGTGCTGTTTATGTACAGTTTATATGAGGTATATCAAGAGTATAAGAAAATATCAATACATCAATATATTGTGAGATTTTTGGGACAATACTAACCTGACATGCCAGATGGATAGTTTCATATGTCCGCCACGGAAATATTTCACAAGCAGGATTTCAGGAACTGAATCAGGCAGGCCCATCTGCTATGCAAGGTTAGGGCAATACTGCATCAGTGTTTAAAGTTTGATATCATGATATTTTACTTTTTTGAAAGTTTATATAATTTGTTGACTTGAGTCTGCTGCAGACATTCAGCAATTCTACTCTCCCTCTCTCTGTTACATTTATCACCATTATTTCTGTCTCTGGGAATCTCTAGGAATAATACATGTTACGGGACTATGCTTTATATAAATAGCACTAGTTTGAAACTATATTTTTATGCCTACGATGTTGTGGGTCTTTAATGCTAAAAATATATTCATGCTTATTAGTTTTAGTGAAAAAAATAGAAGTAAAAACCCTGTTTATATTACCACAAAATTTTGAGATGTATCGTCTCTGCTCTTTTATTGGGAAATATGAGTTTTATGGCCAGAACCTTGTCATAGCCACTTTATTAAGTACATGCTGTTTTTTTCTAGCAAAAGGCTTGATTCCATATTACTTTCAGAGCTTCCTTAATTTCATCGGCATAGATTCAACCTGATTCTGGAAACGTTCCAGTGAGATTTTGGTCCACATTGACTTTAAAGCGTCACGCTGTTGCTACAGAAAAGATGACTGCTTCATCAACTTTATCCCCACTGCCAGGGGCTGAACCTTTTTGCAATTTGAAAAGTAGATCAAGAGGCTAATGAGTGTAGCTGTCCATAAAAAATCGAACAGAAGTATAAATATTTGAACTCAAATGCAGGCAGTGATACTGCATCTCATGAGCTAAACACAATTCAGACCTGTTTCAGCTCCTTTTTTGGTGCAAGTAATGGAGCGTTTACTGGATTTCACAGCATAGTGTGCTCACTTTTATATCACTGTTTGTAAATGCATTGAAATGGGTATAAATAGAATAACTATAGAAAAATATAGCTTTATTTTGAATCAGAAACTATTTCTAATGATGTAATGTAGGGTCTTGTCAGGTTTTCTTCATAAACATTCATTTCTTTGATATTTCAAACTGACTGGTGGGCTGTGAAAAGAGAGGAGGACGGCTGCATGTAGTCACAAGGCTACCAGTTACCCAACCGGGTCTAGAGGGAGGTGTTGTAGGGTTTGACTCTAAGTCTTCATGAAAGATGTAAAACCTCAAAGAAGAGTGGTTCTTTGAGGTGAATAGTGAAACTAACAAAGGATGAAATTTGATATTTTATGAACACACAGTGTTTCCTCTAGGATTTTTTTCAGCAGCAGGGGCTGGCTCTTCGGGGAGCTGTGGCCGCGTAAACAGATGACACTTGACAGGAGATTTTAGTTTCTTGCCCAGCATAAATAGGGCAATAAAATGAAAAAAAAAAAAAAATTTTAACAAATGATTTCTTGATGGGGCTATAATCAGTGACAAAGTGCCCAACTACCTTAAGCTACCGATATGCTATGTAACATTAGCTGGCCATCAATATTTTGTGAATGTTTATTTAACTTATAAACTCTATTATAAGTTTTCTTAAGCTAATAAGTCTACCTTTTCTCCGGTAAGTCGCACCCTGGTTTCGCGACGACACTCCTGACTGCAACCTGATGCCTGGATGCTCTCGCGAGTAGCTAATTAATGTTGATGGCACCAGTTGGTTCTGTTGGGGGGTGGGGAGGTGGGTGGGTATCTACCTCAAAGAGTAGATACTGACAGTGGCGATTCTAGAGTGTGCTGGCGCCCCAGTCAAAATCAGTCCAAAACATGCCTACAGATTTTGTTCAATGGCAGTCATGTCAAACACGTGGCACTCCTGGTACTTGTCACACAGCACAGATTAACTTTGCTGCGAAGTGAAGCTACATTTGACCAGTCCTGTCTCCTGACTGCCATCATCTGTTATCTTTTCTGCTGATCGGCCCTGATGAGAGTAAGACCTCCCTGATTTACATGCAGAACACAGTGAAAGGCACTGATAAAGGAATTGTTTAGCTAATGATATCAGTTCCTTAAGCTAACTATTATTGATTCCCAGCTGAATTGGTTTTCAATTCCCTGAGCTAGAACCACACATAAGGGGCCAAAACTGTGGAGAAGATCAGATGTGATATTTTTTATCCACTTCTCCTCTCATTTCCCAGATACCCACACATGCTGGCCCTTCCAGGCAAATCCCTTTACCCACATTCCTTTACACTTCAGTGGAGCTGACACCTTAAGACCCCACTCATAGTGTTTGAATGTATGTGTAACAATAGATTCAGGGTGGAAAGTCTCCACTTACATTTGTTTTACATCACTGTCATTGAGGAGGTTTGATGTGCACATGTACTTTTGACTTTGAGTTGTTTTAAATGCCGTTTTTTTTTACTGATATGCAACATTTTTAGTAAAGTAAAAGACCTCTACATTTAATCTGAGAACTGAGTAAAAATACTCCTCTTGTGGTGCCTCTAGGGGAGCTCAGTGGAAAAAAAGGTCGGAAATGATTGATCTAGTTTATAAATCTGGTATGTGCACTACTCATTCATTTTTAGGGGTCTCCTGAAGGGAAAAGGGGTTAAAGTTTTGTTTAGTTCAGCCCACATTATGCACTTTCTATGCATTCGTACCATCCTTTTCATACCACAGGTTTTTCTGTAATCAGGCAGATCCATCTTGTCAAGCTCTAGTCAAAGTGTAAAACATATAGTTATATATAAGCATAAGTGATTTCATATTTATCAGAACAAATTTCCTCTCTGTGGTTGTATGAGATGTCATACTATACCATTTTGTTATTTATTGTTACCTTTGTGGAAAATGTTTGTACCCACTTCCCTTTGTTAGCTTTAGTTGGACCTTGGGTATTTCCTTGGGTAGCTGTCATACTGAAAGTAGAAGTTATTGTACTTTTTCTTGAAATATTTTCCTGTTTATCTGTTTTCTTACCAGGATGGGTTCAATAACTTCAAATCCTTTGTAGAGGAGGAATTACAGACGAGCATGGTGAGTGCACTCAGGTTTTAAGTTTTTCTTATCTGTCATTTGTCAAGCTGCTGTTTGGTCATCACAGCAGGAAGTTGTATCACCAGCAGCGTAAGTAACGAAACAGGAAAATTGTGAAGTAACAACATTTAGCTCATTATTATTCAACGAGTTTGTAGATTTTATAGAAGTACAACTAGCATAATATTTTGTGTAATCATTGGTCAGTTTCTTTCTTTTTTGTCAGTGCAAGGCTCTAATCTTATGTACACTTTAAATGTATGTAGGAGCACTTTGTAAAAACCTGTTTTGATGAATAATCTCTTAAAAAACAGATCATAATTATGCCTTTATTGACTCTGTGCAACAGTTAACCATCTCTCTGTTTTGTTCTCAGATGGTGGGGATGGTGATTGGTGCGGGCATCGCCATAGTCCTCATCGCCATCCTCATTTTCTTCATCTTGCGAAGAATTCAGCTTAGAAGTCAGTATGATCTCAGAGAACAACTAACCTTGAACACAGTCATGAAACTGTCCAAAGAGACTGTATTTCTAAGGAAATATGTTTTTCTTTTTCAGATTTAGAGGCTCAGGAGGCGCCTAAATACCGCTTTCGAAAGAGAGACAAAGTTATGTTCTACGGGCGAAAGATCATGCGTAAAGTGAGTTTGCACACCTGAAATAGACACTGATAGAGTTTGTTCACAGTCATGTGTGTTCTGAACCATTCTACTTTTTACAAATCGAATACTCCTGATCCACCTCCATTCTCACTCTGGAGATGCTCTTCTGGAAACCCTTTCCCACTGGTTACTGGTTGACTGGCCTACTTTGTGGTAATTGGTCATTTTAGCATGGTTTAACGCCATGGGCTCTGCATTATTTCTCTTGTCTCTACTCTGCACTACCAATGACTTTGTGCTTTAAAACACTTAAGCAATCCCAGTGGCTCAGCTTTGAAGGGGTAAAGGGATCCAGCTGTTTCAAGCAGCAGGTGCAGGAGGAGCAAGAGAGGTCCTGATGCCCCAGACGTGTTGTCTTGTGCATAGAATTACTCTATTGTACAGAGGAGGCATGCCAAACACAATAAGGGAACGAAAACTCAATAAAGCAGAATGTTATCTTTTTTAAATTATAAGTTTGTTCTAAAGGGACAGTTTGTTTTTTTAAAGGGGGGTTGTGCGGGGTACATGGCATAAGTCTGAACCTGTGCCACAGTGTCACAGCTCAGTTCTCTCTTTGTTCAGAAATATCAGGACAGACGTAATGCTTTATGTTGTTGTACAATTCTTCCAAACTCTTTGTTGAATTAAAAGAACTGTGGGGAAAATACAAGCTACAAAAACAGCTCATCACATGCTACAAAAAAACTCAATTTTCTACTACCAAGCTGCTTTGATTAGACATTGTTTTGAGACACAGAACAGGACAGACATTTACACATTGCTATATGCACATGTAACTTTACAAAAAATGTTTCATATCTGTATTTTCCAAGAATGAATCAATCATGTATTTTATAGTCTGAATTTGTTTGCCTAATTTTAAGTCTGTTTATTAAACAAATAGAGTTCACATAACATTTAACTTCTCATACAGGAGAGACATGGAGCCCATTTTTGTCAGTCTATGCTTTGGAATATTAACAACACAGTATCCCAGAACAGATCAATCTTGATTAATCATAGTGTGTTAGCTCTCTGTGCCTTTAAATCAGTCTGGGCTAGGCAGTTGTTTAGATCTTTTAATTGTGCTCTTTTTATTGTAACAAAGAAGTGATATAACCAGCTTCTTGGTTCCATGATTTCTCTAGCTGGGGCTTGAAACTTTGTCGAGCCAGCCTCATACAAAGGCTGGGTATGCTGAGTTTCTTATGCTCTTTACCCCCAGAGTTGAGAACCACTGTGCTACATCAGCTATCGAGTGTCATCTGTTTAAACCAACATGTTTCTCCACAGGTCTCACAGTCTACCTCGTCCCTGGTGGGTACATCCTCATCCTCTCGACCACGCCTAAAGAAGAAGCAGAAGATGCTCAACATTGCCAAAAAGTACAACTGGACACTCAGTCTGATCTTAAACAATAACTAGCTAACCATAAATGCATTTTAAACTTGTCACTTAAACATAGCCTGTTACGATCAAAGATGCACATGATCCTTTCTTCTTCATCTGTCCAATCTAGGATCCTGCGCTTTAAGAAGGAAGTGCCCACCCTACAGGCCAAGGAGCCTCCTCCCTCAGTGCTGGAGGCTGACCTCACTGAGTTTGACGTGGCCAACTCTCACCTCCCCTCTGAGGTGCTCTACATGCTCAAAAATGTCCGGTAGGTCAGACTTCTATAATTTGTCTGAATGTTCAACCCTTTTTCTCTTTGGTTACTCTTCAGGGTTGGATAAGTCTTGTGTCGCCAAGCCCCCTCCTAGTAGGAAAGACCCTGCAGTTGGACTTAAGTCTATCTATGTTAAACTAATTAGATTTTTTTTCTGAAGTTTGGCCCTTGTAAAAGAGTTTCAAAAAATCAGTGCAAGATATCGTTGAAATAGTAGATTTTTTTTTTACCAGAGTCTAATGCTTGTGATGTCTGCTATTTTTAGCTGTCCTTCTGAAACTCAACAAAAAACTTATATTGCTAAAAGGGACACACTAGAAAAGCTTCAATGTTTAGTTGAAAGTTGATGGCAGTGCTAATTAGCTTATGTTACAGAGTTGTAATGTTAATGCATTATCAAATTTATCATAACCAAATGTGTAGCTGTAGTAAGGCTGTTTTAAAGTGAGAATAGAGCTCCTTAAAATGATCAGAACTTCACATACTGTATTATCACTATTAAAAATAATGTCTTTTACCTTTGAGCATATGTTGGTGTGTTTTGTTTTTCTTGTTTGGTTAAATTGGCTGTGCGGTCGTCCTCAGCATTCTTTAAAAGAAGGCAGTAGCCTCTGGTTTAGGGGTGAAATGGGATGAACAAACAGTCTGAATGTATCTCAAACCACTCATGTACATCCTAAACACATCTGAACTGCACTGATGTTTTAAGAATTAGGCCAGAGTATCACCAAGATACACTTAAAAGACTTGGTTAGTCTATTACCTCTATTTCAGCCATAGTTACAAGCATCCAGGCTATAATAACCTTGCCTACATTGAAGAGGTACCATATAAAAGTATAATGGAAACAAAGTTGATAGTTCCTTGACTGTGTTGAGCAGAGCAGAGTTACTACAAAGAGAAAAGCACTGTTACTGCTGTCCTTACATAGAAACACAGCCTTGACAAAAGGACGTAATATCATGCTGCACGCACATGCATGTACTGAAGTTATGGTGTCATGAGTTTGAGCGGACATGTGCTGCAGTCAACATGCTTCCATTCTGCAAAGGCAGTAAATCTATCAAAGAAACAAACATGTTTGCACATGATGGAGATGATTAGCAGGACTGATTAACAAATCCTATAAACCACACACAGTCATGCCTCTCTGATGTCAGTGTTTGCTGTGACGCAGTTGCCAAGCAAAGCGTGCTTGTAAAAATCAGTCAGAAGCAGTCCATACAACTGAACAAAGGTTTAAATAAAAGAACAAAACTTAACATACTATATGAAGAAGACCTTATTTCTTATTTGTGTGTAAGTGTGTGAAAAACCTCCTCATTTCTGTGTTTCCCTCCTCCTCAGAGTCCTGGGTCACTTTGAGAAGCCCCTCTTCCTGGAGCTCTGTAAGCACATGGTGTTTGTGCAGTTCCAACAAGGGGAGTACGTCTTCAGGCCGGGCCAGCCGGACAGCAGCATCTACGTGGTTCAGGATGGAAAACTGGAATTGTGCCTTACTGGAACGGTATGTTGTGCATCAACACTTATTTATAAACAAAACACTAGCTACAAATCCCCATTTCCAGTGAAATTGAGACAAGGGTAAATAGATCCAACCACTTCAAAAATTGCCAAATATCAGCCAACAGAAGCCCCTCCTAGTTTCTGTGGTGGTGTCTAATTTTTTAGAGCTACACACCCATTTGCAGGATGTCTGTAGGACATGGCACCTGAGAAGTTGCCAAATGGTAAATGGTAAATGGTAAATGGACTTGAGCTTATATAGCGCTTTTCTAGTCTTGGACTACTCAAAGCTGCTTTACACCGCAGGTCACACCTACCCATTCACACCCATTCGCTCTCACATTCACTCACTGATGGTTCAGGATTTCTATGTTAGTTATCCATCAGTATTTCTAACACATTCACGCCCTTTCATGCCCATTTACACACCACTGACGCAGCAGTGGGAGCAACTTGGGGTTAAGTGTCTTGCCCAAGGACACATCGCCATGTGTCACCTGGAGCTGGGCTTGAACCTGCAACCTCCCGATCACTGACCAATCGCACTATCCAACTGCGCCACCGACGCCCCAAATCAGCAGAGAGCAAACTTACCACAAAGTCACACAAATGCAGCTTAAAGTTTACAAGTTATTCCTGTCAGTAAGGGCAGGTCTCGTCATGGACCTGCCACGAACCAGCCAAGACCCTGTTGGGAAAGTGGGGAAGTTTTAAGAGGCTGCATCTATAAAACAAAATACAATTCAGCTGAATACTCTACAAAAACCAGATATCAAATTAAGAGTGAATATTTGCATATTGTTTGAACATGAAATGTCTTGTATTTGATTTGACTTCAGTAGATTTAAAATGAATTGCAAATCATTATGCACCTGTTTTGTTATTTTACATAACGTTAATGTGGCTGGTATGTAATCGGAGCTCAATGCTGAAGCTCTGTCTCTGACAAATAGCCTTAATCAACACGTGACTATTAATCTCATCAAGACAGCAGTAGAAGAAACATAGAAAAGAGTAATTTGAATCATTTTCAGTCATTTTAACAAGTCTGAAATGGCATGTTCTGTCATGATTCAGCTCAATTCTGCCATAAGGAGGAATTTAATTCTGGTGAATTTTAGCGCAAGTATTTTGTTAGTAGTTATTTTTATTTATAGACAACAGTACAAAGAACTATTGATGGTCAACTTTGATAAAGAGGATTTTTCTGTGTCGGTGAAAAGCACTTTAAACTGTAATTGAATTTGTATGAAACCAGCTTTTTGAATAAGAAATGAATTTTGATTGATTGATTATTCAACATTTTATATAAAGCATATAAAGATCCTAAAGTTTATGTGGGGGGTGGGGGGGAATTGGACTGTTAAACATGTAAAGATTCTGAGATTGAGATCAAATAACACACATGAACTTTAATGACTAACTCTCCATTAAAAGAATTCCTTTTTTGGAGTAGCGGTAGGTCGTTTTGGGGTGATTGACCAAAACACCCAGGGAATTGTGATGCACTGATATCCTTTTTTCTTTCTCCTCTAGGATGGTAAAGAAAGTGTGGTGAAGGAGGTCTACCCTGGAGACAGCGTCCACAGCCTCCTCAGCATCCTGGATGTCATCACAGTAAGACACGCCCACTTCCTGCTACACTAACACGTACATGGACAAAGGTGCTGCATCACACCATTACAATCACACCTCACTGACACACTCAGTGATTCATTCCTGAGTAACTTCCTGAATGGTTATCAGTGTGTACAGGACTCCACCGACACTCTTTTATGTCACATTATTGCCTTGGAGATTCATGCTAACTACTCGACTTTAGCTTCTTTACTCACACTGTGATCTGAGCTCCTGAATCAAAGATATGCTGATGTCTGTTTTACTCAGAGGCTACAAGACATTTGAGAGAATGTAGCTTAAAACACAAGAGATTTTAAACCTATTCATTAAGAGTTTGTCAACATGTCTTTTCTTTTTTGATCTTTGTGTAAGGACTTTTTTGTCCCCATTAGAGTAACAGCACAGTGGATATATCCAGATTCTAGGGGGAGAAAGAGCAGGGACTGACAGCAAGTGTGTCACCAAAAACAAAAAGGTTTTTCCTTTGCATTTTCAAAAGTGCTCTGCATTTCCATGGAGACAGTGTTAAAACCATGCCCATTCACATGGATCTGTAGGAAGGACTGTAAACACGGTAGCGTGCATGCCAGGCCAGTAGTTGGCTATGTAATTTTGTACTGAAACAGCACTGTTACAGCTAGGCCTGTGCTCAAAATATCGATACGGCAAAATATCGTCATGCACACAGATTTTTTTTTTTAATGTATTTTTGGGGCATTTTGTGCCTTTATTGATCGGAGAGACAGTGGATAGGCTTGTGAAAGGGGGTGAGAGAATAGGGAAGACACGCTGCAAACTGGTCACAGGCAGGACTCGAACCCAGACCAGCAGAAGCAAGTACATGGGACGTACATGGTTGCTAACCACTCCGCCAAACCCGCACCCCACTGATACGGGTTCTACAGAATCGATATGGCCTCAGTGTTTGGACAGTTGCTGTAAATACACTCTGAGTAATGTTAATAATGGCACAGTTCAAAGTAGAAGCCAAGATACATGATGAAACAAGTGTTCCAAATTTAAACTTAGGTCTACGATCTCTGGGGACCTGAATTAAAGTTCTTAAGTTGAAGAATTATTTAAAACTCAAACTCGTTCTTTTTCGTCTTGTAATAAAAACAAAAGTTGCTGGGAATCCTGTTAAAAGTGCAGCAATGTTTGCAATTTATGTGTATCGGGATACGTATCGTATCGTATCGTATCGTATCGTATTGTATCGTATCGTATCGTATCGTATCGTATCGTATCGTATCGTATCGTATCGTATCGTGTCGTGGGGTTGCTGGAAATACCCAGCCCGAGTTTCAACACATGTCTGTGCACTAACTCAGTCGTATTTTGATGCAGAAAATCCACATTTTGTTGTAAGAGTGTTTACAAACCTAGCACAGTTAGCAGCACATATGTTGCTCGGTAGCTGTTTGTTCTTAAGTGTGCATGCAGCCCTTCTTTGAAAGAGTACTGTGCATACTTGCCTCTATTTTCCTGACAACACTGATTCCTATTTACATGAAAACAGGTACAAAAACAGGTACAAAAACAGTTTCAAAACTGCGACCTCTGGACCCTGGTTTCAAAAGTTTGCAGATTCAGGTGCTTCGGTCACTGTTCTCATGTAAATAGAAACACAAACACAATGAAAGCTCTCCGTTTTCACCTGTTTCATTGCCATATAAACAGCCCTTGAATTTAAACTTGGCTTGTGGTTAGTGGACAATAGCCTTTGTACATCTGTCGTAGGACCAAGCCATTAGGTTACCTTTCTCTGAAATTAAAGTTTTGATATCATGTTAGTAATATTTAGGTGATACCAAGATCAGTTTCTTTATTGTAGCAGCAAACGCAGAAGCCCAAAGTATCTGTTATATAGTTATTTCTTCTTTTTAACAACATGATGTTGCAAGAGAGGTTCTTCATGTGGCCTACACATTCAGTTTATGTAATCCAAGATGGGAACTTTTCTGTTAATTTAGGACAGCCAGCTGAGCCTCAAGGAACTTTCATTTAAAAAACTCTTTTCAATGCTGTGTTTTGTCTGCTGCAGCCTTAATGCTGTTAGTGTTGGTCCACAACATCCCCCGGAGTGTCACTGGCTCATTTGTTTCCTGCAAGTGACAATACACCAGTAGATGATGTTAGGCACTGGCTTCAGTTTCATGAGTAATAAAAGAATTGTGGTTAACAACCCTGCCATCAACGCATGGCACAGCACAGAAGAGCCAACGATAATGGTCAGGACTCAGCCATGTACTTGCATTGTAAGGATACTGGACACTACTTTTCCTTAAAGACAGTGATACTGGCCAAGGGAATAGACTGATTTGAATGTAGAATTACGTGAACCATCCATGTCAAGCTAGAAGAACCATCTCTGAACAAGGGAGGTGGTCTTTGACACAATTTTTCACTCATCTACAATGCAGTTCTAGACTATCTCCATCTGGTACCTAAACTTAATCTTTATCAACCAAAGACCCAGAGAGAACCAAAGATTGTCTTCAATCCTGTTCTCTGACCGGTAACATGTCCCTAACTGAGGACTCTCATATGAGGGGTCAACCCTGGCTTTTATTCCAGCTCTAGGCCCTGTGTATTTTAGTACTGGAGAATCCTCATGGAGAAGAGGTGATGTCTTCAAGAAACAGAAGTCCAGCTGCCAGCATAGAAGAAGCCTCAGAAAGAAGTTAACGTGGCAGAAATGACAATATTACAATGCAGATAATTTAAAAGTTAAAAAAAAAAAGTCATTTTAGGGAGAAAAAAGACAAGTAAAATATTTTTAAATCAAACAGTTCAGTTTTTTTAAGTGGGTTGGTTGACCTTTGTTTGAAACTGTCCTCAAAGAGATCTGCTGCTCAGATAGAAAAGTTGAATCTCCAATGAATTATTAGCTACACTGTTAAGAAGATCAATTATAGAGACAAATACATCGCTGTAAGAGTTCTGTGGATTAGAGTTAATTTATTGATACTTTTTTATGGTTTTCTTGTGCCAAAAAAGGACTGATATTCTGCATACAGCACAGCTTTCTCATCTTTAACTGGTCAATGAAGCTATTTCTGGAAAACCACGACAGACAACCAAAACACTTCACACTGTAGTTAGAGTACTGTGTTTCTGGAGATATCACATTCTTGGTTAGTGTTTGACTGGTGATATGTAGCCTTACTAGAGGAGCTCTACTTTTCATATCTGCTCAACTCAGCTTGATTCTACATGGATTTGTCATGGCACCACATTGAAAACTACAGTGACATCCACATTACAGCAGAGGAGGAGAAGATAGAGCTGCCTGCTCCTCTCAGTCTGTGGCTTTCTTGTAAGTAAGGAGGAAGATGACTTCTGTTCCAGAGACAGCCACATGTGATAAAACAAAACAGAGTTTTGGGAAGTTTTACAGCATCACAGAGCCGAGAACTTTAGGCATTTTTTTTCTGTGTTGGAAAACCCCTGACTTATTGTGGTGATACTGGTCAACAGTGTCTCCATATCACATTTTTGTCTTGGCTCAGCTTGTTTTGGACCTCATTGAGTGATACTAAAATGGTGCTGGATCCAAGGAATGATCCCAAATGGACAGCCAGAATAACAAAATCAGTTTAAGTGTTGTTGAGCTGATATCTTGTGATGGAAAAACCCCAACAGAAACAAGCAACCATTCACTCACACACCTAAGGGCAGTTTAGCAACCCTCTTGCTGTCAGGCTACAGCATCACTTGTTGCCCTGTTTTGGACCATGTCTTATGAAATAGTATGAAATTGTTAAATATTTTGGCCAATCATTCATTTTGGTCTCTGTGCAGGGGCACCAGAAGCCTTACAGAACGGTGTCGGCCCGGGCTGCAGAGGTGTCCACTGTTCTCCGTTTGCCTGTAGAAGCCTTCCTGTCCATATTTGAGAAGTATCCAGAGAGCCTGGTGCGGGTTGTGCAGGTGAGTTTTGCTTCTTATTCTGCTGACTCTCTTCTGGTTCATAAGAAGAAAGGTATACAGTAGTTTATAAAGACATACTTCTTCCAGTGCTTTAATTGAAGTAAAAAACACAGTGCTCCAAAAGAAGAGAATATAATTACATAAAGCAGACATGAACGTGTTTAACAAAGCTATCTTCTATCCTATTGTTATTGAGATTTTATGCACTCTCATAGCTGAGGATTTTGTCACGTTGTCTGTTTGTTTTGGTGCAACAAGTCATGACTCACTTCCTCTATATGTGCACAGATTATCATGGTTCGTCTCCAAAGAGTAACAGTCCTGGCCCTGCACAACTATCTGGGGCTAACCAACGAGCTCTTCAGCCATGTGAGTTTTGAACACACACACACACACACACACACACACATTCAGACAAACACACTCAGCCACACAAACTCAGTCCCACGCAGACATCTGTGTGTGAAATGGTTTGGTATTTATCAGGATTTCTGCATCATTATCTTGGTACGCATGCAGTTTTTACTACGTTTCAGTCGGTTAATTCCAATGTTGTGTTACATTTTCCACCCTCTCCATCAGAAAACACACACAGATCGGTGCACACAGCACAATTAAACACTGATTACTCATTCTTTTCCTACAAGGAAATGCATCCCTCCCGTCTGCCACCTCCGTCTCCACATCCGACTCGCACCAGTCCCATCCGCCATGGCAAACGCTTTGGCAGCCTGACAGTGCCTGAGGAGCATCGGGAAGCCGCCATTAAAGAAGCTGCAGGTAGGGAAAAAAATAGGAGAGAAGGATCCACTGCAGATGAAGGATTATGTCAGAAATGCAGCCAAAAATCTCTGCAAGTGGGTGGCAAAATCTTGTTCAAATAAGAATGTCTCTGCCGTTTGAGAGGACTAATGAAGGGATATATTAGCTCTCAGCTGTCCTCGAATGTTTTGTGTCTTGTAGCTTGTTTAAATTTGTGTCTGACTTTTCTGTGTGCAGGAGGGGAACCAGGGAAGGATGGAGCAACAGTGCCAACTCTTAGCAGAACGATCTCCATGCCTGTGGACATTGCAGGTGGGCAAGGGATTGTGTTTTTTTTTTTCAGGACTGTCACTGTTAATTCAGTACAGGCCAAAAGTTTGGACACACCTTCTCATTCAATGTGTTTTCTTTATTTTATCTTTATCACTAATTTCATTGTAGATTCTCACTGAAGTAATGATGACCACTCATTTCTCTTAACTTAGCTGACTGGTTTTTGCCATCATATTAATTTTAAAAGTGTCTAATAGGGCTGTTGGCTGTGCATCAGCCTGACCTCTGAACAACACAACTGATGGTCCCAACCCCATTAATAAGGCAAGAAATTCCATAAATTAACCCTGGAAAGGCACACCTGAGAAGTGGAAACCATTTCAGGTGACTACCTGTTAAAGCTCATGAAGAGAATGACAAAAGTCTACAAAGCAGTAATCAGAGTAAATGGTGGATGCTTCGAAGAAACTAGAATATAAGACATGTTTTCATTTATTTCACACTTTTTTGTTAAGAACATAATTCCACGCGTGTTCATTCATAGTTTTGATACCTTCAGTGAGAATCTACAATGTAAATAGTGATGAAAATTAAAAAAACACATCTAATGAGAAGGTGTGTCCAAACTTTTGGCCTGTACTGTATGTTTACTACGATAAGATGAAAGTCCAAAGTTACAAGGATTCAGATGGTTTTTGGTCACAACAAGCAAATGTCTGTTTGCCATTAGGGTACATTAAAGTAAGCTTATGTTGTGGGGCAGCAGGCTCTCTCCTCTGTATCTTCCTTCTTTCACACTGATGTCAAACAAAGACACTATTTCAGCTCTGAATGAGAACTGAAAACCAGCTCTAGCTGAGAATCGATGACGACTCCCTCCATTAGTTAATGTAATTTGTATTCTTGCGTCCCCTTTTTTTGCTCTGCATGCCTTTTCAAATCCAGAACATCAGAAGCAGTCTGCAGAAATAATTACAAAGAAGTTAAGTATGTAGTCAGGGCAGACAGGGGCGGGAGTGTTTAAAGTTGTTGCTTAATTTTTTACAAATGTTCAGTGGGTGGAAATGCCAGCAACTTCCAGATGCATTCATCCATGCAGCATGGCAGTGATTATCAAGACTGATGTGTTTAACATAGGTGTGTCTGAAAATCTACGAGAGTCAACTTTTGCCAACAAAGAAAATTCACAGGCACTGATGAGGGAATGGTAGAATAATCAGATAGATGGGCAGGATTGTTAATGGCACTGGTATTAGTTAAAACTCACCAATTTCCATGTCTTATTATTTCAGAATAAACTCACAGACCGCTCAGTGCACAAGTCAAAAGTACTTCACGTCCTGAGCTATCAAATTTTACAAGTTAGCCTTGGGTATGAAAAGATGACAGATGAAATCACTGGCTAACCCTTATCTGAAGTAAGAATCAGGGAAAGGGGACTAACGGTACAGAGCAGGGACTGGTCCATGTGACTGGTAAGGATAAAAGGGGATCAACTCCCCCGCATGTCGCCTGCTGGACAGTGATGAGGTGAGCCTGAGCCCAGATGTTTATTATCAGCTCAGTTAGTTTGAGTAGATTTTAAAGCAAACTGAATGCTGCAGTTTCACAAGTTGCCAGATTTTATTCAAGGTGTTTCTAGAAGAGTTTTGAGTGACGGTGGATTAAGACAGAAAGAGGTTGAGAGAGGCAGCAAAGGGCCCAGATCTAAACCCACACAGACTTCATGGTTCTGTTCATGGGTTTGCTGGCAATCGACTTAGCTGTTGGCACCCATCTCCTCCTTTATGGAAGAGGATCCATTTAAATTTGCTGCTCTGGCTTGTATGAACAGTCTCTACCTTCAGCATAGTTTCCTGCTTTTGTCCAAATCAAACACCAAAGGTTAAAATCAAAGCAGGCTCTTCTGAGCAGCTGCAGGTAACAACACGTTAACACAGACTGACTGTAGCTGTAGCTGAAATGTCATGCTTTGAAAGACTGGAATGATGGAATGAAAACATAAACCACAGTCTCACGGTGCGCTTTAAGGAAATAAAACTTTAATGACAATAGAGGCCAAAGTATGCTCAACTTTATGATTCCAAGTAGGATGATCCAGAATCCTCTTAAAATGTCTTTTCTATATTTTTTTTGCAAAAAGAAGCATTATCACTGAGTCAAATTTGAAATCAGAGAAGCCCAATCTCTAAAGCAGTGCAAAATTGGTTTTAATACATCCCTTTTTGGGTTGTAAGAGACCCTTAAAAAGTCTGAAATTTGGCTTCAAGCGTGCACCCATGCCAACCAAGTACCTCTATATGGAGTTGGTCATATCTAACTTGTTTATGACTAACTGAGCTTTTTAAAGAAGCTTCTACAGATTAGCTTAAATATGCTGCTTTAGGACCCATACTCCTCAAAAAAATAAAATGGAAACAGATGTTCCAGTGCGCAGAGTTGCAGCGTTACTTGGTGTCAGCCATTTTCAAACTTTGGACCAAGCTTTGTGAAACTGGTGAAGCCAGAGACAAACCATGAGGTGGGCTTCACCCTTGACTCTCTGAGGAGCTGTAGGCTTTCCATTTTTTTAGTAGTGCTACCCACACGTTTACCTGTGTTGCTCATTCTACAAATGCACAATCCTTACAAGTTTTACGTCATTGTGAACCGGGCTTTCCAACAATACCAAACACAAGACAAACTGGTGTTATTAAAGGCGAGAAACACTCAAGTGAAACTTTTTTTATTTAACATCGGCTGTGTGTTTTGTTTTTTTCAGGTATCCAGAAAAGTCTAAGATCAGACTTCGACATGGCTTACGAGAGAGGACGAATCTCTGTCTCTGCAGAGGACGGAAACACTCCTCCTAATTTCACCCGGGTCAGTATTCTGCAGTATCCTGTGACATAAATAACATAAGCTTACCTCTTGATGAGGTTATTGCTCCAGAAGCTACAGTGGTGTACAGAGAACGTTTTGATCGGGCACAGATAGACAAAAGTGATTGAGCAAAAGAAATGACTCTTTCTTTCAGGATACTTAAATGTTTTTGCTTTTGCTCGTTTCCTTCTACTCTAATTGGCTCTTGTGGATATTTACTCCATCATATGGCAAAGTGAGTAAATGTGAACTGAGGCTAAAACGTCTCCTCATCATTCACCCCATGACAAGCTCCTTCTGGTCTTCATGTCCAGCTCAGGTCTCATGTCACGCATCACTAACAGTATCCTCTCCGTCACTGCTTTCCTTCCTGTTCCTAAAAATTTGCATAACTCTACTGGCATAACAGAATCCACAGTACATGGTGTGATGTATTCTTATACTTTTCCCAATCACATTTAAGTCTGAGTGATCATGTCAGTTAGTTCTGTTTGTTGACAGCTACAGAAATCAGAAAATTGATTGTTGCTGTAATTTTCTATGATTATTTTTATTTGGAATAAAAAATCTAACTCATCTGTCTCGATCTTCTTTGCAGCATTTATGAAGTTATTAGTAGTTTACTGAAACTTTGTAGAAAAGTACCGTCCTTTTTTGTTAGTGGTGGAAAATACATTTCCTGTAGTATAAACAATAAGGTTTGGGACTGATTTGTTTATAAAAAAATATTTCTCATTTATTTAATCTTGTCTTATTTATTTATTATTCAACAGAACTTGTTTTATTTTGAGACTCATGAAAGGTTCCCTGTTTGTTATTTCAGACCATATCTCAGGAGCAGAGAGAGAGGAAGGTGACTGTCGATGAAGTTCCCTCAGGGATCTACCTGTATCCTGAAGAGGAGTCTGGAGTGGACAACATTTTCTCTCCTGTGTCGGGCCGGTCCAGCGCCGCTCTGTTTGAGGAGGCTCAGAAGGAGGTGCTGAGACTCATGAGGATCGAGGTTTGTTTATTTCTGAATTTTATTTCCAGATTCTTTTTTTTTTTTTAAATGTAATTTTTTGGCATTTTGTGCCTTTATTGAAGGAGAGAGTCAGTGGATAGGCTTGTGAAAGAGGGTGAGAGAGTAGGGGAAGACACTCTGCAAACTGGTCACAGGCGGGATTTGAACCTGGACCAGCAGAAGCATGTACATGGGGTGCCTGGTTGCTAACCACTCTGCTAAACCAGCACCCCGATTCTTTATGTTTTACACAAAACAACTCACATCTTAGTCATTAATTGACTGTTTTATTTTATTATATATTATTTTATGTTTTTTTTTTCCTTTTCTATTGTGTGATCTTTCTAAATTTTATTCAGTGTTTATATTTTTGTTGTAATTAACCAATTTTTATCATTTTAATGATTTCATTTTTTACGGTATTTGTTGCAGTTTATTTAAATTTTTTTATGTTTCATTTCATTGTATTTTATTTATATTGTAATCTGTTCTTTTAAATTATTTTTTTAACATGGCTTAATTAAATATTTTTTCATTTTTCTTTCAAATTGTTTCTTTTATGTTTTTTATTGTTTAATTCAGTTTTTTAATCATGTTTGTTGTATTTTATTTTATTTAGTTTACTTTATTTAGCTTCATTCTGCTATTTATATTTAATGTGTTTTTGTTATTTATTAAATGTTTTTGTTGATTTTTTAAATTTTGATTCATTTATGTTAAGTTTTTTTTTTTTCTTTTTTTTTTGGTTTTATTTCTAGTTGATTGTATTTTAATTCATTGTTTAATTTAATTTAATATATGTTGAGTGACTTCATTTTATTTTATTTTATTATAATTGTTTTCTGATTTTATTTTGTTCAGTTTTATTGTATTTATCCTATTTTATTTCCTTTATTTTTGGGGGTGTTAGGCCATTATCTAACATGTAGTTTTTGCTATCTTCTCCCCAATATTCTCTGTACTTGAGGACCAGATGAAGATAAATGGACTTGTTCTGTTTTTGTTTTTACATGGTTGAACACATTGTTGTAAATCAGCCTTGAACATCTGCTGACAGATTATGATGGAGAAAGGAGGTCACACAGCGGAAAGACTGGACCCAGTTTTACTGTAGATGGGGAGGCGGGGGGCTTCATTGTTAAATCACTGTCTCGTAAATGCTGAGACATGAGCTGCTCTGCGGTCGATTTTGGGAAATTGTGGTTATAAAATATGTAGAACAAGCATGAAATGAGCAGAAGTGGATATTAGTAACACACCACAGTGATCTTTTACCCTACATAACAAGAAAGTTCTTCTTTTATCATGTAGACTTAACTCTGACCTTTATTGGCTGTGTATTAAATAAAACGGAGTGCAGAAATAAGTAAACCCTCTCTGTTTATCTTTGTGCAACTATTACTACACCCACCATTTCAGAACATCATGATGAAACCAGACTGAAACAAATGAAGTCAGAAAGTAAAGTTCATTTATTTATGCTGCACTTTGTACTGACCTGATTTCTACTGCTTTATAAAGACATAATATTGAAAAAAATAATAAAACTATTGACAATAATGCAGTCACAGTAACAAGAAATTAACAGTAGAGATGGAGCAGATTATTAAATAAGTTAACCAGAGGGAGAAAATGTTTATTTAAGATGAGCACAAACAGCAAAAACACCTCATCCCCTGTTTTTGTTACATTGACGGACTTTTTTTTTTTATCACTGCTTTGCATAATGTTTTGGCTTCTTTGTCTGATGTCTCACAGGACCCGGCCTTGTTAAGCGGGAAGGTGACTCTGCATCATGCAAAAGCTGGAGCTGTTTTAGCCAGACAGGGAGACCAGGTACGTCAAAGGAAACTAACAGAGTGATCATTTTTTATCATAATGTTAAAAGCTTGATGAAGATGTAGTATGGTTATTAAAAAAAAAAAAAACACTTAGAGAGGGTAAATTAAAGCTTCAGGTTTGTAAATGATGAAACAGAAGAACAGGTTATAATACAGGTACATCTCAAAAAATTTGATTATCATGAAAAAGTTCAATATTTTTCATCACTCATTTCAGAATGTGAAACCCATATATTAAATGGATTTATTATAGATAGAGTGAAACATTTCAAACATTTATTTCTTGCAATTTTGGTAATTCTGAAATGAGTGATAAAAAATATTGAACTTTTTCATGATATTCTAATTTTTTGAGATGTACCTGTAATAGTATTTTATGTATTATGGCAGAGTTATACACCCCAGTTCAATCAGTAAGTCTTTATTTGTATATTTCCATTTCATAATTAGTGTTATCTGAAGGCACTTTACAGTAGAGCAGGCTAAACCTCATATTGTTCACATCCGCAGTCGTCTCTGACACAAAGGAAAAGATCGTGGGAGGCAGGACAAAATTAAAACTATTGAATTGGATCATAATTGTACATAAATCGTGTAGTCTGACCTTCGCATTTGAGAAAAATCAAGCAGCGCAAGACTCTTAAAAAATTAACAAGTAAGTCTTCAGCTTTGTTTAATGCAGAATGTGCCTGCCTGCTGTCTTGAGGAAGACTTGTAATTGTGGCACACTGAAAGAAAAAGGACAGTTTCCAGTGGTCTGTCTTCTGCCCTCTGAACACTCAAAGGCCAGTTCCCTGGGAGCGAAGAACATGAGAGGGTACATATAGTTTTACAAGATCATTCAGAACTTTATAAGTCAGCAGCAGCACCTTGAATTCAGATCAGACCTGATGAGGCAGCCAGTGAAGAGAGGCCATGTGCTTGTATTAACTGCTGTGGTCAGAAGAAGAGCTGCAGCATTCTGCACCAGCTGCAGACCTCCAGAGCAGAGTTGGACAAACCTGATAGAAGGGCATTACCCTAATCACAAAAGAGTCTAATGTCAATCAGTCAAGCAAGCATTATCTCGAGGCAGTAAACAATAGAGCAGACTAAAGACATACTCTTCATTCAGTAGATACACATGTATGCATAAAGACATGTGATAAATTTGTATAAACACATACAAATACAAGACAGACAAACGGGCTAAAAATAATAATTTATGATTGTGGTAAACCCATGAACGCCCAGATCATAAATCTGTCCACTCCACATTTGTGTCTGCTGAATTTAGACTTAATTAATCTTTATCTGTAAAGGACCATATTTGTCTTTGTTGAATATAAATTAATCAAAGGTTAGAACCTTGAGATATGTCATCTCATTTTCAAGAGACTCCTCATCTACATGGCTGTAAAGATAGTTACTGTGGATGTATAATCAATACAGCCATGGATAGAGAGATCAGTCTAACATTAACATAAATATCTATAATAAATATAATCTGTAGAGGAACAATGTTAATATAGCAGCATCTAGTGAAACTGTCATTTAATTGGGTTTAACTGTCAGTCAGAATCACATCAGCTGATACTGAACATGAAACACAAACTAACTTTTTGCATAAATTATGTGGAAAAACTGCCTGAATTTTAGATATTCAGCTAGACTAGCATCAACTTTAACCTTGCATTGCAGCTGGATTCCCACAATTTAAAGTCTATAATCAGACCGATCAATTTATACTGCTATACTGTGTATAAGAGCAACTGAAACAACCGAATTTCCCCTTGGGGATTAATAAAGTATTTCTGATTCTGATTCTGATTCTGATTATATACTGTTTGGTACATACTGCACTTTCTTTGTGGTGTGTCTGTTGTATCAGCTTAGGGTAGATTAAGAAATAAACGTTGTTTCGGCAACTTTCTAGTATTAAAATACTGTCATTAAAGTCCAGACATTCCCACCAAAGTAAACCAAACTCTAAGTGGGTCGAACAACACCATACATGATCCTCTGTTTCTGTTTCTGTCATCTCCATGTCTTCCTCTTTTCACTATCGTAGGACGTGAGTCTGCACTTTGTCCTGTCTGGTAGTCTGCACGTCTACCAGCGGATGATAAACAAGCAGGAGGCCGTCTGCTTGTTTGTGACCCACCCGGGGGAGATGGTGGGCCAGCTTGCTGTCCTCACAGGAGAGCCGCTCATCTTCACTATCAAGGCCGTCAGAGACTGTACTTTCCTGAAGATCTCAAAGTCGGATTTCTATGAGTGAGTCATTGATAAGAATACTAATGTTTTACTGTCAGCCTTCAGCAGCCAATCATGTGCTGTGTGTTAATCCGTCGTATGGGGGATTAGTCAGTTTTAGATCTCAGAGTGAACAATAGAGATGAAACAGATGCACTCATGTTTATCTGTGATGTGCTGCCCTCTGCAGGATCATGAGGGAACAGCCCAGCGTGGTGCTGAGTGTGGCTCACACCGTGGCCATCCGCATGTCCGCCTTTGTCCGACAGATGGACTTTGCTATCGACTGGATGGCCGTGGAGGCTGGCAGAGCCCTCTACAGGTACTGGACTCTGCTTTTTCTTGGATACCTCTGATTTTTTTTTCTCTTTTGCATCTGTGAGAAACTGGCACTGAGTCATGAGAGTTTCTTTTTAAAGGCCTCATGTCCTGGTGTGTTTGATAGTTCACATCATGTCATGGGTATCTTCTAAACAAGGATTTGATTAAAGGGATACGTCAACTTTTTTTTCTTTCCGTGTCTTACCTCACTCCTGAGTCCATGATAAGCAGAAAGTAGAAAAGATAACATAATGAAAGTAGAAGATAACATAACACGATAAAAAGAATGAGTCACAACAAACACACAAGACTGTTTAGAGTTGCTGAAGAGTTCTTTTGATGACTGTAGGCTAACACTTCCCATTGACTCCCAGTGTTTGAGCTGAGCTATTAAGCGGTGGACGAGCTCTGCTGGTCTTTTCCTTTTCACTGCATGCACAGCCAACAGAATGGTGTCTATGTGCTTCTCATTGACTCAGGGGTGAGGCAAGACACAAAAAGAAAAAAAAGTTGGCATATCCCTTCAAGATGAACACAAAGTGAGAAAAATGTTGTCTTTAGAGGATCAGACGCAGCTATTTTTCCCTCCCCTTTGGAAACGGTCTGATCTGAGGGGCGGGAGGCTACAGAAGGCTATGTTAATAAGCTCTACACTGATTGGCTGCCCAAATCATGTCTGATGGGAGTGGTGAGGAGGGGTTACAGATCACGGACATGCTTTCAAAACACTCATGGCATCTGCCTGTGATTAGCAGATAACACAAATGTAGTTGTAGGCTGCATAGCTATGACATAATAAACACCAGGAAGTAAACAAACAAGCGTTTTAAGGGGCAGAGAATTGAGAGTTTGTAAAAGGTATCATGCTCTTCTGCTCCCTGAGCCCTTTCAGCAACAAACAAAACCAAAGCAAACTTATTTTACAGGACATGAGAACATTAAGGTGTCTTGGGGGCTTCTGTGCCTGTACTCCACGGAGGACAAGCTTTGAATTAAGTTGCTGAACTGCAGTTAGAGAGAAAAACTATGTTGGGAAAGAAGCCATAGACTGATCTAACCCAAGTCAGTTGTGTTGAAGCAAGTGCCTCCAAATGTGGGGCACCGGGCATACCCTGCCAGGCTACTGTCAAACCATGAAGCCCCCTATGTTTTTCCCAGTGTATGTTTGTTTGTTTGTTTGTTTGTTAACAAGGTTACGTAAAAACTACTGGACAGATTTTGCTTAAATTTTCAAGAGATGTTGGTAAAGGCCCAACTTAGGAACGATTAGATTTTGATGGCGATCCGAATATCCGCCATTAGCGAACAATCATTTTTGCTCAATAACTGTCTAATTCATAATATCAGCCTTATTCTGAGTGCTAGGTGTGGGTTTTCGGGGTCAGAGAATCATATTTTGATGCTAACTTTATCATGGAACTATTGCTTATAGATATAACAGCAATGTGTGAGCTATCTTGGCAGAGATTTGTACTCTCCAAGTGTTTTCTAGTTTAGGAGAGTTTCATTTTGCTAATGTCTCATATTACAGACAAGACGACCAGTCAGACTGCACCTACATTGTCCTGAATGGACGTCTACGTTCAGTCATCAGGAAGGCCAATGGCAAGAAAGAACTGGTGGGGGAGTACGGCAGAGGAGACCTCATTGGAGTGGTAAGAACAAGACTTTTACCTCCTCAGTATCTGTAGCATCCTGTCTGGGGTTAACTTCAATTTTTAGAATAAATATTTGAACTCGTAATAAAGGTAATGAAGCATACGCGGATAGTTTTTTTCCTGGCTACAATAAACCCTTTTATAAACCCCCCTCTTCCTCATTGGTCGCAGTTCGAACAGAATCTCTTATTTGCACACACAGCATCATGTGCACAGATGATTTCTCAAACCCTGGACTGTGGAGACACATTTGAGCTCATGGACATAAAGTGAAGCTGAAACGGATTGTTCTATAAATTTGCTTGATAGAGCCTTTTCTTAACATCTGACCATGGATTGCAGACCAACACTTGCTATTTGGCTAATTCTGCCATATTCACAAAATGTTTATTGATATGCTCAGTTCCTATGAAATACATAAGTTATTAAATTAAATGGTACTTCTGAATAAAACAGTTAAACTTGTAATGTTTTTAAATTGCATCAATTTTAATGGACTCCTGCTCTTTGCAAAACAAAAAGTTGATATTTATCTTTGGATATGATATAGTTCATTTAGATCACCCCAGTTTCCAGTGAATTTCCATGAAAAGTTTCCAATTTGTAATATTTCCAAAATTCACCACTTAATTTCTCATAGAAAGTTTCTCGAACATTACCAGAGATTTTTTTCACCCATTGGCAGCCCTAATTTAGTTCATTCTGTTTAGTTACTATTTAATCAAGAAAACCTCACCAAAGTTAAAAATCTCATTTATAAAAGCATCCCATCCAATACATGTTGCAGCATGTTTAACAAAGTCACAGGCATAAAACAAAAACATTCACAGATCAACCCATTAAGCTTGAAGCTTCAGTACAATCTCGACTATTATGCCATTTGAAGCAACAAATATTGATGTGTATAGCTCAGAAAGTTAAAGTCATGTGTTACTCAGGTGGGCACTGTCTCATGCTCTGTCTTTTCATGAAGGTGGAGGCCTTGACGAGACAGCCGAGAGCCACCACGGTCCACGCTGTGAGAGACACTGAGCTGGTAAAACTCCCAGAGGGAACGCTCAACAACATCAAGAGACGATATCCTCAGGTCAGTGACTCGATCCAGTTGTGACTGTGCTCGTGTTTGCAGCTGTAGCATCACTGATGTTTGATGTGCTTTTAGGTGGTGACGCGGTTGATCCACTTGTTAGGACAGAAGATCCTGGGGAACCTGCAGCAGGGCCGCGGGCCATTCTCAGGTACGGTGGTAGAAAAGGGGGTTTATTTTGTACACAGAGTGTGTTAGTCTGAGCTAGTGGAATTAACATGGAGTTTGCTCTGTTCAAAATCATGTTACCCCCTCCTCAGGTTCAGCCTTGAGTTTGCCCAGCATGGCGACCAGCGCTGACGTCACCAACCCGGCCAGCAACCTCTCCACTGTGGCTGTCCTGCCCGTGGGTGACGAGGTGCCAATCAATGCATTCAACCTGGAGTTAAGCCACGCCCTCAGTGCCATCGGTACACCACAGTATTTTTTATTTGATCATAGACTTCTCTTTCCAGAACTTAACATTTTGTATGATATGTTTGTCGGAGAACCAAAGAAAGGCAAGTTTTCAGGTGGTTTGCTACCTCTAATGTTTTTTTAATGTTTTCAGGTCCCACTCTGCTGCTGACCAGCGACATAATCAGAGAGCGTCTGGGAGCCTCTGCTTTGGACAGGTCAGTCTGTCAATCAGAACAAACTTTTCTCTCTCTAATATTGCGAGAAGCATCAGTTTAAGATTTACTGATGAGAGGCGTTGTTATGACAGAGAATTCATCCACCAAACACAAATGTTCTCACTTTTGTGCTTAATTGAGATTCATAAATATGACAAAGTGTAGGAGAAAAGCTTAAGATTTATAATTTGCTTCTTGGTCCTTTGAGTCGGTAAAGACGGCCTCAATATAAATCTATGTATACATGTTTTATGTAACTTTATTGCAATGATAATAATATGGTTCAATAAAATTGGCTAAAAGGAGCAATGCCTTTTTTTCTATTTTTTTCATCCTTCAAAAGAAATAATGATAGAATCATTGCAAATCAGGCGGCAACCCCGACTATGAAAGGGAAAAGGGATATAGAAAATGAATGAATTAAAAATTAGATATCAGCAATTTTATATATATATTTACATACCCAAACATATCTTCAAAACATACATGTATCGTACACACACACACACACACACACACACACACACACATGCATATACATATGTTTGTGTATATATAGTATAAATAGGAATGACTTCATAAACATAAAAAACCCAATCTGATATTAAATACAAATAAAGGATAACTATCAACATCTAAAAGGCTTACGGCACCTTTCAAATATTTGTTCGCCCTCATTTTACTGTCAGTAATCCATGTTGAATTATGATTGGATTGACAGTGAAATAATTATGTGATAAATGTGGATGTCATTAAACCTCACCTCAGGGTATCAGTGCTGATGTAATAAAACCTCTAAACCTAAAGACAAAAACAGTGCTCATAACAAATCCTGCTGCTTTATGTGAAGAAGACTGAACAGCAGCAACAGGCTGCAGGTATTAAATCTTTGCTTAACAACAGAGCTTGTGGTTACCAAAGACTTTCCAGCACTGCATTTTGCTCCTGTGTTACATTCACCCCTGTCAGCGATTTAAAATAAGTTATTGCATCTTCATCCTAAGTTTCCTCTCATCTCCATCAGTATCCATGAGTACCGTCTTTCTGGCTGGCTGGCCCAGCAGGAGGACATTAATAGGATTGTCCTGTACCAGACGGACAACAGCATGACGCCGTGGACTCAGCGCTGCATCCGCCAGGCTGACTGCATCCTCATCGTCGGCCTGGGTGACCAGGAACCTAAGCTGGGAGAGGTTTGTGTCTGAACATTCAGGTTTTTATAAAAGGCCTCTTAAGTCCTTCCTAACTCGTGTCTCTCTCCTCCTTCAGTTGGAGCAGATGCTGGAGAACACGGCGGTCCGAGCTCTGAAGCAGCTGGTCCTCCTGCACAAAGAGGACGGACCGGGCCCCTCGAGGACCGTCGAGTGGCTCAACATGCGAAGCTGGTGCTCTGGACATCTGCACCTTAAGTGTCCCCGCAGGGTTTTCTCCAGACGCAGCCCTAGCAAACTAGTACGAAGCAACATTAATGACATTTATATGTATTTTTAATAGAAATATCAGTCTTTACATGTCATATAATATTTTCTATTCTGTCAGATACACATGCATGCTAAAATAACACATCTAAGTGTTTATGAAATCACAAGCCATTCTTTGTTTTCTAAGAATGTTGTCTTGATATGATTTCCATAGTATTTTTATTTACTGTTTGTTATTGCAGAGGGAAGTTTATGAGAAGGTCTTTGAGAAAACAGCAGACAGGCACAGTGATTTCTCTCGGCTGGCCCGAGTCCTCACAGGAAACAGCATCGCTCTGGTGCTGGGAGGAGGTGGAGCCAGGTGAGCAACTCGGAGCCACAGATATATGTGTTTCAACTCCAGTGTCTCTACAAAGAACAAATATCATACCCATTTAAAACTGAGGAAACCTTTTTTTTTACCTGAGCTGGATTCTTATGATGGCGTAATAACACTTCCTCTTAGGTTTTACTGCTCAAAGTCCTGAAAGATAACCACGCATGAAGTAACCTGAAGTACCTGACTGTTTCCCTCCTGCAGAGGCTGCTCTCATGTGGGTGTGATTAAAGCGATGGAGGAAGCCGGGATTCCTATCGACATCGTGGGTGGGACTTCAATCGGCTCATTCATTGGTGCTTTGTACGCTGAAGAAAGGAGTGCAGTGAGAACCAAACAGAGAGCCAGAGAGTGGTCAAAGGTACAACATACAACAGCAGACAAATGTAGGGCCATTTCTGTCTTTTAGTTTTCGTCCCTGGGGATCTTTACTTTTATTAATGTTAACTTTGATAGATGCTCCTTAAAGAGGCAGATCTTAACTGTGGGTTCTATAATGTGGAAAATGAAGGAAACCTCCAACCAGCATTTTTTATTCACATCTCCCATGAAGCCTTTTTCATGAGGTTGCATTCAAATGGATGATAAACACAAAATCTACAGTTTTTATTTGTGATCAATCAGAATTAGATCCTAACCTTCATCCTATTTTAAAAAAGTATAATGAAGCCCATGTGTCCGACTCTTTAAAGTCCAGAGTCACAATTTAAAATTCTGACAAAACACCATTTTTTTTACATTGAACATCATTGACCAAATAAATAATCATAATCAAAGATAACAGAATTTTACACAAATCCCACCTCTTACATGGAAAATTTCCAGTCACACTGCAGAATTTTGGATTTGCTGGGGTGGTCAATCAAAGTTCCAGAGAGCCCTGGCCCCAATTTAGCCAAGCCCCTGCCCATTAGAAACACCAGTGTAAAGCAATATGACTGAAACTTAAATGATTTTGCCCCCCTAACACTCCTGCCCCCCTTGCTGTCCCTGATGTTGTGCACATGCTTTAGGAAGCGTACCATGCTGTAGTGCACTAATTTAAAGCGTGCCAGGGTGAAGAAAGTTTACTGTGCTCAAGCATGACACCAAGCACTGACACTATAGAAAATAACTTGACTTAGTGAGTTAACAAATGTGCTCAGGCATATGGAATACTAAGTAAAACTGCACCTTCAGTGTTTTGAAATGTTACATTTTTTTACTGAAGCTGTACGGTACTGAAGCTGGAAAAAAGAAAACAGATCTTCAGTCCTTTTGCTTTTACTACTAGGCTAATTCAAGTGAAGGAAAAAGAGCTCTGTTTGGTTTCAGTTCAAAAACTCTGCAGACTATGTTAATTTAAAAGATCACGTAGAAGATATTTCATTAAATTTAAACAGTTTCCCTCAAGTTCAATAGTCAGGGACTGTGGTCAGTGTCTGGATCTTAATGTTTGCTGTCAACTCTTGAGTTTCCTCCAGAGGACTTGCTTCCTAATATATCTGTATTTCGTTTTTCAACAGGCAATGAACTCTGTGTTTAAAACAGTCCTGGACTTGACCTATCCCATCACCTCAATGTTCTCCGGCTCTGCTTTCAACGCGAGCATCTACAAAGTGTTTCAGGACAAACAAGCTGAGGTATGAAATGTCTTAACTCTGAACATTTGTAGCCTTAGAGTCAAGCTGTGAATTAGTCACAGGGAACAAAAGAGAAACTCATTTTTGGGTGTCCTCAGGACCTGTGGCTGCCTTACTTCAATGTGACCACTGACATCACAGCCTCTGCCATGCGAGTTCACCAGGATGGTAAGTGATCACGCGACTGCTCTGAAAGAGGCCAATTTCTTCTTATTATAATGCCACAGGGCAGTTAAGCATTAACTGTAGTTCTTTAAACCTTAACTGTAGTTCTTTAAGTTTATGACAGGGTTAAAAGAGTGCATTAGTTTTACTCTGGAGCATTATTTATTGCTTGACACATTTAAGTAAAGGATAACACCCACACATATGTAGAAACCACAATATGTAGCTTGAATAACTGAGTCCCCAAAATAATACCTAACACAAAAAAAACAATGCTGCTCTTAATTAAGATAAACTAATGTGTGAAACCTGCAGTGAGTCTATCAGTGCTTTTACACATGTGGCAATGGCTCAACTCAGCTCGACCAGTTTTATATTTGAATCTGAACTACTTAATTGTCACAGAGTGCCATCAGAAAGAGCATTAGTTCACAAGCTTTTTTTATTTGGAGTGCGCCTACTTGTACCCAAGAAGAGTGATAGTCAATATACTGCTGTGCAAAATAAACTAAAATCTTTATTTTCATGGATAAAGTCAACAAAAAAACTGGGCTTACATAATATCTTACGTGATATCTCTACTGGTGCAGAACAAAAAGAAATCATCAACTGCAGCAAAAGGAAAAGGTGGGCACACTCTTCGGCTCCCACTGGGAGACTTTGATACAAGCCATAGTTTCAGTCAACAAGATCTTCATCAGGCAAAAAGTCTGTTCGGGTGTTACCAATGTTTTAGACAAAATATGTAAACTATATTGTGAAAATCTCAAACCTGACAGAACTTCACACCCCTTCTGAGGCACATAGACCCTGAACTGAGAACTGAGGAGTAAAGGCATCATGAGTGGGATTCCTGACAGGGGATAAACGCCTCTAGTCATCATCTCTGCAATGCTGTATGACTTCCCAAACTCCCCCGTACATTTTACAGTTTTGATTCGGCTGTCTGTCTGTTTGTTCCCCTGCTGTGTGAAGCAGCCTCAGTCTGAGAGAAAACTGTGCAGTTGCCTGAATATCCTCTGCTGGTGCTTTGTTTCAGTGTTGTAGCAGTTTGTTTTGCTATGACAGCTTCCCTCTGCTGAAGAGGCTCTGCCAAATTTCTGCCTAAGAGGAAAGAAAAGCACCAAGCAAAAAAACAAGTGAAACCAAATAAGCCTTTGCCACATGTGGAAAAAATGCACTATTTTAATGAATTCAAGGCTGAAAACATGCTTGTAGCAGCATATAAAATACTAAAATGGCACAATTACTAAAAGCATTATTTAAATCAGAATATTGCCACTTTATCGCATTTACTCCATTTAGGAAATGTCAGCAACATGTATGTAGCTGTTATATTAGTTAATTCATTGGTATTAAAACACATGTTTTTAAAAAAAGTTATTTGACTGCATGTCCAAAGGTTTATGGTCAAAGGCAAATCTACTCCAAACTCAACTGAAGCTGATTGTTTAGAGAAAAAAACTTTTCAAACACTGGTTGACTGCACTATGTATGTGCATTAACAGTTTGCATTAGTATGACAACATTAATGACCTGCAATCTGAACCCACTGATAACAGCCAGAACCTCATAAAGTTAATTTATGTAATTATATTTCGCTGTTTTCTTTCTGATGCATTTTTTGAGGACTTGAATGTAGGGTCCTGATTTGTGTATATAGTCACATTTTTTATGTGTAGCTACATGTCTTTTTCAGTTAAAATAATGGCAAAGATTCTAAAGTCTCCAAGAAAACACCAGATCATTTATTTTAGTGGCCTGCAGCCGCCAAGGTCAGTTGCCTTGCCCGCTTTTATCCCAAACTTGCCATTACATTCTCACATGATTACCAGTTTCAGTTAAGTTTGGAGCCTGCCATAGTCCCTGGGTTTGAAATAAGATGCCAGTAAGTATGTCAGAAAGAAAACAAGTAATAGATATGTGGATGCCTGTGATATTATTAGCCAGTGCTAAGGTGTATGAAATCTGTTTGACTTGTGTAAAGAAATGCGCTGTTTCACAATGTTAGCTAAAGAAGATACAACCTGAATGAACCCCTTTGCTCAGTTCAGACTGGATGCGTGTTCCTGCTCTCTTCAGGGAGAACTAGGATAAATCTCCTTCAAGTGTCTGGATTCATCTTACTATCAACTTAACTTAACAAAACGTCAAAACAAAAGTGTTTTACATGAGAAAGAAAAGTTTCTTTAAAAAATGCCAAACCAGGCTTTTAATTTCATCCAGTTTCACACGAGAGCTCTTCCAGTGTAACTGTACTGTGTTTATCTCATCTGGGACATATGCCTCTTTTTATAGTTTTGCATACAGTTTGATCCAACAATCTGCTGGAGTAGCACTTAAATTGGCAAGTCCTTTATTCTCCAGATTACTGCAACTTATCACGTACGTAAATTGTGCTCAAGCCGGCAGTTTTAAAGCGCTGACTTGTTTGTTAAGATGAAAACTGCTTCACAACTGAACACATCCAAGCTGAACTGGGCACAACTGAGCCTGCAAATCCAGTGAGTCATTTCTTTTAAGTAATTTATTTTAGCTTTCAGAACAATAAATGCACTCTTATATTGTACTGTTTTGTATTTTACAGTTTTTATTAGCTTTATTTACACCAAATAACTGAATTGAACTGCTTTGCAGGCTGGATTTCTGCAGGGAAAACTGAATGCCTTTTGTTTGCATCTTGGCATGTGTATGAACTAACCGCTGAAGCAAAGCCTTTCCTTTTCTGTGTCGTTGTTCCCATCATCTTTCACTTTCACTCTTTTCTTTCTCTTGTACTTCCTTTCTTACTTTTCTTCCTCTTCTTCATAATATGTCCTTCATTTCCATGTGCTGAACTGATAAAGCTGTTGCTGTTTCATCATTCCTTCATCACTGCTCATGTGCCTTAAACTCCCAGACCACGCCCTCTAAGTGTCACTTAGTTCAGGTCTTTCTTCACATGGAGAGACATCCACCTTCAGGCTACACCTTAGACAATAACCTGTTATAGCTGCCCCCAAATATACTTGTCTCCCCCAACATCCATGCCAACATGTAGGATCCAGAACACTCCACCCTGCCGCTCCCTCTGCCCTCCTTAATGACATCCCACGTTGCTTTTCTTACACCCTTTCATTCATTTTGTGCTTTTGTAGTCTTTCTGGAGCGCTTTTGTCAAACATTGAAAGCTTTCTGTCTTGTGTCTGTGGATACAGTCACCACTGAAAGTATTTGTTCTACCTGAGTGTAACGGGTCAGGGCTGTAGGCTGTATATTAGGATGGACAAAAATCAGCCATCATGGAGTAAAGCAGAAACATTTAGAGCTCCCCCTGCTGACTGACTGCATTACTGTAGGAAGTAATGGTATCAGGTTAGGTTTTGCTGGATCAACACTTTGCCATTCATCTTTCCTGACAACTCGTCTGCACCACCAGCAATGTTAACACTACTTTATTTGTAGGTGTCTACATGCAATGAAGAATAAGGGGGGGCAAGGGTGCAAACCCTACACCCGAGGCTCTGGAGACATGGAGCGCCAACTCTTTTCAGCTGCATTACCAACTCCCATAAGCTGCAGCAATGCCCTCAGAAGTTGGTCTAAATATTCTTGCCACCAGAGTATGTTTTGGTAGGCTCTTGAACCAGCTACCTCCAGTCCCTGGTCCAAACCCAGAGAAGGTGTTTTCCAAAACTGTTGTTTAAGGAAGAGGGATTAAAGGTACTCTCGAGTAATGAGTTACTTTTCTACCTTTACTACCTTTTACTATAATTAAGAAACAGATATACGGCCTCAATTTCAGGGACTTTTTAAAAATTATTAGATGAAGCTGTCTCACTCAAAATTAGCTGAACATTAGTAGCCTGGTCTGGTTGATGAGCAGTTACTTAAGTCGACAGTGCAATACGTTGGTACCTCTTGCAAAGGTATTTTGGCTTCACGTAGTGCAACAAAAAGGAAACAGAGTTAAGTTGTCCATTTTAATATTCAGTCAATGTTTTGGGTTCCTGGGCCTGGGTAAATCTTTCATGTCAGTACTTAAGTTTCATAGTTGTATGCTAATTGTACAGTATGTTGACAAGTTCAGTGCCCCAAAGGCTTAATTCCATTGTGGAGTTTCCTGCTCTCTCCCTCTTCTCTGTCTCCTTCCCTCTCTCTCTTTCTCTCTCTTTTGTTCTCTTTTGGCCTCCTTGCCTGTTGGACCAGACAGCTAACAATGCTAATACTATTGCTTAATGTGTAATTATGCTTACAAATACACAACAATCCATGGCATGTACATTTCAACTTTTAAGATAATTACATACATCCTGTGTCATCAATTTGACACATTTATCATCATTTACACCTGGGACTGGTTTAAGGACTTAGTTTAGTTTTGTCATTGAGTCTCAAAGTTTAACTGTATTGACATTTCGGATATTTAGAATTGGCAGAATATGAAAATTTATTTTTTTTGAAAAATAAAAGAAATGAGTAGGCTATATTCAAGGTGTTCCCCCTTTCTCTTCATCTTTTTCTGGAGGCCTCTTGCATCCGTGTCCTTGTGTTTCTGCTCTCCTCATTTTCTCTCTTTATCCTGAGAAGCCTCTCCATCTCAGCATCTCCTCTCTCTCTATTCTCTCTCTGTCTCTGTCCCTTTCCTGTACATCTCTGCAAATCTCTGACATCATTACACTTAAGACATTCACAATGTAATGCAGATGCCAAGTCAGTCAAGTTGCAGTTTTACAGGAGTGCAACAGACGTGCTGTGTAGACTGCTGGCCCACTGACTAGAAGGTTTAAACATTATTGAAGGTGAACATACACGAGCAGTCAGCAAAGTTGTTGAAGTTTAATGATTATCTCGTGGTATTATTGTACCTAAAACTTTTGTTAATGCTTTACAGAAACAGAACCACAGACATGGCACACATCTCCATTGTACTTTAGCCTCTAGAAAAGGCCTGAAATTGTGCTTGGAAGTTAAACCAAAACTAAAAAATAAAACACTATCATAATTCAAAGGTGCTATGAGGAGAATCTATTTCCGGCAACATAAAAACTCTGCTACCCATGAGCACGCGCGGCGACTGTCGTAAAGACGTGACCCAAACCAAAGCGTGCGTTTGATGTGATGCTAATAAATGCCGCTCGGACCTTCCTCAGAATTCTGCATTGCTTTAAAACTTCTTTTTTCAACAACGTACAGAATGCAAAGTGACGAGGTAATGTATCTCTTTCTAGTTACGTAGCGGTAGTTTTTGATGTGTGACAACAAGCAATTTTTGGAAAACGTAGTGTCGGAGCTTTGTAGCCGGCTATATATCGCCACTTACAGCCCGGTGCTCTAAGACGTGTCTGAATAATATGAATTTGCTCTAGTTTTAATTGTCTTGTTCCCGAAGTTGAGTATCCAGGCCAGTCCAGTCCTGTCCGACCTGACCACGGAGCTAAGGAATAGCATTTATAGATAACCTATTTTGATGTTATAAAACTCATCTTAAAGTGTGTATTTCGATCAGGCATATATCTAAAAGTGAGACTTTTTTGTAATTACTTAGAAACTCCTCATAGCATCTTTAATAACACAGCCATCCCCAGACAACATTAATTCCTTAAGGCTGTTGCCAGAATAATGGCTCTCAGAAATTAAAACCTTTGAAAATCATATCAGAAAGGTGATTGGATGATCACTCTGTCAATCACATTAATCACATTATGGGCCTGTCAGATAATGAAGTTAGTCGCACTGCTGCCGAGGAGTAAAATACTGTTATACTGACTAGTTTTTAAGTCAAACTCTTGCTGTCGTCCGTCAAAACAGAAGCAAAAATAAAGTTTTCAGTGCTTCTATTTGTTCTTCATTTAATGAAGAGACTGTCGTCCAGGTCTGATAATAGTACACATACAGCAGGCAGCGATTATGATCATCTCTGTGCAGCAGCTGTTTTTTGAAGCTGCTTTTTTGCAGTTGCCTTGAATAAGGGCACTTATAGGTCAATGACACAATGAAGTCAAAATGTCACAGGGTCTCAAACATTAAGCCGTTACGTAACTCTGTGAACCAGCCCTCCATCGCTCTATCTCTCTTTTTCTGTCTCTCTGTCTCTTTCCCATCTGTGACAAGGGGTCCAGCCCATATTTGACGTGTTCCTCCTTCTCCATCTCCATCTCCTGACAGGTTGTGTCTGGCGCTATGTTAGAGCCAGCGCCTCCTACACCCCCTATTTACCTCCCCTGTGCGACCCCAAGGATGGCCACTTGCTTGTGGATGGTTGCTATGTTAACAATGTCCCAGGTCAGATTTTTAAACGCCCGCTCACCAAAACCCTCCTCTCCTGATCCCCTAAACGAATACCCTCCCCCTCTTTGTCCCCCTCCCTCGTTACTAACCCCACACTGACCAAGTGGACATCGGGAGCCCATGGTTTGGAAGGAAAGATTAAAACCAACAAATATTTTAGGGCCTCATCTCACACCAAAGAATCTCCAGTGCTGCATATCATCATCTCCTTTTTGTGACACACACCATCAAATATTCCTGCTGAACTTTACTTTCTGTCAGATGTGAGGTGTCTTCATGCATGTTTGGACACATGGATCATAGAGACATGCATGATGGACTTGTCTTTCCTGGTGTACCCTTTTTAGCAGCCTTTCTTCAATGATAAAAATCTACATTGCTGGACTTGGAGCTGCAAGATGAGACCATTATACAGGAAATAAATAAGTTGAGCTCTGCCAATAGCACCATGCCATTATGATGGGATACAGAGGGACTACCGATAAGATAATAGACATACTTCAGTAATCCTAGCATTAAGATACAGTAGCATATATGTATTTTTTCCAGATTAATACTCATGTGAATGGAAACTAAGTAAGGGTATAGGGTATAAATAAGGGTCCCGTAGAATATAAAACATTAGATCTCTACCCAACCTGTAGCTATCTAGGTTTGCCTTAGTTTTATGGAGGTTTGATACACAGAACAGAAGGAAATTTAGCGACAGAGCTGACAACAGCCAAAGAATAATGGTGGTCAATCTCATATTAGCTTCACAAAACATCAACAAGGTGCACAAACAAAGAACAGAGTTAAACAGGTAGCTTGGTTGCTACTGTCACTATGACAGACTCTTTGTTGCAACTAGTTTTCTGAATATAAATGTATATCTTTTTTCCATAAAATAATGTTGGCAATCTTCACCCGGCTGCCTGCACAAAGCAAGAGCCTTTATGGTATCATGGTTAAAATCCATTTCACCAAACCAGCATCACATATGTGCTTATCTTCATACCTGTGTTGTTTGATCCAGACTTTCAGACTCTTCAATCCAGACCAAACTGCAGGGTGTAAACCTACTTTGTCCAGTCTGCTAAACATCCTGCCTTAGCATCAATTGCACAAATTTCCTTGCTGTCATTGCCCAATTACTTGTAGCCATCTCTCCCTTTAAGCACAGCCAAACGATGCCTTAGCTGCTGCCTGTCTCTCCTTAAAAGAAACCGACTAGCCCTGCCATTCTCTGACCTGGTTTCAATCTTTGAAAGGTGGATCAAGAAGGAAATCATGCACTCTGGCAGATACAGCTAACCTGACACACCAGAGGGACAGTTTCATATATCTGCCATATATCTGGAAATACTTCAGTTGTTCATCTGGAGATGAGCCTATAGCAAAAGATTTCAGAGGCAGAATCTTCAAAAACAACTGCAGCAGGTGACTGGACGATAGTTCCTCTACTCACACTCATCACAGGCCAATCCATATCAAGCATCAGTATGACGTAGCAGCTCGACCCTGTTGTTAGCCATTAGCTTAAATTACCTTTCAGTCCTTAGACTATCCTCTTAAACTAAATTATACCACACAGATGTTCATTTACCACTTATTTGTGACATGAACCTTTTAATGACAATCCCCTTCAAGTTCTCCCAGTAAACTTCTGAGGAGAGCAGATTTCGCCAGGTATCGTTGAGTTACCATGACTACAGTAGGCTAACTGGCATTGTCAGCGGAGGATTTGCGTGTTCTCATCCCAGCAGCGATCTTCAGTCAGGAGAAGAGCAAAAACATTGTTTCCCATCAGAAAAGCTTTAAGTGAGGTTCTTGGCTCCTTTTTTAAAGAAGAAATTGAGTCAATTTCTGATAAAACTGCAGATACTGTAACAGCCACAGAGATTGCTTAAGAAGACACCGTTGTTTTCAAAGATGCAGTAACTTCCTGCTGTCATCAAGGGTGAAGTCATTAGAGGGTGGAGCATGGCAGGATGGCTCTGCATGATTTCAGACAGTGAATCCGGCAGGTTCATCTGCTCTGCAAGGTTAAAATACAGCTGCTTTTTACTCAGTTTTCACCAAGTGGTCTGGTTTGGTTCAGTTCAGGTCTTCAGTCGAGTCCTAATCTCACTTTCTTTTCCACAGCTGGCAGTTCTTTTACTGGGAGGCAGGGATAGAAGTTATGATTCACGTCAGCTACTGATGCAGCTGCTTCAGTATTCCCATCCCAGCCAAATGCCAGCCAAGTTTTATCCAGTTACCAGCCAACTTCCAGCCAATGGGAGTCTTAACAGGGATTATTCTTTGGTTTTGTTTTTGTTCTAAAATTTTGCACAAGATGCTATTTTCCATGCTTAGCAGAACTGTCGTTTATATATACCATAAATATGTGGAGTAAGGCTTACATGTTTATGACATTATTGCATGGGTTATAATTACAACCATTAGGGTGGATGGGTCTGAGCACTTCTCTGATCAGCACAAGACCGTGCCAAGGAAATTGGGGAAAATTCTGCTGCATGGAAAATACAGCCAATAAGATGTGAGAAAGTTTGGACAGTGATACTCTTGACCTCAGATGTGTTTATGCACACCCTTTTACTGTGAGAATCTGACGCTAAATAGCCCAACAGGATGACAAAAAAGTGGTGTATTTTGGATTATTTGGGTTACCTTTAAGTGATAGGCGATACCAGACTTTTTTAAAATGCTTTTTGGTGTCATTGTTTCAATACCTATATCATCTGCTTCCAATCATACATAATTTTAAAAGATTTGAACTTTTTCCACATTTTTAAGCACATAAAGTAAATGTGTGGTCTACACATAAAATATAAAATATCTGTGCATATGTTGCATTGATTGATACATTTTGACCTGAACATAATCAATTCTAAGTTATTTAAAAAAGCACTTTGAAATGTATGCATATTTTCCTTTTGTGATTCCTCCTTTAGTTTGTTATTGAGCGTTGTGTGTGTCTCTGAACTCACAGACGCAGCCGAGAGCTGTTTGATACGCCTGATTGATACTGACAGTGAGGCTTCCTTAATGAGAGAAAGACTGTTAACAGTCTGGTGAAGAGCACAGGTATACATTTTGTTGGAGTACTCATTTACTATCGATATTTTGGAGAAGTAATGGATACCAGAACAGTACTTGCAAAAGTACTTATACTTCAATCCTCGACATCCAGAGTCCCATGCAGAGTTGACAGTGGAAACACCAATTATTGTAGTGTACCAAACTGAATTGAACTGGACTGCTTGGTGAAAACACACCATTATCTGAAGCATTTTTCTTTATGTTAAATCACAAACCCCTTAGACTTTGAGACAAATGGATTAGAGGTGCTAAAATGTTAATACATTGCCATTTTTAGACTCATTGTGCACTGCAGCATTCTGTTGTTGCTGTCTTAGTGCAAATGTGACATTTTGAGTGTATTCTGCTTTTTCTGACTGTATCAGTCTTTTAAATCTATCTTTATTCACCCATCCTGACTGGTAAAACAACAAGTTTTAATACACAGCTGTGCTCTAATTCTTTATCTTTCACAATATTTAGCTGCAGGTGTTCAAGTGTGACAGATGTCAGTCTTAGGTTGTTGGCAGGATTTTTAGATCTAATCCAGAGAACCATCAGCACTCTGTGTTAAATACTGCTGATAATACTCAGACACTCAGCCTCACTCAACATCACAGTTCTGTTTTTTTGTTTTTGTGGCTCATTGTTTGTTCCATCAGGCCTAAATGTGTCTGTCTTTGGTCTGAGCAGCAGCTTCTCCCCCCGTCAGGAGCTCCTTTGTGAAATTTGCTCTTCTCTTCATTTCAATCACTCCACCTTCAGGAACACGTTCGTTGTCTTCCACACAGCTCCTGTGCTCTCACCTGGCTTTGCTTGCTTCTATGTGCATGCAAAACACCCGAGCCAAACTATATTTCTCATAGGTTTATACTGACGGCATGCGTTACCTTTGATTTGATCAGGGAGTATGTGTTCTGGATCCTGCTGTTGTACATTGAATGAAGCTTTAAATTCTCCACAAGCTAAAAGTGAAGAATGTTTAGATGGAATGAATCTCTTATATTTCTATATGTCATCAGAGGACAGCTCTATCTCTTATCACATACACTCACGCACAGTTGCACCCCTTGCTTTTCTCTGTGGTGCTCCTTATCCTTCCAACCCATGCAGCACCCGGCCTGCTCCTGCCCCCTGCTGCCTCTGAGCAGGACTGCAGCAGCAGGCCGGGTGCTTCCTGCCATGTTCACTGTGAAGGATCTCCAAACACTGACACAACATTTAAGCTGATATGGAGACATCTCAATTAAATTGCTCACAGAATAATACAGAGTCCACCCCTAAAGTCTTTTATTATGATTAAACCAAATCTGGGGATGCACAATATTGAAGTTTTGCCAGCATACCATGTGCAGATATTTCAAAAGCCACATGTAGATACTGATATATGCAGCCCATTTTATTGCTGTACCAGAGCTTACTTGTTATCCATAATGTGATAATTTAATTGTTCAAAAAATGTTCAAAAAACTAGACAGAAAATTTGATTGCATCTTTGAATTCTTGTATGTAGACAATTTAAGATAAAAATACTTTTCTTTCTTGGTTTCCATGCACATATGCAAAATTATTCAATAACAATAACAGTGGGCTCCACTTTTATTGCACTTTTGATTGATGATTGAAACAGAGACAATAAGATTTAAATATTTACAACAGAAGTAATATTTTAACATAATTACTGTAACAGTAAGTCAAAAAATTTCCACAAAATGAAAATTTAACAAAATAAAAATCAGTTAAGTCAATGAAAATTAGTTGAAACCATCTTGGCCGTGTTAAAACTCAGAAACCGTTGTAAGTAGTGGGGGAAAAAGTACACAACTTCAGTACTTGAGTAAAATTGTGGGTCGTCTTTGCTAAAGATAACTCCAAAACAAGAGAAGTTTCTCAGCGAAATATTACTAAAGTTGATGTACTGGGATGCTTACTTTGAAAAATACCTGTACTTTAGTGTTAGTGAGACATTAAAGAAGAATTATAACCGTTATTGTTGAACAATACGTATGTGTGGTGTAATGCACCTATTCCATTTTGTGGTGAGAAGCCTGAATTGACCAATGTACTGTTTTTTTTATCCATAACAGAAAAACAAAGCATTGTGCTCATTCTTCTGCAGCAACCTGGTGTTACACACTGAGCTCTGCTGAGTATTTTCAAATTTTTAATGTTCAAATTACCATCTACTATCCAACTATACGCTGAGTCTTTGGGTGCTTGATATAAAACCATAATGATCTCTATAGATACAAAAATATGAACTAGATGTGGCCAAGCCCTTAAACAGTCATACGTATATTTATCAGTATATTTAATAATAATCATAATAATGCATTTTATTTAAAAGTGCCAAATATAGACAATAACATATGCCGGGATGTAAATACGGAGGTTTTTGTTAAATGGAGTTTGCTGTCCTGAACAGATGAATTTTGAGTTTTGCGGCTCAGGTATTGGCAGAAGTTTCTAAATCTGCTGATATAAAAATTTACATTTTAAACTGTTATCTGCGGATTTTCTTCAGATATTGTCCATCCCTAGCAGAATCTGGATTTTGGTTTTGAATCACAGAGCCGTATCTGAGTGTGTTGTGACCACCATTTGGAGATCCTTGAAGCCTCGGCACTCTGTGACGGTTGCCATTTCCTTCTTTACCTTAAGCACCTGTCGGCGTCTGTGTGCGAGGTAACGAGGTTTGCAGTGGTGCACAGCAGAGTTAAAGGTGGGCAGGACCGCAGTCACAGCCTCCACCCGACCTCTCTGTGGTGATGGACTGCGGTCTGCATCGACACTAACCACAAACTTTTAGCAAACATTATTGAGACTTTATCCCCCTTCCTCCTCCTCCTCCTCCTCCTCCTCCTCCTCCCCTCCCTGGTGTGTCAGGCTCTCTGTGGCGCTATGTGCGAGCGAGCATGACCCTCTCGGGGTATCTGCCGCCCCTCTGCGACCCCAAAGATGGAAACTTACTAATGGACGGTGGCTACATCAACAACCTGCCAGGCAAGTAGAGGTGGAGACCCTCCACCCACTACCCCCATCAATGTAGAGTCCCCAAAGTCCACCAAACTGCTGTCCCCCACATGAGGGGAGGTGGAGTGAGGGAGGGGGATGATTGTAATGATGATGTGTTTATAATCCATGTGGTAAGTATGTGGTAGAGTAGACACTGGGTGAATAAATGAGGAGGGGGCTGGGTTTAGATGGAAGAGTGTGCTGACTGTTTGTCCATCTGACCTTTGAGTCAAAAGTGAATCTCGAGCAAATCAAAACAAAATCAGACCCCAAATCTCTCTGTTTAATAAGAACTGGAAAATGGTCAGCACTGAAACCAAACTGAGGGAAGAATGAGGTGAAAATATTCGAGAAAAAGACTCAAGTGAAGCAGATCACAGAGGGGGATTCTGTTTACCTACGAAACACCCTGGTGTCAAAGTGTTCTTTTCATAAAAAATCAGAAAAATCAACTTGAATTATTAAAGTCTAAAATGATAAAGTATTGATAAAACTGCTTTTTACGTAATTTAACACCAGTCTGTTTGGAGGTAAATGTGTTGCAATGAGCACTTTTCTGAAAGGTTGGGCAATAATACATGATTTATCTGAATTTAATATACAACCGTCTGATCATATACGGTGGTCACTATGTTTTCTTGATTAAAGTTGGAGGAGTTGAGTCAGAAAAAAAACAGTCGAACAGTTGATCTGCTGTGTATTTGCTACCCATACAACCTTATACTGATGCATTGTGATACAAACATAAATAATTCCACATCAATATAGAGACAGCAAATATTGATCTGTGCATATTTGATGTCGCGTGTGTCCAGTATTTACATATTGATGCATTTAGTAATGAAGACTTCGATGCTAACGTAGTTAACACTTTTGCTGTGCAGTTTGGTTAAACTTAAGTTTGTGAAGTTCTCTGCACTTCTGAGGTTTTTTTCCTCCCCCGTTTCTATCCAGGCTGCTGCAAGACTGAAGTATTATTTTTGTATTTAAGGAGAAAGAAAATGGGATTATAGGAAAATCAGACCAAAACAATTTATAGTTGTGGTTGATGATAATGACATTTTGTAGACAGTAATTTTGGAAACACTTTTTAAACAATAAGAGTTTATATTTATCTTATTCACTGGTAAAATAAATTACCCTCAGCTGTAATGTAAAAAATAACCAATGATGCATCACGGTGCTTTATTATAAGTCATGGGCTTATGAAGTTATTGAATTGACCTTTATCCTGTCAATATCTATACTGATTCAACATTAGATTAATATGTGTTATCAATGGGACCTAATACATTATGATATGGAATCAAATTGAATCTTTGACCGAATAACCTGAAACAGGTGAAGATGCACCAAGTTAATGAGGCATGATTATGGATTTTTGCTGATATTTCCAAAGTCATTATTGCAATGTTTTTTTAAAAGCACAAAGCCTCCACTTTATAATTTGCTTGTTTCTTTCAGGGTTTCGATCCATTTGTGCAAGAAACAGATGTGGAAAAATGCTTTATTATTTAATAAGTAATACTTTGGATTTATCAAGTGGACATTTATTGATGATAAGGTGAAGCATGATGGTATATTTGAACGTTCTGCCATTTTCATCTGCCAAAATATGGATATGAATGACTATTTAAGTGGCAAAACTATCATTTGTAGATATTGGCTAAATATTGTATGTCTCATAGTACTGCTAATTATCCTTGTATGCAATTAGTTATCTGCTGGTACCAATGCATACATTGACCATGTTATGATGTCATTATGTTTTATTAATTAAATAACCCATGTGAAGAGCACTAGACTTGAAATAAAACAGTCGTCACTATTAATGCTTTGTATATACTATCTGCAAAGAAAAAAAGACCTTTAGATAAATAATTTAGAGCTCAAATTATCCTCTTTGGAATTGTATCTTCACATTAATATACCTTCCATGTCTTCTTGTGTCCTAATAGTGTTATTCTATACACATAACAAATTAGTCACATTAGGACTTCTCCCTCCTGATGTATACAGTGCCAGTAGCTGCCTGAAACAGCTTAACGCCCCTTAAGATGATTCTGTTCTGTTGCAGGGATAGGCAGGATGTGGCCTCGGGTCCCTCTCACTAAATGCATCTCACAATTTGAGTTCAAGTATCAATAAATTATCATGCAGGATAAAATACAAAATTTCATTTCAGCATCATAAATATTAATTTAATTACTTAGGAAAAGTATGTTCAGTTGGATTGGAATTCTATGTTTATCTCATTTATGAAAATCATTTTATTAAAACATTAGAACAGTTCATTAAAAAAAAACATTTGTGTTCCTTTTGTTTAACTTATTAAGCAGGCATGTTAGAGAACGAGTGTTCTGCAGTCTGGCACTCTGGCTGTGTGGAGAACAGTTTAGTGGCCCTATCAGTGGCAAAAGTTGCTAAAATACATTATGTTATATTTAAATTACAAGTCCAACCATATTGCCCAGACTTTCAGCAGGTGTTCATTACACTGAAGTATTCATTTTGAACCAATTATTTGTCTTCACAATCTGAGGACAAATTCAGGGAGAGGCTGTTTTTATCTGCAAACCACTGATAATATATACTATTACATAAACTTTAACAAACTTTTGAACCTTTATATTAATGTAGTGCAATGTTAACAGAGGTGAAACATGTGGTTTGCAGATAAAACCTCGCCCTGATTATTCTGTGTGTTTTTATACCAAAGCGTGAATCTGTGTTGATGAACTTTCATAAACCTCTGGATGGAGCTGCAGTTTTCCATTTGGTCTTGTATTGTCTCCAGAGAAATTCTAATCTGAGAGGTTTGTGAATGTGCTGTCTGAGTCCAAAGATCCAGATAAGAGGACCCTCTCTGCCTCCTTAGCAGATGTTTATCTTGGATCAGTGTTTTGGGCTCGATAAATGTTGTCCTGTGTCTGTGTTGGAAGAGGCTTACACCACAAAAGGGCTCACTTTACCTCTCATTTATTAAAAGTTACGAGTGAATGAGAGAAGTTACAGCTTCTTGGGACCATGAAAGAACATTTTTAAGTACATACAGTTACTCAAATCTGCAAATACCCAAAACTTTAAATAACACTTTACAAAAACCCTTTTTGAGGTGTGAGCCTGTTTGAAAACGTCACAAACAGAAAGTTAAAATAATCCAATAATCTCCTAAAACAATCTTAATAACTCTGGATTTATTGTCCTACCGTCTCTGCTGCTCCTGCTGGATATTTTGTGCTGTGTTTGTGCTTGTGTGTGTGTGAACCCCGGTCTACACGTTACACGTCCAACAGCCGACATAGCGAGGAACATGGGGGCCAGAACAGTCATCGCCATCGATGTGGGGAGCCAAGATGAGACGGACCTCTGTAACTATGGCGACTGCCTGTCTGGCTGGTGGTTGCTGTGGAAAAGGATCAATCCCTGGGCAGAGAAAGTGAAGGTGCTGTACCGTGACACCGTCTGAGGCTCAACAGCTTTGGAAAAACACACCTGTGGTTTTAAAGGCCTCTTGAGTATTCAAAGCCTGAGTCAGGTTTTTCTTCTTTCTCCTGTTCTGCAGGTACCGGACATGGCGGAGATCCAGTCTCGGTTGGCCTACGTGTCTTGTGTACGGCAGTTGGAGGTCGTGAAAAAGAGTGCCTACTGCGAGTACATCAGACCTCCCATCGACCGCTTCAAGACGATGGACTTTGGCAAGTTTGATGAGATCTATGTGAGTAACTTAAGAAATATTTACATTTAAAGTGAGAAATCCCTGAACAGCTTTTTAATATCAAAGTAGATCACTGAGCTCAAACGCTGGCACTACATGTACACGTCTCTTCAGTGGAAAAGAGAACTTCTATGCATAAGACAAAAAATCTACAGCATCAGGACCTCTCCCGCTTCTCCTGTTTATAGCACCAGTAGCTGCCTGAAATGGGTAATTCCCTCATCCCATCAAACTGACCCACCGGTGTGATGGTAGCTGCCTGAAACAGTCACTGAAATTGATTATATGAACAACAGTTAGGACACAAAATGGGCTCTTTAATATGTTTTGTTTTGATTTACTGTACGAACTTATCCATCTTTTGTGAAAGGGCACATATTTTACCTTAAAGGGATACACCACTTTTTTGTTACAATGTCTTGCCTCAATCCTGAGTCCATGACAAGCAGATGAACACCATTCTTTTGATTATGTGAGGCTAATGTTAGCCTGCCTCTGCCTATAATCATCAGATAAGCTCTTCAGCAGCTCAAACGGTCCTGTGATTTGACTTGCTTTGTTGACCTGCTAACAAACACATCCTCAGTGGTTTGCACATGTGTCCTGCGGTTCAGTTTCCTGTGTTTTTGTTTGAAAATTTCATAAAGCTAATCTTGGTCTTAAAATAGATAACGTAACATAACACAATTATAGAAAAAAAGAGTCACAACGAGAACAGAGGACCATTAAGAGTTTATCTGATGACTGTAGGCAGAGGCATGCTAACACTACCCTTTGACTCCCAGTGTTTGAGCTGAGCTAACTAGTGGTGGGTTAGCTCTGACCGACTCTTCCTGGTTACTGCACACATAATCAAAAGAATGGTGTTTATCTGCTTTTCATGGACTCAGGAGTAGGCCTGTGCTCAAAATGTCGATACGACAAAATATCGTCATGCACTTCTTGGGGATACGTGTATCGATACGGATTCTACAGAATCGATACGGCCTCAATGTTTGAACAGTTGTTGGAAATACTCTTTGAGTACTGTTAACAGTGGCACAGTTCAAAGTAGAAGCCAAGCTACATCCTGAAACACAGTTCCAAATTTAAAATTCAGTGTCTACCATCTTTGGGGACCTGAATTAATGTTCTTAAGTTGTACAGCCATTTAAAACTCATGCCTTTTCTTTTTCTCCTTGTTAAAAAAAACGAAAGTTGCTGGGAATTCTGTTAAAAGCGCAGTCAATGTTCACAATTTATGTGTATCGGGATACGCATTGTATCGTGGGGTTGCTGGAAATACCCAGCCTTACTCAGGAGTGAGGCAAGACACGAAAACAAAAAAAGTGTTGTAACCCTTTAGATGTGGTTCATATATTAATTTCTATTGACTGAACTGAAGCACACTAAAGGGCATATAAAATGGCAAAAAAACAACTTATTATCAATTAGATGCATTATCTTATGTGAAATATTTACATCGACAAATAAAATGTTCAAAAAGGGTTGAGGCTATTTCATATGCTCAAAATGCTCATAGCCTAATAAACAAATGGCAGTCAGTTGCAGAACATCAAATCAGGTTCATTTTTGAACTGATGACAAGAAGATGAATACATTGAGTTTTCAAGCAACCAGTTTTTAATTCAAGTTTCTCTTGAAACTCAAATGTCATTTGTTGAAGTTGTTTTTAAAATATTATAGTGATGTCTTAATTAACTGCCTTATTGTGACTTACCTGAAGACATATCATAATATGTACTGCAATCTGACTTTGTTGCCAGTTTCAACAGATTATTTAATGCAGATTGAGAACTACAGGTACATTTCAAAAAATTAGAATATCATGAAAAAGTTCAATATTTTTCATCACTCATTTCAGAATGTGAAACCCATATATTAAATAGATTCATAACAGATAGAGTGAAACATTTCAAACATTTATTGCTTGAAATTTTGGTAATTCTGAAATGAGTGATAAAAAATATTGAACTTTTTCATGGTATTCTAAATTTTTGAGATGTACCTGTATATACACAAACTAAGAACTTGTTGCTCTAAAATTATATTTAGTTGATGTTAGAAATATGAAACATGGTTCCTGGTAGAAATAGAATGGCAAATAATATCAAATGGATTACAGTATTCAATGGCACAAATTTGACTCGCTTGTCTGCTCTGTGGTTCATCTCAAAGTCCAGCATACAACCAGCAGTGCCAGTTGTCTTAAATAACCAACACTCCCACAAAGTCTGGCGTTTTACTCTTGTTTTGTGTCTGAATGTGGAGATAGAGCATTATTGAGGCCTCTCTGCTGCACAGAGCGCTGGTTGCTTTCTCAAGCAGGGTCCACACATAAAGATTTTCTAAATCTAAAGATTTTTTTTAATCTGTTAGAGACCCCGCACATGAAGATGAAAAAACGGGCATTTAACAGTTTGATTGCGCTGTGTGTGGTAGGGCTGAATGATATAGAGAAAATTTCATATCTTGATATTCATGCCAGATATCTCTATATTGATATGATATGATATGACTACGGGTTCGGTGAAAAACCAAGTGGTGCATTCAAGGGCAATCGTAAAAATAAAATTTGTTGTGACTTGCAGAGCTGTGCATGCAGGACGAGCACAGGGGAAATCTATATAATTTATATTGTTGCTTTTTCAATATTAATATCTTAAATGTTCATATCTCGATATCGATACGATAACGATACATCTTTCAGCCCTAGTGTGTGGTCTTCTCCGATAATCTCAACACAGCACACCACACACATTACAGTTCTGTCCCAACGCTGATCTAGAATCAAGTCCTCCAAGCAAGAAATCTCACATGATTAAATATGACTAAAACTAAACTAAGAAGAAGAACAAAAACTAAGAGGAAGAAACACAGAAACAACTGCAAAATACAACTCACAATAAAGATGAGGATATACGAGATGAGGGAATTATGGTGGTGTTGCGGCTATTTTTAACAGAAATAAACAGAACTAAAAAAAATGAAAAGACTGTGGAAAAAATCCTGAAGACAGCATGAACAAGTGAGCTGGCGCCCCAAGTCCACCAAACTATGTTTCAGGTCGTCCGTCCTTGTTCCTCAGTCAGCCTGCTTCTTGATTGGCTACATCCTGTTCCACGTAACCGTTTACGGAGCCATAGCTCGGCATTCTTCGGCTTATTCCACACACAGAGACTTTTGTTTGTAAATATTGAACAAGTTTGTTTATGACTGTTGGGTCTGACCCATTTCAGAGCCGATTATCAGGACATATTCAGTCTTAACACCCCTCAGACCACAGGATGATCTTATGAAACTGAAGATAATCTGGGTTTTGCCATCCTTGGTCGGGAAGGGGGAAAGTTGAGACAAAAGACCTGAAAATCTTTGTGTGTACCCCACTAAAGGGGCAGATCCAATAGTGACAAGGGAAAACAAGGTCCCACTGGAATTTGTTGGCTGTCAGAAAAACCCTGAAATTGATGTCTATTTCCCCTGCAAAGCCATTAATGAAAAAAATGAATGGCTTGTCTGATTTTAATTTACTTGTGGCAAGGTGACAAATCCGGCTCACTAATTGCTCATTTATTTGTGTGTGTTTGTCCCCCTGTGAAAAAATGACAGAGTTTTACACTCCAACAGAGAGTCTTACTGTTTCTAATGTTTTAATTACCACTTAAACTCCTCCAGGATGTTGGTTTCCAGCACGGCAAGTTGCTGTTCACTGGCTGGGCTCGAGGTGACATTATCGAGAACATGCTGAAGGATCACCGCTCGGCCGACTACAACGACAGCAAGAGGAATGACGTGAGGACACACGTGGACACACATCTGCACACAGATATATGATTTATGATGTGCTTGATGGTTCATGGATATTACTCTGGTGTCCATTACCGCAGCTTTATAATAATGTCTTGTCTCGTAGTCGTGCACGTTTCCAGGCGCTGACTTCACTGACCTTGCAGAGATTGTATCCAGGATTGAACCTGTGCAGAGCTACGTGGCTGCAGAAGGTGAATGACCACTTTAACGCAGCTTACACATGCAATGTTAATGGTCCATGTTATGGCCTTCTTCCCCTTTGAACATACAGATCCCTCTAAAGATCATGATGGCGTTAATCAGGGTAATAAATAAAGGGTCAGAGCTTTCACCTCTGTTTTATTGAAAAACAGCAGCAGGTGTCACTGATGTTTTATTGGGCCGATCTGAAGCCGGCGGCCCAGACGAGTGATAAATCCTCTCTGTAATATCTCCTCTAAATCTTTCCATTCAGCCGAGGAGTCGGACTGTCTGACAGAATACGAGGAGGACGGCATGGACACGGTGAGGGAGGAGGAGGGCGAGGAGGAGGAGGAAGAGGCAGAGGAACCGGAGGATCATTCCCCGGGAGAGTGGGGCCAGAACGGAGTCTTTCAGACTGTAAGCTCACACAAACAGAGATGTTACTGATGCTGGTTTAACACAGTTTGGGCTACGTGACCCCTGGTTTCTTAAGTTCTTAAGTGTTACTGGCTTTGTTCTGTCAGGTTTTAGATCACATGTAAACAAAGATACCCAGCCCTGGAAAAAAAACTGAAACAGCTTTGCAATTTTCCTGTCAAAAAAGGCACAGAAGATGACCCGCAGAAACTTTTTTAGCCACATTAAAATATTTTGACTGCCCCCTTTTTTCATCTCATAGTTCCCCAGATACCCAGATAGAAGAACAGCAGTGTGTGCATATACAGTATATACATATATATGTATGTATATATATATATATATATATATATATATATATATATATATATGTATATATGTATATATGTATGTGTATATATATATATGTGTGTGTGTATATATATATGTATATATGTATATATATGTAGATATATATATATATACATATAGATATATATAGATATATATAGATATATATAGATATATATAGATATATATAGATATATATAGATATATATAGATATATATAGATATATGAAGAGTTCTTTTCCAAAATGCTATAAAAGCCACAATTTTAAAAAATATTACTCAGTGCTATTCTTTTGTATACCGATTGTACTACTTGCCCTATCAGTATTTAATGCCAGAAGGCTATATATCCCTGTTTAAACTGTATTTCAAAGTTGCCAACCTAATGGTGTGTCTTGGTAGATAATGTAATTTTTTTAAATGAAAATGGATTTATAGCGTTTTGGAAAAGAGCTCTTCATATATATATATATATATATATATATATATACATACATATACAGTCATGGAAAAAATTATTAGACCACCCTTGTTTTCTTCAATTTCTTGTTAATTTTAATGCCTGGTTGGACAATTATAATGATAACAACAAAAATAGCTCATGAGAGTTTAATTTAAGAACTAAGAACTATTCATTTTCCATGGTTTTCTTGATAATAACCAAAATTACTTAAATTCTTACATCAATAGCTATGGCATTGTACATAAAAACACTACTTTTAAGCATTCCATGTTTTCTTTTCTGTTTGCTTTAAACACATGATACACACAAGAGTTAATACTTGATTGCATAACCATTGTTTTTGATGACTGCAGCCATGCGTCTTGGCATGCTCTCCACCAGCTTCTGACATTGTTCTGCTGTCACAGCAGCCCATTCCTGTTGGACAAATTTAAAACAAATTTTCTTTGTTTTTGGGCTTGTGGTTCTCCATTTTGAGTTTGATGATTTTCCACAGGTTTTCAATTGGATTAAGATCTGGTGATTGAGCAGGCCAAGGCATGGTGCAAATGTTGTGGTTCTCCATCCAGGCTTTAACTGACCTTGCCGTGTGGCAAGGGGCATTGTCTTGTTGGAAAATCCAGTCATTCGAGGCAGGAAAGAGTTTTCCAGCTGATGGAAGAAGACTGTTTTCAAGGGTAGTCCTGTACATGACCTGGTTCATTCGGCCTTCACACAATTGCATTTGCCCTGTTCCACTCAGACTGAAACAACCCCAGATCATGACTGATCCACCCCCATGTTTTACTGTAGGGGCAAGACAGTCTGGGTTGTAAGCTTCTCCAGGCTTCCTCCTAACCAGTAAGTTGGCTGGAGTGGGCATCAATTCAAAATTGGATTCATCACTGAAGAGAACCTTAGCCCAATCATCAACAGTCCAATCCTTGTGGTCTCGAGCAAAGAGTAACCGGGCCTTCCTCTGCCTTTCATTGATGAAGGGCTTCTTGCGTGCTCTGTGTGACTTCAAACCAGCTTCAACAAGTCGGTTTCGAACTGTCCTTGCTGAACAAGTCACATTTCTCGACAGTGCCCACTCATTTTTAAGGTCCCTGGAGGTCTGACGACGATTCCTGACACAGGAGCGGATGAGTGCACGCAGTCATCTTGTGGGGTAGAAAGACGCGTTTCCTGCCACGGCCAGGTAGCAATTTGGTAGTGCCATGTTCAGCTTGTTTTTTTTTGTTGTAATGAACGGCTGTCTTGGAGATCTTCAGTTTTTTTTTTACCTGTCTCTCACTCATGCCAATTTCCAGCAGTGCCAAGATGGCTGCCTTTGTGGCTTCACATAATTCTTTTGTTTTAGGCATTATGTGAGAGCTGACAACTTCTGAGTTGTGCTACGGCTTGAATGTAAGCAGGAAACCACTCTAGGCCTTTGCATGTGCAGTGCTGCTTGTGACATGAAATGGCCTCTTATATACCCTGGGAATCAATTAAGCTTAAGAATGTCAAATAGGACATAAAGTATTATGTGACCAGCTGCATTTTTTGTTGTGTTCATTGTATTATACGTTTAGTGGTACCAGATATTAGAATGAACAAGAAATTGAAGAAAACAAGGGTGGTCTAATAATTTTTTCCATGACTGTATATCTATATCTATATCTATATCTATATATATATATATATGTGTGTATGCATATGTGTGTGTGTGTATATAGAATTCACCTAGGCAGAGACAAATGGACTAAAATCCCATTTGTCTCTGCTAAACCTATATCTATATCGATCAATCTTTATTTGTCTCGTACCATATTTGTCTTTGTTGAATATAAATTTATTTGTCATTTTTAAGAGGATCCTAATGTCTTTATGGTTGTAAAGATAGATTCTATGGATGTATAATCAACTCCCTCAGACTGGGGCTTTCTGTGTGGAGTTTGCATGTCCTCCTCGTAAAGTTTTGGATTTCTTTGGGTGCTGCGTATTCCTCCCACAGGCCAAAAACAAACTCATTAGGTTGGTGATAATAACTTGTCCTGTTTCTATCTGTCAGCCCTGTAAATGGCTGGTAAACAGTTCAGGGTATATCCCACCCCTCAATCAATTACAGCTTAGATAGGCACCTATGACTCCAACAATGAGAAGGAAAACATGATATGCTGATATTTCTTAACTCATTATTGTCTATACCAGGGGTCGGCAGATTGCAGCCCCTGAGCCAAAGCTGGCCTGCTAGTTAAATTTTCTGGTCCTAGCCATGCTCTGAAAAATACTTTTTATATATGTATTTTCTTATTTTTCTTAACAAAGAAACCTTGACAAGCTGACATCTCCTCCTGTTTGGATCATCAGTGGTCTGTTAATTATAAAAAGTTCAGGAACATGTCTGAATAAACCTTCACTGAGAACAGTGAATGAAAACATGACTTTCTGGACCCTGAAAACTGTTATTTCACCTAAAAAGCATGTTGGTGCAGTGTAAATAAATTTCATCAGATATCAGTACAAACAACGTAAGAATGCGTGATTCACGTTTTTTGTCTGTTATTTCTGTGAGTAATGGAGACAAGTGTGGATCACCCTGACACTCTCTCCTCTTTATTCATTATTTAATGCTTGTAGGAAAAATCAGCTAAAAATTCTTTTCATAGGAGAAAAAGGGTAGCCGTTTGATATTCATCTCCAAATATTAATGTCTGATTTGTTGTTCTAGACATGCAGCAGATGAATGCCCGCCCTTATATTTAACACTCAGAGTGACTGTAACCATGTGGTTTAATCCTCATCACAGCCATACCTCATCTCTGATGGTAATTATGGGCCATGTGGAAGATTATACAACCCATTAGTATGACATACAGGCATAATTAAGAGTGGGGGCGTCTTCACTGAGCACTTCTCCTGTCATCAGGGCACGCATATCTTGTGTTTACTTCAAAAAGCGAAAATCATATTCTGTTTATATGCAGGACGAAGAAAAATCTGTGCGACAACGCAGGAAACTCACCAGTGACACATCGGAGGTCTCAGACTGCTGACAGCGGGCCATGAAGGAGGAGATGGAGTTCAAACAGGAACAAGGGCCAAAAACTGGGTCCAAAACCATCCAGACTGAGGACTTGGACGCCACACTCAGATCCCGCAACTTCTAAAACTTTTTGAAAAACTATCACTGGCTTCATCTGTGCACATGCAGATCCACCATCATGCGAATTTAGCTCTCCAGTGAAAGTCCCTCTCACTGCTTTCACACGAGAAACCGTCGTTGCCAGAATCCCTGCCTGCCAAATCTGGTACTCCACACAAAACCAAACACGGACACTTGAATTTTCACTTCTACTCTCCTGTTTCCTTTTAGTTTTGAGAGGCCAGAAGGACCCAGAATCCAAGTCCAGTTTTTCTGCCACTGCATCATTCTGTTTGTCTCCGGAGTCGGCTCTTTATTGCACTCCTTGATCTTTGTTTTTACGCATCATGTGGTCCAATAATTTATCATGTGTGTTTGTCGAGGAGTGACTGAGGGTGTGTGTGGTGCGGATGTGCAAAGCTTTTGTCTGTTTAAATGGGAGCAGGAAACTGAGAAGAAAAGTTAGAAACACGCAACAAAGAGCTCGAAGGGTTCAAGGAATCCATTTGGTTTATGTTGGATTGTTGCCTTGATATTTCCACACTTGTTTTAGGTAAAATATGTCCACGTTCTTGAAATATACACTTTACAGAAACAGGATTTAAATTCAGATTATAGGAATGAACAATGTAAGTAGGAATAATGGCAGATTTGACCATTTCTGACCATTTTTATTGCAAGCATATGTCAGCGTTACATATTAGCATTAAGTTTGTAGGCTTTCATAAACCTGCTCATTGTTTAGAAGGTTAATGAATCTGAAAGCATGAGCTACATTTAAAAAAACTCTCATTTTCATTTAATGGTTCAAAGCAGTGGTCCCAAACCTGTTCTGTACTACAACCTAGTTTTATGTGACACTGTGAAGCCAGGGTTCAGCTCTTGGGTGACCCGGTAATGGACAACGGCCTAGTGGTTGGGGACCTCTGCTTTACAGCACTGACTGTCTGCAGTTTGTCATATTTCTGTTTGTAGTTCTCAAAAAGGCAGATACAACTTTAATCTACTGTGTGTTACAGGTATACTCCCTTTAAATGTTGACAGAAATCTTAATGTCTGCTGATACTGATGTAACAATGACTCAATCGTGCATCCCTAGTTTGGTGAGGGAGACATTCAGAAAGATTTTAGGGAGATTATAAAGATGACTTAACTGAATGTAAACACAGTTACAGAGGAGCAATGACTGCTTCAGGTTTTTAATGCAGATTTAAAAACAAAGTTAAGTAGAGATGAACAGTAATTAATTTGTATTGTAGCAGCTCTGGCTCTTGATTTGAAAAAGCTATTGGGTTTTATAATGAGTTTTTAGTAGGAGGCTTGAAATAAGGTTTGTGGTGAACACAGGCTGCTGTTTCATTCTGTAATATAAAATAATAAGTGGGAATGTTCTGTAAGTACATTTAAAATGTTTTTCATGCCACACAGAAGGCGTTTATTAAGAACTAGCTAACCAGGACTGCACGTGAAAAGTCATTTTATTAAAAAATAAATAACGTCATGCCTGATAAACTTTGTCATGCTTATCGAACACCCCCTCGTTGACAGGACAAACTCTTTACTTCTTGACACTACAGTGATGTTATCAGTCTCGAGTGCCACCTACGGGGATGCACATTAGCTTAGGTTCAACATCAGTATCAACAAATATCTGCCCTTTTCAAAAACTCCTTATCTGACACACCAGATAGACTGTGCAAAATATTTCACTCATAGAGCGTAGAAGAATTGCCGTGTCATAGGAGCCATTTGAATGCTGGTGATGACCTCTAAAGGATACTGCCATGCAGTACGAGCTATCTCAACCAAATGTTAGCTCCATGTCTGCTCACAGACAGACTTAAGGTCGTCTGGCCAAAAGCAACACTGCAAAAACAGAAATCTTCAATTAATCAAAACCAGGCACAATTTAAAAAAAAACATGTTTATTACAGTTTTGGACAGAAGCTGTTTTTTTAACTAGACTGTAAAGATGTGTAATCAGGCCATAAGAAACATCTCATTTCCCTGCATCCAGTCACATCAGTGCCAATTTTCAGCAGCCAGCCCCAAGTGGACACTCGGGGTACTACAGTTTTTGGCACTTGGACCTCCTTTTAGAGCCCTTCAGGTTGCAACCTGTTTTGCTAGTCCACCTGGGAAACAGCCCTCTGAAAGTGTTTGGGAATGGGCAGAACCTTTCAGTTACATGTCTCACTGGTGATTGGACGATTGTTCTGTCAATTACATTCATTCCAGACAAATTAAAAAATGTTAACCACGTCATAGGGCAAACTGTCAGAAGTGGAACAAAAATATTCTCTCTATGGAGAAATTATTTCAGTGTTGTTTTATCTTAGAAAGAAATGTGGTCCAGATTTGATCATAACTGCTACTGAAGCTGTTAGCATCTATGCTAATCTCTGTACGAGCAGTCGCTTCCTGCTGTAGTCTCGTGGCACCTACCTATTCCTGTTCTATAGGACACTGATTGGGTCGTGTTGCTTTTGGTGGAGCACTATCGTTGTACATCGGAAGATGAATCTGCCTGATTACAGACGTTGAATCAGCTGGATCCAGCTGCACTGAAAGGTTAACAAACATCCATATCTGGCAACTCTAACTGCTGCTAAGACAGGAGAAAAAATCAGCACTGTGCAAGAATCGCACCAAAAAAAATGTAGTCAACACTACCACCCCAAACATTAAAGAAGATGCAATGAATGAAAATATAAGTGAAGATACAAAAAAACAGAAAAAATAATGCTAAATGTTAAAAAACAAGATGAAGCAGAGTATTCTTTTTACTTGATTAAGGGGTAGCAATGTACTTTAATTTGAAAATCAATTAATTGCCCAGCTCTTGTGTCATCCATTTTGGCCTAGCGTTAGCTATTTACACTCTCTAACTAAATTTACGCTTCTATAATCATGAGGCATTTGTCAATATTACCAAATGATAACTGTCACACGTCTTTGATCACAGAGCTTTTATTCAGTAATGATTCAGAAACCTTTTAGCTTTTTGTTGAAGGAAACAGCTAACATCCACTTTTGCACCACAGTCAAGTTTTAAAGAAGACGGAGCAGTGAGAGGATTTATTTTATTTAACTTTATTTTAAATTCAGTGACAGTTTAGAGCGACTGTATGCAGACTGAAGCCACAGGACGATGAGAATGTGTGATGAACATTTCAGTATGAATGTACGATTTCACTCAGTGGCTGATTTTTGTGTGCGCGAGTTGTTTTTGTTTTAGATGATGACGATGCCTTTTCAACAGTGTTAGATCCACTCGGCAAGCAGAGGCCATAGGAGAGAGAGGGGTCATTTCAGCAACACTAAAACCAGTGAGTCCACATAAATCCAGTACTGAAGGTCTCTGGACGGTGAGCCAGAGAATGAACTTTTTGAAACTTTAAAATAAGTTCTTTTAACTGAGATAGCGCACCAACAAGCTGAGGAATACAAAATATTCACCTCGTGTTGTACTAATATGGACCTCTTGTAGAAATTGTAACATTATGGTAATAAAATAAACACCATGTTAATATTGATATATGTATATGAGGAGGACATTTGTAAGTCGATGCTTCGCTGCAGAATAAGGGAACCTTCACCTGAACAAGACAAAAGGGTTTTCTCCTCAATCCTGTTTTATTTATGTGTGAACTACTGGCTTTTTAACATGTTTTTCTTTTTTTAATTGTAATAAGGGAGCGAGGGTTATCTAATTTAATATAACTTGGCTTTAGCTGTTTTTGCACTGAAGTATTCTCTGCTCTGATGATGTTTGGTTTATTCATTGCCAACTTCCTTGAGGTTTCAAGGAGAATAAAAAAAGAGATGAGAATTTAATACATATACTGGAAAATAAAGAGATTATGCATCACTTCATGTGGCTGAAAGGGTTTTTCTTACACATCTAAGTGTACTGTAGTTGGCCACCATATTTACACCCGTTCAACTTCACATGAATGCAAGTTACAATCAATCACTCACTTGTTTAGCTCGAGTTTATAACAAGTGTTGTCTCAAGACAATTTACAGTAGAGCAGGCTGAAGCCATACTCTTTATTTTACAGATACATATATATTTATATATACAATAACATACAATAAATATACATATATATCTGCATATACACATCCATCCATTCAGAGGTGTTTTCATCCAGGAAGAGACAAAAGGACAAAAAATAAGAATTTTGAGAGTGATAAATAAATGGACACCCAGATCATAAATCTGTCCTTATCACATTTGTCTCTACTGAATTAATCTTTACATATACAGACGTGGACAAAATTGTTGTTGTTAAAAGTAATAATAAATAAAACATTACTGAAAAGTTACAAATGAAATTCTTATATTGTTTTTGAATTGTGGTTCAACAGAATAAAAAAAAAAACTAATGAAGCTGGCCTGGAAAAAAATGGTGGTACCCCTAGAAAAGATTGAAAATGATTTGACCATAGGGAAGTGCTAGACTAATGTGTGTCCTGTAATTAGCATCACAGGTGTCTTTAAGCTTGTTCAGTCAGTCTGCCTATTTAAAGGGTGAAAAGTAGTCACTGTGCTGTTCGGTATCATGGTGTGCACCACACTGAACATGGACCTCAGAAAGTTAAGGAGAGAGTTGTCTCAGGAGATTAGAAATAAAATTATAGACAAGCATGTTAAAGGTAAAGGCTATAAGACCATCTCCAAGCAGCTTGATGTTCCTGTGACTACAGTTGTACAGATTATTCAGAAGTTTCAGGTCCACAGGACTGTAGCCAACCTCCCTGGACGTGGCTGCGTGAGGAAAATTGCTGAAAAATTGCAGAGACAGATAATACAAATGGTAATCAAAGAGCCAAGAACAACTTGTAAAGGGATTAGATGTTAACTCCAAGGTCAAGGTACATCAGAATCAGATCGCACCATCTGTCACTGTTTAGCCAAAAATGGACTTAATGGAAGACAATCAAAGAGGACACCAGTATTGAGAGCAAATCATAAAAAAGCGAGACTGGATTTGCCAAAAATGCATATTTACAAGCCACAAAACCTCTGGGAGAATGTACTTTGGACAGAAGAAACAAAACTGGAGCTTTTTGGTAAGTCACAGCAGCCCTATGTTCACAGACCCAAAAATGAAGCATACAAAGAAAAGACACCATACCTACTGTGAAAAATGGAAGAGGCTCAGTTATGTTCTTGGGCTACTTTGCTGCATCAGACACAGGACGTCTTGAATCTGTGCAAGTCATTCTGGAGCAAAATGTGCTGCTCAGTGTCAGAAAGCTTGGTCTCTGTTGCAGGTCCTGGGTCTTCCTACAGGACAATGATCCAAAGCACATGACTAAAAACACCCAAGAATGACCAAGAACAAAACATTGGACGATTCTAAAGTAGCCTTCTCTGATCCCTGATCTAAATCCTATCGAGCATTTGTTGAAATAGCTGAAACTTCTGTCTGGTGAAGACAGCCTTCAAACCTGAGACAGCTGGAGCAGTTCACTCATGAGGAATGGGCCAAAATACCTGTGGACAGGTGCAGAAGAGTTACAGAAATCACCTGATTACAGTGATTTCTTTCAAAGGTTGTACAACAAAATATTAAGCTAAACATACCATCATTTTTGTCCAGACCAGTTTCATTATTCTGTTTTTATGATTCTGTTAAACCACAATTCAAAAGCAATGTCTGATCTTCATTAGTTAATTTTCAGTTTATCTGTATTTATTTTTATTGTTGTCACCATTGTGTTTTTTTTAAATAAGGGTACCAACAATTTTGTCCTTGTGTGTAAAAGAACCAGGCCAAGGTTCATGCACATGCAGCTTGTTTTTATCACTTTCCAGCAGGTCACACTTCAAACTCACTGACTGAAGTATGAGGACACATCTTCGTGTGACTGCAGGTCAAATGGGAGCCCTTAGCTTCTCTTTTAAAAACAGTTGATATTGCCACTGAGCCACCAATGTCTTTTAGTGAGTTTAAAACCCAAAGCTGCTCAAGTTTTTCCTTTTAGTGTTTGATATTGTTCACCACAGACCACATATATCCTTGACTGAAGTTTTTGAAACATTTGGAAGTGTTACATCACTACAACAAAGACGATGCTTCACAAGCTGGTATCAAATAACCCAGAGTACACAAGTCCAGGTAAAGATGAATAATATAAACACTGCTTCTTTCTCTATCCCCTGGTTTTATTTTATTTTTGGAGCTTTTTTTTCCATAAAATTAAACATAACTATCTTGAATGACAAGGCATTGAGGACAACAGATCATGTTCTCATGCTTGCAGTTGATATAAAACCCTTAGAAGTCTGATATAAATGGCTGGTTTGACAATAAACACTTTTTAAAAAAGCTAAGTCCTCAGATATAACACAAGTTAATGAAATAACTAAACTGATTAGACTTACATATTTAAGCTATTTTTCATGAAATAAAGTCCACACATCACCAGTGGTATCAGTGTAGAGACAGGGGAGTGAAGACAGGTTTAACACATCAGCCGGAAGATTTAAAGACGAACTGAGAAAGTCCACAGTCCTCAACATCTGAGACTGCGCTGTCATACACACGTCCACTCATGAAAGCTGATGACGGGCAAATTCACATGTAAAGGTCACGAAACAAGGAGATTGGTTTGATTATGTTACTCAGCTTGTGATCGTGTAAACTGGTGTTTGATTTCAGTTGACATTCTGCTTAACTCTGTCCATGGGTGTGTTTATGTTAGCGCTTTTATGTTAGCTTAGCTTCTTTTGCTTTATTTTCTTACATATAAACTGACAAGTTTTTTGGCACATTAATTATTATGATACGAAGCACTGGAATGTGCACCCCAACAAGCCACCAGCTAACATGGTCACCCATTGGACCGCAACACCAAAACAGTTAAAACAGAGCACGGAGGAAAGTGTTGTAAAAAAAAAATGGTGTGCAGACAGTGATTATGGTGTGATCACTGTTCATCAGCTGATAACAAGTATTTGAGTATGTTGATTATTAGCATCAAATATAGTATTACAGCCATGTTTACTGGTGACTTTAACACAATTGATTTGCACATACTGGCAAGAATATACAAAGAGTTTCTTATGTCATCAAGCGACCAAAATGACAAACAGCAAGAATATCTTTGTTTGAACAATTTAAGCAACTTTTTCAGTGCTGCTAATGATTTTTTTAGTGGTTATTGAAGCATATTTTACTAAGATCTCTTTATTTATCAGTGCACCTACAGTAAAATACTCAGGATATTTCACAGAAATATGTACAAAGGTCTTGCAACATTTTAAAAAAAAAGAGTAAAATAGTTAACAAAGATTATGACTGACTAATTTTAATGCCACCATTTTTACTATCTACTCTGAAGGTCTATAGGAAGTTCTGGTGGTCCTGACTGCAGGTGTGAATGTTCTCATGTAACATTGAATAATCCCAACTGTTCATTTCTCAGGCAGCATTTACGTGTTATGTCAATCTCAGTCCAAAGTCCAGCCTCACAAATATTAAACTTTTCTGGATTATTTTTGTTTTAATAAGCTGCAGAAATACTCATAGAAGAATGGATGTCCATTCTCTTAAAGTTTGGGGGATTTCTGAGACATGTTTCTCAAATCAGTGCATTGATCAGGCGGTAACATAAAAATAAACCTATAAATAAACAATATAAATTTAGATTGCTAATGCTTTACACCTTCACTGGCCCTTTTATTTTTGTGGCCTTGCCGCACACTCAAATATCAAACCCTGCACCACCCCTGTTTTTGAAACACTCAGCTGTGCAAATACTAATGTTCACTATCACTGTGTGGACACACAAATCAGCAGTGTGTATTTCTCTTTTTACATCAACTTACACGTAACATTAGAGTTTAACTTTATTCTACTTCCTGATTTTATTAATTTAAAATCTTGAAGATAAGATATGAATCCAAACTTAGGATGTAACATTGAAAAAAAGGAAATAAGCCTCAAAGCTAAACAAAAGTCAGCAGGCTGTTGAAACAGAGCAGAATAGGCATTATAACAAGAAGGACGTCTTATCCCACAAAGCAGGCAAATCACTGACTGGGGTTTTGGACTGACTTCCAGTGTTGCTGGACTCTCCTTTGGGGTCATGCTCCACCTGTTTAGAAACCCTGCATTCATGCTACAGTCTCCCCTTAGTAAGATTAAAACCATTTGACTCATAAAACCCAAACATTTTGAGTTTTCTTGTAAATATTTTGGTTTTTAAATATTTTCATTTGCTAAAGAGTGTCCGGACTGAAAAGTTTTGGTGACCACTGAGGAAGTTATGCTTTTATGCTGTTTGTCTGTTTGTTAGTTTGTTTAAAGCAAGATACTCAAAAACTGCCTTCAAAGGATTTTGATTAAGTTTTCAGGGAATGTTAGTCATGGCACACAGTGATCCAGATCCAGATGCTCATTAAAGGATTTGTTCATACTGTGTTACAGGACAGCTTTCCTCATTTTCAGAAAAACTCGGCACAGAGTGCCAGAATGTTTGGTGGAGGTTTGAGCTCTCATAGCACCTGCAGTAAAAAAATAACTGTTTGACTTCATGAACTTGAACTTATTTTTAAAGATTTACGTAATGTAAAGTTTATGAAGCCGTAGGTAGACCTACAAAACTTTATAAATTCTTGGAGTCTAACTTCTGGCTTTTTCTTTGGAAAATATTTTCTCTCATGAATTATGTGCCTTTATCATTTTAAAAGAATCATTCAGTCATGTGTGACCTTGGGAACTTGAACATTTTCATTTAACTTATTTTTACCCAAATCTGCAGTCATAATGCAACAAAGTGTGATAAATAACGTCTCCTAAAGGAAGTAAATAACAATCTTTACAGTCAGGATAATGGTAATTATTCAGACATTTCCTCGTGAGGTATCAGGTTAAATATTTTTTTAAAAGCTGCAGATTTGGGAGTCAGCCCTCGTGGTGGGAGCTTTGACAGGTGTGATCATGTGACCAGGTGTATAAATGGAGCTGTGAGTTTTCCTCAGTTCTCCTCAGTTGTGGACTCGTCTCTCTCAGCCTGTCATCATGAACATGCTCGCTGTGCTGTCCTGTCTCAGCTTTCTGCTGGCGGCTGCTGTCGCTCAGCCAAAACCCTGCGGTGAGAACATTTCACACCTGAACATACTGTATGTTTTTCTTTTAATATTTGTCTTTTTTGAAGGTTTATGTTTTTCCAGTCTGTTAAAACATTTAGGGTAGGGGTGGGAAAATGGCAGCCCGGGGTTCAAATGTGGTCCACCTTCTCTCTAAGAAAGACTTGCTAGTTGATTTCAAGTATAAAGTAGAAAAGTACTTAGAGAGCACAGACCTCCACCTAACAGCTTAGTGTCAGCAGTGGCTTTTCCACAACCCGGATCACCTGAATTGTATCTTTGTTGCACCCTGACAAATATACTTATCACCACCAAAATCTAACCATTTCTCTGATGGGTAAATAACAACATCCCCTGAAAATTTCAGCAAAATATGTCCAATAGTTTTTGCATAATCTTGCTAACAAATAAACATACACCAGCAAAGATATGACCCTCTTGGTGAGGCAAAACGAATCACTTTTAGGGGAAGCATGACAGCATCTGTCAGGAAAAAAAAACATTATTTTTAAGAAAATAGAGCCGTAACAGGGTGAAATTCTTTTATTAGCCTTTTATATGCATCAAAAATTTTTAGTAGACAATGTAGTAGAATAACAGTCTTGTTAATTATCTTTAAATAATTCAGTGCTTCTCCTCCAACAGCATAAGCTGCCTCTGCAGGCTTCTGATCCTGATTCTGAGCACGGTGGTGCAGGAGTGAATCCAAAAATGCAGAAGAAACTTGACCTTTATGAATTCCTCAAGGCAAAAAAGTTCCAGAAAATGATTGAAATAAGATTTACAGCATAATTAACCTATGCACACAAGACTTTCATTTTATTGTGCAACATTTAATGCAATAATATAATTGATAATTTCAGCTTTTGCCTTTTAAAGTGTCCTGCTATTACCTAAAATGATGGTTACCAAAAGATTTCAAAAGTGGACCTGTAATAAATATCCTTTAGTGTTTATGGCTATCAGCCTCAAACATTTGTCATATATTTACTCTGTCACAGAAGTTCATCATCATCTCTACATCATAAAAATAAAGTAAACAAACATATTTAATCTACTCTCACTTGAAGAACTTCACCTTTATTTTCTCATGTGCTTAAAAAAACTCCTGATACATCCATCCTAAATCTCTGCTGACTTTTTTTGCAGTTGGTCATTGAAGTTTCTTTGAATTTGGATATTCTGTGTAACATGACGTAAAACCTGCTTCACGCTGAGAGCTGATGTCTCAAACCTTATGGTCTTCTCCACAGCCTCTCCAGCACTGATGAGTGGAGGTGTCACTGTGGTGAGTACACTCTGAAGATCAATCATGACAAACACTGTGTCAAATGTTTAGATATATATATATATATATGTATATATATATATATATGTATATATATGTATATATATATATATAAATAATTATATATATATATATATATATATATATATATATATATATATATATATATACATATATAAATGTAGATAGATAGGTAGATAGATGTGTGTGTGTGTATGTATATAATATTATTTTTTTCTCTTACTTTAAAAATGTTTGAATAAAAAGAGAAAGAGTTTTGTATGCTGCATAACAAATATCTCCAGTGTTTTCAGAAGATGCAATGAAGACGTGATTACAGGTTCCAGATATCAAAATTTATTGATTTATTCTTATCAGTTCCAAAGGTACAAGTCAGAGTTCCAACTTTTTCTAAAATAATTTTGACTAAATCTTCATGAACCAAAGATTAAAGTTTGAGTTCTTAAATTTGAATTATAATTCTAATTTTTAAAAAGTCCAGTCTCAGAATTCTGACTTTTTTCACAGACTATAAAAGATCACTTTTAATTCTTTATCTATGGCCCAAACCCTCTCCTGTCGGTTATCGCCTTACGTGTTTTGGATTTATCTAGCTTTAGCAATGTTCCCATAAAGAGCCAGTCTGCTGTAGATTGATATTAAGAGTAATCAAACCCAAACACATTATCAGCTACAGGAACAGTGGTCTGAAGTATTGTCTCTTAAGTTCCATGAATGTCTCACATCATTTTGTTATGTCGTTCTGTTGGACTGAAGTCTCTGGTCTCATCCTGTGCCCCCCACAGATGACTGACGCATCCATGGACTCCACAGGAACAATCAGCTATGATGCTATTGGTCAGAGAGTGAGGGTCAAATTGACGGGGCTCTCTGGCAATGGGACGGCTACCACAGAACTTTTGATGCTCTTCAATGAGGTACAGGGAAATCCTTCAAATGGGTCTGCAGACACTGATGTTTGACTGTGAGGTCACTGACACACGAACTGTTGAGACTGTTAAAAAGAGAGAGACACTTGACAAGGATCATTTTCATGTTTGCACACATACAGGATGTCTCCAGTGATCATCAGCAGAGGTCAGGTTGTCTTAGGACAAGCTTTAGCAACGTGGGAGGAGCTTTTAGGCAGTTCTCTTTGTCAAGTCACTGGATCAACTTTCTTATTAGGAGGGCAAGGTAACAGAGAGTCGACATCCTCAGTAACCCTGTAGTTTTGTTGGGTCTGCTTAATCTGTTTGTCTGGAGATCCATCTTGCAAAGCTTTAAGCTAAAATGACTGATCAAGTGTCATATGAATACGAGATGCAGGAATGTTCTCAGCTGGTCTGCACAAGACATCTCCCTCTGTTAAACGCATCAGTAGCTGCCTAAAAAAGTGGGCAGAACCCCAAAAGCAGCCAAGGATAAATAAATGGGATTTCCCACCATTTTTTGTGATGTCAATCTGGAAACGTATCTAAATGAAATTCCCCTTGATAACAGAGACATATTTGATATATTTTCTGAATTTTGAGCAAATCCATAAAGTGATGGCCAAGATAAGTTTTTTTTTTTTATTTTGGCCCAAAGTTAATTTATGGTATTTATTGAAATATTGTGAAGTTTTTGCATCCAGACAAAGCTGAAGATTACCACCAAAATGTGAAGACTTCTTCCTTGGACCAAACCACACCTCTAGAAAATGTTCATGTCCATCCATGCAGTAGTTTTAGTGTAACTTTGCTAACAAACAAACATACAGGGCCAAAAACATAACCAAAATAATTATTTCTTTTTTTCCAAGCCTACTGGTTTGGGGTGGAAGCCCAATGCAGATTAGACTGTAGAAGAAAACAAAGCTGTTTAAAAAAAACAAACAAATATCACAAAATACACTAATCAACCAATCAGAACAGACTGGGCCCATGTGGTGGAGGGGGCTCTGACAGAGCATCTCAGACAGAATGAGAATAGAGGTGGATCAGGGGCATTTGGCCTGGGATTTTTTAAAAACATTATTAGTGTAAACATGCTCTTGCAGACATTTAAATTCTATATTAAGGTAATCTATGAGCCATGTATATGAGGAAATAATTCATTGTTGACTTGACCTTTCAGAAAGCCTACTATGAGATCAACTGGTCCAGATTCAGCTGCAAGAAGGCGGCTCTGACCACCGACTTCAGCCCCATGCATGTTCCAAAAGATGCCAAATTAATGGCTCAGATATTCTTGGGCTCCTCCTCCTCATGGGGAATGGGTGTGCTGGCCAACAACTGGTATGGGTATCTGCCAGGAAATGGTGAGAAAATTGTTTTGATGGGATTTAAGGGAATGATGGCTCTTTAAATCAGCAATCAGCCTGACACTGATAATAGAATTATGATGAAAGGTATGGAGACTAAAAGACTTTAAGTTGGTAAAAAAAACATGTTCAGGGCTGTCCATGGTTCAATTTGAGCGTATTAAAGATGTAGTCAGTGATCTTCTAATCTTCTAATCTAATGCACTATTTGTCAAAATCACCGTATTTCTCCTCTCCATCCACAAGATGTCACCACTGACAGCATGTTGAAAAAAAAAGTCCGGTTTCAATACACAGCCTTGGCTCTGAATTTCAGCAGGTAAATACTGTGGCTCGGGCCGAGTCACCAAAACAGGGTACACCCCCCCACATCCAGGGGGCGATCATACTCATGCGCAGATCAGACAGAGGAGGGAGGGGGAGTCGTAGGCTGCGTAGCGTGCGCAGTTAGCGTAAGAGAGAGATACAATAGGTGCAGTAGCAATGGCTGAAAAACAGCCTAAAAGAAAAATGTCAGAGGAGTGAGAAGTGAAAAAGAAGGGCTATGACCATGAAAGAGCATGGACCAGGGTCAACACTGGTGTTGCTTTCCGATGGTGGAGGGAACTCCGCCAACTGAAAGACTTGAAAACAGATGTGGATGTTGCCGTCTTTCTGCTGGATAGGTAAGCAACATTAGCTTTGTGGTGCTTCACATAACAGTAACAGCCTTTGGACATTCATCTTATTGTCTAATCTGCCAGAATGTACTGTTGTTGTTATGTTATCAATATTGTCAGTTGAGTTGTCTGACCAGTCGGGGTTACCTTAGCTACGTTGGTCAGCTACGCAGTTTCTACGGCCATTTCCATGAAGATGGACGTCCATCAGCTTTCGGGGGTGGAGCCAGGGGTGAGGTATGAAGGGAGAGGCGGGTCTAAATTTGTTTATCAACAACTTCTCCCCTCGTTTTCTCCCACATCGCTGACTACACCTTTAATTACCTTATTTTTGATTTTGAGAACAGCTTTTCTCTCCTTTAATAGACTGATAGGGAGCTGTCATTGACTCTTGCGGCAAAATGGAGGCCTGGAAGCTCCAAGCCTCCATACATTCATGAAATTTTTACAATTTTTTCCCAGGAGGCTTAAAATACTAATAAAGATATTGATGCCATAAAGTAAAGCTATTTGTATGCATAATATGCTAAGCTAAATAGAAGTATCTTCATCAGGCTCCACCTCTTCACGCTCCTTTGGCCCTCCTCTGTTTCCTGTCAGCTTTAAACTTGTGTCTCTTGTGCTCAGGCATGTACACCTACGTGTTCACTGAGATCGGCTGCATCCCCATGACCTTCACGTCCTACACCCCTGAGCAAGGATGGGTCACTATCAGGTGAGAACCTGAGCAGACTTAACAACAGGAGCACACAGACAGCACAATGACCACCAGACTTGTGATGGCTTCATATGAGCAGTCCAAGCTTAGTCTGGCAAAATCACCTCAATCAGAACTGTTAGTCTGTATCAAATATCCCCTATTAGCAAATGTATACCATGAATCAAAACATATCTGAGAATACGCCCACACAACAAAATATCACCATGATGATTATTTTAATGGATATTTACATCATCATTATACATGATCACTCACTGAATTTAATTAAACATGCTAACATTGAACATTTCTGCTCTTAACCCTTTAACTACCAGCTGAAATGTTGGGCAAATATCCAGAATTTTGAGGAATATAAAAGGTTAAAACAAACAAACATAAAACATTGTTTCGCCAATGTTCCAGAGGAAAGAAAAGAAAACTGCAAGCAATCACAAAAACTATTTTCGTGAGGAATTTAAAGGTTTAAAAAGCTAACAGTTGATAAGAAATAGCAATCAAAAATACCTTAAAAGTAATAATATTGACTTAACTAATACAAATAAGAATGATTTGATAACTGCTGTTTAAAAAGTAGAGCTGTTTTTCACCAAAAATGACATTTTTATTAGTCAAACTCAATATCATCTATTTTAAGTTATTTTCGATTGCTATTTTGTCTACAAACATTTCTCCCTAAAACCTTTAATTCCCACTCAAATAAAATGCCAGTTTTTCATTATAGTTTTCTCTTGTCCCTGAAATACAAATAGAATCAAGGATTTGATTTGACCGTATTTTTAAAGCATTTAATATTCCTGACTTAATTAAAGGGTTAAGAATGTAATTTGAAGATTGGGCATTGCATAGAAATATATGGGAAAAAATACAAATCTAATCCAATAATGCTAATGATAATAATAGAAAACTTGAAAGCACATTTTGCAAACATCCCCCAAGGTAGCTCACATATTGCCGATCCCAAACACCTTCTGGCTCTCTCCCAGATGGAGACATATACTTAACGGTCCATCTTTTGTGTCAGGTTACACCCTCTCTGCCTTCACAAATCTTTTGTGCCATTCACACAGACTTGTTTATGAGATGTGGAGTTCCTCATACACCTCGGTCAAATTATGAAAAGATATAGAGGCTGTTTTTTTTTATATTACCAAAAATGAAATTAATGTATATTATTTAAAGATGGGATTTTTCACCTTTGTTAGTTTTCCAATATCGCACGTCCCTATTTAATCATTTTGGAGATGCTGGTAGAAATATTTATGTAGAGCTGGTGTAAGACATAGCAAAAATATGTGAAGTTCAATCAGTATCTAGCAGTAAAATAAAGACGTCTCTTATTCTAAACTAGCAGCAGTTGTACGTAATACATAAGATTTAATATTTAACAATCAGTCTAACTGTGAACCACATGGTTTATTATCCATCCTAAAAATAGTCTCATAATAATCCTACCTATGTATATATTTTGGTACATAACCAGTATTCCTAAAGGCTTATTAGTTAAGATATATTTAAAAAAAAAAATATATATATATATATATTTTCAACTTTTGCTGATTAAATATCAGTACACATTCCAGTCATGATTTTTGGAAGAAATATTTTCCCTCTTTGAATGTTTACTTTTCATTTTCATTTAAACTGGACATATGTAACAACAGTATAAATATCCAACACTTGTATAACTGCAGAGTCAAATCCAAAATAGATTTTAGAGTAATATAATAACCATACATGGGCGGCACAGCGGCACAGCATGTAGTGCACATGACTCACATCCAGAGGGTCCTCGGTTCAATCCCGAGTTCTGGCAGGGCCTTACTGTGTGTAGTTTCCTATGCGTGTGTGGATTCTCTTCCTCCCACACACCAGAAACATGCTCATTATGTTCACTTGTGACTCTAATTTGCTCCTTAGTGTGAGTGTGAATGGTTGTCAGCCACTCTGTGATTGGCTGGTGACCAGTTCAGGGTGTACCCTTCCTCCTGCCCAATGCCAGATGAGGTTACATTCCCTGCGACCCCAAAAGGGATGAGCAGTATAGATAATTGATAATTACCATTTGTGTTATTCTGCTTTTGTTTTGTCCTGCTGACAAACAGAAAACACCCATTTTTGTCTGTTTTTAAATTCTTATATTCAACATTAGCGTACATCTCTCATTTGTCATAGCTATAAGGAATTTCACAAACACATTAAGTCACAACTATGACAACAAAATCCTCTCCATGTGTTTCTGCATTCCCATTAATCTCTGAAACTCAGACTCTCTGTAATGAGTTTATTCTTCTCTTTCTCAGCACCTTCAACTGGGTGCTTGGAAACGTTAACCCTATGGAGTACAACCCTCCTTTCTTCTGCGCCAAAGCTCAGCTGGAGGAGGCCGAGGCTCCTGAGAACATGTTCACCCTCCTGAAGTCTCAGGCTCTGAGGAGCAGAGAGTAAACATCTGAGGAGTCCCAACCACAGTAACAGTGGAAGCACTCTCCTCAGGACAACGAAGCCAGAACCTGATCATTGTGGACTGTAATTAAACACAATGAAGATTAGATTAACTCAATAGACAAGTAGATGCTCCGAGTTATGAGGTGAACAAAAAAGTCATTCTGAATGCATGAATGTCATTTTTAAATCCTTGTTATACTGCATGTGCCTCTGCCACCATCTTCAATAAAACTGATCCAAAGCCATGATAATCCACCTCTGTCTTTATTTTGGGTGTTTGAATGGAAGTTTTGGTTAAGACAGCAGACTTAAGTTAACATTGTTATGTTAATATCAGGCGGCGCGATGATACAGCAGGTCATGTGCGTTTGGTAGGGCATACTTGGTTCAATCCCTGTGTTGTCATGGCGTTTCTATGAGGAGTTTGCATGATTTCCCCGGGCATGTGTGGGTTCCCTCCACGCACTCCCTAATGGTGACAGGTTTAAGTCCAGCTCTGGCTGTCACATTGCAATGTGTCCTTGGGCAAGGCATTTAACCCTTAATTGCTCCTGCTGCCGTGTCAGTGGGGTGTAAATGCATGAAAGGGTGCAAATGAGTAATTTGATGTTGATGGACAACTGATATAGAAACTCAACCATCAATGAGTGAAAGTGGGGGTGAATGGGGTGATGTTGCCTGCTGCATAAAGCTGCTTTGAGTGGTCACAGAGGTAGTCACTCAGACATATCCATACAATTTTTTTAATCATATAGGCGTTTCATTCACACGAATACAAACACAGATGTTTATAATTAGTCTGTTTGTATCAAAGCTAACACTGATGGCTTTTTAAAAAAAAATCCAATTAAACTTAATTATTATTATATTTATGTTGTTTCCTTTGCCAGCTCTTTCAGTTTAACTGCAGTACTTCGGTCTCACTGTAGATGGAGGCAGATTTTCTCTTTTTGTCATTGTTTGATTTATGCCACTGTCAGAAGAATCAGAGTTGGCTTTATTGGCCAGGTATTTCAGACATACAAGGGATTTGACGCTGGTTCATTTCACTCTCTAAGTACAGAATGGATACACACCGTTCATATACATTAGAGACAAAACAGAAGCAGAAATCACAAAGCAGAGCTTGAAATTTTAAACAAAATATAAAATTTTAAATTACATCTTACAATGTGTGCAAAATAAAAACAAGAAACAAAGGACAGCAAACAACAACAGACAAGAAATAAATTGCACAGGTGCATGTACGTGGGAGGATGATATGTGCAAAGGATGATCATATATAGGGTAAAACTGACATGTGCCGTTAAGGAGGTCAGTGTGGCAACAGCTCTTGCGCCTGGTGGTTTTAACATACAGTGCTCTGCATCGCTTACCTAAGGGGAGGAGTCTGAACAGTTTGTTTCTGGTGAGGGTGAATCATTAAACCTGGTTTTGGGTCTTTGTATGCTGGGGGTGCTGCAAGGGGAAAAACAGTTAGGACAACTCCAAGGCCCAATGACTGACTGCATACACTATTATTGATCAGTTATCATAATACTGAAATAAAACCTGCAAGGGTAATCTTAAATTATTATGTCATGGAGGGCTCCCAAGTCCATGACAGAAGATAGACATCATTCTTTTGACTGTGCATGTAATAAAAAGGAAGAGATGGGTAAAGCTCGCCCATCTCTTATTAGCTTAGCTCAAACACTGGGAGTCAATGGGTAGTGTTAGCCTGCATTTGCCTACAGTAATCAGATACACTTTTCAGCACTAAGATTAGCACTTTATGTCATTTTTAAAAGGAAGACATACAAATGTAAACCACAGAGCACATGCACAAACCACAGCTAGTGTGCTAGTAAAGTGTTTATCATGGGCTAAAAATAGATAATGTAGCATATCCCAGTAAAAAAACAGTCACAAAAAGCACACAGGACAACTTAGAATTGCTGAAACGTTTTTCTAATGACTGTTGGCAGGAGCAGGCTAACACTACTTATTGACTCCCAGTGTTTGAGCTAAGCTAATTAGCGATAGGCGAGCTCTCTTCCTTGTTACTGCATGCATAGTTGAAAAGCTGGTGTCTATCTGCTTATCATGGACTTGGGAGTGAGGCAAGACACGAAAAACAAAAACATGTTGGCTAATCCCTTTAACAGATGCCAAAGTTTTTTTCATTTTCAGATGATCATTTTTCAGCAGGTGCTTTTCCCCGTTAATGAGATATTTTACAATTGAATGAGAAAACATCGTTTCAGAAGTTCTCCATGTTGTTCCCTCTCAGAGTTTATCTGAAAACTTCTTAATTTACCAACTCACTCCTCTGTGTCGTCTTACAGTAATGTCTGACTAACCCACAGCACATCAATAAAAACACCATCTCTTTAACCATCAGAGCGTCTCCTCACATGGTTTTCCTTCAGGGATTTGTGAGTCACCCTCTTACGATGAATGCTGAAGCATTAGGAGGTGTCTACCTAACCCACTGTTCAAATATTATTCATCTGCCCTGTGTGATTAAAGAGATGAGATCCTGCTATGGAGGCATTAGCACCACTAGTACCCTCCCTAGTCTGTCTAATTATCAGTCTGATGGTTTTGTCAGCATGCTGGGACTTTGGCGACTGCCCGCACAGCTAGACATCGGACTGTGAGTAAACTCCCCATCGTGAAAAGGAAATTGCATTGCTGAGGACACTTCTACCTCCAAAAATCACAAAGGCAGAATGTGGAAAGTGAGAGAAGCGGTATGCTGATTTGTTAATTTTGGGCCTCACTGCAGATCAGTGTCAGTGGGAAGAGGCAACAATTTCAAACTCTGTCACCTCAAAACTGTCTGGAGTGTGATGAGAATAGACTTTAAAGGTCCCATATTTTGCTCCTTTTCTGCAGTTTATCGTGGATCCTTGATGTCTTCATGAAACATGAGTAACATCCTTTGATCCAAAAAGTCGATGAATAAAGCAAAGCTGAATTCTTGCCACACTCACATAACCCCTATGCTCAGAATGACTGGTTTTGAGGGCGGTCACCTTCATATGCTAATAAGCCAGAGCTGGATACCCTCCACTCATGGCAGTTACCACACACAGGGTTACAACAGCTAAGTTCTTTTCCTCCAAATGTCACAGGCTAATGCACAATATGCTAACCACAGTTGGACAGCCACAACTTAGCCTAGCTTCCCAGCTAACGTTAGCACAAACAGAGGGACAGGTAAAGGACTGATTATACTCAGCCAACTGTGAAACTTTGCTTCCTGAACACACAAACCCCCACAAATTCCTGCCATTTAACATTTAATAGCGATCCCGTTTACCCCAAACATCACGGGGTAACGCACAACATGCTAACCCCGGCCTAGTCACCCCAGTGGGACTGATTATAAACAGCCAAATGTTAAACTGCTCTTGACTAATGTTAGAATGATCATACATTGAAGTTTATCCTTTAGACCATGAACAAGTAAAACATTGGCAAACATGTTGTGCAGGTAACTCTAGTTCACTTCACCCTGCTGTTAGTGTTAGCTCATAGCAATGAGAAAATAAATTTGCAACGCAACATTAAAATACTCAGAATTTCATCATCAGGTTTGGGGATGGATTGTTGGTACTGAGACTGGATTCAGGAAAAGTCTAGCGTCTAGTGTGTTGAACGAAGTCGGAAAAGCAGCTGGATGTGAAGTGACTGGCATACACATACAGGTTTTAGCTGACTGTTGCTGCTCATCCTCTTCAAAAATAAAATTAATCCACTGGGCCCTTTGATCCTCTGAGGCTGGTAGCCTATATATGAAGATACATGTGGCTGTTTACAGCCTACAACCGAGCGTTGACAGCTTCTGAGCTTAGGTATGCTGAACACGGATGTCTTGATAAGAATCAACATGGCTACTCCTCACACAGAAATCTCTCCAGCAAGAGGTAAAGGGTTACTCAGGTAGACCAACCAGGTTAGGTGTGAAAATCAAAAAATATAGTGTTATGTAACAGTAATCTGGAACACTGTATTGGCTGCTACCTTTTCCAGGTCTCTCCTTAGAAAATATTTTTGTAATCTCAATGGGACTTCCTGGTTAAATAAAGGTAAAATAAGATAAAATAAAATATCCACAGACTCAACAGCTTGCTGAATGCCATGTGTTTACACTCAAGCAGCCTGCTAAAAATGCAGGTCCCCTTTAAATGAATATCAATAAACAGACGAGCAAAGTTAAAGTGGAACAGTGATAGAAAAGCTGCTTTACACGTGCGATTATTTTCTATTAAAGGTCAAACCCTTTTTTATCTAATTTTTCCATTTTTGTTTCACTGGACCTAAAAACTACTGTCGTCAAGAATCATCTTTACTTACCATTAGTTGAACCGCGCAGCGCCACGCTCTTGAAACGTACTGCAGAGCACTTCGCTCCCATTGTGGTTCATCAGGCAAATTCCATTGCACGTGCTGCGGCGTACCGCGCTGTGTTGCTGAAGTGCCGGAGCGTGCCAAGGGATGAGATATACGCTTCAGGTGTATTTTCTGCACGTTCGCTACCAAAACCTCGTAAATTCACTGTCATTAAGAAAGCACCAGACAGGAAGTCACGGTGTGGAGTATCCGGAAGTTTCAAAATAAAACACAATGCACGGACTCTTGCACGTAAATTTCCTCAATTGTTTGTCATTATGTCACAAATGGAGGCACAAGCATCAGGTCAGCAGTCCGTCAGAGGGTCCCAGAGGCAACACGACACCATGGACGAAGAAAAGTGAATCGTAGAGGTACAGAAATATATGTAAATTTATATACATGACACACATCTTTTCTACAAGGCTATAGAAGGACAGAAGTTGAATAAATCACGAAGCTGTGTGGTTGGGACCAGCAAAGGGACCTCAGAGAAGCCAAGTGAGGTGTTGTTTATTTCTTTTCTCAGTCTATAACATGCTTTCTGAGCATGTGACATCGCTATGAGAGCCTTTTGGGATCAGCCCTCCCCCCACAGAGCTGCACGCCACAGTGGTTCTCGGCACGTCGCTTTCAGTGGGGTTTACTTGTCGGAGCAAGACCGCGGGGCTCTGCTGCATTGCGCTGCGCGGTGCTTTTGCATGCAGTGAAATTTGGGGGTCTGTACTGGGCCCTATGCTATTCACTATCGACATATCATGTCCAGGTTTGTTTGCTAAGAAACCACATAAAAATGGTCATATTATGCTTTTTCAGTATTATATGTTCAAAGGGCCCATATTATGCAAAAACCACTTTATTAAGTCTTTTGGTGAAATTTTGAGGTCTATGGCTTTCCCCCCAGCCCAAAAAATGTGATATTTAGTGACAAATCCTGTGCTGCGTGGTGCTGGTGAATGTAAAATCCTGCCCCCTATTGAGGCATTCTTTCATTTGAGTTGTACCGACGTCACAGGGGAATTTTTTGACCAATCAGCAGACACCCCCACCCCGTCCCCGCCCACTCCTCTCTACGCTGCTGGTGAGATGCTATGTGCAGAGCAGCCATGATGGATTTACCGGCAGTGAGACATCGGACTTCAGCATGAGTTACTGCTGCAGTGTTGTGGGCTGTAACAAGCCACAAACTTCCTTACACAAGCTGCCTGACTCTGAAGATTTAAAAACTAAGTGGCTGGAGTTCATATATGATGGAAAAGTGCCAGAAAAACAAAGAAAATATGTGCATGTTTGTGCCAGTCACTGAACAGCTGACAGTTCCGCAAACTTTGGACAGTACACAAAGGGGCTCGCAAATAGACTGGTCCTTAATCCAGGATCAGTGCCAACCATCCACCAGCAAACCTCGGACCCTGGAAATGTGAGTATTCCAAATGCTGTGTGCTGTTATTTTGTTAATTGCTACGAGCTGCTAACAGCAGAGGGAAGAGGAGCAGATGTAAGAGCTATTCCTCTGTGTTAGCTTCAGGAGGCTAAGCTTAGCTGCGGTTAGCCTGTTGTTTTAGCCTGTAATGTTACAATAAACAAGCTTTGCTGTTTTCTAACCATATCGTGTCTTTTCTAGGCCATAATATTAGTCTCTGTTGTCTATTACTCTGCTGCTGTGAGATGTACTGCTGTGTGAGTAGAAGCCTGCTACTCTCTCTGAGGCATTGTAATTAATAAATCATCTCATAAAGTATCAAAACTCATTCCTTGTCTAAACTGAGGACATGGGAAACGACCAGTGAAGGCTATGTCTGTCTTTGTTTTGCAGCGCAGCATGTAAATATAGATAACAGGTGAAAGTATATTTCTACGCTAACGTCGGCTCAAAACAGTGTATCTGTAGATGTGTTGACTGGCTTTATTGGCCACAGCATCGTCATCACCAACAGGTTTAATCAGATTTAGATATATGAATATTCTCACAGTAGTAGAGGAGTATAACAGCTGGAGGATAATTATTATTATTCCTTGTACAGCCCTCCTCTCCCCGATGCATCTGTGTTAGCTCTCGGGGGCTAAGCTTAGCTGCGGTTAGCCTGTTTTGTTAGCCTGTAATGCTACGAGAAACGAGCTTCGCTGTTTTGTAATACAGGCAATGTAATCGATAAATTATCTCAGAAGGTATCCAAACTCATTTCGTGTCTAAGCTGTGGATGAGGGAAACGATCAGGCTTTGTTCCTCTGTATGTTACAGCAGATCATGTAAATATTGATAACAACAGGGAGTGTATATGACGTGTGACGCTAACGCTGCAGATGTCGTTATCACCAAACTAATTTAATCAGATTTCTGTGAGTTTAAACACTCAGAAATGCCCACAGAATGCTGTCATACGAGCTGTGTGACTGGGGATAAGTTACAATTACTAACAGGTCAGTGATTTACGAAAAACGGAGGGAGGCAAATAAGATGTCTGATTTAATTATCCTCCCATTTTATTTACTAACAATATATGGGCATAGACATTTTATAATGCATCACATAATGTGATATTTGTAAGTTAAAACTCATTAACCCTTGAAAAGCTTGTATCGTATTTGAGACATACTTTTGGTATGTGTCTGATCCAAATTATCAAAGAATATCACAAAAAACCCAGATGAATACAGTCAGATAAATGATAGAAATAAAAGTCCTCAGCTGAATTATCAGTTGCCAGAAATACCTAATGTATCTATTGAGTAACAGTAACTATTTCTAACATCTCATGTAATTTATTTAGATTTTAGTACAACGTGAAATAAACATTTTGTCTAAAAAAAAGGTAAAAATGCATGGCTCTAATTTGTGTTTTCATGCACTAACAGGTTAAATATTTTTCTTTCTTGTGTCTATGCTGGTCGACCTCAGGCAGCATCTTCTGATGGTGAACCGCTGGTTACAGTCAGCTTCTCAAAATCCAAGGAGGAAGGATGTACAGCAAAGCCAGTGAGAGCAGAGCCAGCTTTCAGTAAGTTAAACAATTCTTTATTAAAATCAACACATTTAAAAACATTGGCAAATAGGCATAGCATGGAAATGAAAAGATAAAGGAAACTGGAATAAAAATGTTATCAAAATGGAATTGAGAATATATAATCAATAAGGATATTGTGTCAATAAAAGACTATGTAAAAAAATTACAACACTGCAGTGAGGTGTTTTGGTTTTGGTGCCATTTCTTGTAAACATATATTTTTGTGTCTTGTATTTCAGATCATGCAGATGCACTGTTGGACCTTGTCTTTGAGAAGGTTTTCCAGGACCCTGCTCCACACCTGAAGGAGCTGCAGAAAATACCAGACCATATGCTCCTTTTCCAAATACCAGGAAGTTCTGAACCCCTCATACTGGTCTTCTGCATCAGGAAACTCTGCAGTACAACACAGGCAGCATCAGCTGACAAAGGCTCTGTAGGCCAGGCATCTGTAAGGGCTGGACATGATAAGATTATGTTAGAAATGAAAATTATTGTCATAGGTATTTTTATCTATATGTTCATATTTTTATCAATATGGCTAGTGTTTAAAAATTCCTTTTCTTTCTTCATGCCTTTTTTAACCTCCTTTATGTAAAAATGTCTACAGTACCAGCCGGTACATTTGGTGTTTTTATATGTCAAAATATCTTTCACAATAAAAAGTCTACATGAACTGTTTTGTGTGTTTTCAGTTTTCCACATGTTACATGTAATGTTAATAATTAAATAACAAGAAAGACAAAAAAATGAGATGGAGGAAACAGTTCTTTTAATCTTTACTATTTTTGTTCAACAGTCATGGAAGTGTTTATATCAAAATACTTATGCATTACTCCTCTTAGATGTAAAGGCTCATAGTCTGCTCTATAAATATAGAATGCATGTTGTAGTGGAAAACACACTCAGAGTCAGAGTCCAGGATGGTTGGACTGGGAGTTCCTGCAGTTTTCCTCTGACCTACTTAATTTAAACAGGTAAGTCAGTGACATAGTACAGGAAAGGTAATGTACTATATTGTTATTTAGCACTAATTTTTCACAATACCTTTGGTATCTCCATTCAACAAACATTTTCAGGCCGTAGGAATTTTCACATAATTGCCACAGGAGCACCTATGTAGGAGAGGAGTGAAAACAGGATGTTCAGGAGAATTTTTATATAAAGGAAATGTTCTATTATTGTATAAGAATATACACAGAGCTGTCATAACATACAATAATGCAAGTGAAGAGGTTTTTAAGACAGCTACTGTGTGGCATATAGAAAAGAAAACCTTTTAAAATAAGGTTCACAGAAAACTGTTGGCTGCTTAGAGTTACGGGTAATAAACATTCTCAGTTACTGTTACTGTCACTAAAGGCTATGGCTCTATTAAATGCTGTATTCTGATGGGTCAGTCACATTACTAATGTTATTTCTGTAAAACAGCCTGTTGCTCTGATCGGCCCTGAAGAGCCCAGACATTATTTACACATCACAACAACAGAGAAGACCCCTCTCTCTGTCTTATTTCACTATCAGTAGCAACGGCCCCTTCAGTGTTACTTAGAAGTGAAAGTTATTTCACATCGGTGTTTTAGTTCATTCATGTCTCTGCAGTAACCCGCTCACTCTACTTTAGCTCTTACTAGACTCTATCTAACGCCAGTCTAAGCACTGCACGTCTGCTAACAGACATGCTAACATCGACAACGACAGGGGGAGGGGGAGAGGAACGGCAGAACAACTTTGATTCGTCAACATAATAGCATTGAAGAAACAAACTTCATATACAGACCGCTGAGAAACATCCCGGTTTATCCTTGGTTCTCGACTCTCTCCTGGTTCCTTTTATTTTCGGGTTCTGACTCGGTTATAGCATTCAGTGCTGCGCTCCTCACGTAGCAACACAGACGCTAACACAGAGCTCAATTGACATAGTCATGCGCATGCGCCGACTGCGCCGACACGGAAGTGCGGGGCGGTTTCAGCGGGGGCTCATTAACATATAGTTACGCCCACAAAATCCGAGTGTTGTTCAGAAAGGCTCCTAGAAGGCATCGAGACGATACGGCTGGGCGTGTTTTATTGAGTTTTTTGACCAAAGCATGCTACTAAGGCTTCATGAAGAGATCAAAGATCAATATTACACTGCAGAAAAAGAGCATAATATGGGATCTTTCAATGTATCTCTTTTGCATTATAGAGCACCCCTACGCTGCCTTACAAGTCTTGTTTCCCCAGCCCCCTCAGATAGACCTACTAGCGTGATGTCATATCACTGTTTCATCATCAGGTATAGCCCATTTTCTCATGATATCAAGTAGACCGTAGATCAGGGGTCACCAACCTTTGTTTAGCCTGAGAGCTATCAAGAAGATTAGGATTATTATGAAGGGTGACTTTTTTGATTCGAGGTTTTGAACTACTGTTAAATAACAAATAAAAGCCGGGTTCCAATTAATCGGCGGATCCCAAATGAACGCCTGATGTAGCAGTACATTTGACATATAGACGCCCGTTCCTAACAAACGCTGGTTATAATTTATCCGGGTTAGCCTACGAGCTACGGTCAAAGTTAACAGAACACACATGCAAACACTAAGCTCACTTTGACAGTTCACACTTGAAAAGAAACATTATCAGACTGTATCTGAACAGTCCACATGGTTATTTGTCTCTCGAGATGTCAGCTCACTTCTCCCCACTCTGTATGTCAACACATGCACATTGGTGTGCAACGCTCTGTTTCGCAACAGTGCAGTTACTGCCGCTGCATTTTTTGCCCTTAACGTCAGGAGGCCAGTCACGTCAGTTAGTGATACAGATCGCCACTGCCCCAGTGCAGCTAAAAAAAAAAAAAAAGAAGTACGACCTTAACTAATGGTAGTTCATTACCAGTATTAGGAATATTTTTAGAGAGTGCCGAGTTGAAAGAAGAAGAGTATAACTATGGTATTGTAATCGTGCCTTGAAAATGTAAAGGTGATATTCATACTGGTGTAAATAAATAATTTGATAACATATACCATATTTTTTCATTTTTTGCTAACCAAGATTTTTGCTAAATGCCTGTCCAAAATAGTCGCCTGGTCCCAAATCAACGCCTGGTCTGCTCAGTGACTGAAACAAATAAACGCCCTGGCTATTATTTGGTATTTTATGGTAATATGAATGTTAAAGTTTATCTTAAAATTATTAATGTGCCTTTAACAGGCTACATATTACATTGTTATTACATTACACTTTTTACTTGTAAGGATCTCTGAGAATAATTATCATAATATTATTATGAGAACATAATTGTTAAATATATCTTCAGTGATTTATTAATCTTATCTCTTAAACTTACCTGATAAGTTCAACATTTGCATTTTGTGATTTCCTTTTTAAATATGTGATACTGTAGGGGCTCTGTTGCATAAGTGCACAAATATAAACTTTCACCCCACGCAGGTCAAAAATAAGAGAAAACAGACAATGTTAAACCTCAACGCACATGCTACATTTTTTGTTTTTTGTTTTGATGTGAGTGTGATTTATTTGCAGAACATGAAACTTCAGGTAAAATTGGTGTTTTTTCTCAAGCTCTATGGTGGTGATGTTGATGTTATCTTTAGAATGTTCTAGCGGGCAAGTGTTCAGAAGCATACCTTGCAGAGACATATCTGGTAGGTGATTGGATGATTGTTCCATCAATCACATTTATTAATAGATAATCAGAAAATGTAGTTGGCAGGACTACAGCACTATAGACCATGAGCCACTTCAAAAATTTTGTCAAAATATGTCGGAAGTGGACCGAAAATGTCCTCATTATATAGAAGATTGTTGTGTAATGTGTAATAAAGAAATTAGGTCCAGATTTTACAAAACTGAAGCTTTTAGCATCAATGTTAATCTCTGTCTCTCTCTCTCTTCCTGCTCTAAAGGACTCTGACTGCGCTGTCTTGTTTGGCAAGATGGCTTTGCCTGACTACAGACAATGAATCAGACAAATTTAGCTGCTATGCAAAGCTAGTTTCACCTCTTTTACCCCCCTTAAAAACAATATTTTGGGAAAACATTTGGTCAGCTCTTGGCTCTGAACAACAGTAGAAGATGATGTTAACAAAGAATGATCATTTCTGACAGGAGTTGAGGGTACAGTAGTACTAACTGGAGAAACTTTAATTCTACATCTAGTAAATTAGCTGTATTTTAATTTTTTCTCAGTCTTCTCTCTGCCTTCATCTGTTATACACATTAATGCGAAGTAGACCTGCTGACACTTGAAATGTTTGTGAATGCTAATAATGCAGATGTCCATCTCTTCATGTACATCTCACAGATTTGATGAGTTGACTCCCAAGCTTGTGGTGTGAATCAGATTAAGTTATCCTCCTGCTCTTGGTTTAGTCTGATTGATAATTCAAACAGTTCCAAACATTACAGTGTTTCTCTCTGTCATTGCTAATACCCCTGTAAATATTTCCGGATGCAAATTAGCATTTATTGTCATCTGAGGGATTTTAGGGACTTGATGAGCAGGCGTTGAATCATCACAAAAAGACGTCAGCTAAGGCTGAGGCTGGGTCCACACGTAGGAGGTAATTTCTAAATCTGAGAGAAACAGTTTTTCCTCCTCCCTATTTTAAAATTATTCGTCTTTACTCATCAGTTTCCGAAAAACTATTATTTTATTTCACATCTGTGCACAAGTTATACATCATCATTAAAAGTTAACAGGAAAAGTTTGACTCTGTCCATTCTGCTTTTGTCACTTTTCTTCTCACAATAACGCACATTTTACTTTGACTTTTAGACCATTTTTCCAACACTTTATGGTTTGCAGATCCCATTTCATTACCAATAAATATATTATATATTAGCATGTTGTTCTGCACTTATGGTCTATATTATAATGAAGAAAATTTTGTAGTGTCAATAATCTCTGAATTAAGCCATCAGTTATGACTTTCTTACACTCTCTGCTTTTGTAAAGGAGTCAGAGTGACAGATTTAAACCTGTTTTATGCATGGACGAGGTGGAAAGTGTCAGTGGGTTCTTGTAGCCAGGATGTACCAAATGCCTACTAAAGTGTCTGACTCGCCTTTTTGATAGCCTCTAATGCTCTGGATGCTTTAAGGATTTAATTTAAGCCTTTAAGATACAGGATGTGATGTATTCTTGTGTCAATGGCCCAAATACGGCATAATTACCTGCCAACATCTTATTACTACGATCACAGAGAGATCATTGGACATCGGTTCCCCCCTCTTGCTCTGTATTAAGCCTTTAGAAAACCAGCAAGGGACACCCACGCATTCTCACAGGAGAGAAAATATCCTCCATACACTGATCTGAACGGAACTAAGTGATCTGAGAGTGCAGACATCCATGAAGCAGCTCAGTTCCAGCAGTGGCTTTTCCACATTATAATTTAATTTTATATGAACTATTGCATGTCGTCCCATTATAAGGTTCAATGTCTTTTGTGATTTTCAATCTGGAGTGAATACAGATATATGTTGACAATAGAAACATGCACCTCATAGCATCCTGTGAAATTGGAAAGGAATCTATTAAGAGATGGCAGCGATATGATGTGTTTTAAATTCCACCTAATGTTATCTAATATATATATATATATATATATATATATATATATATATATATATATATATATATATATATATATATATATATATATATATATATATATATATATATATATATATATATATATGTATATATATATATATATGTGTGTATATGTATATGTGGTAATTTTTTGCATACAGACAAACATATGTATCACCACCATAATTGAATGACTTATTTTTTGGACCAAACCACACAGCCGGTAAAATTTTCATCAAAATTCATCCAGTAGTCTGCGGTGACCGCAGACCTCCGAAAGCACAACAGTCCTCACCCATATTGTGATTTTCACTATAAATATTAGTCCTACCTTTATTTCATCTAAATATTTAGATTGTTTGACCATGAAAACACAACATTAGCAATTGGATTCATTATGGTATCTATTTTAGTTCAGCAGTTATTCACAAAAATCACATTTTTTGTCATGGCGGTTTTACGCTGATTCGGACCACTCTCTAAATCTAATCATTTGTTCCTTGTCCTAATCCGGACAGTTCCTAAAGAATTCCATTAAAATCTGTCCATAACTTTTTGAGTCATGTTGCTAACAGAGAAACAAACAAACATAACCTCCTTGGCAGAGGTAAACATATGCCAGCAAAAACATACACTTTTGTAGAGGTAACGAGCACCCACACTCTGAATGGTTTTGTCTACCTTATGCCCAAAACAAACCCTTCTACAGTTATGGCACGTATACCATCTCCTTTGTGCCCTGCACCTGGCTTTGCACTGACAATACACGTCATCAAAATAGCCCCAAACTGCTGTGTGCCACGCACTCTAGACAACACACATCAAGCCATCAAAATAATTACCTTGAATGTTTTTATTCAGGCTAAATGATTTTGAGGTAGTGCATATCAGAATCGGAAATACTTTCATTAATCCCCAAGAGGAAATTATGTTGTTTCAGTCGCTCTTATACATAGGAATGTCAAAGAATTAAAATACATACAGTAGAAAAGAGACGTTTAATTAGAATAGAAAAGCACTCCATTAGCACAGACCTCTTGTCTGCTCCACATGGACAGCCGAGTCACGTGGAGAATGTGGCATTATCAGCGTTCTAGTTACAAAGTTGGAGAAAACATGCTGATCTACCAGGCTATTGTTATCCGTTGTGTTAGCTTAACTCCTCCGCTGACATTGCAAGGAAAGCTGGGAAATGACTTGAAAAATGATGAGATCCATTTGCAAATAAACTGCAATTCCCATAATGACGTAAATGAATGAGATTTGCCATGATGTTGGACGTCAGTGCCACTTGTCTGTTTAGACGTGGTGTCTTTGGAACAGGAAAATTACAGGAAGCTGCAATACAATGATGAGTGTGAGTGACAGAGGTACCATGATGAAAAATGTTTGAAAAAAGGAAAATAACTCACTCCCAAAGCATGAACTGAGAGAGACAGCAACCAAAGGAAAAAACAAACAAGTGGCAATAACAAAATGTAAATTAAATCAAGAAAAGGGGAAAAAACTGAGCAGAAGCAACTTCAACAGGCTGTTTGTACTGTTGACACAAGCGTACAATGTCTGATATCCAGCATGCCTCACAGTTGCCGGTTCAGTTCCTGGGTCAGGCAGGGCCATTCTAGGTTTAGTTTGTCTGTTCTTTGTGGGTTCTTTACAGGCACTTTAACTTCCTCCCACTCACCAAAAACATGCTCATTATGTAGATTAGCGACTCTGGATTTCCCTTGGGTCTCAGTGTAGGAGTGAATGGTTGTCCATGTCTCTATGGCTACGTTCACACAGCAGCCCTTAACGCTCAATTCCAATTTATTGCTCAAATTGGATTTTTTGTTTGGCTGTTCAGATTAAACCTGTAAATGTTGTCTGACTGCAGACTATGATGTGAGCAGCTCACACTTCAGAAGTGACACACATGGTCAGTTAAATTTAATGACATCACGCACAGCACAGTGTGATGAGGGGCAACAAACACAGACCAAGACTGTGCTGCAGAATGCTGGAGAAGTTTGTTCCTATAACGATGGTCTTATTAAAGTAATGATGGCTATAATTTATTTCTTATTAACCTAAAGGCGGACGCTCTCTCCTGCCGACCCTGCCGATGACAGATTGCTACTGGACAGCCAAACATCTCAGAGCCATGAACAGGTGAACAAAGAGACAAAAACTCATCTGTTCTGATGTTAGTTTGACTGAGAGCAGATCAGACAGGAGCAGACTGCTCACTGACCGACGCTGTCTCGTAGAAACATACAGCAGCGCGCAAATGCACACGGATGAGATGGACAGCGGTGGATCATCAGTGTCTTTGGGTCCTGTAAACTGATATTTTAGCCTGATTAATTCATTAAAAATGTTGGTGCAGTGCTAAGAAACTAAGTTTATCAGATATCATAATACAAACTTATAATTCATTCACGTTTATCATTTATTGTGCGTGTAATGAGACACTGATCGATCGCCCCAGTGCTCTCTCACTTTCTCTCACCACTACCCCCTTAATGCATTGTTTAATGCTTGTAGATGAAAATCAACTAAAACTCTTTTGTTTTAGGGAAAATTGTATAAATTTTTCAATAATCATGTCTTTATATTGACCACTTATGTTCTGTCCATGAAGTGACCTTGAAAACATATGTCAGAGGTGAACTGCTGCTCAAGAATAACGTCAAAGTCACATTGAATGTGACCTGACTGTTTAGACCACGGTCGCATTCAAGAAAATCAGATACGTATCCGATTTAGTACCACATTTGAAAGTGGATCTGATTCAAAAATGTCAGATTCAATGTGACTTGTGCTGTTCACATTGTCAGAAACAAATCGGATACGATCACAAGTCACATTTGAGTAAGAAAATCAGATTCAGGTCACTTCTGACTGCACTGTGAAGGATGCACTGAATATTCAGTGGCCGAATAATGCAAAAAAAGCCATATTAGGCCTTCGGTGGAGTGAGGTAATAGCAAGGCCGAATAGTACCGTGTGACGCAATGATGAAATCAAATACGTCATTGCGTATGACTGTGGCTAAGCAGACTAAGGCCGTCACTTATCCTAAAGGTCAAACTCAAACATGCACCCAAATAATCGAAGATTACCCCCCCGCCCCTGTAAGGGACAGAGACTCTCTTATCCGCCCATTCGGTGTAGACCCTGCCGAAAAACACAGTCACACGGGGTTAAACTCTTGACGAAGCGCCGCTGCACTCGGCCGTATTACTTGGATGAAAAGCCGATGGCTGAGCCTGCAAATCTGATGTGGAGGACGAGTGACTAAACTGTATTTCACAGAACACACAGCCTGGTCTTTGATTTTAAGTTTGCCATCAACGGTGTAGATCCAGAACTACTTCCACACAGCTCTCCTTAGAACATTCAGAGCTGTGACTGTCCGCTCAGAGAGGAAACTCTTTGTTTATTGAGGTCAAGAGAGCACCGGATGTGTCTGACGGTCAAGCTTCACTCACAGCGCCCCCTCAGGACTGACTGGTCCACTGCTCCAGGCCTGATGTGCCGCCACTCTCAATATTTTACATTCAAATATTTATTTACTATTCAGTTATGGATATTTATCCCCATATTCGATCAGTTATGAATGCTTAATATGAATGAAAAAACTTTGTTGGGCTTTTTTTGGAAAGCAAAGGCTACTGGAATATAAAAAATGTCATAATATTCAATAAATATTACTTTCTTTTAAAACATGTCTAAAAATGTACTCTAAGCTATTAAAGCACTATTAAAAAAATATAGTGAACTACTTTGCCTCCGCATTGGATATTCGGTATTCGGCCTAGCGTTTATATTTTATTTGGTTTCGGACACAAATTTTCACTTCGGTGCATCCCTAGGGCTCTAATTTCGTGGCGCAGCGCAGGGAGCGCAAGCCTGGCGCACCCCGCACAGTGTTAATTTCATCCGGTGCACTGCCGTGCGCTGCCAATTTGACAATTTGGTAGACCGTCTGCACAGAGGTGGGTGTGACGGTGCACCAAGGGGAGGTGATGGCGCACCAGGGGGAGGTGTCGGCAGATTCATGTTGGCGCAGTGACAATTTCGTGCCAAAAACAGTGCAGAAAGTGCGCTGAAAGCTCGCCAGCTGCAACCTGGTCTAACCTCGGCGCAGGGCGGAGCGCACCATCCGCAGCTGTAATTTGGTGACAATCGCACATGTGCGCACGCCTCAGAGGCAGGTTTCCAAAGTGTCAGGCACATTTTAATGCAATAAACAATCACAGCAATCACTATTTAATGTAACAGTCTGAACCAGCATATACATTTGTATCTATATTAACCTTACAGTCACATCTGATGTCGGATTAAAGCCGTTTGTCATAATGGAAACTTAACCTGACGGCAGCTGGAAGTTTGATGCATATCTTACAAGTCAACAATAAACAGCCTTAACATCTGATACTGAGTAAATATCTGGCTTCTCTCATTTCATTAAATTCAAAGAAGAAGTCTTTATTTTTAACGTGCTCTAAAAAGATGGAGAGCATTATTGCAAGGAGGATGAGGAGGAGACACCGGGAGAGTATACAGTTTATCACTAAAGGCTCTGCTATTTGGCGATGACAAACCAGGAGTGCAGGTGGATCACAAGCATTATGAATGGATAAGCCAGCTGTGGTGTAACTGTCTCTTATTTTTTTTACTCCTATTAATGACAGAGGAACAGATTACATCTGTCCCGGGAGCTGGCCCACACGGTGACGCGCCCCGCTGTCTATTCTCCTGCTGAAGGGACAGCGTCTCCACTGTTGGGTCTTTCCAATACACTGTTTCCGCGGTGGCGGGGATAATTCAGACCAATCAGACGCTGCGCCTCAGCCGCAGCGCATTTAAAGGCGAGGAGAGGCGCTCATTTGATTGGTGAAAACAGCGATCAGCTGTGTTAATCCCACTCATATCTGTTCTCCTCCTATTCTGACATTTGCGCGGAGAGGCAGAGACTTGGGCGTGGACGCGCAACCTCTGCGCCCCTGTGCGCTATGAGTGCGCGTCTCTCGGCACTGCAGGAAACTTGCAAAGTGCGTAGGTCACACCCAGTCCGCGCGGCGAAGGCCGGCGCAGGCAGGTCCGCCTGCGCTTGCGCCTGGTCTACGAAATTAGAGCCCCTAGTGTGAACGTGGCTATATGACCCTGAAATTGGCTGGTGACTGGTTCAGGGTGGACCCCTCCCCTCACCCAGTGTCAGCGAGGACAGGCTCAAACTCTATGACCCCTACAGGGATACAGCGGTACAGAAAATGGAAGGATGGATTTGAGTATTTTGATTAACTGATAGTTTTTCCTCTGCTTCTGTTGAGTGAGTGCGGAGGCCCACCTGCAAGTACAGACAGAAGGAGAAGGAGAGACAGAGACAGCGACGCAGAGGAAGAAGGTGAAGCACAGGAATGATCAGACTGTGGGATTTACTCTGTCTGTTCATGGCTCATGCAGGCACCATGGATTCTGTATGTTACTACAGCGGCCAATGTAGCCCTACGGCGAGCCCAACACACCAGGAATTCTCACGGTTTACAAGGTTAGATCTCCAGATCTGCTTGTCTAAATATGAATTAGGTGTCAACGTGAGGGCAGGGTTTGTTTCGGCAGAGCATCTGATCCTGCTTAAAAAAGTCCTCCTTGCCTTTTGTCTGCACATGCATGATGGATGAAAGTCAAATATGAGTGCAAACTGCAGCGTTTACAGATAGATCAAACTATTTGCCAACACCCACATTGTACATACAGAGGCTGTTCCCTGATAAAAAGTAAAGTTTGTTCTGTTATCCAAGAGGGAATCTGTTTTCATTGTCTGTTGTCATAAAACTAACTGTTACATGCCAAACTGCATTTTACTGCTTACATTAGCTCTAATGAAATTCTCTTGGAGTTAGACGATCCATAAAAATGTGCAAAGACGTCACATGAAGCAGCTGTATTTAACAACAGCAACACGTTTTCACCTGTCATGCCATTTCAACTTTGTGCTCCACGGTGCGAGCATACTATAGAAAGAAAAAAACAGCAATAATGGCGTGGACCCACTCATCTCCCACAACAAATGCCTGCTTTATGACTGCTCTGAGTACTTGTTGAGTACATAAGCCGCCTGATCAAAGAGCTCTAATTACAGCCATTAGACAGGGACGACTCCACCGAGTGGGTACTACACATACAAATAAGACCACAGAGGAAAGGTTACAGGTTTGAGTCGTGTCTGCGGGATGTGTGTGTGTGTGTTTGTGTGTGTGTGTGTGTGTGTGTGTGTGTGTGTGTGGTTTGGAGGGTGAGTTGGTTGGTACACGTGATGCAGCTGCCCCCAGTGAAGCCATGTTAGTCACTGTCACCTTGTATTCATGCAGGATGATGGACGCCCTGGGGGTCAGCCACCAATTATCCTCTTTACGCTGATGAAAGCCCCGCCCCCCCGTGTGACCCTCAGCCCCTTCCTCGTTTATTTCCTTCCATTGTTATTCATCATCCTTTTGTTTCTCATTGTATTCTCTGCATAGAGGAAATAAGCTGTGATAAATTGAATATTTACACAAAGTTTATTTAATTATGTTTGATAAATCATGGAGTGTTTAGTTGAAGTAAATTAGTTATGACAGAGAAATAAATGTAGACACAGCTACTGAGAGCTCTAATTTCAGAGGTTAGGCAGAAACCAAAAGCAACAACCATTTTTTTTCTTAGATCTATCGATCTATTAACCTATCTATCTGTCTATCTATCGATCTATTGATCCATCCATCCAATAGTCTGTCTGTCTGTCAATCAATCAATCAATCAATAGATCTGTCTGTTTGTCTGTCTGAATATTGTATAACAACCCTAAGGCATCTGTGATAACTAATGGTGTTATATCACCCTTCTTTAGCCTTGCAAGAGACACGAGACAGGGGTGTCCCCTCTCACCTTTGCTTTTTAACATCTCATTAGAACCACTGGCTGTCATCATTCAAGAGAAAATAAAGATATAAGGGGTATAGAAGGAGGCGGAAAGGAACATAAACTTCTGCTGTACACAGACGACATGTTGGTTCTTGTGAAAGATCCCAGTCATTCAACACCTTACCTGATGGATATAATAAAAACTTACTCTAATGTATCAGGATACAAAATCAACTGGTCAAAATCCAAAGCAATGTCAATATCTGGGACTAATAGTGAAGAGGTAATGACAAACTTGGGCTTCGAATGGAAATCAAAAGGAATTAACTATCTAGGTATTAAAATATGCAGAGAGGTTGAAGAAATTCCAAAATTAAACTTCAACGCAGTTTTACAAAACATAAAAATTAATTTGGACAAATGGAATAAAATAAGACTGACATTATGGGGACGAGTGAATGTAATTAAAATGGTGATCTCGCCCCAGTTTAACTACCCCCTTATGATGCTACCAGTTACAGCACCTCCTATTATTTTTAAACATTATGACTCACTGGTCAAGGAGTTTCTCTGGGAAGGGAAAAGGCCCAGGATCATATCTCCTTTGAAACGTCAAAACTCACCATACACTGGACTGGACAACAAAATTTAAACTGGGCAGTTATAGAAAAATCCTTGGCCTTTTACATTCACACCCATAGAGTTCCTCTCTCAACGCTCATGTAAGACTACCAACCCAATTATGCTTCATTCTAGAGAAGTTTGGATAAAGATGCACAAAATGCTTAAATTGACCCACTGTAAGCAGTCATATTCTTCCCTGTGGCAAAATCCTGTGATTTGTGTTGGTAAAAGACCAATTTATTGGAAGAGCTGGCACAATTGTGGAATAAGAACTTTGGGTAATTTGTATGAGGGTGGAGTGTTAATGCCATTTAATGTTGTATTAAGAAAATATAACCTAAAGGGAAAAGAACATTTCTGGAAATATCTTCAAATAAGGAACTGTATTACATCACTACACTGGAAAGCTGAAGACAACCCTATTCTGGAGTACCTTGTTTTACCACCTCACCATCACAAAGCTTCAATATTATACAGAAGAATGAACTTGACACTTAGTAATGATCTTAGACGTTTGAAGATGTTATGGGAAAAGGACATTGGGGTTGTCTTTGGGAACAAGGAACAGACAGAAATAATTTTGCAATGTGGAAAATTTGTAAAAGAATGTAAATGCAAACTCACACAATATAAGATAATACAAATTTATTGGACCCCTGTGAGACTAAATAGATTAGGTCTTATGAACAACAAACTGTGCTGGAAATGTCAAAATGATAACGGTACTTTGATACATTGTCTGTGGGAATGCCCAGTTATCCAACGCTTCTGGACGGTTGTTATGCAATGTTTAAGTGATTGGTTAGAAAGAACTGTACCAAAGTTGTGTTTACTGGGTGATAAAAGGTCAGACAAGTGATCTATCAAAAGATAAATTCTCCGTTATAATGGTCGGGGTCTCAGTGGCTGCTAGGACTATTCTTAAACACTGGAAAGACCCCGGAACCCCACAGTTAAAAGAATGGGTAAATTTGATGATAAAGACAGCTTCGTATGAATGTGTGCTTTATAAGGTAAACAACAGGGATGGTACCACAGCATCAATTTGGGAATCATTCTGGTCCTATATTACTGTCAATCAAGAAGATGACAGTTGAGTTAGTTTGTATGATATTTAGTTGCACTAAATACAATATTTGGACTTGTGAATTTATGTATTTAACCTAAATATCCATACTATTTCATCTATTTATGAGGTAGTTATTTATTATTACTATCTATTATTTATGAATTTATTTATTGACCTTTACCTACCAGTAAACACTTCCACACCTTTCGTGTAAGATCATGTAATATTATTGACACCTCTTATTTTACATCTATATATGAAAGCCCTGCTCAATATCAATATAATTATGTAATACTATATTAACTCTTATGCGTCAAATAAAAACTTGAGTTAAAAAAAAAATAGTCCTCTGCCATAGTGACAAAACATCTTAACATTTTGACTTACAGTGCTCGCACAGTGCCAAAGGGATGATGCATCCTGGGGGCACTGACTATTTATATGAGAGAGGAATTTAGTTTTGAAACATGAGTGAACAGTTTTGGGAGAGATGAGCTTTTGCAAGTGAGCTATGTTGTTGTGCTGAACTGTAGGACTATTCTGCCAAAAGCCAAATCTTTGAATGTTGTTCTCAGAATGTAATTTTTGTTTCAAGAAATGAGCCAAGCCAGTGGAGAAAAACTGTAAATGTAGATAATGAGCTATTGTTTTAAATAGCAAATTATTTAAAACTATCATTCAACGAGCACAAACCTCCTTTCCCAGGCATTTCTGACATTATTAGATGTCAAGGAACTGTTTCCCTCAACCACCAACATCTTACAGCTTCTCTCTAATGAAAAATACCTCCTGTTAAAGAGACTGTGAGGAGTTTCTAAATAATTACAAAAAAGTCTCACTTTTAGATATATGCCTGATCGAAATACGCACTTATCGATGAGTTTTATAACATTAAAATAGGTTATCTATAAATGCTATTCCTTAGCCTTCCGGTCTGGTCAGACAGGGCTGGACTGGCCTGGATACTCAACTTCAGGAACAAGACTATTAAAACTAGAGCAAATTTATATTATTCGGACACGTCTTAGAGCACCAGGCTGTAAGTAGCGATACATAGCCGGCTACAAAACTACGACATTAAGTTTTCCAAAAACTGCTCGTTGTCACAAATCAAAAACTACCGCTACATAACTAGAAAGAGATACATTACCTCGAGGTTACTGGAACGCAGCATTACGAAAGTCGCTGTGCGTGCTCATGGGTAGCAGAGTCTTAATGTCGCTGGAAACAGATTCTCCACAGTCCATTTAATTTGATCAGATTCAATTCAGAACTTTTGAATTACAAATAAAAAATGTGTAAAAGTGACTGATCTTGCAGTGCTAAAAAAATTTGTCAACAATTTCAGCTTTTTCATCAGATCACCGCTACATTTCTGAAAATTTCATCAACTAGACTGTAGATGACCGAACATTTTTGTTCTTCATTGGTGATTCTGTGGTTGTGGGGGCAGTGAGGGCTGGTGGGTTTGTTGGGCAGCAGATTTCTTAAGTGGCACTTTACTGTGTTGCCCTGGGACAGTCAGCAATGTTGATCTGGCCATGGTTTTACACACTGTTTAGTTCAGTTTTAAACCTTTTCTTAGACAACAGGGTGAGAAGAAGAAAATATCCATCAGTTACATTTGTCAGCTTTCAGAAACTGCTCTCAAATGCTGAATTCAAACAGTGATTCAAGGACATAAAAAAGCAGAAGGTAATGGGCAATATCACACTTCATGACTTCGCTAAGTGCCTTGTTCTGTGACATATGCTTGTGCAAACAGACTCGTACACAATGGCACAGCATATGGTCATGAATATGTTTATGTAGACACACATGCAGCTGACATATGCAGGCATACACTCACACCAGAAGTACACACCGCCTGCAAAAAGAGCAAAAAAAAAAGAAGGTCATTAGCATCACATGAACACTTACATAAGAAACCTGTGAAGCAGGTACATGATGTATCGGTCATACAACACTGAGGAGTTAATGGGCCGTCAAAGCCAAAGGTGAAGAGTAGACAGTGCAAATTGAAGAGATCCTGCAGTTAGCTTTTTTGCTAAATCCCTGTCTCAGTTAATTAGCATCATTTCTGTTGGCTGACAGGAAACAAAATGTCCATACAGCACTCTGGAGGAAACATATTGTCCCTTCTCTTCTATCAACAGACTAAATCTGCTTTATACTGCTTCTGAGCCACACAGAGGGTGACTTTTAGCAAAAAGTTTAACAGGATTAAGAACAGCTTTTCCTCAAGCGAATGATTAAATGCAGCAGCAGGCAATATGTGTTGACAAGAGGCTTTAATTTCATTACATGCCTGTTTGGAGGTCTGTCTCCCTAAAGGGAACGAGGAAGGTAAGGAGAGGAATTCAGACAGGAGGAGCAAGGGATGACCGGATTTGATTTCAAAGTAGAGACACTTCAAATTAACAGCAAAATAAAATGTTTGAGCTCAAGAAACTTATGGATCTTTCATTAGTGTACCTTTAACTAACCTAGCCAGACCTGCCTGATTTAATGTCTGTAATCAGATCTTGTAATAATGTCTGTAAGACAGATCTTTTTTTAAGACATCTGTATTCATAGAGATCATATTTTACAGATGGCAGCATATGGAACAAGATAACACTTAGAGACTGCAAACCTTTGCCAAGATAGCTGACATTTTGTACTATTACATCTATAAGCAACAGTTCCATGGTAAAGTTACCATCATAATATGATTCATTGACCCTGAAAACCCACACCTCGCACTCGATAACATATTGATATCATTATTAGTTAGACAGTTATGAAGCAAAAACAATCATTCACTAACGGTGTTCTGGACCACTGCCAAAATCTAGTCATTTTCATGTTGGGCCATTACCAACATCAGCCCAGTGTTTTTTGTGTATCTTGATAACAAACAAACAAACAGAGGTACAAACATATGCCGGCAAAAACATATAACCTCCTTGGTAAAGGTAACTAGAGAAGACTTGAACTTGAGACCTTCTGACTCCCTGCCCTTCAACTATCTCCTTGACCTATGGAGACAAACATCTGTTAGCTCTTCTTAGATGCCTTGACTCCTTTCTTTGGGAAGTAGACTTTAAGCATCTCAGTGGATCTCAGAATATCTGATAGATGTCTGTCTCCATAGCTCAGGGATGTAGAGAAAGGGCTTAGAGTCTGATGGGTCAGTGTTCAAGTCTTGTCTGGTTTCAGTGAATTTTAGATTCTGTTATCCCAAGAGGATTAATGTGCCCTGAAAACATTGCTTATAGTGAGTGATGTTATGGCCTGGTGGTAAGATGTGCAACTCTAGGTCCCAAAGATTTGGGAAATTCTGAGTTTGATCCCTGCTAATTCTGCGACATGTTCAACAAAAGTAAAGCTTATGCTTGACCTGGGGGGTGTTATTACCCCTGTTGTTACTTGTTACTTCTTTAAAAAGTAATCTGTTACTTTACTTAGTAACCTTATGTGGAAAGTAATACTCAATACTTACTTATGTTTCATTACTTTAACAATATCTTCAGAAATAAATTGAAATGTTTCAAATTCATGTCATCAGGATCTTTTAATTGAAGGTCCAAAATACTTGTACAAAAAACAACATTTTTACAAGTTACATTTTGTAATTTTAAAGAGGGAACTGAAAAAAAAAGCAGGTGCAGCAATCATGGCACACCTCTTCAGTATTTTGTTGCACACCCTTTGGCACTGATGACAGCCTCCAAATGTTTCTTGTAGCCATCTATAAGCCTCTTGCACTGGTATTTTCTCCCACTTCGTCCTACGCAAACTGTTCAAGCTCTTGAACATTTGCAGGTTTCTTTTCCCCAATGGCAGATTTCAGCCATACCTAAGATTTTCAATCGGATTGAGATCAGGACTTGTTGCTGGCCATTTTAAAACAGTCAATTTTTCCCTTTTCAACTATTCCTGCCTGCTTTTGGATGTGTGCTTTGGGTCTTTGTCTTGCTGGAGGACCCACGATCTTCGACTCAAACCAAGTGTTCTTACCCTGGGTAGGACATTATGCTCTAAAATTTCTTGATAATTCTCTGATTTCATGATTCCTGTGATACGGTCAAGGCCTCCAGTAACCGATGCAGCAAAGCAGCCCCAAACCATTATGGAACCTCCCCCATGCTTAATTGTTGGTAGGGTGTTCTTTTCCTTGTAGGCTTATGTGGTTTCAATTAAAACTGCCTATTCTAAATGTGACTGCATGATCATAGTAGCTAATGAAGTATAATTTAAAAACCTTAATATGTGAACATTACTTCTGCCAAGTTTGAGTCTGATAAAGTGATGCAGAGCAAAGTTAGAGAGGTTTGTAAAGAAAGTGTTTGTACTGTCACATTGTGTACTTAAACTTCATGGGTGCTAATAATGGTGAGTAGGACTGTATGTTGCTCAACTTTGGGCAGAACCCCAGATCTGTTCCTAAATGTGTAGGCCTACAGGAAGTTCTTCTATGGAGGACGTAACAGGTGTTTCGTTTGTGCTCTTTATTAAACAGAATCATGCCACACATCGTGTGAAATGAGAGCTCCAGTCCATTGTTTCCAGATTTTTCTTTAAAATAAGCAACCAGGTCGATAAAATCAAGCCCAAGACAAGTGACCTCCAGCTATTACTTTGTCTAATGTGATATATTACTTTTTTCAAAGAGAAATTTGCATAATGCACATTTTGATTTTGTCTACATTATTGTTCAATTTCACAGTGCCAAGAAACTTTTCAAAAAAAGGAGCCAAACATCACTTGTAGTAAGGGGACCTGGCAGCTACGGCTCTGTTTCATGTGCAATGTACGAGAGTGTATTTAGTGGTGGGCACGATAACCAGGAAACAAGGAAGTGGGAAGGAGAAACTACCGACTGCACTTGTGTTTTGCTGGAGCTGGGAGATAAATGATCAGGGGGGATTCAAACAGAGAGAAAAGAAAACCCCAACAAACAACTGCATGTTAAGAAACAAGCCCAAAAAATGTAACCCGCAGCTCACCAAATTTGCAAGGAAAGAAAAACAGGCCCAAAGACGCTTATGATGAGCGGACTTGGGAAAACTTGGCAAAAGTGAAGCTCTGGACTCCAGCCCGAGCTTCACTTACTAAAAGTGCAAGTCACATCAATATCCTTCTTAAATCTTACCAGCACAGTCGATACAGGGCAATAATAATGAATAATCTTGAAAGAAATACCTTTGCAGACAGATCTATCTTGCCAGGTCCAATCTATAATGATTGTGAGTGGCCCAAAGCAGGACGGTGACATCAGAATCCTTGAGAGCAGGAAGAAGAACGAGATGACAGCAGGAAGTGACTGCTCCACAGTGATTAGCATAGATGCTAACATCTTCAGTAGAAGTTTAATCAAGTCTAGACCACATTTTATTGTATAAAAAACAAACAACACAACAAACATCTTTATAGTGACATTTTCACTCCATTTTTGACATGTTTGATGAGAGTTTTTGTATGAAGTGGCTCTTGGGTTCATCTTTTATTCAAGACTGATCTGATAACCTTGATCAAATCCTGTTATTACTCATGTGCGGGGTGCCATATGGGAGAAAGGTTAGTTAAAAGTTGGTCATTGCAGTTTATTAAAAAGAGCTACTTTCAGTCTTCTTCTGTATCAAAATACCCCTCGCTTCCATTTAATGGTTCACATCATACAGTGAGGACTATCAGAGCACCTTGTCTGAGTTGAGAATTCTTGATTTAGCTTTATTTGCAGGTTTTTACACATTCCTGACCTTCTTGTGCTGAGAGGGAAAACTTGAGTCTGGTAGAGAGGATGTTGAATAAATATCAATGTGTGTTCAGGCTGTTCTCAGGTGACATTCTATTCTCAAGTGCAGTATGTCCAGGTAAGTCTAAATGTTCAGGGAAATCATTCCACTGCCACATTGGCAGGACATGCTTAAGTTGAATGTTATTAAAGAGTCATAGAAGCCATGTTAGTGACTCAGGATGGGAACCTTTCACATTTGAACCGATACCATACTGATGCCCGGTACCTGGGAATCGGTGTGTGTGTATGTGTTTAATAAATATTAATTTGTTTAATATTAAGATCTCAAATTTTTTCAATGTAAATGTACTTCTCAATAAATAAAATTTGACAGATATATATCAAAACAACATTCAACTGTATGTATTGTAACACTGTAGTTGGTAGTTGTCCCAAAAACTTCTTCAACAACAACATGCTGCGTTTAAGTCTGGTATGGAAATTCACCTACTCTACCCAATAGTATGCCTGCTTCTTCCACTTCCTCACAGTCACAAGGATGTGTTTAGGTACCTAAATATGGCACCTTTTGATTTTACGTGAATCGGTACTCGGTAGTACCTACAGATTCGGTTGGTACCCCTTAAAGCTGGGGTTGGCGATTTTGGAAAACTAGCATGAATTTGAAAGTTGCATCTCCTCAGGGCTCCGCCTAGCCCCACCCCCCACTCACATGCACACGCGCAGCCGCTATATCCAGAAGACTGATTCAACTCCAAAACCCTCAGCACAACGTGTTTGTTTCACACTACACCAAGTCATGTCTCAGTCAGCACGAAGAAAACACCAAACAAACATGTAAAGTCAGTTAGCACTCACAGCCGATGTTGATCGGGGTATAGGTAGTTCCTCTGACATTCTCCACATAGCTGTCAAATCTCCTGTTTTGGCCATGAAACTACCGTATTTTCCGTACTTTTTCCTCTTTTCTCCCGTCCTCCTGTATCAGTATTCTCCTGTAAATCTCCCGTGTGACAATATAATAATAAAAGCATTCCTCTGCCTCTCCAAACAGAGCTCCGTCTCTAGCCTGAATGGGGCGGTAATGCTCCAAAATGATGGATGCCAACCACCGAAGAAGAAGAAGTCTCGCGAGAACTGCCACCTGCAGTAGCATGGATGGCAGTTCTCGCGAGATTAGAGCCAACAGCGGAACAAACAGAAAAATAAAGTTTATTTTAGATTTCTTGTACATCTGTCTTAAAATGTGAGGGATACTGGAGCTTGGTTGGGGTTGTGGGACAGCTCACAGCGGACTTCCCTTATTTTCAAAGACAAAATTTCAAAGGTAAGCATTCTCCCGCGGAGTCTGTTCCCTACACACTACATGCTACGTGCTATACGCGCAGTCTGTGCACGCCGGCAAAATGCAAGCGCAGTAGGCGGGCAGAATGGCGAGGGGATTTGATTGGTTTAAAAACAGGTGTCCCTGCATGATTATTGGTTGGTGTTTTCCCTGTTTTACTCCTGCTGTAGATAGCAGATATTTTTCGCTCTGTTTTAAGAACACATTATGAGTTGATTACCATCGGGTCATAAAGACCATTTTAACGAGAATTAAAAAAAGTGTATCTAAATCAAATCGCCAACCCTAGCTTTAAAGTACCTAATTCGGTACCCACCCCTATTAGTGACGCGTTGGCAGTATTATAAATGTTATCAAAGATGACTTTGTTGACAGAGGGCTTATTGAAGAATACTTGGGTTATCTATGGTCACATAGTCACCAGTTTCTTGTATAAACAGGGCCTATTGAGGAGGACTTTCATCAAGTACAGACATGCTGTAAAACAACAAAGTGACTGAAGGCCTTTAAAAGGAGATCTGGAAGTTTAGTTAGTTTGTCCCTCTAGCAAGAGCTGCTTTAAGTTGTATTGTTTGCTGCAACTTCTATGAATCCACAGGACTTCTGTAAGTTAGATCTGTCTTCAAGCCTTTTTTTTAATGTTATTTTTGCAACATTTTTGCAACAACAATAGTCAATGGCAGCTTAGAGGCGAATCAGCTGTCTAGTTGGGCAAGCTTCGGATCAGCTGTTTAACAGCTAGAATGTTAGCAATCTTGACTCTGTCCTGGCAGAACTAACACTACAGTCCATGTAATAAAGGTTAGAGAAAGAAGATAAAAGAGAAAAACATGCCTAGAGAAACATGCTGCACAAATGTCTGATCCTTATAAATATGTTACATATAAATATTTATAATGTATGATTAATTATCATCTTGGAACTGTGTCTACATATCTAAACAAATTGTTTTGTTTCTGTAAATTTCTATGCAAATTGCTGGACTTTATAAACCTTTTTACATCAATATCTGTGCAGTAAAGACCAAATTCAACCCCAGTTTTCATGGCACAGCAAACCCATGACTTCAAGAATTAAAAATAACATTTCTACATTAATTTGTATGGTACTGCATGGCTTAAAGCTATGGTCTACGATTTGGAAGCTTTGTACATATTAATAACACCGTTTATAAGGCTGTTATGGTCCTATGGTCCTATCTACACAGTATAAAGACCAAAAAGAACGAAAAAAATCCATTCAGTATATCCGCTGAAAAGCTGCATACTAGCTGACCAATCAAACCTAAGAACCTGCGACTATTAATTGGTCCGTGAGTTAGTCCATGAGTCCATCCAATCCCCTGTCTCTCTCACTACGCAGCGTCATGCGTAGTGCGTCATGGTCCCGTCTCCTCCCCTCTACCTCCGGTGAGCAGCTAGCAGCATTAGCTACTGAACTATCATGGAGCCGGAAAAGCCTAGCGCCGAACCCAGGAATCCGCCTCCCTCTCCCAAGACAGTCTGGCTGCAGACCACCCTTCTCCTCTCCCCTCTCCCTCGTCTCCCTCACTACGCAGTACGCAGCATCTTGCCCATGGTCCCGCCTCCTCCCCTCTACCTCCGGTGAGCAGCTAGCAGCGTTAGCTACTGAACTATCATGGAGCCGGGAAAGCCTAGCGCCGAACCCGGGAATCCGCCTCCCTCTCCCGCGGGCCCAACGGAGCTCTGCCCACGAGTGGAGGCCTGTTAGCGGGCTAACGGCTAACGAATAGCCTCAGCCGGCCGTCAGACCTTCAGCATCGGCCGTTTCGCCCCTGGTTGATCAGGTAATGGCTTTGTTTACTACAGTGGGAGATGTCTGCTGAATAACTCTGGTTAGTTTGTGCCTGCACGGGCTAATAACTTGTAGGGGAGCGGGTTAGCCTGTTAGCCGCTAATCGTTAGCACTGTAAGCTGAGCTGGGGAGGACAGGCTGAGAGAGATAAATCCTCCCCCACACTCGGCTCCGCTCTGGCGGCGCCAAACCCGCATTGCCGCCGGTCCAGTTGAAATGGCTACTGCTGTGTGTTATAAGGGAGATGTCTGTCGTGTTTGATACTTTCAGTTGAGCTGAGCTGTTTTTGATTGAGTTTGCTGCTGATATATTGTGCTAGTCGCTCGTAGCTCTGCCGGAGGGGGGTTATATGAGCCGACACGAGCTGGGGGCGGGATCTTGGAACACGGAGGGGAGAGGTGAGGGAAGGGGGCAGGCTGCGGTTTCAAATCGTAGACCACAGCTTTAAGTGGCTTCAGACACAGATGAAATTTCTGTGCAGTTCATATTTCCAGGAGTATTTCAAAATGTCTAATAGACTTGGCTAGAGCATGTTGATTAGTCTTTTTTGCAGAGTAACAAATAAAAGCTTCGTTTCAGCACTTATCATCTTGGTGTTTATAATCAACCTCCACAATGTCACTCTCACTGAATAAAGAATTAAACACGAGCTTTTGAGCTACATGCCGTGAGAACAGGTCAGGTTGAATCTGCAAGGCTAACCTTCATTTACAACCGGAGCCTGATTACAGCACTTTATGAGAGCCTGGCCCTGATCTGTCCTCTCTAACAGATGAGCAGATACAAACAAGGCCCCCTAGATGAATGGTTTAATTGATCAGTGTGTGGTGGAGAGTAAGCAGCCGTGTCATCATCAGCTATACGTACCAAATGAGAAGCATCTGTGTAATTACTGTGGGCTTGAAGAGCTCTGCTCTGTTCTCTAATTACCCTCATGTCACAGTATGTGGACGTGCATAAATGTAAAGGGCAGTCACTATGGCGATGAAAATGACCACTACTATACCGATACTCATACATGCTGTTAACTGCTTCAGAGCCTTTTAACTCTCATGACCTGTGCAGTAAAAATGTACTCACTGAAAGTCCACCACAGCATTTATGTGTCAAATGCTTTCATGTCATCAGATTTTTTTATCTCTGCTCTTGCTTTTGAGCAACAGTAGATCCCTCAGCTGATGCACCACTCAAAAAATGAGTCTTAATTAATAAACCGACACAGAGCTACTTTTGAAATCACATTATTGAAATAAATAGACAGCAATATGCATAAGTTTTTGGGGATTTTGAAAAATGATGCAACAGTAACATGACACACCAGATGGAATGTTCAATATATTTAACAAGTCCATCTCAGAAAGAGCCCATAGACAGTGTTTGGGAATGGGCAAAAGCAAATCTGGCATGCAATTGGACAATCATTCTGTCAGTAACATCCATCACAGGCCAATCAGATAATATAGTAGGCAGGTGCTTCTGTCACAGTGTAAAATATAAAACATAAGGCCTTCTGTGAAACAAACTCTTGTTGTGTAGGAAGTGGAAATGGAAATGTTCTTTCTATAAAAATGCTTTCCGTGTTGCTTATTCTTCATTTAGTTAAAGGTGCTATGAGGAGAATCTATTACCGGCGAAATAAAGACTCTGCTACCCATGAGCACGTGCGGCGACTGTCGTAATGCTGCGTTCCAGTAACCTCGGAAATGGGAGCGACATCATCTCCAACTTATCGGCGTTCCAGTTGAAGTCGGAAAAAAAAACATACCGATCTACCAGGCTATTGTTAGCTGTTATTAGCACGCTCTGTGTTGTTGCATGAAGAATGTGATTATCACTATGGCAGCATTTCTGTCAATATAAGTCTAACAATACTATGTATACAGCTGATCTAGAGCAACACACCCCAGTCAGAAGTGCAAATAAATTGATTACTACAGGAGCTAAATAACTGTTCACACTGGGGGCATCCATCTTCGATTGTCAACTCGGGGGTGGTGAGGTTTCACCGAGTTCCCAGTAGGAAATTCTGACTTCAGGGGACGTTCTAGTTAAGTTTCCTACTTGGAACTCAAAAGTCCTACTTCTGACTACAACTGGAACGCACCAAAAGACGTCTGCAGTCCAAAGCGTGTGTTTGTTTGTTGTTATGCAGCTCGGACCTTCATCAGAACTCTGCATTGCTTTACAACTTCTTTTTTCAACAACTTCCAGGATGCAAAGCGACGAGGTAATGTATCTCCTTCTAGTTATGTAGCAGTAGTTTTTGATGTGTAACAACAAGCAATTTTTTGGAAAACTTATTATTGTAGTTGTAGCCGGCTATATATCGCTACTTACAGCCCAGTGCTCTAAGACATGTAATATGAATAATAAAATAATATAAATTTGCTCTAGTTTGAATTGTTTTGTTCCTGAAGTTGAGTATCCAGGCCAGTCCAGCCCTGCCCGACCCGACCGGAAAGCTAAGGAATAGCATTTATAGATAACCTATTTTGATGCTATAAAACTCATCTTAGAGTGTGTATTTCGATCAGGCATATATCTAAAAGTGAGAGCTTTTTGTAATTACTTAGAAACTCCTCACAATCTCTTTAAGAAATGTGGTCCATATTTGATAAAACTGCTGCTGAAGCTGTTAGCATCTATGACAACCTCTTTAGGAGTAGTCACCTCCTGCTGTCGTCTCACTCGTGTCTCTCTTGGATGGGTGATGCCCTTAGGGCCACTCACACTCCTTCTTTATTGGAGCTTGGCAAGATAGAAGTGCCCGGTTACAGACATTGAATCAGGCTGATCCATCTGCACTGCAAAGTTAAGTGAAAAAGAAAATCAAACCAAGTTAAAATTCAAACAATGTTGGAACTTCACCCTGAGCTGAACAAGTCCACTGATCTTAAGGTGGGAAAGTGACCTGAAATATCAACTGTGGCCTACTGTTAAAGCCCCATGGTTTATGAGATGACAGGAATATATTTATTTAAAATGTATTGCTAGTTAAACTGTGACATTTATCAGCACAAAGGAAAGTGTTGCTGATGACAGGGGTTTTAACCCCATGGTCATCTGCTCTGAGCCCATCAAGTGTTTCAGTTGATTATTGCTGGTCATTTTCTCAGTGCCAAGTCAAATAACAAATGGAAGTGTGCACAAACACAAGGTTCATCAAGTTTTTCTCAGGTCTTTCTTGTTTGTTTCAACACAGCTGTGACAACGATTGAGATATTGATTGATTGATTGATTGAAATTTATTTCGAACATGAGGTTAAAGTAAAATCACTGTCAAAGACAGAAAAAAATACAAAACTTAAACAGACATTATCTAATGACATATTCGAAAAGGAGTGGGATGAAGTGAAAACTTATTAATCCCCACCCCTTTACCAAACAATTATTTAAGAACAAATGCAGATGTTATGCACTCACTGTACATATACTCATAGACAATTATGTCCATGCACCCTTATTTCATGCTTGGACATTGCAACAGAAATATTCCATCCACAATAGTTATTATAATTTCACACAGATATACATAATTCTCATACCATCATTATATTTTAATAATAACCATATAATATCTTCAGACTACTTAATTCTCTTCATTATGGTATCTTCCAAAAATCATGATTTTGTATATTTTTTAACTTGTTTTTACTTGAACATTTCTTCATTTCCTCACTTGAACTGTTCCATATGCTCACCATGATAACAGAAACACAGAAGCTTTTAATGTTTGTGTGTCTACTTAATATTTTAAAGTTATCTTCACCCCTCAGATTGTAACCTCCTTCACGGTTACAAAACAGACTTTAAATGTTTCCTGGTAATTGATTGTTTCTTGCCTTGTGCATTATTTTTGCCGTCTGGTAAGAAACAATGTCAAATCAAATCAAATCAAATCAAACTTTATTTATAAGGCACTTTTCATACTTAAAAGCAACACAAAGTGCCTCGCAGAGGCTAAAAACAACATGAAAACAGAAAACCCGGCTAACCCCCTCCCACAAATAAAGAGACACATCCAGACACACACTTGTAGACATCAACATACGCACACACACACACCTGCGCCCATACACACATACCCACAACATTCATACGAGCTGTCATAAAAGAGAGAGAGAGACATGGCTGTGCACCAAGGACTGAGGCAAGGAATAAGCTACCTTTGGGGGCCATCAACACCGAGACGGGCTCCAGGCCCACGAGGAGCACGGCAGGAGACTCCCATCCTCCCGCACAGACACAAGGCCCCACAACACAGTGCAGGGGCCTATGGCCATGCAGGCGGAGCCATCCCTCAGCAGCGGCCCCAGAAATGGACCAGGAGTGGCTCCCAGTGTGGAGAGCCCCCATGAGGAAACACTGGAGCTAAAAACCATCATACTAAAACAATAATAACATAAAATGGATAAAAAAAATTAGGAATTAAACATGATAAGAAGTTTGACTATAAGAACAAATAAGTTATACAGTTATAGAAGAATAAAAATGAGGAATGAATAAGTCGATCAAATCAATTAAAAGCTTGATTAAAAAGGTAGGTTTTAAGCCTCTTTTTAAAAGTATCAACAGACTCTGAAGCCCTGAGATTCTCCGGCAGGCTGTTCAGGCAATTGGGGGCCATAATAACTAAAAGCCGCCTCCCCGTGTGTCTTAGTTCTAACTGACTGTCGAGGAATTTTAGTAATCTTGACTTTAGAAATAGCTGTTGGGTATGTTCCCTATAGCTGACCTTATGTATGGTTCTTATTGCTTTCCTCTGTAAAGTGATTAGTGACTGTAATGTAGTTTTGTAGTTGTTTCCCCAAATATTCTTCATGAAGTCAAAACATTCAAGCCACAGCTGAATATGGGAGGGTCTGGTCATTCTGTTAAAGAAAACAACCAACCAACAAAGCACCCTCTGATCTCCATCCATGCATGATCTGCACCTCTTGTCCCCAGGGCCTATCCCAGCTGACTTGGGCAAGTTGCTGGGTACACAATGCCACATAGAAACACAAACATCCACCCATACACTAGCCTACATGTGGCAATTTAGAGTGACCAGTTAACCTGATGAGAAAGTTGTTGGTCTGTTGGAGGAAACTGAAGTGCCACGAGAGAACTCACACAGGCACAGGGAGAACATGAAACCTCCACACAAAGGTCCTTGTGCAAAGAGAGTTAAACCAACAACTATCTTGCTGTAAGGCATGTGCACTACCTTGATACACCACCATGCCACCCTCATCGTTCACTCAAAACAGTGTTATGCAATGATTATTGTTATGCCTCTCTGGCCTGGTAACAACCCTCGGCACGGTACCATTCTGGACCTGCTGGTTGGAGACCCCTGCTTTGAGCCTGTTGGGGACAAAAATGACCAGAAACACGAACAAGAGCAGGGTTCACTGCTCAAAACAGTACTGAAACAAACTATAGTATTACAGCATACTTTTGTTTTTAGACAGCTTTTTCCACAGATATATTCAGGCATTTTTATGTTTGACACATTTGCTGCTCCCATTTACCAAAGTAATAACTTAAAAATCCTAATTTACTTATGTTCAGATCTTGGATTTAAAGGCTTTAATTTTTTCTTCAATTAATAATTGTACAGAACAGCAGCGACTCGTATTTAACACAACACTCTATGTGGACAGACTGTCAGACTCTCCCCTTAGATAAATCAACACCATGTGCAGACATAGTCAGAGACTATTTACTCTGCAGCCCACCATTAACCCGTGAAGTCTCTGGTTCACACACTGCAGAGTTTCTGTTGATTTATGAAGCTCAAATCAGCAGACAGAAAATCACACAGTGGTGGCGAGAGATCCAGCAAAACATCTGTCATCCAGGGCCCATCAATCACAATGTCAGCGCTGCGTTACAAATACAGCCTGTGATATCTGGTAATGTGTGTGTCTCCATCTGTATTTGCATTGAGAGAGAGAGTGTTTGAGCACAGTTGTTCTTGTTTGTTCGTGTGGGAGGATACTGCTTTAAATGCTGCGGGGATTAGCTTCATATGGCTGATGACAGCGTTGAATTGTTTTCACGCCTTGTACACTTTCCTCAGAAGTTTGCTGCTGAATATTTTTCAAATTATAGTTTTGACATTTTAATAACTCAGAGAAGCAGTTGTCCACGCTGTTGCAGAGAGTGCTATTTGAATAATATTTCAAACTGAAGCTTGGGATCAGTGGATTTAAGCAAGATAACATATTAAAAATACTGCATTTAAGAGGTCATAGTTTGTCTTAACTCTGGTTGATATGTTTGATTTTGATGACTGATAGAGAGAAAATAATCTGCTTGTTATTGCATTTGATTTTACTGATAACTTGGAGTTGTTATCTATAAGAGTGCATCAGTTTAGTCAGACCTGAACTCTTAGAGGCGGTCCACACAAAGAAAAAAAACTCATGCATATCCGCAAAAGTATCTTACCACTAGACATTTTTCTACATGTATATAGTGTTTCAGGAGCCCAAAAAATAAGGTAGCCGGTGAGGGCAAACACTCTACAGAGACACAAGGACAACAACAGAAGCGCTCCAGGCCTGGAGGGGGCACTGTGGCAGGGAGAGACACATGAGAGAGACTGAAGTCAAATCATCCACTCCTAAATTTAAAGTGCTCTTGTAATTGAAACTTTATGGTAAATGCCAAATGAGTAGGGGATGACAGGCTAAGTGACTTTATCGTGTTCCTGTTTTCTTTTTACCATCAAAAGTGTCAAATACAGAAGTCTCATCTTAACTATGGCTCTAAGATGCCTCGTTGTCCTACATGAATGAACAGAATGTGTAATAATATTGTTCAAACGAAGGTTGATGATGCATGCTGTGGTTTATGTTAAGCCTGTTAGGGCAGATATTAAAAAGGAATAAGATGATATTTTTCCCATTTACACCTGATTAAACTGGTAACTTCATATTGTCAGCGCTTGAATGTTATTCAGTCTGCGCAGAGTTTGTACATTTTCAAAGACAGATTAAAGTACAAAATATGGGAAACTGTTAACTACCATGTTCATGGCTGCCAAGCTCCTTTCCATTGTTAACATGGACGTGTTTCGATGCACAGGTGAAGTCATCAACGTGATGACGTCTGCTTGAAGCACCAGAGGAATAAAACAGCCACACAGCTCATCTGCTGCTGATTAGACCCAGTCAGCTGACAGTGGGAAAGGCATCACATGCCGATTGTTCGCGGGTTAACCCACGCTGAAAAAATCTGCATTGACCCACTAGTTTTAGTGTGAAAGTAGTATTATTTGCACAACATAAGCTGAGGCTGCCACAACACACACAGAAACTTCAACCTTTCAACTGTCAACAAAGCATTAATGCTCAAACATGAAATAAAAAGTCCAGCTACAGAGAAGTCAAAAACAAATCTTAAAAACATGTAGCTTTAGCTGATTACCAGCTTATTGAACATACAACAAATATCATTCTATTAAAACAGTTAGCAATTAGCATTTAATTAGCATATTGTTACGGACTGTCAATAGATGGCAGTTCAATGCAAAATTAAAGTGTAGGATTTTTTTTCTAACACTTTTTGCCCAGGCAAAGGCTCACGACCCACTGAAAAGGGTCCATGACTCACTTTTGTTTCAAGACCCCCAAGTTGAGAATCACTGGTATAGAGGACCTCAGACTGTATTTGTATGTGGTACGGAGTAGTAGTACTTTTTCTGATTAATATTTTTCTGTATTTTGAAAATAGATTACTGGCAAATGTATACAACATTACAACACATTTGTTTTTTCATGTTAGAAGACAATGCATCTGAAAGCCAACATTTATGATGGTTGAAGGGAAACAGGAACATGATAAAGTCGACAGCCTGTCTGTCATCCCCTCTCACTTGACATGGTGCATTTATCATAAATTTCCAAATACACTTGAGCACATCAAACTAAGGAGCAGCTGGTTTGACTTCAGTCTCTCTCATCTGTCTCTCCCACATGCTCCCCTGTCACAGTGCCTCCTGCAGGCCTGGAGCTTGTTGGTTCTTCTGTGTTTCTGCTCTCGTAGTTTTCCTCCATAAAGCTGTCCCCTGGTCGTTTGCCCTTGTCAGCCATCATACAAAAACTGTATTGTACTGGAACAATTTCCCAAATGATCCAGGTGTAAAAACCACCTAAAATTCCAGGAAATTGGCTCCGACTTGGAGCCATTAAAACTCAGTTCCTGGAAGAATGTGAATTACCGTTATGGCCTTATAACATGGCCTGCCCGTTAAAACATCTAAAATGGTAAACAAGATAACACCCTGATTCTGAATAAATTATTCCACCTCCTCTATTGTTCTACCATCTTTTTTTCAGGCATGATGAGAGCTCTATTGATAAAAACAAGAGAAAACAAACCCTGTTTCCCTCACAGCCTGAATGAACCTTGGCCTAAAGTGAAGCTTCCTGGTCTAAATAAAAAACACCCTCCATTACCGACACCATCATACAAACACCTAGAAACACATGACGGAAGACATAATGGACCCAGCCCATCAACAAGCCGCCATTATCCACTCGTGATACCTCACATATCTGTTTCAAGTTCTGTTTCCATGCGTGCGTTTGTCCCCGATCACACCACTGCTGAAATAGCCCTCTGAGTGGACTTGTAATGGGGAACCAAGGTTAAGAACAAGCGACCTCCATTACCTGCATGGCTTCTGCTCTCTGACAGCTCTGTTCTTCAGCGGTGTGACGTATATTTTAGTGAGGCCATTATATGGCGTGCATAAGAGAGGTGAAGGTTGATTCCGAGCCAATCAGTTGCTGCACACATGACCTCATCCTCCACCTTATTCTAATGACGCGGCTGAGGTTGATTCGTGTCTTTATTCTAAATGTTTGTGAGGTCCTCAGTGATCCTGATCTTAATATGTGCATTAGTTTGCATGATTCATGCATGATTCATCACGGTAATCTGCAGGTGGGGCGCTGCCTCCCTATGGAGTCATTACAAGGGCCGTGTCATCCATACTGCCTCAACTTTTATCGGTAGGGACAAAACAGAGACGACAGGCATATTAAATCAGGAAATGTGATCATTTAGAAACATACAAAATTACCTCGGCTTACGGTGTGTTTAGAAAATGACTCTGACTGTTCAGGGTAATTCTCTGTATCCAAACAGAAACCAGAATCTGAGTGAGCTTTTATCACCCTGCACAGGAAATGATGTTGTGTTTTTGAGCAGAAATTAAAAAAAGCAGTTGAAAAGAAAATGAAGCCAATTTATTGGTACATAACTTTGACTAGCTAAACCATAGCTAATCAGCTAATCACATGTCAGCATTTTAATGCATTCAGGCATGTAGACAGTAAAGAAGATCAACCTTATTCTAACGGCATCAGAATAGGGAAGTGAGGTGATTAAAGCAACTGTGAACATCCATCCATCCATTATCTACACATCTTATCCCTTTCAGGTCACAGGGGCTGAAGCGAGAGGTGGGGTACACCCTCAGGTTGCCAGCCAGTCACAGGGCCACATATAGATTTATAGATCACTTATGCTCAGACTCGTGCCTGATGGCAATTTGGAGTCACCCATTATCAGATCGAGCATGTTTGTGGTCGGTGGGAGGAAGAGTGCCTGGAGAGAACCTACGCATGCAAACTTACTATTTAAATAACTTCATTTTGTTCATTTTGTTATGAAGCTACTCCATGTGTTTTTGTATTTGTAAAATAATTATCAATTAATTTATTTAAAAAAAATTCAGTCAGTGAAGTTTTTAATTGTGGTTTATCTTCTAAATGTATCTTCTGTGGCCTAAGTCTTAACATTAGATGTATGTTAGCATATAATGAATAGAATGCAGACTCTATTCTTTATGTGCTTCTGGTCAACAAAAACCCCTCAAATTCTACCTGTTGTGCCATTGTACACCTCCCAAAAGGACGAGTGAAATATATTCTGTGAGGTATATTGAATGGTCCATGTGGTGAGTTAGGTTAGGGTGGATGCACCGCAACTGAAACTCTGGGCTACTGTTACTAATTTGATGAAATTAGATAAAAAATTACAACACACTTAAAGGACAAGTTCGGTTCCTGCAGCTTTTACATTGTTTATAGAATGAAGAACAATCTATACTCACCCAGAAGGCTTTCCTGATCCAAACAGTGCTTCGGGAGATATTTAGATCCAAAATCGAGCAGCAGACATCGATATAATGGTAGCCCGTAGGGCGTAGATCACCGCTCCTAAAAACTGCATTAATCGTCCAAAAACTCATGTTTTTCACCAATATTCCATCATGATCCGTTCCGGATGGTCTGCCATTGCAGTCTGTGTCACTCCACATAGCGCTGTGTGGCTGGACTAACCTCTGAACTAACTAGTTTGTTTACGTGCCCTTCGCGCAACTGCAGTGCGCCTCATTGTTCCAGGGGAAGACCGGCGGCCTACACAACGACTTTCTTCTTCCAGTTTTGTGCAAAATGGACGAATATCTATCGGATGAAGATGCTGTGGAGGAGAACTTTGAATATGATGGACGTCCTTACAGTTTGGAGCCAGAGTTTACCGATGAGGAGCTCATTGAAAGGAGGAAACGGAGGCAGCGCTCCAGAGAGTACTGTGCATGCACGAAGGGCTCGTAAACAAACTAGTCAGTTCAGAGGTCAGTACAGCCACACAGCGCTGTGTGGAGTGACACAGGCCGTTTTCGAATTTGCGTACTATACTGGCAGTGCGTACTGATTCGACCAAAATGTAGTATGCAGTATGCAGTATGCAAATAAATGTCAAAGTTGCAGTATGCGAAAAATACCCGGATGACGTACTGAATTGGGAAAATTCCACAGTATACATCGGACCAGTCTGCTTCGCCTACTGTTACCCACAATGCAATGCGGCGGAAGCGAAGCTTCAACAACCGGAGCAGCACACGAAAAGAAATATATGAGCCACTGCTTGTTATCTTTACCTTTTCAACAGGTAATAGTGTGTAATAAGTTGTAAAATTGTAAAAAAGGTCAGCTGTTGTTGTTTTTCCGTTAAAGGTTCGTAACGGCCGGACGGTGATGTTACGTCTGTCTGCGGCATTATCAGAGTAAACCACAGACAAGTCTTGCATTTTACCGTTTTGTTCTGTGTTTTCCTCTGTAGTACCTTAAATTTTCCTGCTTCTCCTCATTCTTAATACTGTATTGTGCATGTGATGTTTAGTTTTGAACTGTTTTTTTTTCTTTTAAGTGGCCCCAATACGCCATTGTACGCTGTCACACAATAATTATATAAAATAATTCCTCACTGAAATAATACGTATTCTCCACCACTGACTGTTTCATATAAAATGCTGCTTCTGGCAATATCTTTGCAGATTAATAACTGAAATGTCAACACGTACTAATGGTTGTTTGTTTTGTACAATTAAAATTAAGTTTGAGAAATAAATCAGCTGTATCCTACTTCCGCTTTGCTCAAACTGGAAACCAGCGCAGCATACTACAAAATAAAACGAACAGAACGGTCATACTACATACTACATTCAAGTGCTGTATGTAGTATGCAGTGCCTACTACATACTGCTATCCTACACAGTATGTAGTAGGCAAATTCGAAAATGGCAACAGACTGCCATGGAGGACCATCCAGAACGGATCATGATGGAATATTGGTGAAAAACATGAGTTTTTGGACGATTAATGCAGTTTTTAGGAGAGGCAATCTATGCCCTACGGGCTACCATATCGATGTCTGCTGCTCGATTTTGGATCTAAATATCTCCCGAAGCACTGTTTGGATCAGGAAAGCCTTCTGGTTGAGTATATTGTTGTTCTTCATTCTATAAACAATGTAAAAGCTGCAGGAACCGAACTTATCCTTTAAGCATGAAAAGATTACTAAGAACACAGACTGCACTCAGAAAAGTGCAATGCTGTATTTGTATTATTATTATCAATTAAAGTGCAAATATACAACACCAATATCTACACCGTGTGCAGGATAAGCAGAAATAAGATGAATTTGTAGAAATGTAAAACCCGAATCAGGTTATCTTGAACAAAAATGCAATTTTTATGACTCAGGGGCTGCACAAGAGTCTGTATCATGATGATTCATGATTCAAATCAAGTGTAAGTTTAAAAAGTTTATTAAACAGTTTAAATTGATACTAAAACCTCTGTGTGACCCACAAAACACACCAGCAGCTTAAACATAAGCAGCTCCTGTAAAGTAATTTAAAATGCTCTTTGAAGCTGCATCAGGTCAGATCCAGTGTGATAAACAGCCTGCAGACCCATTGAACAGAACAGGGAGATACATTCATTCGCCAATTTAAAAACAGTTTTCTTCAGAGTGTACAAAGAAGAATTTACAGGACTAACATGATTCAGGAGCTCCTCATGGTGGTGTAAATTCATTCATTCATTTTTTATACCTATTTATCCCTTTCGGGGTTGGGGAGGGGGGTACTGGAGCCTATCCCAACTATCATTAGGCGAGAGGATGGGTACACCCTGAATCGGTCGCCAGTCAATGGCAGGGCCACATAGAGAGATTGACAACCACTCACACTCTCACTCATACCTAAGGGCAATATATAGAGTCACCAATTAACCTAATGAGCATGTTTTTGGTCTGTGGGAAGAAGCCAGAGTGCCCAGAGAGAACCCACGCATGCACTGGAAGAACATGCAAAGGCCCCTGTCCGACCCGGGAATCAAACCGGGAACCTTCTTGCTGTGACACACGTTCACTACCTGCTGCGCCACCGTGCCACCCTGGTGGTGTAAAGGATGATATTTAATTCTTTTGATACCATGATGGTGCAAAATCTTGACTTAAAGCCATGCACAAGGCACAAAGAGGATGGATCATGTGTGTTCTGGTGTATAAAACAGTGTAAACCCTCATCCATTTAAAAGCTGCATGTGCCTGCCACATGAGGGGTTTCATTGTTTGGTCCAAACATCTGTCAGCTCATTTAATCCACAAAAAATGACGCCATATGAATCGGTGATGCATGGGAAAAAGCAGTATTTCTCTGAAGCACTCCTACAAAATCAGAAACAATTTAAAGATCAGTTAAAAAAATCAGTCTTTATTAATATAGCGCCAAATCACAACAAATATTATCCCTACACACTTTACAAAAGAGCAAGTCAGTGCAATACTCTTTTAAAACTGTAATATACAGTGGCGGCTGGTGCTGAAACTTTTAAGGGGGGCCGGGCTTTGGAGGAAACAAACCAAAGAAGCACTCAATACTAACCTGACATGCCAGATGAACAGTTCCATATTGAAAATATTTCACTAATTCATCTGGGGAGGAGCCCTGCGAGAATGTTTACAGGGGCAGTACCTTCAAAAACAATAGCAGCTTTGATTGGACAATCGTTTGGCTAAACACCCTCATTGCAGACCAATCCATACCAAGCAGCGCTGTTATGACGTACCATATGTAGTGGCTAAACGTAGCGGCTAATGGTTAGTTGCCGATAGCTAAACTACCTTGAGACTATGGTTTCACATTAAGTTATACCAGACAGATGTGTCATTTAACATTTTAATGGGACATAAACCTTGTCAAAGACAATCCCTACTAAGTAAACTTATGAGGAGACCATATTTCGCCAAGTATAACTGAGTAATCATGATAGCTAACCGACAGTAGCCTCAATAATTTGTACAACAGGAAGTGACTTCATTTCCCGGTAAGTCACTTCCTGTTGTCTTGACGCCTGCAGTTCCCGTTGCTTCTGCCTCTCTTCCCTCCGCGGCTCCCGTAGGCACCCGTAAGAGTATCATAGAAATGTGAAGTAGTACTGTTTAGGCTATAAACATGTGGTAAATGATGTCGTTTCGAGTAAATGGTGGACGTTACCCGCTCAGGACACTTGGATTACAGCGCACGAGCAGTATGGAGGAATATTGCCGACTTTTTGTGGACTTTTAAGGACACTGTTCGTTCGGGCTCGTATCTAAGTCATGATATCAATGGCAGTGGACAGCAAGTATCCCCCCAGATCTCCGGCTGCATCCTAGATGTTCCAAAACTACTCCACAGTGTTGTTTAGCATGAGGGTGAGTAGAAAATGAGGCCAAATCGCTGTTTGGGCGTAGTGTTCCTTTAAGAGGTGAATAATGTGTTGTTTACATTTTTGGGACAAACAAACTTTTTCTTTTTTAATTTTTTTTTAAATAATTTTTGTGCCTTTATTGATAGGAGAGAGAAAATGGACAGGCCTGTGAGAGAGTAGGGGAAGACACTCTGCAAACTGGTCACAGGCTGGATTTGAACCCAGACTGGCAGAAGTATGTATGATGGGATGTGCATGGTTGCTAACCACTCTGCCAAACCAGCGAAGTGGATTGACAGTGCTCGTTGTCCAGTCCAATGAGGAAAAGAAACACCAGAACAATGCTAATACACTGCCAGTCAAAGTTGGACGCCTCAGGCTCGTGACGAGCTAAAGAAAAATTTCGTGCAAAGACACTTGTTAGTCTGGCGTCCTGCTGTATGTAAACTATGCATTCACAAATAGTTACTACACAAAAAAATTGAAACCCCTGTTATTGAATGAGGACAGGTGCTGCTGACCGACTATTACTGTGTGGTAAAAATACGTACTTTTATGTGTTATTTTTTAAATAATTTAATGACAAATTATGTTGTGTTTATTGGACTTCCTCTGCCAAATTTAGGAGGGGGCGGCGCCCCAGCACCCACTATTGACAAACCGCCATTGTGTATATATTAATTTATTTATTTGTTGTGAATTTATATGGACACAACATGAGTCCACCATGAGTTTGACACTTTGTTGCATTTGGCAACAGCTACAATGGCAAGAAAAATACCTTGGGCCCTGTTGTATGCCTGGAGCAAAATGCTTTACAGTGAAGTTCAGGTGTTGTCCCTAAATCCTGCCTAAGGCAAGCATCATTTATCACCATGTGCTGTTGCTGTTAAGATAGCAAATGGTCATTCTCTCCTGTTTGCACCTAAGAGTGTGTTTGTCTGAACACGAGGAGCGGCCAGGCACAAAGCTGGCATGTTTCTAATTTGAGGACACAGAAGTTGACCATACCTTGAACCTCCTTCTACCTGCTTTAAAGGCTAAAGTCTGTGGAGTGTTTCTGCTGCTTTCAGATTTGCAAACATCCATGAGATCAACACACATTTTGCTGAGCTTGTTTCCCTTGTATGAGATGCACAACAGCACTTATTGACCATTAAATATCAGAGAATTCAATAAAAAAAATCCAACTTAAATTATATTACAGGCCAGAGAGCTGAGAGACAGTGTGCTTTTCCTCCTTCCTCGGCATTCATCATAGTGCACATAAAACTCAATAAACAATAAAAATAATAACCTAGCACACCAGATGAACACCAGATGGACTGTTCAATAATTTTACTAATCCATCTGGGAAAGACCCCAAAGAAAGTGTTTAGGAATGGGCTGAACCTCTCTAAAGCATATCCAGCAGCTGACTGGATGATTGTTCTGTTGACCGCATTCATTACAGGCCAATCTGATAATGTACTGTAGTAGGCGGGCACTACTGCTGTGGAGCAAAGGACAGCAAGGGAGCCACTTTGCAGAACAAGCTCTAGTCAGAAGTGGAGCAAAAGTATCTTTCCATCAAGAAGAAATGCAGGAATTAACTACCTGTTGTCGTCCTGTTGTTCAGATCTGCCTTGTTTGCAGTAAGTAAATCAAGCATATCCAACTTCACTGCAAGGTTAAAAAACACAGGATTCAAGATTTCCTGTCTGAGTGTACAGTGGGGCTCTCCATGTTGGTTTTGCTAAAGGGTTTGATCACATCTGACAGTGTGAAGGTGCATTTAGACCAGAGGTTAAAAAAAATTCTGTCTGGTATCCATCTTGTTAAGTTTGGCTTGGACTTTTTGTGTTTAAATTGGTTAATGAACAAGCTGAACATTCAGTTTAAGTCAACAAGCAAATGACAGACTGTACATAAGATCTGCAGCCCATTATTTTCCTTTCCTCTTCCCCTTCATTATCTTTACTCAGCCCTTTTATCTATGCAGCTTTTAATCAATTTTTGAACACTTTGGGCTAATATGAGGGTTTTTCTCTGATGTTAGAAAATTCACACTCATGCAGAGTCAGTGGCTTTCTGTCTGATTATATCACTTTCCAAATTCATTTTAAATGATGTGATCGTGCAAAGAGAAAGGTTAACGGAGCCAGAAATGTAGTTTTAATCCCAAATGTCTATAAACATTTGCAGAGTTAAAAATATGCAGGTTCCATCAGGTGAAAATAAAGCTGGAGAGCAGTTTCTGTGATTAAGGCCCACAAACAAACACAAATTTACCACTTCCCATCCAAACACATAAAAATTGAAGTGGACTAGGACTCCTCAGAGAAAAGCCCAAAATACAACAAGCGACACAAACATAATGTGATGCACTAAATATGATGATGACAAGATTCATAGTTTTCCACAAAAACTTTTCCACATTGCAAATAAGGCAAGCTAGATGCTGCTGTATTGATCACCATCAGTCCTCTCCAGATTATATTTATTATAGATGTTAATGTTAATATTAGACTGATCTTTCTATCCATGGATGTATTGATTTAACATCCAAACTGAATATCTCTATATCAGGACCCTCTTGAAAGCTGCATCTCAAGGACATATCCATCTATATTAAGCAAAAAACAAATATTGTGCTACACAAATAAAAATTGATAAAGTCTATATTCACAGATACAAATATTATTTTAGTCCCATTGTCTCTGCCTAGATGGATACATCTCCGGATGTATGTACATTTACGTATATATTAATATGTATATGGAAATGTATATATTTATAAAATTAAGTTTGACTTCAGCCTGTTCTATTGTTTACTGCATTGAGATAACACTTGTTATGAACTAATGCTGTACAAATAAATATATATATTTATTGATTTATTGATTGATATTTGTCAAGCACTTTTAGCAACAAGGCAATCCAAAGTGCTTCAGACAAAAGATGGGAACACAATTACAAAGAAAAAAATAAATATTCATCTGAGGAAAAACATAAAAAACAAAGAAATTGCAACAATAATGAGAAAAGAAGGAAGAAGAAATAATGCAAAAGCTCTCAACAGATTTTAATGAAAATTCCTATCAGTTTGGGAACAGCACAATGATTTAGTGTTGTTAGTGATCCAAATCAGGGATGAGAACTCAAAAGATTTATTGATACCAGTGACACTAATGATTCTGCTTATTGATCCAAACTGATTCATCAGTGTTTGAGCTTAGTAGTGAGCGAGCTCTACCTTGTTGCTGGGCTCATAGTCAAAAGAAAGGTGTCTATCTGCTTGTCCTAGACTCAGGGGTGAGGCAAGACACAATAGGAAAAAAAATCTGGTGTATCCCTTCATAGTCTGTAGATTATGTAAAACTCCAATGCCTGTTTCACACTGGAAGAATTAGTTTGTATGCAGTTACCATTGGTCAGCACCAGCCAGTGTCGTCACAGCTTCACTCCAGGCCCACGCACAGGGGAAACATCCCCACACAGAAATGCCTAGGCCACCATGGGGTTCAAACTGGCTCTACCTGCTGTGCCACTCTGCTGCTCTCATACCAAAATATTAATACTATTTCAATGCTTTTAAAACCTGGCCCTCACACCATCCGTCAAGCTAAAACTGGCCCTTGTACTAACGTAGTTTATGAGCCCTGCTACAGAGACCAAGTTTAATTTTTTAAAACTCCACTTAAATAAAATCTGTACTTATTCAACACATAATACATGATGTAAACAGTCAAACACAGCAGGACATGGGACCTTTAAACTTTGCACAAATACAGAGGCATAAAACCCCCAGGCAGTGTTTTTTGTTTTCACTCAAGTCTCATAAAGACCAAGGCGTGCATTAAACTATTAAAATAAAAACTCATCTTATTTATGGACAATGTCCTCCCCAAGTCTATTCTGAGTCTAACCACCCTGCAGCTCACACAACGCCTAAATCCTCCTGTAATGATGCTACTAAAACCCTCATCAGTGTGAAAACACTTTCACACAGACACAGAAGGAGAGCTGACTCTCAGCAGATGGTGTCCAGCCTGGCAGCAGAGCAGCATACATATGCAGGTTATCGCAAAGCCAAATCCTCTACACCGAGACCTGCAGCCAACAGACTAACATTTACAGGGAAATCACCCACCTGCACCCACAATCCCTTCACAGATGGTGTTGAGTTTATGTGCAGGGGAAGCATGGAGGACGTGCCACAGATACTGTCAGCAGTGGGGTGTTTATTTGTGGAGAAGAGGAGCGGCGGCAACAATGAGTCCCACAGAGAGGGTCTCTGCTCAGCTGTTTGGTCCATTAGCCTGTGAGATGCTCCAGTGGACCGATGGTTGCAGAAATAAGATGAATGAAAGAATCATTTGAGCTGGCATTTGAGATGTTGTTAACTGAATTTAGCTGCCAACCACAGTGATAAAATGATTGTTTTTTGAGATACCTGGGCTAGAGCTTTGAAGTTTTAGGTCATCTTTGGATGAATGGTCTGGTTAACATCAAATCTTGCTCCATAGATGCTAGGCTTCAACTAACACAGTTTAAGGTATTACATCAATGTTGTTCTCAGGCTAGATTACAGAGAATACTTCCTTCTGTCTCCGCTTTGACAAATGCACATCGAATGATAGGACCCTGGGGCACCTTTTTTGCCTTTGCCCTAAGCTTCTTAACTTTGGAATAGTATTTTCGAACTGTATATAGTAGTATTTTAGGCAGCATCTCAGCCCGGATGGCCTTTTTGTAATACTGGGCTACTCAACTAATGGCCCTTTTCCACTAGCCCTACTCTACTCTACTCGACTCTACCCGGCTCTCCTCTACTCGCCTTGTGCTGCTTTTCCATTAGCCTCAGTCGCCTGCCCAACGGGGTGCAGTGTCGCTGTAAACAGCTGAGCGGCACTGCGGTGACGTCATTTTGAGCGTGACACAACAATCTGTGGCTTTTCGTCACAAGCCAAGTAAAAAAGGAAAGCAGAAGAAGGCTGCAGGTGGCAAGAAGAAATACCCCTTGAGAAGCACAGGAGAGTTTTGGAAGCTATACAACAGAATGAGGCCAAGGACGAGAGCAATCGATCTGCAAAGAAAAGACTACGAGGGTAAGCTAACAGTAGCTACTGTTAGCATGCTAGGTCGTCGCGTTCATGACTCATCGATGACGACATTGTCTGACCAATCAGTAGCCTGCAGTCGGTGACGTCGTCTTTTAGTATCGACTCAGCTCGCTTAGAACCAGAGCGGAGTAGGTACTAAAACTAGCTTGTTTTAGGAGGTACTGGGCTAGTGGAAACTGAAAATCGAGTAGAGCCAAGGTGTGCTAGTGGAAAAGGTCCATAACACTCTGAAGTTTCCCTCTGCTTTGCAAAAAGCCCCCAGATTTGATTTGGTGGTTTCAAAAAGGAATATTCTTAAACAGTGGGAACCTCCCCTCCCTGTTATAAAAGATGGTTGAATTAAACGATTTCCTGTATGTATTTTGTAAATATTTAGTACACTTTATTTGATTCCAATCCACAATTTCTGAAGATCTGGGGTCTTTTAATTGAGTAAATAAAGCTGAAGACACACCAACCTGAAAACTGAGTATTTTCTGGCTGTAGATAATGTGTGAGACTGCAGGTGTCTACACTTCACTATGCTTGCACCCTGGCTCCACTGCACCATCCAGGTCCTCTAGCACAAGCAGGCTCATTACCTATGGAGGACCAAAACTGCCAAAATAAACAAATAAATAAAAATGTATATAAAAACAAAAATAAGAAAATGAATTAAAAAGTTTAATACAAAAAAATAAAAATAATCGAAAATAAAAACAAAAATAAAATATTTATTCATATATCTATATATATATATCTATATCTATCTATCTATCTATCTATCTATCTATATATATATATATATATATATATATATATATATATATATATATATGTATATATATATATATATATATAAAAGTAAAAATAAATACAAAAATAAATAAAACCATTCAAATATTAAAAAAAATGTGGAAATAAATACAAAAATGAATAAAAAGAATTAAATATCACTAGGTAAACAAAAGCACACTGCTCTCATATTTATTAATTTATTTTTATTTATTTATATTATTTATTATATATATATTTATATATATTTATTTCTTTCATGCTGCTGCATGAAATGTAGAAGGGAATGTTATTCAGATGAGTGGGCGGTCCTTAGTGTGTCTGGGGTTGAACTGTTCGCCTATTGGTTAATCTACAGGTGAGTGCAGAAATCGACTAGGTATGCCTGCTAACAGCCACAGTGAGAACACGGGACAATAATGGCGGAGTTAACAAGAAGGTCGGTGTTTGAGCTCCAGAGGGAGCTGCCGCGGCCGCCGCTCCATGCTGGCTGTGATCTTCACTTTATACGGGGCTCCAGAGGCGGCAGCAGGGAAAGCCGCTCCGTCCTGCCGGTGATTGTGGATTCTTGTATGAATATAAAGGCTTTAGAAAGTCATTATGAACAAACACTTTCAGAAGTCAGGTGGTGTATTATCAGGAGAGAAAAAGTCCATAATACATTGATAGTCAGTTTGGGTTCCTCATATGAGGATAATTACATTAGGCTTTAATTTGTTTGTTAGTTGGTTTTATAATTTCTGCAGCTGATAACTTGTTATCCATACTTGTTAAATATTGTTTTATTTATATTAAATTCACCACAAACATGAAAAACTTTCAACCCTTTTTTTTTTTTTTTTTTACATAGAATTAAACATAATACAGGCTGGATGACCCTCATTGTGGGAAAGAAAATTCTTTAGACCTGTTATTTGCTGAATGGTCTAATGTCCATCTTTGTGTATCATTGCCACATGCCTACTGAAGCTGTCTATTTTCTTAAAGTGTCTTTTGAGTGCCTTTTTTCTCAATCTGTGTTATGTCAGTTGTTTTGTTTTATGAGACATTAGACAAAGATAAGATACTTCAGAACAGCAGTAATAGATGAGGTAAAAAATGAAAGACAAACAAAATATAAGATTACAAAATAAAATCAAGAATTAACAACATAATAAATGGTGAAATTGCATTTCAACCTGCAACCATTTGCTGATGTCTGTTGTAATTCATATCTGCACTGGCACTTAATAATAGGCTTCTTGATAAGTTTGAAAAAGTCCTGGACAAAACTTGGTATCCTCACACTTTCAGACAAACCTCTGTCTTCGATATTCACATTTAAAGTGTCTATTGTCATTTGTATTCACTTGTTGCTTTTTTGTCTTAGCAGTTAACTTTGAAGGCCATAGCAGACTATATTGTAAATATTAACATAAATCAGAAAGGTGACAAAACTGTCTGGTAGCTGCAACTTCACTTTCTTGCAATGTATGTGCCCTACAGTATTGCTCTTAGGATAGAAGGGTCACTTTTGTCACACAAATTACAACCCGTTCACTTTCTATCTGTACTTTTCAGGCTTACATGATACCACATCAAATTTGTTTGCATGCAGTAAAAAGGACAATCAGACATAAAATATACCACAGAGAGCAAAATGTTTGGACGTACCTTATGGTACAGTGGTGTCTCCATTATTTTGTGTGCATGTTTGTGTTGCTGATTTGCTACTGAATTTATTTTGATTCTTCTGATATGACCATAAAAGTAACACAGTTGAAGAACATTCATTGCACACTTTATTATGTTGCATTAAGCCCAGAGCTTCTACAGTGATGCATGTTTTTTTTGTTTTCATTTCATTTTATTACATATCTAAGGCCTGCGTTACATACAAGCATACTGAAAAGGGGTCGGAGTGGTACTGCGGTCACGCCAGCTATGCTTTGGACACACTCAGTCGCGCTTTCTACACTGATCTACACGCTATCTACACAAATCCTTTAGTTTCCGATGTGTACCTGAATGCACCACAAAGCCGCTAGCAAGCATTACCGTACGAGGAGGTTTAGACGAGTACTCGATTTTAAAGTGTAGATAGCGTGACTGAGTGTTTCCAAGCGTAGCTGACGTGATTGCAGTGGAGTGGCTGCCCCGGCAGCTGCCGCTGGAAGTCAGTCCTCGCTGCCACTATCAGTGGCGGCTACACAGGCAGCTCAGGCTGCCACTGATTGTGGCAAGTGCCGCGGCCACTGCCTCTGGAGCCCCGTATAAAGTGAGAATCACGGGCAGGACGGAGCTGCTGCCCGCGCCAGGGCCGCTGCCACTGGAGCCCCGTATAAAGTGACACAATCACCGGCAGGACGGAGCGGCTTTCCCTGCTGCCGCCTCTGGAGCCCCGTATAAAGTGAAGATCACAGGCAGGATGGAGCGGCGGCCGCGGCAGCTCCCTCTGGAGCTCAAACACCGACCTTCTTGTTAACTCCGCCATTATTGTCCCGTGTTCTCACTGTGGCTGTTAGCAGGTATACCTAGTCGATTTCTGCACTCACCTGAATAACATTTCCTTCTACATTTCATGCTACAGCATGAAATAAATAAATATATATAAAAGAAATAATATTAATAATTAAAAATAAATTAATAAATATGAGAGCAGTGTGCTTTTATTTACCTGGTGATATTTAATTCTATTTATTTATTTTTGTATTTATTTCCACATTTATTTTTAATATTTGAATCTTTTTTATTTATTTTGTATTTATTTTTACTTTTATATATATATCTATATATATATCTATATATATATCTATCTATATATATATATATATATATATGTATATATATATATATATATATATATATATATATATATATATATATATATGATTTTTGTGTTTATTTCCAATTATTTTTATTTTTTTGTATTAAAGTTTTTAATTCATTTTCTTATTTTTGTTTGTTATGTACATTTTTATTTATTTATTCATTTACTTATTTTGGCAGTTTTGGTCCTCCATAATTACCTTTGAGTCTACACTGGACTTCAGAACCCTTTATCCACTTAACTCTGTGTATTCAAATGTTCAATCGGCTTTCACAATAGGCTGGCAGTCCTTTTTTCATTTTAAATTCTATGTGTGAATGCATTGTTATATACATATATTACAATTATTTATTTGTTGTATTATCATTTTCATTAATTTCCCCTGTTAGCTGTTGTCTCTTGGTTGTTGCTACTGAGTCATATAAATAAAAAAAAGTTTGCTTTATTGGGTCTTCCTCACAATAACTCAACTGATTTCCTGGACACTTTTCAGAGTGAGAGAGTGTGCTCCCCTGTCCCTGAGGTATCAGTTTTACACCTCTGAGAGGGTAAAGCCAAGGACAGGGTCATTATGTTTTCAGTCTATCTGTCCAAGGATCAGTCTCTCTAACCAGACAGAGCTGGCCCCGACAAATTTGCTGCTTGAGGTGAGATTTCAGTGAGAGCAGTTTTTATTGACAGCTTTGAAAAAAATGCTGGATTTTTCCAGATTTCATGTCTGTCTTATGGCAGATCCATTTGACCAAGCTTCAGCACACAGCATGTAAAATTCTGCTGCCAGGGGGCTCTCATCCAAACACCTGATGATGAGTCAAGAGCAAAGAGTGACCCTCAGCCAGCTCCACTTACTAAAGCCCTGTTCACAGTGCCCTGACACAATAGTGCAGCAAAGAGGTTCTGCCATATTTACATCCAGAGACATTAACACCACGAGGCTGAAAATATCTGCTGACGTATGCCACAATACAGCTTGGATTTACTTGACACAGCACATAACCTCACAATCGTACAAAGGCAGACACGCTCACTTGCAGAGCCTTCTTCTCTCTAATATCTCTAATATTTCAGGATCAGTTAAGCCTCATAAAGATATTTTGAGGATAAGAGTTCAGCTTAATCTTGTAAAGAAATTTCAGGATTTGAGTGCAGTTGAGCTACGGCAAGTTATTTTTAGACTTAAAGATCAGGTAATTTTAGGATAAGAGAGTTCTACTATTGCGTCTTCAGTATGTTTACAGTCGAGGGGAAAGGGCCCAGAGGGTGAATCTTAAGCCTTTAAGCAGCACTAAGTAAGATTCCAGCTTTCAGCTCCTTAGGGGCCTCTATGGTCAGTGGGTGTAACTGCACTGTGGTACACCAACGTGCATTTGTTGACATACAGAGGGAGGAGAAGCGAGTTGACAGGTTGTCCCGAGAGAGACAAATACACCATGGGGTCTGAAGGTACAGTCTGATCATGTTTCTATTCAAACCCTTCACCTCTCCTCATCTTTCTGCTCACACCAGTAAGTGACCACCAAGCCAATGTTTATACCTGTCCAGGATTATTACTCTCCAGCTTTCCTCTTTTCACCTCCTCCGATAAAACTTTTGGTTTCTTCTGTTACTTTCACTGCTTCTGCCATGATAACAATGCTACATTTAGCTTTCTTCTTCTTCTTCTTCTTGTTTCAGCGAGGGACATCCAGTGGAGTAATACAGCCACCCACTTTGTAGGAGTGTTAGCCACAGGTGCCCATTTCCATTGAGAAAATAAGAGCTTATTTACTTTAAATTAAATTGTGTTCATTAAGTCTGTGTAAAAACATCAAAAAATGCTTTATATTCTCCTTTTCCCAACTTTAAGCTTTTGGCTTGAGGGGGAAGTGATGTATGCTATAAAGCAGTCAATGCAGTAAAAATTTGTAGTTTTTTCATTTGAGAGTGTTCCCACCATCCACATCAAAGTTATATAGTGCCGGTGAAGGCAATACAGACCCCCTCAGACCATGACAGAGGTGTCATTCAACCTGTTGTAAGGTGATGTACCATCACAATGACTCTAGAAATATTATATCAGGGTGAATAAGCTACTTAGTGTTGGTTTACACAGCAGTATGAATTGAACTTATTCTACTACCGTACAACTAACAGGTAGTAATTCCCTAACTAACAGGTACACATTCCCACTATGATTAGATGCATTGAAACGTTGAGTCAGTATATCAGTTGTTTTTCCCTGCAGTCAGTCACTAATTCTTTGTTTTGCTCTTTCTCTCTGGGGTCTACAATCACAATAAATTGTGTTTGTGTCAGTGAGTCTGATTCCGTTCAAGGTTAATATCTGTTTGATGGTTATGAGATTTTTCTTTGTCATTGTGATTAAATTTAGCTTCACAGAAAGTGTCACTCTGTTATTAGATGAAGGGTACAGTGCAGTCTACGGAGCCCCTTAGGCGCCACAGAGGACAAAATAAAACAAAATATATAACTCGTGCGCACGATATATTAAAACGTGCGCACGACATAATAAAACATGCGCTCGAAATACTTATTCGTGCGCACGTTTTAGCTAAAGCGTGCGCACGACATACTAAAACGTGCGCATGAGATACTAAAACGTGTGCACGAAATAGTTATTCGAGCGCACGTTTTAGCTAAAACGTGCACTCGAAATAAAGTTATTCATCGCGTTTTGACTTGTCCTTATTCTTGTCCGCTACGGCTTCCCGTAGAGAAGCCGGACGTTCACAAACACACACAATGGAGAGAAGAAGTGAGCCTGTTAACTTTCACTTCCACCTCGGAGTGTCATATAATGACATTCTTGTTGCTCTTATTATGAGAGATGGAATAATCTGAAGTAGAACTTTGCTGCTTATAATAAAACACAACAGGCTCCGCTGGTGTACCGTATGAAATGAACTGGTGACCGTCCAGGCAGAAGTGAGGGGGGCGTGTCTGAAGGACCCTTTTGTTTACTATCTGAACACCTCCCGAATCAATTGTATACACAAAAATGAGCTCTTTACACCCATTTACTTAGTGGTGGAAGTGACTTCACAACATTGAGCGTGATTTACGAAAGGTTTTGAAGGATTACAGACTTATTTGACAGCGTAAAGAAACGTAAGGTAATATATAGGTAAATATCTTAGATGTCTGATCAAAATGACAAATTTCCGACTGTGTCAACTGGTGATGGCCCCGAAACCCGCATTTTACCGTCACTTCGGGGTATCAACAAACAATTTGTTCATGTTCAACGTATAACAAGAGTCGGGAGGACTTGAAAATAGGTACAGAGAAGTAGGTTTTTTTACAATGTGGAGGAAATTTTCGCTTCATCTTGTGATCAAGCTGATGGCATGTGTCTGCATTAAGTGTAAGCACAAGAGTGCATTTCTCTAAGCATGCTGAATTTGAGGGATATATTCTACTGTAGTTAGTGGTTTTGTTGACCACAAAATGACTCGTCCTTGTAACCCATAGTAGAAAATTAATCCCTGTTAAGATCTTCATAATGTGATGGTCGAATGATACTTTGTAAACTGTGCAGCCTTTTAAGAGTTTGACGATCACTGACTTTTGACTTCAGATCGGGACACGTGGCGTTGTTGAATGCTGTTTGAATCAAATGTTGATCTCAATAAATGTTTTAACTGTTAAACATTGGTGTGTTGTCTTTAATTTGCTGTCCTGTTGAAAATATATGTAATTACCTTTTTTTACTGACATTGATAAACAGCAGATAAGTTGTGAGTGTGACTGGGAAAATACAACTTTATTATAGTTTTGTGACCATGAAGGTTTTTTTGATATGTCAACATTTACAACTGTGGTCACGTCAGCCGTCTCTCGATTTCACGCGGTCAAGCCAGCTGCTCCAACATTTTAAGTGCGCTCTTATTACAGACTTTATGGCAAGCGCACAAAAATAAGTGGAAAAGTCAGCACTAACTTACTTATAAAAGCGTGCGTTAAATTCCAGTTTACAAAATAAAAAGTGGTTGTGAAATGCAATAAGATTTTCTAAAAAATATGAGAACTACATTAAAATGTCATTTTCATATTTACAGTATGGAATACATTAAAATTAATTAAAACTATTAAATGTGTCCAAATGCAATAGAATGAGGTGTGTGTCATAGAGCAGGCTTAAGTCTACTGTCCAACACTGATTCTGAGCCAACAGATCACATGACCTGGGAATTATTGAGCTATAATGCCCATATTTACTTTATAAAAGACATTACAAATTCATACAAATATGAAACATGTCCAAATGCAAAAATAAGTGGTGTTTCTCATCGAGCAGGCTTAAATCTACCGTCCTACATGATTCTGAGCCAACAGGTCACGTGACCTGGGAGGTATTTGGGCTCTAATGCTCATATTTACATTAAAAGATAAATTAAAAATTCATAAAAAATATAAAATGTGTCCAAATGCAATTAAAAAAATGATGTGTCTCATAGAACAGGCTTAGATCTACCATTCTGGGTTGATTCTGAGCCAACAAGTCACATGACCTCGGACTTATTGAGCTATAATGCTCATATTTACAGTATTAAATATATTAAAAATTCATAAAATGTTTTGTGTTCAACTGCAATAAAAAGTGGTGTGTGTCAAGGAGCAGCATCAGATCTACCATTCTGTCTTAATTTTTTAGCAATCAAATCTCATGGCCTGGACTTATCCATGGACTTATTGAGCTAAAATACTCATATTTACAGTATAAAATACATAAAAAAATTCATAGCTCAATAAGTCTCAGGCTGTGTGACCTATTAGCTCAGAATCAGTGTAGGACAGTAATGCTCAATGACACAATCCGCTTTTTATTCCATTTGGGCATATTTCAAATTGTTTTTTTATGAATTTTAATGTATTTTATAATGCAAATCTGAGCATTATAATTCAATGAGTCGCAGGTCATGTGACCTATTGGCTCAAAATTAATAATACTGACTCTATGACACAAACCACTTTTTATTGCATTTGGACACACAAATTTCCTATTTTTTTTGGAATTTGTAATGTCTTTTATAAAGTAAATATGGGCATTATAGCTCAATAATTCCCAGGTCATGTGATCTGTTGGTTCAAAATCAGTGTTGGAAGAAATGCCTGCACACTTACTCCATTTTGACTGCAGTTTATTAGGACAACGTTTCGATCATGTGTTGATCTTCCTCAGGCCATGATCTAAGATATTTACCTATATATTACCTTACGTTTCTTTACGCTGTCAAATAAGTCTGTAATCCTTCAAAACCTTTTGTCGTCACGCTCAATGTTGTGAAGTCACTTCCACCACAAAGTAAATGGGTGTAAAGAGCTCATATTTGTGTATACAATTGATTCGAGAGGTGTTCAGATAGTAAACAAAAGGGTCCTTCAGACACGCCCCCCTCACTTCTGCCTGGACGGTCACCAGTTCATTTCATACGGTACACCGGCGGAGCCTGTTGTGTTTTATTATAAGCAGCAAAGTTCTACTTCAGATTATTCCATCTCTCATAATAAGAGCAACAAGAATGTCATTATATGACAGTCCAAGGTGGAAGTGAAAGTTAACTAGCTCACTTCTTCTCTCCATTGTGTGTGTTTGTGAACGTCCGGCTTCTCTACGGGAAGCCGTAGCGGACAAGAATAAGGACAAGTCAAAACGCGATGAATAATTTTATTTCAAGCGCACGTTTTAGCTAAAATGTGCGCTCGAATAACTATTTCGTGCACACGTTTTAGTATCTCGTGCGCACGTTTTAGTATGTCGTGCGCACACTTTAGCTAAAACGTGCGCACGAATAAGTATTTCGAGCGCACGTTTTATTATGTCGCGTTTTAATATATGCGCGCGAATTATCTCGTTATATATTTTGTCCTCTGTGGCACCTAAGGGGCTCCGTAGCAGTCCAATCCAGACCTACTACTTTTATAAGAGTCCTCATGTAACCTGTGATATAAATGAGACTATGTTCTTGAGAACAAACTGATCGAGCAAACAAACTGACAGAAGTGAAGCATAAAGCCTTGATGCAAATGCATTTTCAATACAAGCTGTTCTTTTCAGTGTTGTGCGGCAGACATTGAGTAGTGGAAGCGAAAGCTCCCTCTCTGATGTGTTCGGAGTAAACTCTGAAACACCTGCAGCATCTTAATGCAGGTTAATGCCTCAGGATTTGTTGAACACAAATGCTTGTCCTCAGTCATTGAGAAGAAAGTTTGCAAACTCAGCAAGGACCTCAAGCCCCTGAGCTTTCAACAGGCAAATGCATCACAAAAGTCAGCCTTGTAATGCTTTTTCTTTGGCTGAGTAATCATAGAAGTAATAAAATGACTCAGGTAGGAAAAAACCCTACAATTTTCTGGAGCCCAAGGTGATGTCCCCGAGTGATGTGAAACAGTTTAATTAATTTAACCAAGGCCTACTGATCGTATGGTAGCATCCTCTCCCTATGGCTCTGGAATAAATTCTTAATATTAACAAGCTGTCCACATTTAGTTTCCCTCAAAAAATCTGATTTATTCCAAGAACTGCAGTAAGATGAGATAGAGAGTGAAAAAACATTGATGGTCACTAAGTGGGACGGTTCTGTGGCAGTGACATTGGTTGATAACTTAAATTAAATGTAGGAGCATGCTCTAGTAACAATATTTAAGGTCACAGTCTCCTTGTAACCTTGCAGTGCAGCTGGATCTGCCAGATTCAATGTCTGAATTCAGGCAGATTCACTTGACAAGCTCATTAAAAACATTTGTATTTATTTATTTATTTTTTTTAACTTGTCGAGTCCAGCATTGCAACAGCAGAATTATGGTCTGGCTGCCATATTTTGCAGAACACATTTACTTTGCCAAGAGGAGCCGTTTGTATCTAAGGCTCCCCTTGAGTTTTAAGTGAAACTTTTTATTAGTGTTTTTGTTAATTCTTTTTATTTATTTTATTTTATTTTGTCAACGCCATGTGTTGCCAAGTTGGGAGATTATTGCTTGACCAAGCAAGGGTGATAATAGATAGGAGAGAGGGAAGAAAATAGACAAAAAGTGAGAGAAAAACAACAAAACAACAGTAAAGAACAACCACAATAACTGAGCAGATGCATACAAACAGGAGAACCAAACAACCAGCTACTGAACCTGAGAAGAAACAGTATCCTGAGGTCTTTGACACTACAATCACAAGGAGCACCTGAGGAGAGAAGAACTGGAGAGATCGTTAGCAACAATGAGCACAGCAACAACAATTGTAGATGTATATATATACACATAAACACATATATACATAAACACACAGATATCGGCATCTGTAGGTGCGCGGCTGAGAGTGTAGATTGTGCGGATTAAGTTGTGCTTTCTGTTTAGTGATCATGCAGAGTGATAGCAGATGCAGATGTAGTCCCACTGCCTCTAGGGGCCAGACGCACACTGAGAGGGCCCCCAGCGCCATGCAGCCAGCGCCACGAGAGAGCACAGAGCAAAGGCAGCCCACCACAGAGCCAGGGGCGCGCCAACCAAGGAGAGGGCCGGGAGAAGAGGCAGGGGGAAGCAGGAGGTAGACACCCGACTCTGCGGGGTAAGGGCCCCAGGGGGCCAAGGCCCACAGGCCCCGCCAGACGCCGGGCCCCCGATTGAGCGTAGGGGGGCAGGGGATGGGCGCCGCAAGCCCAAGAGCAACCCATCCACCCGGGCCCCGCCTGGCACCCAGGGGGACAGAACCAGCCCAGACCGCCACCCACTGCGGGCCAGCACCCGCCCCAAGCACCCCCCGGCCAGACTCCAGAGACCATGGAGACTAGACCACAGAGATGGCCACAATCCTCCACAAACCAGCATACTCAAAGGCCAGCACACCGCCCCACACCCCAGCAACAAAACAACCATCTCCTCCTCGTCCCAGGTCAAATGCAGCCGATCGCACCCAGCGAGTACACAGCACCGCCCCAAATCGATCGAAGGCCCCTGAAAATCGAACCGAAATCGCACCGCGCCAGACCCCGCGAAACCGACAAACACCGCATCGCCGTCCAAAGAATCAACACCGCACCGTCCCGAAACTGGTGACCCACATCCCCATACATAAATTCACAACACAGCAAAATAATGACACAACGACACAACAACATAACGCACCAGGACACCTCCACCTCTGTTGCCCGCCTCCAGGACAGAGGGCAATGAACACCCCCAGGGCGCTACCGGACCCCAGCTGCGTCAACCGCCCATAGCCCAAGCCTGTGGGTCCCCCTTGCCCCGTGCCCCAGGGTGCACCCAGGAAACAGGGGTGTGGAAAGGGCCCCCCACCCCAGCTCTCCCGCTCAATAGTAGGTAGATGGTTGCGTTCCTAATGCAGTTAAAAATGGTTAAAATTGGGGGGCAGTCGACCAAACAGCTCTGGAGGCGACGCCCTCCAGGTGGTCAGCCTGAAGAGCCCCGCCCACCATACACCACCCGGTCTGTCCCCCCAAGGCCCTGTGTGTATGTTGTATAGTGTAGTAGGTAATATGTGGTGATGTCTAAGTGCAATTAAAAGTGGGGAGCAAGTCCTATCAGGGTGCAGTAGGAGTGGTCTCTAAGGACTCCTCCACTGCACCTGGTGGGCATGCCATCCCAAGTCCTAAGTGTGTGGATGTGTGAAGGAGCGGGTAAGCTGGGGCTGTGGGGCGAGGTAAGACTGGAGAGAAGAGAACTTCCCTCTGGAAGGTGAGCTGCCCTAAGGCAGCAATAGGCACCCCCATTCCCCGGGACCCCCCCGTGGCAGGAGGGCCCAACACCCTCCAGGCCCAGAGCCCAGGGCTGCAAGAGCCAGAGAGCCCGGCATAACCAAAAGTTATTATCAAAATTACTGGATAAATCTGTCTCCCACTTGAGCGTTGGGAGTGAGATTGAATCTTCTGTCTTGATCAGTAGCCTATAGATTTTTGATAACAATTTTGGGGCTTTGAGATTTATAAATTCTGCAACCCCAGCGGGGAGCTGTAAGTCCAGCTGGTTGGGATTATATCTCTTGCTTATTATAGATTTAATTTGTTGATACTCTATATATATATATATATATATATATATATATATATATATATATATGAATTTTCTGTTTTGGATAATATTTTCGAGATGCTTTATCCCTTTATTAATCCAATGAGCAAAGTTCATAATTTTCTTATTTTGCAGGATGTCTAGGTTGTTCCAGATGGGTGTAAGCTTACATGGAACGAGTGAAGATTTGGTCAATTTCAGAAACTCCCACCAGGCTGTCAGAGTGGAACTGATGTTGATGCTTTTAAAACATTTATGGTTCCTTACAGTTGGGCTTATAAATGGCAGACTAGAAATAACTAGGTCATTACATAGTACTTGCTCTACATCAGGCCATGGTTCGTCTAGTTGGTTGGGATTTAGCTATTTTGATATGTATTGTAACCTGTTTGCTAGGAAATAGAGGTGAAAATTGGGCAAATCTAAACCACCATTGTTTTTATTCTTTTGTAGAGTTTTTTTTTTTTTTTAAATGTATATTTTTGGGCATTTTGTGCCTTTATTGATAGGAGAGAGACAGTGGGTAGGCTTGTGAAAGGGGGAGAGAGAGTAGGGGAAGACACTCTGCAAACTGGTCACAGGCGGGATTTGAACCTGGACCGGCAGAAGCATGTACATGGGGTGCTAACCACTACGCCAAACCAGCACCCCTTTTGTAGAGTTTTTAAACTGATACGCGGTGGTTTGGCTTAGCTCATTAAAAACACTACTGTGTAGTCTTTGATTGTTTGAGTCTGTGATTCTTTTTCTAATTCTGTGATAGATTGCCTCAATGAACTTTTATATACAACAAAGTATTAAATGAGCAACTAACACATATATGGGCCTTGAGAAGGCACAAGAAAGTATGTTATTAATATTAATTTGAGAAAATATATTTATTTGTAGTTTCAGGAGAACAAACAAAGCAACCTACAATCCTACTATAGTCAAAATGAAACAATATAACTGCTATTATCTAAGATAAAATATTTTTGGTGATACATTTTACTGTAAAGTCCATTGAGTTTATTCACTTCTCCTTTCCGAATAGAGCAAAAATCAATTATATGACCAACAGTCATACTTATATAACTTTCATGGCCAAGCAACTTCATAGCACCCAGACACAGTAATAGATTCACACAGTCATCAGCCAGGTTTGTCTAACTGCTGCCAACCTGCACGTCGTCACCTCACTCCGGCTGCTGTTTGTGCCAAGGTTACTGTGGTGACAGACAGCCTCCCTGTTCCAGGAGAGGGTGTAAGCATGGTGTGATGTTCTGCTAATGATTTTAGGCTGATTAGAACATTATTCATGTTTTAATGCATTTGCCAGCTCAAATCAACACAAACAGCTTTCTAAAATTTAAATGGCTACAGGTGTTGATGTTGGAACACAGCTGGACACCATTTTCAGCTGAAATTCATCGCACGCAGATGAGAACAGAAAGTGGCCGGTGTACAGTTAATCCGATAATTTAATTTTTGAAGCTCAAATCCATATTTAACCCTATAAGGCCCAAGACCATAGATTTTAGCCAGAAAATTCTAATTTTTTGGAGCTGAAATGTTTGTTTCAATTTCTGCTAAAATCCATAAAAATCAAAATGACTATAAAATTCAACATATAGATTTTTTGTATCTCATTTGATACATTAGGTGTTTTTGGCAACTGATAATCCATTTGAGGACATTTTTATCATTTATCTGATTGTATTCAGATGTTTTTTTTGTAATTTGTTGATCATATTGAGTAGATAGAGGTATTATAAAAGTATGTATCAAATATGATACAATAGCTGGGTTTCACGTGACGTCACATTGTTGCATAGCGACAGTGCGCAATTCAGATGGAGGGCAAGAAGTAAAGTAACGTTAGAACTTGCGGTGAGAAACATTTAAGATGCCAATGTTTTGTGTTGTTTACGGGTGCTCCAACAGCTCAAACCGCAAGGACAAGGGTTTTTACAGAGTACCGAAGGTCGTTGTTCACAAAGGTGAGAAATGTAAAAAGCTCACAGAACAACGCCGAAAAAAATGGATTTTGAACCTGCGTTTGCAGTCCGGAGGAGCAGAGTCTGCTAATGCCCGTGTCCGTAGTGACCACTTCAATCGAGGTATGTAAGCCAGCTTGGTTTTTGTGGCTTTGTTAATATCATTGGGTTGTCGTGTTTGTTTCCATGGTTTGTGTACATCATAACCGCGACTGCAAGCTGCTATAACCTTAACACATGAAAAAAGAAGAAAGACTCACCCTTGCGAAGACCAAACAATAACCATCCTGTAGCCGTTTGGTGCCGAGGTTGTGGACCCATCCGCTGACAAAAAAGTTGTATGCTTCCATACTTTTATAGGCTTTCATCTGCTGTTTGGTAATGTATGACGTTTGAATTACCAGATATTTAGCAATGTCGATGCCCTCAACTGCCGGTAAATCTTTTGTCTCTGCTGAAAACTCGCTCGTCTTCATGAGATATGGATCATGCCCAATGTATCTGTTGATTAATTGATTATATCTATCTCTTGCAACTGGATCTGATCCGAACAATATGAACTTTCGCCGGTCTCCTTCATAGACTCCATGTTTACTTCCTGCCCTCCATCTGAAACCACGCCCTCTTCATACGTCATAATAATCACGTGACTGAAACCCTCCTATTGGCTTTATAGGGTTAAAAGGGCCTCGTTGTGTGCTCGGCGCAGAGCTTTTTGACGTGAAGTGCAGGTGTCTTTTCTAATTTCTACCTGACACGTGTCTTTTAGACATTGTGCATTGACGCTTGTAATAAAGCAAATGATCATGCTCCCCCATTTATGATATTATTGCATATTCTGTTCAGTCATATTGAAAACAGGGGCATCTTTGAGCCCATGTTAAAGGAACACACTAAAAAAATGTTGAGTTATTTTGGTAACCCAATTTATGTGTTGCTTGTGTTGACTCAAATTTTTTGGGTTATTTTTATAAAGAGTAACCCATTTTCTGGGTTATAGGGCTATTATTTCAACCTAACTATGTCACAACCAGCTCCACACTCACTCGGCATCAGATTGTCTCGCTCTCATGCCAAGAACTCCAGACTTGCTATCCGGACTGATCACGCGTTGCCGACCCGTTCTGTTCCTGTTTCCGCCTTTATCGGCTAATCCTCGGCTAGACTACAAGGTACCGACCCGTTTCTGTCCCGCACCTACCTGCCTGCCTGATCCCCAGTTGCCGACCTTGCCTTCTGTTCCTGACACCGAGTGCCTGTTCGTGAATCTTGATCTGTGGTTGCCATCTGTTCTCCGGTATCTGACCCCTCTGCCTGTGTGTGACGCCGAGTACCTGTCTATGAGCCCAAATCAGTGATGGAAGCCTGATCTCTGGCAATCAGAACAGTTTCCTGCTCTGGAAGACAAAGTGAGTCCTAACCTGCTTCACCTTAAAGACTCTGAGTTGCGGCATTACTGTGTGGCTCCTGTGTGGCCGAGTGGACAGCATCACTGCCTGGTGTTCCAAGGATCGTGGGTTCGATCCCCACTCTCTAGAATTGTTCCTGTGTCTGTTCAATAAAGCTGATTATTGTGAACTGTAAAATCTGGGTTGCTTCTGGGTCCTAACTGCCTCCATGTCAAACTACTGGGAGTGCTGTTGTGCAACCCAATAACTGGGTTAGGAACAACCCAACATTGTAGTTAGCATAACCCAACTATTGTGTTAAATAATACAACCCAATAGTTGGGTTAGGAATAACTCAACGTTGTAGTTAGCATAACCCAACTTTTGTGTTAAACAATACAACACAATAGTTGGGTTAGGAATAACTCAACATTGAAGTTAGCATAACCCAACTTTTGTGTTAAAGGTGCAGTGTGTAGAATGTGGCATTTTATACATCCACCACATTTCACCAAACAGAAACGGTGAATATAGGATATAATGTTTCTGTTTGTATGTAAAGTCCGTCAAAATAGGAGTACAATCATTCCCATAAAACGTTTGCTTCATTTTCATTTAGTTAGAAAAATCCTTATAAAAAAATTACATTACCGCGGGCCGCTGTTTCGTGCAGGCCGACATATTGATCTGCCGTGTTGTCTACGGGTGGTTTTTAGGGACAAACAGAACGAAACGCGAATCTGTCCACTGGTTCTGAAATCTACCTGGAATGCAGGCGAAGAAGAGGAGAGAGGATGGCAGTGGATGCATAGAAAGTTGTTACTCTGTCCTAGGGGTTCAAACTGTGTGCATAAACACACACAACATAAATTGTGTGCTGTCTTCAGGATCCTTTTTGGTCTTCACAGGATTCCGTTGCTCAGCGACGTGACGTTTTGGCTACAGTTAGGTTCATTCTAGAATCTGAACGCTAGATGTCACTAAAATGCCAAATTCTACATACTGCACCTTTAAATAATACAACCCAAAAATTGGGTCGAATAAAGAATCCAACCTGTTGGGTTAAAATAACCCAAAAAGGGGTTCGTCCTTTTCTGAACCGGCAGTTGGGTTAAAATTGGGTTATTTTTTAACCCAATTGTTTTTAGTGTGAAGACTCCTATAATGTTCACTTTTGATGGTAAAAGGAAACAAACACATAATAAAGTCCCTCTGCCAGGCAGTCATCGCCCTCTCCCACTTACCATAATGGTTCAAATACATGAGCACTTCAAATTTAGGGGTAGCTGATTTGACCCTGGAAAACAGAGGAGCAGCCTCTCTCATCCGTCTCTCCTTGCCACAGCACCCCCTGCAGGCCTGGGGCACTTTGTTGTTGGACCTTATCCTTTTTATCTGTTGTTGCTGGAATTTTCCTATTATTTATCAAGCTGTTATAGGTCAAAACAGTAATTAGCTGTAGTAACTGTAGTTTCTGCTATTTTGAGGATGACGACTCGGTGAAAAAACATTATGACATGAGCAAACACAACAGCTGCCCTTTTTGTCTCTCCATTTTGATAACAAACTTTTCTCTGCTTCTGTGGCGTTGGCAACAACAAGCTTTCTTCTTTGATGACTTACTGGAAACCTTGCTGAAGGACAATGCCCCCCTCAGTTTGGGAGAACATCTGTCATAATGCTGGGTCAGTTTGTGGAGTGGAAAGTATAACTGAGCCATAAGACCACAGTTTATCATAATGATCAAATCAATCCATAATGTTTCCTCAAGTCTCAGAGAAGTTAATCATCAGTCTTTGATTCTCTCAAAATCAGCCACTTGTTTCTGTGGATGTTTTGGCTGCTGGATTTGTTGACAGAAGAAGAAATTATTTCCCATCTTATCCTTTAATACAAAGGCAAACGTTCAATAAGCCAGCCGACAAAACAGCTTGGATAGTGAGAGAAAAAGAACAGAAATAATTTCAGCCTGTGCACATATGAGTGACAGATTTTGCAGTCTTTATAAACAGACACAAACAAGGTGTTAGATTTTCAGTTATCAATCAAAAAGTCAGCGGCCAACTTCATTTTCTCTCTGCCAGTCAAGCTTGAAGAAAGTTTTTCAGAGTTTTTCAGTCAATGTTTGATTTGTTTTATTCAAATTTAGTATTTGTTAGTTTAGAAGAACGTTACATTGGTTGGTGATGCCTCACTGTCCAGACATCAGATGCTCAAGCTGGCACACTTGATATTTAAAAGGATCATGAGGTCAAAATCAAATGAAAAATTACAACTAGAAAGCACTCAGAGAGCACAAACCTTTACAGAGGTCACATATTGCTGTTACATCTATAAGCAATAGTTCCATGATAAAGTTAGCATTATAATATGATTCCCTGACCCTAAAAACCACACCTAGCACTTGGAATCATGTTGATATCATTACTAAATAGACAGTTATTGAGCAACACTGATCGTTCTGCCAATGATTATCTGGATTACCACCAAAATAAAATAATTTCTAAGTTGGGCCATCACTACCATCTCTTGAAAAATCCATCCAGTGGTTTTTGTGTAATCTTGCTAATAAACAAACAGAGAAACAAACATACACAGATAAAAACTTAACACCTGTAGCCAATAATTTTATACAGCTTAAAGCTAGGGTCTACGATCTGAAAACCAGTCTGGCTGTTGAGACAGATTTGAAAAAAACGCAGCCTGCCCCCCCTTCACTCACCCCTCCCCTCCGTGTTCCAAGATCCCGCCTCCCTGCACGTGTCCAAACAATATATACATGTATATATATATATATATATATATATATATATATATATAGATATATAGATATATAGATGTATATATAGATATATATAGATATATATATATATATATATATATATATATATATATATATATATATATATATATATTCCTTCCTTACTTCAGCCTTTTCCTTGAAACTTCTATGTTTCCTTCCCTTCGATGTGGAGGGTAACAGCAGCGGCCTCCCAGTTTCGGTGCTGGTCTTCTCCAGCTCCATGACACTTCAGTAGCTGTGCAGCTAGCTGCTCACCGGTACATGAGGGAGGTAGTGGGGAGGAGGCGGGACCATGGGCGGGACGGTGCAGAGCAGGGGAGACAGGGGATTGAATGGACTCATGGACCAATCCGAACCGCGGGGAACGGCGGTTTGGATTGGTCAACTATTATGCCGCTTTGCAGCGGATATAGTGAATGGATTTTTTTCATTCTTTTTGGTCTACATGTTGCAGAGATCGTACCATAGGACCATAACGGCCTTATAAACGGTGTTATTAAGATGTACCAAGCTTCCAAATCGTACACCATAGCCAATGTTCTAGTTCATAGTCCAGTGAAACACTTTCTTGCCTGTTCTAGTCCCTCTTCACAGCACCACTGTATTATCTACTTAACATCCTTAGCTTGATCCTGGAGTTTGGTCTCAGCCTAGCTGTCACCAGCATCACTAAGGGCTTGGTCTGCTGCTGGCTCTAAAATATATCGTTGCCCTCCTCTTGTATGTCTTCTCCTTTTCTTCTTCTTTTAAAAAAAGGACAGCATAGATGATGATCTACAACAAAGTGCAGGCTTTCCATATTTCCTAGTGCCCAGGAGACGTGACTGGCTGCCATGATTCGTTCCATCAAAGTACCTTTCTTCCATTTTCCTTCCTATAGGATGTGGAATCATACTTTGTATTAGCTGCTGCAAGCTGTTGCATCTATCTGTAAAATCTGGGATTTGGAGGCCTTCAACCTGACATGGAGAAGTAACATAGTAACACCAAACACCTCAGGATAATTTGGGCAGGTCTTTGGTTGCTCCAAGCCTCAGTTGGATCATGACCCCTCCAATCACTGGGAGGAGAGAATCATTAGTGTCCTGCTGTGTAAGGTTTGATCTTGATCCTGCATCTCTCCATACAGGCGAGCTTCCATCAGGCTAGGTGGCCCATCAGAGTGCCCTAAAACCTGAGGTGGGACCAAGTCATTGGTGTGCAAGTCTTTAGCCAGTATCAAGTTATTGGTCTCAAGTTCTGAGTCAAGAAAAGTCCAGAAAGAAAAGTTTAGCCTTAAAGTTCAGGCAGGTGAGCTGTCTTCAGATCAGACTTTTTGAGTCAAACAGGTGTTATTACAGTTCATTCATGGAAGTACCATTCTGCCAAAAAATATTAAATAATATATTCTTTATTATTTTATCAAACTACAATATTAAAATCTATTTGGCCAAACTTCACTGAATCACTGAAGAAGTGGTGATGTTAAACTCAAATATTTTGACATTTTTACTGTGTTCTTAAACTTGACAACATGATGACAGATGAGTTGAACAAATAATTTCAGTGTCTGCAATGATGATGGGATGGGACTAAAGGAAAGGCCACATAATTGTAATTGTAGTTACTGAAGCTTCATAATTCCACAGCAGGCTGTATACACCAAGGTTCCCAGGTGACCTACAAGACAAGAGTCATCCATGTTCAAGTCTATGTCTTGTCAAACTTGTGATTTTGTCAAGTCCCGTTAACAGTAATTAAAAATGTGACTTTTGTCTGACTCTGGTCCAAGTGAATCGACTGCAAACCTCTGCCTAAAATGCAAATGCCACATTTTGAGGATACCGTCAGTTTAGTGAGTCTCTAAAGAGTACTTATTCGATCTTTAGAGCGGCAGGTAAGAGAGAACATTCTGAGCACACTTTGCACGTCAGTACCATAAAAAGGAACACAGAGGCCTGAGATGTTTCTGCCTTATTTTGACAATAGCTGAAGTGAATAGCATGCATTTCAGTGAAGAGACAGACAACAGAAGAGAGGACAATGAATGTGAGCTGTTTAATTCACTTCAAATTTCACTTTTTTGTAGAGGATCTGCTGTTCATCCCTCTGACTCAGGTACAGTGATGCTGATGACAATGAAGACTGTACTTATTTTGAAATAAACCAAATAAAACAGCCCCTCTGTCTCAGGATTAAAACATCAAAAAGCTCAGGAACAGCACTTTTTCAGGAATGTAAAGATTTAAGGCTGAACTAAGGAGACAAAGCTGTCTTCATCCAAGAGTCAAAAAGAAGGGGATTAATTAATGTATAATAAAAAGATGTTCTTGTTAAATACAACCTATTGTCTGGTGGTTATTTTCTACTATAATCTGTATATTTGCTGGCTGGGAAGAGAACACTAATAGGCCAAAAAGAGGGGCTAGACTGAGGCAGTGACTTTTAATCTTCGTTGATTAATTAGACTACCCTGAAGTCCAGATACAAGTTTTTGCCATACTAATCAAAATAATGCTTTCTATAAACAGTTACCACCACTATATTACATTCATTTGTTTAAGTGCTTGTTCACATGAAAAGTTAAGTTTGACTTAAGTTTGTTTAACCTGAACAACTCCTCATTCGAGGGGAGGAGGCGTAACAGGAAGACTATTTATATATTATTTATAAATATTTAGATTATTTATTTTGTGTCTGCAAATAATTTTTACTTTTTTTCTTTGTGATATCCTGTGTTCTTTTTACCCTTTGTACTATATAATGCTGCTGGAATCTTAATTTGCCTTAAGGGGTCTTACTGAGGGATACACAAAGGTCTTTTTAATCTAATCAGTCACATGGCAGCAACTTTAAGTATCAGAATGAGGAAGAAGGATGTGTAAGAGACTTTGAACACAAAACAATTGTTTGTGCCAGATACTGCTGCAGTGCAAAGGCCACTGTGTAAACAAACCCTCACCAAAACATGTCTGAAGAGGAGCAAAAATATCCTTTCTATAGAGAAGTTTGTAGTGTTGTTTGTTTTCATTTAAGAAAGAGATGTGGTCCAAATCTGATAAAACTGCGACTGAAGCTGTCATCTCACTCACAGCTCCCACCACTTCCTGTTTCAAAGGATGCTGATCTCGCTGTGCCGCTGTTGGACACTGAAAATTGTTGTAGATTTGAGCTTGGCACGATGGCTTTTCTGGATTAAAAACTTAATCAGGTGGATGCAGCTGCACTGCAAGGTTAGCAAATGACACGAGCTCACCAAAACCAGACAATATAAACTTGGAAAAATGTTACCTGGCTTGATGATTTTTAAATTCTTTTGTGACATCCAGTCAGAACAATTAGAATTATATCAACAACATGAAAGTAAGGATCCTGATCCCGCATCCTCAGTAGATCATCTTTTGGATGAGGGCAGGATATAAGCATGATGGATGTGCCGCCAACAAATCTGCAGCAAAGTGGTTCAAAATTTCTCTGTGCATCTCTACCATGGAGAATTAAGGCAGCTCTAAAGGCAAAAGAGGTGGAGGTAAGCATCCTAAAATATGATTCAGTTATTTTGTCATCTTTTCCACTGATGGTGTGTGGAGTTTGTCATGTCCGCAAAACTTTTTAAACCATTTCAGCCATTTTTATGAGTTTGAGAATCACTTCAAGCTCCAGATGCCTCCAAATATATGAATCATTTCTCACGACCTCTGGAGGAAACTATGCTAATATTTAATCTGTGAGTCGTGATTTGAGCAATCAGTTCCACATTCACCAAAAGTATGAGCAATGTGTGCCACCCCAGCAGCACATTCAGGCATAACACTGAAAGTTTGAGTACAAGCGTGAATCACATTATTACCTTCGTAGTCAAATCAACTGTAAAAAAGAACTGAAACAAAGTTTAAACTGAAAAGAATCTACAAATGCAAACAAGAAACCTAATTTTACTTCCTTCACTGTCTGTGTGAGTAGCTCAGGTCATCATTCTGGGTGCTTTACCAGGAAATGTGTCTTGAAAAACGCTCAAATATCCCATTTGATTAATCCCATAGCACCTTACCCAGCGTCCACACTTTTGTCTTCAATGTGATTGGATGACTTTGTTTTTAATTATGTTTCTTTCAGCCACCTCCAAGCCTTGATGCCCTGCCCAAACCGGTGCAAACCCCACATAAGGAAGCAGCCGCTCTAATTAAACCCACTGAGACCGCTCTGTGCGGCTCAGCAGTGATTCTGGGCTGAACTACAAAACAAGGACATTTCACACAGAAACAATCTGACGAAGGTGCCATCAAATTCCAGCGTGGTGTTTGGACAGAAGATCAGCTCTCTGCATTCATTAACAGTCTGGAGGGGCAGACCACCTGAATGAAAAAGAGACGACAACTGAATTATTTTTATGGTTGTGTTAAAAGGTTTTATTGGCTATTTTATGAGACCCTGTGGAGGAAATAAGATGATTATCTCCAAACACATTATAGATAAAGAAAGAAGCTGCTTAAAACAGAGAAAAGATGGAAATATATTGAAGAATAAAATTAAAGACTGATTTATTTTATGTTTGGATTGCGAGCGAACGGGTCTGACCTCATACAAACACAACACAGCCTGCTGCTTCCACTGCATATGCTCATGTTGCCATAAAGGCAAATGAACAAGACAAGATTTTAAAGGGATACACATTTTTTTTTGATTATTGTGTGTCTTGCTTCACTCCCAAGTCCATGACAGGTAGATAGACAGTACACTGCAAAAAAGGATTTCTAAGAAAGAAAAAAATCTTGTTTCTAGAAATTTGTTCTTATATTTTACCTAAAAAGAAAAATTATCTTGACAAGCAAGATGTGTATTAAAAAAAAAATTATTTCAAGAGAATATGTCTAACAAAATCTTGATAAGAAAGTACAGCTAAAATTAAGCAAGTATTGCTGGTAACAAGCCACAACAGTGGTTTGAATGAAGTCCCAACAGAAGAACAAGATTATTTTACTTATTTTAAGATTAAGATCAGTTACACAATTTCTCAGTTTAAGAAATCACACAAATATAAGTTGAATCCATCTGACCGTAGAGTTATCTGATATGCCTGTACCAAGAGGCCGGCCGGAGTGTACCCGTACACTCCAGCTAAGCTAAGCTAGCGGCTTTGGTTGGAAGTCTCATAAAATAATTGGTACTGGATGTACAGTCAAGAGAATAATCTCTACCTGCTTGTTATGGACTGGGGACTGAGGTAAGAAACCGAAACAACGAAAATGTTGGAATATTCCTTTAAAAAAAGCACAAAAAATTGCATTTTCTGAGGATGATGGCTGAGTTGTTGAGAATTATGCTTTTGGAACTGTTTGTCAGCTGATTTCACTGTTTTAATAAATGGCGGGCAAACAGGATTGCTACTGGTGCCTTAATTTTAGATAAAACACTTACATTTGTGTTTTATTTTTCAGAAATGATGTCTTATTTTAAGTTAATTTTGCTTACTGTTTTTCTTGGAGTTGGTGGATAATTTCTTAAAACAAGACAATGTCTTTCTGATTTAGCTGGTTGAAAGAAAATCTATCATATTCCAAGACTTTTTTACTAAATGAAAAACATGTTAATTCTTAAATTAAGTAAAAACATTCTTGAAATAAGCTAAATCAAAAAGCAGAACACAAAATTTAAGTGAACTTTTCTTAAAAAATAACTTTTCTATGCTTGTAATAAGCAAACTTTTCTCAAATTCAGGGCAATTTTATCCAGTTTCAAGACAGATTCCATCTAGATTTATAAGCTAGTTTTACGAATTCTAGCCAGGCAAAATTTGCTTACCCCATTGGCAGATTTTTTTTCTCAAAACAAGAAAATTGTAGCAAATTTAAGAATATTTTGCTTATTTTTAGTAGGGCTGTTTTTGCAGTGTACTCTTTCAATGTGTGTGCAGTAACAAGAGACAGTCAGAGCTCGCTCACCACTTAAAAAGCTTCACTCAAACACTGGGACTCAATGGATAGCATTAGCTGCCTCTGCTTACAGCACCTCTAAATATTCTTGTGTGCAATATGACTTGATTTTTTACTGTTTCACATCATCATCTAAGTTTGTGTATATGCCCTGCAGTTTAGTTTTACATACATTGCTTTCGAACATTTGACAACGAATGTTTGAGCTAAGTTAATTAGCAGTGGACAAGCTTTGCCGCCTCTTTTGATACTGCATGCACACTCAAAAGAATGGTGTCTTCTGCTTGTCATGGACTTTGGATTGAGGCAAGACATGAAAACAAAAAAATGTTGGCGTATCCCTTTAACACTTGCAGGTGTCAACAATAGACTACTAAGGACATCAGATACATTGTCTTACACCTCAACACTTTAATAAATAATCCATGCATCATTTGAAGTGCTTATTGTTTTTTGAGGTCACGGGGCTGGAGCCTATTCCAGTAGGGGTACACCCTGGACTGGTCACCTGCAAATCACAGGGCTACATAGTGAGACAGATGACTATTCGTGCTCACATTCATACCTGAGGGCAACTTAAATTCCTGAGACATGCTCACACTCATACCTAAAGCAAACTGAATGTCAACAATCAACCAAATGAGTATGCTTTTTGGCTATTGGAGTATGCCAGAGTGCCTGGAGAGAACTCACGCATGCATGAGGAGCACAAGCAAACCCACACAGAAAGGCCTTGTGACATGAGGGTTGACCCAGCAACCTATATGGTATGTGCACGCCACCATGACAACCTTTAATAAAGGATAACATCTCTGCAGCAGACCATCACAAGCCTGGACAAAAGGGATATGTGGTTTAGAATAGTTAATGAAGAAGCTGTTGGAGGTGTCATCTCATACCTGCAGCCCAGACGTTATATTTTCTTTTCTTATACAACGTTCACATCTTGAGGTCAGAACACAAAAACATAATGTCTTACTTCCGTGAAAAGTGGAAACTCTTTGAATGGTGGTGAGTCAAACTCATTTTAATAATCATAATCATTGCTGTCACTTTCTTTGTTTGACATTTAAATTCACTGACTGTTTCACTCTTCACTGTTGGACGATGACTTATGAAAAACTGCAGCCTCTTCATTGAGCTGATATTGATTATGACCTCTTGTGAAATACAATGAGAATGATCCCACATACATTACTCTTTCACACTGCCGGTAGAAGCATGAAGGATGCCATATGGATTTAAACATACTTATTAACTTTCCTCTCTCTAACTGGGAGCCTGTTATTGAACTGGGCCCGCAGTCATCCAGAAAAGCTCACTAATTGGTTATTCTGAAGGGCAAAATATGTAAATACTACCTGAAAGTTAAATAATGATGTCTGTTAGGAGTTCACTGAGGCCTGAAGGTTCTGCATCAACCTACATGAAATCCATTTGAGCCTCATCAGCTGCTGCTGACTTCACTCGGGCGTGTTTGGTTTTCCTGAAGGAGCAGAAAATCTGTCATTGATGTGTGTGTTCCTTGCAGCTGTTCCGGCCTGAAAAGAGAGTGAGTGGGGATTTTCAAACAGAGAAAATAAGCTTAATTTCACACAAGGTTAGAATTTATATGCTGTGAATTTCTTAAACATCTGAGCACGAGCGGCACTGTCCAACTCAATGAGACGGACAAAAGTCAGGAGCAGAATGTGCATGTAAGAAGAATGACTGATCCATCCGCCAAGCAGCCAATGAAAGTGAGGCCTTCATTCATGCGGTAAACCATTTATGTTTCAGAAGAACTGTTTCCTGGCAGTCCAAACCAGGCTGGTCTCCGAGCACAAACACTGTGGCTGAATAATGGAAGCTGGTCTGACAGCCCAACAAAAACAATAAATTCAATTTAGTCTTACTTTCAGCTGCTGTTTCCTTTTGTCCTATTGTCATTTTATCATATTGAGTAATAAACCTGGAGAAAACGCTGAACAGCAAAATAGTACATCTGCATCAAACACTCGCTTGCTGATTTATTTGGTGCACCTTGCTTGTTCAGGTTGGTCCTGCTTTTGCCTTTAGACCTGCTTAAGTCTTCATGGCATAGATTCAATAAAGAGCTGGAAACATTCTGCAGAGGTTTTGATAGTTGCCACAGATCTGGCTGCACTTCGATGATGCTATTCCACCAGATACCCAAGTAACTACACGATTGAGATCTGGTGACTGTGGAGACCACCGGAATGCAGAGAGCTCACTATTGTGCTGAGGGCAGCTGTTAGAGAGATGGTTCATGACTTGAAGTGTTATCCTGCTGGGTGTATCAATTCCAGGATAGCATAGATGGACATGGTTGGCAACAACGCTCAGGTAGACTGTTGCATTTAACTGATGCTCAGTTTGTATCAAGGGTGCCAAGAAAACATCCCCTGCACAATCACACCAACACCTCCAGTAGCCCGAGCTGATACAAGGCAGGAAGGATCCATGCTCCCATGTTGTGTATGCCAAAATCTGACTGAATGTGGAAGAAGAAATGGTGTCTCTACAGACCATGCAACAATTTTCCAACCTTCAATCATGCAACCTTGGAGATCCAAACCTCAGTTTCCTGTTCTTAGCAGACAGGAGCAGCAGTGGCATAGGGTTATTTTAGAATCAGCTATGCCCCTGACAGCTGATAATTTAAAGAGTCTGTATTCTGCTATTTTTAGTTTTATATGACCTTTAGTGTGATTAACATGTCTGCTAAGTGCGATACAGCACTTCTAGGAACAAAAGAGAAAAAACCTCAAAGGCAGGTCTTTACAGTGTCAGGCACAATTTAATTCAATAAACAATCACAGCAATCACGATTTTATGTACCCATCTGAACCAGCATATATTTTCATGTATATTAATTGTCCGTCACATCTGATGTCGGATTAAAGTTGCTTGTCATAATGGAATCTTATCCTGACGGCAGCTGCAAGTGTGATGCACATCCCACCAAACAAACAGCCTCATCATCTGATACAGAGTATAAATCTGGCTTCTCTCATCTCATGAAATTCAAAGAAAAGAGGGAGAGAAAGACAAAGAAAAAAGACAGAAAATAAATATATGTCACTCGGTGTCTTAAGGATTTACCTGTGATTGCCCATACTTCTGTTTTGGTCGTTATTCTTAACATAATCTAAAAAGATGGACTACATTATGGTGAGAAGGAGATACCAGGAGAGAATACATCACCAAAGGCTCTGCTATTTGGACATGACAGACCGGGAATGCAGGTGGATCACAAGCATGATGAATGGATTAGCCTGCTGCTGTGTTTAAAGGCGACATATCATGCTTGTTTCTCCTTTTCACTATGCCAGACTAGGATGCCTGTAAAGCACTTCTGCCCTCAGTACGTCATTTAGTTCCTTCATTGCCCTCAGTAGCGTTCTAAAAATCCTCATTTTAGGCCATTATCAAGCTCTCGTTGAAACGCTCGGTTCTCAGACTGACTACAGTTACCTCGCAATGTCACAGCCCTTTGTGCTCTGATTTGGTCAGTTCTGTCAGAGCTGCCGAGAGGGTTGAGCCAGCCTGTCCTTCTTCTTCTACTGTATTTTCCGGCAGGCTCAAAACAGCGACTGCGTATAGAGTCCCCCTACAGGCCAGAGCTGGTAATGAGTGACTGTGAGCTAGGGAGCTATACACTGCTGCTGGGTGGATGTGTTCCTCGGTGACGGTTTTGTGGCTAATGGACATTACAGAGGAGGAGCTGTTTTATCAGATTACTCCAATAAAAGAAATGTACCTCGTGTCGTCACGACGATTGAAATCTCGCGGACATCTCGCAATGACCTATTTTTAGAGGCATCAAATCTCGTTCTAGGATAACAGAAAAAATACAATATCTCATTTTTTGAAAATTAAGGGGGTGTAAGGTCTTGTTTTCAAATTTATTATATGTAAGTATTAAATCATGCATCAGCATGATATTTCTCCTTTAAATGCAGCTGTCACTTAGTTCATTTGAATGGTGAAAGTTACACTCCGCTGTGCTAAACCCACTCACAGGTTGTCTCCTCTCTTTCTGACACTTGCGCGGGGGGGCAGGGACAGAAGCATGGATGTGCCTCTCTGCGCCATGCAGGAAACAAAGCGCCCTGGACACACCCTGTCAGTACAACCCTGCGCCTGGTCTACGAAATTAGTGCCCAAAGAGACCTTTTTTTTTAGATCAGACTCAGACTCAGAATTACATTGGTACAGAGTGATGCAAACAAGCCCTGAATGGAGTAGATTAGCCTGCGTTTATACTCTCAGACTATCAGCACTGTTTACTGGTATTGCAGGGTCTCCATAGAACTGACAGCTTAATCTAAGAGCACTTGGTAATTGTCCTGTCTCCAGACAAGTCAGGTGGGAATGACTCAACTTTTATTATAGCATCAAGAAAAACAAGCCAAATGTCAGGCAGTAAAAAATGATGACCTTTCCGAGGTGTCACTTCAAGACATGAATTTTAGAGTATAGTGAATGGTGAATGGGCTTGAGCTTAAATAATGCCTCAATAATGCCTCTTTGGTGACTCAAGGCAGCTGAACACTGCTTGTCACATCCACACATTCACACCCATTCACTCACTGATGGTTCAGAGTTTCTCTGTTATCACCATCAGCATCAAGTAACACATTCATGCCCTGTCAAAGTTATTTACACACCACTGCTACAGCAGTGGAAGCAACATGGAGTCAAGTTGTCTTACCCAAGAACACACCATCATATGGCTGCTGGAACTGGGCTTGAACCTTCAACCTCCTCACAAACAGAGCGAACTATCAGACTGCACCACTGACACCCATGTGCAAACAATAAACTGCTGTGTATGAAATATGAATATGACATGAAATGATGAAATTCCTTACAAGTATAGGCATGTAAAAAAAAACAGAGCGGACTGAGCCCATGTGAGGAAGGGGGCTTTAAAGGGGCAGGAGCTCAAACAGAGCGTCTCAGACAGAGAGCGAATACAGCTGGATCAGGAGTACCCTGTATGTCTAAGTTGTATATCTCAGCCTGCTAAATTTCAGCCAGTTACCAGCCAACAATCAGCCACTGGAAGCCCCCACGTTTCTAAGGTTTTGCCTAGAATCCACTGAAAACACTCATTCATCCATTTGCAGAGTGTGTCCATGACATGGCTTTTCACTCATAAGATGACAACCTTAACCTTTTCCTTAGTAACTAAATTAGCTGCCAAATCAACTGGGAGCAAACTTGACAACACAAATTCACTCAATTAAGGTCTAGAGTTTTCAGTCCATGGCTCTCAGGGTCCGTAGGTCCTGTAATGGACCGGTTAGGGACCAGCCAAGACTCTATCAGGGAAAGTGGGAAAGTTTTAAGTGGCTGTATCTGTATGTGACTGCTGCGTTTCTGTAGACAGCATCAGGGCTGCAGTTGTTTGTACATCAAAATTTGCTTTACTTTTCAAGACAGTAGGCTGGTGCTGATGTAAAAATACAGAGTGCAGGGCCTTTGTTGTGCTTGACAGTGTTGTTCTCACCCAGAAGCACCACAGTTAAAGAAGTTTCTTTTCTTGTTAATGCATTTGAGGGCAATAAGACATCTGCTTCAAGGTAGATTCAAGAAACTGCCAAGAGTTTTTCAGCTTCATACAATTAAAAACCCCAAGGACAGAAAATGAATGGGCTGTTGAAACAATCAGGACAAAGACATAAAACAAATAAAAGAGACAAATTCTAAGGGCATACTTTTAATTAAATAATCACACTGCTTCTTGCTCATCAGTTTGTACTGTATTATTTTTCTCTTCAACACGACCTGTCAATGCTGTTTGCTAGATTAGGAGTCAGTTTTGATGAACTGCTGAGAAGCTTTCAATCTGTGTCTGTTCAGAGCAGAGGCAGAGTTTGGAACGTAAATATTCATATATATTATACTTCAGTGTTTCATTACAAGACAAGAGATATGAGGCTTCAATCTCCCATCTGTTTACAGCAGCATAGTGTAACAGATAGAAACACAAAACTGCTCCTGCTGCTCCCTGCTGAAAAACAAAAGAATGATAGACATGATGCAACAGCACTGAGGCAGAACTTCAGCCCGTACATATGGCGTGACATAAAGACACAAAAATAAATGACATTTTAAACATGCACTGCAATACTGAGAATGATTCCAACAGGCGGGTTTGATTTGTTTCAGGGTTTTTTTTCTGATAAAGATGGAGAAGTGCTTCTTTGGCAGTATAAAGAAATAATATCTTGAATGAGTCATGTGCTCTGTTGCCCTGTGTGAAGGAGTTCTCTGATTCATGTTATAATGTGTAAGGTCCTCCTCTCGAGAAGGCTGAAGTGATTGAGAGCTCTATTTTGAGACCTCTTGTTGTTTAAAATCTGAGTGCAATTGGTGTCAAAAACACTTCAGAGAAGGATGATGCAGCAGTATCACATGAAATGGAGTCAAGTTGCAGGCAGAGGTGGATATACTTTTGTATTTTTTTTTAAATAAACATTACAACAGCCCTGAGATTGACTGACAACCGGTTTCAGGTGTACCCCACCTCTCGCCCAATGACAGCTGGGATAGCCTCCACCCCCCTCCCCAAACCCTAAAAGGGATAAAGGGGTATAGAAAATGAATGAATGAATGAATGAACATTAAAACATACATCTCTTATTTGTTGTTCATGCACTTGACCCATCATACCACATGCAGCTCTTGCTTGGAGAAAGTAAATTTTAGGAGCATATCTCAGACATGATTTGGTGAAGTATAATGTGATAACAGAGCTGCAGGGGATGGCTGAACACTTGAAATTAACTTAGGGCTAAACAAATAATCATTTAAACATCAAGATTACAATGTGTGCATGTGCAATAGTCACATAGTTGGACATGTAATGACAGTCACAACAGGCAAAGCTGACGGATGTGTTGTTCAACAGAAATTAAGCCACCAATGTCCTTGTTTCCTTGACTTTCTAAAACAAAAGAATGTCTTAAATCAAAAGCAGTAGACATTGAAAAGACTTTTTTATGTAGAGTTTATTTTACATGTGCATGCACTGTGCAAGCTTCTGATGATTGTAGTTAAGTTCTACTTGTGCTCAGATTCTGAGTACATTTACTCAGTTTAGGTCAGTTAGTGTGCGAGTAGTCTTAACTAATGTCACTAACACTACAAGTAGATCAAAAATATTAACCAGCTCTGTAAGTAGACTGTTTTGGTCTACTAGCACTACTGGTAAAGCTTTGAGTTTTTACTGAGTTAATTTTTTTTGTCTACTAGTGCTACTAGTGACACTTTTTTTTTTACTAAGCGATTTGCTTTGCTAGTACGGTCTTCTTGTGCCTGTAGTGCGTGAAAAGCATTTACTAGCAAAACAAATTTTTGTTAAATATAACTATATGTTAAATAAAATAAATCTCACCAATAATACCAGTAAACAGTTATTAGTCTACATGCAGTAATAGTAAAGCCAAGATATACACTAGTAGTACTGGTAGACCTAATGAAAAGGAAGCAGGTGGAATTATAACCAAATCCAGCACCCTGATTGAGTGTAATATTTTCGAAAGCCAATGGAAAGCCTTTGTTTTTCCATACCCAAGTAATATCATAAAAGGCTTACCAGTCATACCAGTGAACACTTCTCCATCAGCTATTAGTACGAATTACTTTTTTGCTTCACTGGTAAAGGCTACTCATGCACAAGTTGACCAAAATTGAGTACATGTTCACTAAATTTTAGTATCAGTAGAGCTGTACTACAGCAGATATCACCAAAATTAATTTCATGTTAAACGGCTTACCATACTGCTAAAGTTGAGAGAAGTGGAGACTTTCAGTCATTTTTTAGCCATAACTCAACCATAATTTAAAAACTACTCACAGAGCCCAAATGGTATGAAGCAAACTGTCAAAAAGCCAAAGGTGGACTGGGGCGTGTTAGTCTTTGTTTTTCTGTTTTGAAGACACATGTTCCCAGCACAAAGCCAGGCACAGGGCTCAAAGAGGGTGGATTATGTGCCTTTATTATACCTGTGTGATTTAGGTGTAACATAGATCAAACTAATCAGAGCATCAGCTCTTAATCCCTTTAATTCAGTGCATGCAGGGTGGCTGGTGCTTTGTTATTTAAACAGTTGGTTTAGCTGTTTGGTGTGTATTTTGGATTTATACTTTAATTCCTCTACTTTTGTTGTGTCAGTAAACTCAAAGACCAAACACAGAATGCTGTATGAACTATGTTAATGCTCAAATTATTGTGCTTTTTTTCACTGAAGCATCCTAAGATTAAGAAATGACCAAAACGTAAAAGCAAAAACTTTTTAAGTATTTAAATCTACAGGTAAAATTCTCATGACCAGGCAGGTTTATGCTTCTAATAGACCCTCCTACTTTATCTCAAGAACTGTGGACTTTAAGCAATGTATTTTCTCATTTTTCTGTAGGAATCCTTGGCTCTGTCCTCTATTGATCACATAAACACACTGGACAGCATGTTTTAACTATCTGTGACCATAGCAATCCACAAGATTCAGTAGTATGTATACAGATATTAGAAACATAGTTCAATATATATCACAAAATGAAGTAATCATTGCAACATAACTTTTTCCCAATTCCGTTCTGCCAGAATCAGAGTGTATTTTCTCAATCATGTCTCACTCTGTGGCCAATACTACCTAGTTGTTTTAGTGGCAACCTGGACACACAGTGCAAAAGTATAAATGCTGAAGGGGACCACAGTGTAGGTACGGAGAAGCCTTGATGCAGATCAGACTATAGTCTTGAACATGGACCGTGAAACAATCATAAAATAGAAAACTTGCTTTAGGATCTGAGGTAGTGGATCAGCTCATAAACAATTACAAGGTCACCTGTTGGTTCGAGGCTAAGTCTCTTATCTACTGTCAAAGCTGTCAGTAGAATCTTCAAGCATCAGATGTGATTAATAGCTAAATTAGTCCCGTTTCCTGCCGACATTGTCCCCCTCCACCCCCCTCTGTCTTCAGCACTCCTCGTATCTCATGTCACAGAGCTAATTGGGCCGTAAAGTTGACTCAAGTGCTAAAGCTCAAACAGAATTAGCCTCGTTCTGCCTCATTTGGCAGGAGCAGAGTAATCCGGCCTCTCTGTTGCTGTGTTGCCAGCAGCCGACTCTGTGGGCAGGTGTCGGTGGTTAAACAGCTGACAGTAAACACACAGAGGGAGCCGAATCAACGCCTCCAACTTCATTCACATGTTCTGTACAGAGAGATAACAGAGGCACAACTGAGAGGAAGGGACTGAATGAACTACTACAGGCAATATCTGGTGATTTGTAGCTCATATGAGCAATTTAACAATGATTCTGTCTCTTATGGAGTTTCAGCACTCAAGCCCTCTTAACTTAACTAGTATTAAAAAGTTTCATACACTGGGTTCTCCTGGTTTTAATACCTGCAACTGAGAGTGTCAATTCTGCCAACGGGGTGCCATAAGACCTTTATTTGCCCTCTCGTCCACTGGATTCTTGGATAAACCCACAGCAAGGTCTACTGCAGTCTCCACCATTTATTTTGAGTTGGTTTCTAAAAATGTTAAATCTCTAGGGGTCACCAAATCCTTGATTTGTGACCTCCAAATGCTTAATTTAATTTTACACTTGGATAATAATTGAAAAAACATATTCATATCTTCAAATAAAACCAGAACACTAGCTCATTCATTATAAATTTGTGCATTAATATTATGCCACACCCAATACATGCTATAACATGAAGCTCATATAATTCCAGTTGTACTAAATGTAATTCTGTCAGAACATATTTTCATATCTTAGGAATGCCCCACAGTTGTTCATTTTTGGTCAAAAGTTACCACATGTCTAGACAGGTTCTTAAGTTTCCAATTTTTAAAGAGACCTAAAAATTCTCTCCTAGTTTCAGCTAACCCACCAAAGATAACGGAGTGGTTTAATCATTCCAGGAACATCCCCTTTTATTGAATGATCACTGGCTGTAATTAACAAGGCCTGAAAATCCACTTTACAAACCTCTGATGACTATTCTCTCAAATTCATTTTTTATTGAAAATTGTAATCACAAACTTATGAGCTGGGGACTAAACACAAACAAACAAACACACACGCACACACTTTAAAAAAAAACTAAAAAAAAATGTATTTATATATGTTCATGGCAATGGCAGTGTGTGTGCATATTTGTATTTGTTTTTGATATATGTTAAAATTTAATGAATAGACAAAATAAAGTTTCAGACACTTGGACTGAGTTGCCTTTTCTATCATGGAAATCAGGCAGTTAATAAACAAAACAGTAAAAAGAAAGATCTTCTGTCTGAGTTTTGTTAACCGTTGAGTGTGTTAAACATGTCTACTCGGCTTGCTATAGTATATCTATGCAAAAGACAGAAAGTCTATAGTTTGAGGGCTCCCCCTCTCTCCTTAATGACAGCTCCAGTCTTTGCCTGAAAGACTTTGTTAACACTGCTCCTAAAATAGATCTCCCAGTGTTACATCCACTGTTTTGTGAGCAGGTCAAGCCCATAGCAGATGTTAGATTTTAGTTTTTATCAATGTTTAGGGATCGTTTCTAAAGTTATCTGGATACACGTGGAACTTTGCTGTTATTGCTTTTAATGTTGGAATGTTGATATCTAAAAAACAAATTTACCCCTGAGTTACAAGTAAAGAAACCTTGAGTCTTGAATAAAGTGACGCTGAAAACATGGCTCTGTCCAATCACACAGAGTTGACTGGTCAACTAATCAACTGAAGGGCCTTAAAGAAACAGGAGCTCCAGCAACGTGTCTTGGATAGAGGGAGAACACAGCTCTATGTGGGCACTCAGTGTGTAAAAACTAGATGTTTTTTTAACTCTTCGTGGCTATGAGTATACTCTTCCAGTCATTCAGTGAAATATTACCACTCCATCATGGATCAACAATTTCAAATCTCTGCAAAAACAGACATAGATCTGCACATCAGCAGTTACTCCAACATAATTGAACAAAGATGACCTGGTCTGAAGGTTGTCCAAGGTGGGGGAGACATTGACAGGAGTTGACTCCACCAGCTCGCCTCCTCCTCATGGTCTGGGGGTGACTGAGAACACTTAAAGCAGTTATGCCCATATGCCCTGTGCACAGAGGTAGTGGCCTCCTCACAGGTGGCAGGCGTTTGCGTCCAGCCCAGACCCAGAGCTTCTATAGTATGTCCTTCCAAGATCTCTCTATCTCTCTCTCATTATCTCCTCAGTCCACTGCCTCTTCCTACTAAACTCAATGGAGCCCAAAAGATAGTTCTAGAAATGGGAATTATAATGATTAGGGTTATGGTAATGATGATTGTGGTGAAATTGACAGTACTAGTTGGAATGATAGTGATTAAAAAGCAATAAGTCTTGGCCAAGAAGAAAAAAGGGAAGGAAGGGCAACAGCTGGGAGTCTTCAGTTCTGGCCCTTTTTCTTCCAGAAAGGTTTGACTGTCATGTTAGTTGGGCAAGTCACAGCACAATATGATGTGACTACCTGATCTGACATTGTGAAAAACGACAGAAAAATATTCTGTCGTATGACCCTTCTGTTGTTAAATAAATATAAACCTGAGACCAAAGATGAACGTACTTGTCGTCCTCATGTTCATGTTTGCATCCATCAGCATCATAATCCCTCTTTTGTTTATACTTGCCCCTAAGCCAGTGATTATCAACTGGAGGGCCGTGACCAAAAAGTAGTCAGTAACAAAAAATACTAGGAAAAAAATCCTGTGCTTTTATTTTATATGCAGCAGAGAGCTGTCAATTCACACTCTTTCAGGCTAATTTACACATTTTAATAGCAAGGTGTTTGTTATTGAAATATTCGATAATACTCAGCTGAAACTATATTTTTGAGTCTTTTTGAAACAACTTCTCTGAAGCTGGACTTTTTTGTTTCATGTTTGTGCATGAAAGCTGCCCTGAGTCTGTTAAAAAGGCTAAAGTTCTTATACATTTTGTGTGACAGCTCAATGATGATTAAATATTGATGATATGTTTAGTACGTATCGACCGATGGAGGGTTATCACAGCTACAGAAACATATATATTCTTGAAACCTTAACATTTTGCTGTAAGTTAAAATGCAGCTTACCAAGTGTAAAAGTGTTTATTTCTCTCTCTAGTATCCCAACATGCAGGTCATTTTGATCTCTCATTAAACTTGGGCTTTTGTGTTGGCATACTGTGATATCTGAATCTAAATTGATATCTAAATATCTAAATATCTAAATTGATTATTACAGGAGCTAAATAACTGTTCACACTGGGGCATCCATCTTGGATTGTCAACTCAGGGGTGGCAAGGTTTCACCGAGTTCCCAGTAGGAAATTCTGACTTCAGGGGGAACGTTCCAGTTGCAGTTTCCTACACAGAACTCGGAAATTCCTACTTCTGACTACAACTGGAATGCATCAAAAGACGTGACTCAATCCAAAGCGTGTGTTTGTTGTGATGCAGACCGGACCTTCCTCAGAACTCTGCATTGCTTTACAACTTCTTTTTTTCAACAACTTACAGGATGCAAAGCGACGAGGTAATGTATCTCTTTCTAGTTACGTAGCGGTAGTTTTTGATGAGACAACAAGCAATATTTGGAAAACTTTGTATCGTAGCTTTGTAGCCGGCTATATATCGCTTACAGCTCGGTGCTCTAACACGTGTCCGAATAATATAAATTTGCTCAAGTTTTAATTGTCTTGTTCCTGAAGTTGAGTATCCAGGCCAGTCCAGCTCTGTCCGACCCGACCAGAAGGCTAAGGAATAGTATTAATAGATAACCTTTTCTGATGCTATTAAACTCATCTTAAAGTGTGCATTTCAATCAGGCATATATCTAAAAGTGAGACTTTTTGTAATTACCTAGAAACTCCTCACAGTCCCTTTAAATAACTTGAGAAGTTATACATTTCCTCAATTTTGGGTCACACCTTGTCATTAAAGGGTGATGGCGGGTCTCAAAGACAGCTCAGTTTAGAGTTACTGCTCTAAGCGATGCATATTACTGAAGGGTTCCAAGTGAGGGCACAACAGAGAGCTTAAACTGTGCAGACAACGGATTGGCGGGCAGCAGTCGTGGGCAAAATCTGGCCTGCCAGTAGTAATATTTGCCCCCCAGAAGGATCTAGGAGTGAAGATCATATATCCGACTCAGAGTGCTCAGAGAGTACAATCCTCCACTCAGGCATTTCTGACATTCTTGGCTGAGTTATTATTGAAAAATGTGTAAAACTGCCATATCTCACAAAGTTAACCAACTCTTGGAACAACACCAAAATCTACTCACTTCTTCCATGAGCAACATTCCCTGAGCATGACATCAAAATCAGCTGGGAACTTTGAGTTATCTTGCTCGCAGATAGACAAGCAAGCAACAAATGCCGGTGAAAATATGACCTTGGAAGAGGTGACAATAAATTTCCCAAGACTGGTATGCAACTGATCATGACCACCCCATCAGCATGTCTGCACTGTGTTGGTTTTATGATTATAATAATAATAATAATACATTTTATTTAAAAGCGCCTTTCTTAGCACCCAAGGACACTTTACAAAGTACATAATAAAAAACACAGTGCATTAAAATCTCAATTAAAATAAATAAAACAACATCAAAGAGTGACACAGTTAAATGAGGGTGGAAAATTAAAGAGAATATGCAGTTTGGAACAGATGGGTTTTGAGATTTGATTTGAAGTGGGGAAGGGAGTCAATGTTTCTGAGGTCCGGGGGGAGAGAGTTCCAGAGTTTGGGAGCAGAGCGGCTGAAAGCTCTGCTACCCATGGTGCTGAGCCGGGCGGAGGGCACAGAGAGATGGAGGGAGGAGGACGACCTGAGGGAGCGAGAGGGGGTGGCGATGTGGAGGAGATCAGACAGGTAGGGGGAGGCGAGGTTGTGAATGGCCTTGAAAGTATACAGCAGGATTTTGAAGTGAATTCTGAACTTAATGGGGAGCCAGTGAAGCTGCTGGAGGACGGGGGTGATGTGATGAAAGGAGGGGGTTCTGGTAATGATCCGGGCTGCAGAGTTTTTGAACCATTTGGAGTTTATGGAGGGATTTGTGTTGGGCACCAAAGAGGAGTGAGTTGCAGTAGTCGATCCGGGAGGTGACGAGGCTGTGGACCAGGATGGCCGTGGTGTGAGGGGTGAGGGAGGGGTGGAGACGGTTTGTATTACGGAGATGGAAGTATGCAGACCAGGTGATGTTATTGACACACATATTTTCCCAAAAGAAAGGCTACCAATTGATTACAATATCAGAGTTCTTCCATATAATCTGCTGTAAAATGTCATCTCTTTTTCTGGTCTATAAAACTGAAAACACCACCATGAGTGAGTTACCTCCCTTACTTCCTTCCTTCCTGAGATGTTTGCCAGCAGTTTATCCACATATGAGAAGTGGGAAGGCAATAATTGAAAGTGTCCTGTTTACATGGTTACCAGCTGAACTGATACGCCGTAGTTGTTAAAGGATAAGTTCGGTTTCTACAGCTTTCACATTGTTTATACAATATGTAGAATGAAGTAGGGCTGTCATTTTAGTGCATTAATTAGATTAATTAATTACAACACAAATTAATGCACTAAAAAAATGAATCGCGATTAATCATAGCACACAAACATTTTGATATTGGCCAGCTGGAGGACCCGTACATGGCAGTGGCACGTCACTTCACACATGTGTCTCTAGTCAAACCAAACAAAGCCCAGGTGACAACAGGAATGGCCTATTTAAGACTTAGTCTTATTTATTTTTGAATTTATTTATCTATATTTGTCCTACATTCTTTAATAATGCATCCAGCCTAATTGATTTGCTGGATGTCCTCGACCTTTTTCTTATTCTGAATTTGATTTATGAAACACACTTAAAGTGTCATATGAGTTGCCTGATTGAGCTTAGAATTTTCTGGACAAGATGCCCTGACTTTGGTTTTATTTAGTCACCAATAAAAATGTGGATTTACAAATCTTCTCTTCTTAGTGTATTCATTTGATTAATCATCCACTATAATTTTATAATATCCTGGAATTAAAATTCTTTAGGTGGGGACTTTAAGAAAATATGAGATTAAAATGCGATTAATTAGATTAATTAATTACAAATCCTGTAATTAATTAGATTAATTTTTTTAATCGCCTGACAGCACTAGAATGAAATAGAACAATATACTCACCCAGAAGGCTTTCCTGATCCAAACAGTGCTTCGGGAGATATTTAGATCCAAAATCGAGCGGCGGACATCAATATAATGGTAGCACACGGGGCATGTATAGCGCTGCTCCTAAAACTGCATTAATTGTCCAAAAACTCATTAGTTTCACCAATATTTCATCATGGTCCGCTCGCGCTACTCCTCCAAGACAGTTCGGGGTCGCTCCACCCATGTTTTTGTGACTGTGCTGACCTCTGAACTGGAAACCGCCGGCTACTCAACACCTTTCTTCTTCCAGTTTTGTGCAAAATGGACGAATATCTATCGGATGAAGATGTTGTGGAGGAGAACTTTGAATATGATGGGTGTCCTTACAGTTTCGAGCCAGAGTTTACAGATGAGGAGCTCATAAAAAAGGAGGACGCGGAGGCAGCGCTCCAGAGAGTACTGCGCATGTGCGGAGGCAAGCGCTCTTCATCTTCAGTTCAGAGGTCGGCACAGTTACAAAAACATGGGTGGAGCGACTCGGACTGTCTTGGAGAAGTAGTGTGAGCGGACCATGATGAAATATTGGTGAAACGAATGAGTTTTTGGACAATTAATGCAGTTTTAGGAGCAGCGCTATACATGCCCCGTGTGCTACCATTATACTGATGTCCGCCGCTCGATTTTGGATCTAAATATCTCCCGAAGCACTGTTTGGTTCAGGAAAGCCTTCTGGGTGAGTATATTGTTCTACTTCATTCTATAAACAATGTGAAAGCTGCAGAAACCAAACTTATCCTTTAACCAAAACAACAGAAATTTCAATACTTAGTCATATTGATTGAAAACAGGACATTTGCGACCCAATTATGAAGGATATGATTCAGTCACCTTTGCACTAAAGAATAAATAGTGTAATGTCTTAAGTTTTACCAAAGTCCTGTTTTATTAGCATTTTGAAACTCACTGTCTCGGACACCAAGACCCCAGCAGCCGAATAATAGACACAGTATAGAAACAGAGAGTCTTTATATGATTATTCTCATTTGCTTTACTAGGTCATGATGAGGCAGCAGCATGTTTCATAACTCCTCCTGGCACCTCCAAGACACTTAATTTATGAAACAAAGCAGGCCTTGTACATTTGTACAGTTTGGTCCTCTTAACATAAACACGTCTGACTAATGAGGGCTGCTTGTTTGGCTTCTGGTGACACTGAGTGGGAGCAGTTTGTACTGAGTGGTGGAGTGTTTCAATGAGAGTATCCTGGAACTCTGAGAGGAGGAGGAGGAGGTGGAAGAGGGGGAGGAAGGGACAGAGGTGGTGGTGGTGGTGGTGGAGGCAGCAGCCAGAAGCCAGTAAATAACACTGACCCACATAATGAGCTGCAGGCTGGGAGCCCACATCCAAAACTTACTATTGATTTGGACACTTTGGTCTGAGCTGGACCACCGCTGGGGTCTGTGGAGGAGAACAATGATGAAGTGTTTTGATCAACTTCACCATTAAAACTTGTTTTCTAAGGCTGCAGAGGTGGTAGGAGTACACGACTTTTACTTGATTTAAGAAACAGATACTCCTGATCAGGACTGAGCAATTTAGCCCAGTAATGAAATTCTTGATTTATTCTCAAAACCTGATTTTAGATTTAAACTGATTTTTTTCCTCTCCAAAAACCTTATGTGACACACAAATTACATTAAATACGTTTTGCCTTAATGTTAACCAATATGTTCCAAAAACTAAACTGGATTTTCCTCTTAAATGAAACTACATGCTGCAACTTTGTAGTCAAGATACTTTTTGTTATCAGTCACTCACATAAAATATTGATACCTAAATCAATACTCAAACATAATGTTTATGTAGTTGTTTGGACTGTTTTCAGTGTTTCTCACTTTCTTCATGCAAATGAAGTGCAAAAATCACTTCATAGTCATTTTTTAAAATAGAATAGAATTGATTTGTTTGGTGTAAAAATATTTTTTTTAATGCAAAGACATTAGTAAAAGTATATTGGTGAATGTTTCATTTGTTTTTGTATGTATCGAAAAAACAGCAAATCATTCCCAAAAAAGAACATTTAAGTCTTTAATAGTGTAAATTTTTTAATTTTCTTTTTTGTTGGACATTGTTTTAAAACTAAACTCATGTTTCGATCTTTTTGTTTAAACTCCAGTCTACATATTTCTTTATGTCCATTGGCCAGTGAAAAACATCAAATTCATAAACATTATGCATGCACTGCAGGTGATGATTGTAATTGGTGTCAAAGCAAAAAGTACTGGTTTCAAATCTATTTGAAAAAGTCTTGTTGCCCTTTGCTTGTCTGCACTGACAGTAAAAGCTGCCCTATTTTCACAATATTTTAATATGAAACTCTCCTTTTGGCATCAAGCTCATTAAAAAACAAATTCAAGCCTAAAATTTTAAGTATGCAAAAAAATGTCAGGGTTAATGAACACAGAACATTGATGGATGGAATGCCAATCACCTGCTGGATATGGTTATGAAAGGTTCTGCCCACTCTCAAACACTTTCTGTTAGCTCTTTACCAGATGAACTAGTGAAATATAGAGCGGCCCATCAGATGTGTCAGGTTACTTATCATCAGCAATGATCAAAAAACAAAGTGAATAACCCTATAGGCTGATAGATAGATAGATAGATAGATAGATAGATAGATAGATAGATAGATAGATAGATAGATAGATAGATAGATAGATACAGAGAGAGAGAGAGAGAGAGAGAGAGAGAGGTGTATAGATAGATTATTTTAGAATACTTTAATTTGCTTCTTTTGAAGCATCCTTGCTGAAAATATGACAAACTGGCACTGATGTGCACAGCCCAAGACAGGAAGACTCTGCAAAGAGTGATAAAAACTGCCCAAAACTTCATCAGTACCCATCTACTGAGCATTAGGACCTAGTGCCTAAGAAAGGATACTGGAGAACAACACTCACCCCAGCCACAGCCTGTTCACCCTGCTGCCATCAGGCAAAAGGTACAGAAGTATCCACCATACCACCAGGCATCAGAACAGCTTCTTATCTCAAGCTGTTAGATTGTTAAATGAACCATCTGCACTCATCCATGTCTAATGGTTTAGGTTTTGTTTTGTTTTTGTCTTAGAGTCACAGTTCAATGTCATTGTGCAACCTGTTGAACAGTAACATAAACGTCATTGTTTCCTTGTATCCTTGTATTTTATTTAAAAAATTGCAAATAATAATCAGTTCTGGATTGACCAGGGCTGCTTTTCTTGGCATAAAAGTAATTAACGTGTTATTTTTTCACCACCCCACACTGAGCACTAAAGTAAATTAACTTGCATCCACCAGCTATAACATAAGAGGAAAATCATTATGTAATTTTGTTGTAAGGATTTAAAGCCAACTAACATGGCGACAAAGGCAAATCAATGAACAAGCTCGATGCAGAGCACCTCTCACTCCATCAGAGACACCGCCGAGCAGCCAGGGTTTCTGTGAACCTCCCCAAACATTAATAACCCTTCATTGACACAGTCGCCGCTGTGCCACCAGCTCTGTGGCCCTCGTGTGTTATTTTGCACCATTAATCTTGTTCTGTTTACTCTGGTTAGAATCACTCACCCAGACATATGTGGGGGGGTTAACGACAGCTCCCAACGAGAGACTTGTGTGGTCAGCCGAGTCAGATGACGCCCAGCTAATGTGGTTACTATTAGCCTCCAGGTTTTGATCTATTTTTCCCACAGAATCACTCTGTCTTTGTGCCTTTTCCCTTTTAGGTTTGGCTTCTCTTCTTTTGCTCCACTCAGTCAGCACATCTCTCTCTTCCCCCACACGTTGCTCCTGTTCCTCCATCTCCCATCATCCACTCCAACACACGAGTTCAAACCATTCATCTTACCCGCTGTCCTCTCAATCTATCAGCACTTTGGCCACAGCGCAGAATTTACACCTAATGGCACTGTGAAGATGCTTTCCTCTCTCACTGTCTGTCTCTCCCCCTCATGCCTCTGTCTCTACGCCTCCATCCTTTTTTCTTGTTCTTACCGCCCTCATTCTTGTAAATGGTTTTTCTGGAGAACCATTATTTCTCCAGCTCATTTTTTTTGTGTCCTCAAACAGACCCTTCTCCCTCCCAGAGGATCCTGTTAGCCAGCTGGACAGAAAGCGCTCTCCTGTTTGTAATCAATAACAAGATACAAAGATGGTCCCTCTGGTTAAAACAAAGGATGGAGGACAACACGTGAAAGACATATAAATTCAAGTTTTTCCCTTCTACTGAGGTTGAAAAAACTGTGTACACTACTGGCACAGACTCACCTTAGGGATTTGGGTAAATTGCCATCTCCCTTTTCTTAGCCTATGTGTCCACTAACATGTTGATCTATCCAGTGAATGTATTTGCTTATGTACAATGCCTTTTGCCTAGGGATACCACTGACCACTTCATTACATATTAGGATTGTCATCTTATACTCAAATGTCCACTTGGAATGTAAATAAATATTCTAATTGAGATTATACAGTTTTGCAGCACATTAGGGGGGCTGGAGCAGCACAACTCGACCATCTATCGATCTCTTGGTCTCAACAACAGAAAAAAAGTACACTTGAAGAAAATGGAGGCCAGGTAAAGCCACTCCATGTAAGCACCTTAAGTTCCACACCACTGGTTGAAAAGTAAAAAAACAGACTGGGCTGTTGTGTAGATAGCATGCAAAGCAGCTGTCTTTCTCCTCATCCACTACAAATCTGTGGGCCCATTTGCTGGCCTTCCACCCAAGTGCAGCAGTGGCGGAGACACGGAAAGGGGCTATCTTGAACAAGATTGCAGGATTCATAAGCAAGCCTGCCATTGTGACCATGGGAGAGGCAAATCAGGATTGAACTATTGGAAACACTTTGTGTCTGTGTTGCAGCTGGGTTGGCGAGAGAGGTTAGAACATCTTTGGTTATTAGTGTGCACACTCAAAACCCAATCAAGTATGATTTTGGAGGACATGACAGCCATATGAGATACACTTAACTAGTATCTGGTTGGACCCAGAGCCGTGGAAAGAGAGAGTTACATCATCTCCATAGACGCCAATGGGCCAGTTTTTTGACAGCAGTGGTGGATCATGGGAGCTCTCTCCCGTTCTAAACAATGCAACAGAGGCAAAAGGATTCCAACGGAAATGTTGTTTCTCATATTTACCTATGTAATTTAAAGCACAATAGCTTACCAATTTTAAACAAAATATTAATTCATATTTGGCCTGTGGTCTGCTTCTTGTTGTATCTTACATCCTTGATGAAAACTCTCTTGCATTAAGCCTGTGTGGTTAAGCTTGACACGACAGGACTGAATAAATATTTTGAAGAAATCATGTCAGCCATTGTTTTATTGCTTCAGTTTTGTTAAATATAAAAACTATGGATTAGTAGCCAACCAGTAAAAAATTACACACCATGGATTGTTTTTATCCTGTCCTCCTTTTATATAAATATACAGTAGACAGTTATGATACAGTAGATATTTTATACTTCACAAGGCAGTTTCCTGTATCCTACTTGTTTTAAATAAATCTGAGTTACAGCAAAGGCAATGTCCTTGAAACATCTGCACATGTTTTCCTACTCAGGAGAATCACACAGGCTTTTCCTTCTTCATCTGACATGTTTTAACAACGTAAAGCATTAATTTTTCAAATCACCAATGCTGATGTTAAAAACAAGGACCTTTAATGATAATACAGTGTCAAGAAATGTTTACTAGTCTAGAATGTGTATTGAAGCTAGTTTATTGTCCACATTCTTCCTTTCAAAGGAAATATCAGCAATTTATAAAAGAATCTGTACCACACTGGAATTTGCCTGTTAAAGTAAAAATATTGGTAGATATTATCAGAAACCACAGCTAAGCAGTTTATTTAAATGGCCCTCCAAGCTATCTTATGAAAACTATTCGGCTGCATAATGAACCACATGACCCTCTGCATTCTGACCTTTCAATGGCGCCAATTTTTCTTTCCACTGCTCTGGTTGGACCAACTTTTGCCTTAGATGACATCATATTTTGGGACATGGCACATTATCGTGTTGGAAATAGAAGTTAGTATTCCTGCAAACATGGCTCCAGGGCTAGGATTCCTTCCCCTTTACTCAGGCCTGGTAGGGCTGGGCCTGTTTTGTTTTTATTTGTTGTTGCTTTTTGAAGTGATATGGTGATAATCTTAAATAACACATATTCAGCAATCAACCTATTAACCATAATATGTTCAGTACACACATTGTAAGGCTTCAACAAGTATTTTCCGTGTGCATGCTCCATGCATCTCTCTTTGAGTTCTTTGCTTGCTCTCTGCATTAAAACAGCTCACAGATTACCAAGAAGATGTAGCTTGAGGATGGGAAAAGAAAAATCTCATCTGGTGAGTTAACACTGACCCACTGCAGAGGACAGTCAGAGGATTCAACTTGTTTTGTTTTAACATAACATATGCCTCTGTGATATGTTCATTTAAGTCTCATCCAAATTAATTCCTGCCATTAAACAGCTGGGAAACTGCACTTACAGGCTTAATTATTAAAGACAAATATTGAAAAATGTTTGGTTTGAAGGCAACTTACATAAGTGTAATTTTGGCAAGGTACCTGGTCATGGTCTTAGAGAACATCCATGGGCTCTTGTAGGGTCAGGCTTAATTTTTGAAGCCCTATTTAAATAATAATTATAAGCAGCCATTAGAAGACAGGTACACTGTGCGCACACAAGGATGGACATGGTTACAATAATACTCAAAAAGGCATTCAAAAAATACTTCTTTTGTGTTTTTACGTCTAATCTGACCCTACAATATGACTGCGGCAGCAGAAATTCAGACTCATCAGACCAGGCAACATTTTCCAATCTCCAATTTTCAAGTTCTTAAATGGACTGTTAGGAGTTTCTAAGTAATTACAAAAATGTCTCACTTTTAGATATATGCCTGATCGAAATACACACTTTAAGATGAGTTTTATAGCATCAAAATAGGTTATCTATAAATGCTATTCCTTAGCCTTCCGGTCGGGTCGGACAGAGCTGGACTGGCCTGGATACTCAACTTTGGGAACAAGACAATTAAAACTAGAGCAAATTTATATTATTCAGACACGTCTTAGAGCACCAGGCTGTTAGTAGCGATATATAGCCAGCTACAAAACTACGACACTAAGTTTTCCAAAACTGCTTGTTGTCACACATCAAAAACTACCGCTACGTGACTAGAAAGAGATACCTCGTCATTTTGCATCCTGTAAGTTGCTGAAAAAAGAAGTTAAAAAGCAATGCAGAGTTCTGAGGAAGGTCCGAGCTGCATTCATTAGCATCATAACAAATGCACAGTTTGGCTTGTGGTGCATTCCAGTTGTAGTCAGAAGTAGGAATTTCCGGGATCCAAGTAGGAAACTAAAACTAGAACGTCCCCCGACATCTGAATTTTCTACTGGAAACTCGGTGAAACCTCGCCACCCCCGAGTTGACAATCGTAGATGGATGCCCCCAGTGTGAACAGTTATTTAGCTCCTGTAATAATCAATTTATTTGCACTTCTGACTGGGGTGTGTCGCTCTAGATCAGCTGTATACATTGTATTTTTAGACTTATATTTACAAAAATGCTGCCATAGCGATAATCACATTCTTCATGTGATACGCAGGGCGTGCTAACAACAGCTAACAATAGCCTGGTAGCTCGGCATGTTTTTTTCCAACTTCAACTGGAACGCCGATAAGTCTGGGATGATGTCACTCCCAGTTCTAAGGTTACTGGAATGCATCATTACGACAGTCGCCGCGCGTGCTCATGGGTAGCAGAGTCTCAGTGTTGGCGGAAACAGATTCTTCTCACAGTCCCTTTAAGTTAATGAGGTTTTTCGAGTTACTTTGCCTTGATATGAACCCAAATCACTCTGACCTTTGGCATCAACAAAGCAGTTAATGTTTTCTCTTTTCTTACCATTCTGATTAAACCTTACAGATGGTGGTGTACGAAAATCCCAACAGAAACTCTCATTAACCCACCTGGCACTAGCTGTTTCTTCTCAATTCTCAATTCTGATGCTTGATTTGGACTTCAGCAGGTCGCCTTGGTCATGTCTACCTGCTTAATTGTATTGGCTTGCTGCCTTGTGATTGGCCGATTAGCTGTGAGCGGATGAGTCACTGTCTGCTACAAGTTTCACAAGATTTTAGTTGAATCCATTTTAACTTCAAATTAATAGTTTGTTGGAGGTTTTGGTGGGTTTTGTTTGAAGCAGAACAAAGTAGAGACTTCAGATTATTAATTCAAATTTTGTTTATCACAGGATTTAGATAAAAACACTCATTAAGTTTAAGAAGAGATCAAAAGGAAGCAATTTTTAAAGAGCATCTGTGAAATCCTTCAAAGCCACAGAAAGTCATCAAGACTGCAAATTAAACATTTATCTTTCTCCTCACACAACCATGAAACCAATCCAGAGGAGTTCACTGACAAGCAGAGGGAGGAGGGGGATGTGGAAGTTCAGGCTCTCCTCGCCTGTTCCTTAAAAATGAGCCATTGTCATGGAAACCATCTGCTCTAGCTGGAGCTGGAGATAAATGAAACTCAGGTGAAAGTTTTGCGTTACATCGTTGAGCTGAGATAATTTTGAGTCATCTGCATACGTTGCTCTCTCTGTCTTCCTTCAGTGTGACAGACGGAGGTACATAGACTGTTCTCTCGCCTGAGCTACATTCATAAAAGAAGCACCACAGCAAATAGTGGGGACAATTTGGGACGAGGACTTCTCTGCATTCTCTGACGGACTTTCAAAACAAAGTGTGTGACTCAGATGAGCTCTGGGCTGTGAGTATTTTTCCACTCCCCGCACATCTTATCCTTCGCTTTCAAACATTCATATTTCAGACAGGTTCAGTGGGAGCTCTTATATTCAGTGTTGGACTCAGCACATGGGTGTTTTAGAGCCATGAAGTCTCACTAATGCAGCATCTTTACAGCTGATTAACTCTTCACCTCTTTACAGGACCTGCTATTAATGCACATTTATCATGTGCCCTCTGTAGGCACCGTGGGGTTTGCTGAGCTGCCATTTTGACCCGGCATGATGATCAGGTGTGAGGATTCATGAGCAAGAATATTAAAAGGATGTCTTCTCCATATGAGCACTGAGATTTCAATCTCTGTATAAAAGTGAAGGGACTGAATCTTTATATTTTGGTGTGAGAATGAGTCCAACAATGGGGAAGCCAGTTAGTATTTATCACACGCAGCTCCCATTGGATGAAAGTCAATGGGGTCTTAAAATAGCTTTTCAGATAAATACCTGCACTGCAAAACTCAGATCTTTGCAAGTTTATCCATCTAATTTCAGGTAAATAATATTCACAATGCTTACTAAAATGTTCTGTTCATTTGACGAGTCCAAACGAATGTCTTATCACAAGGAATAAAAACAAAAACAAAACTCTGAATAACTTGTAAATGTCAGAAAATATCTGCCAATAAAACAAGCAAAGCACAGAAGCCCAGACTTCCCTCTCACCGGCCACTTCATCCAGCTCTTCCCAGGAGATCCCGAGACATAGCTGAGATACAGAGTCCCTCCAGTGTATCCTGGGTCTTCCCTGAGAACTCCTACTGTTGGGACATCCCCAGAACACCTCACTCTAGGGACATCTGGGGGGAATCCTCATAAGTTGCCATGGCCACTTCATCTGGCTCCTCTAAGTATATTCATCTAAGTCAAACTGCCATGTTCGATAGTTTGATAGTGGCTTCCCAGGCGAAAAAAAAGTATACTTTAGTGCACTAAATTTAAGTACATTTAGTATATTTCACAGGCACATACTTTGTGTACTAAAGTGTGTTATTCTCAAGTACTAAAAAGTATACTTAGCATCGTAACAAAATATAATTAGTGCTACTCAAAAAATACTAAAATACAACTTGGTTTACTTAAGTATACTATTTTGAGACACCTTTATGTTCAACTTAAATATTCTTAAGTACAACTGTCTCTACTGATATACATATTTAAAATTCAACTTAAATTATACTTCACTCTAATTTTCAGGTTACTGTTAATAAATTTAGAATACAAAGAAAAGCATATGAAGCACATCGTGCTTATGCTTACAATGTTATGAAAACAAGTGTTATGAAAGTAGACTTCTCATAAGGGTCCAAAAAGAGCACTTGATAAAAATAAATGTAAATCCACTCAAATTGAACTTATATTTAAAGCATACAAAGAACTCTATAAATAAATGTACCAATCACTCATGTATATTTTAGTGGTCGTATGTTTTATGTAAATATACTTTACGTAAATTTAAGTATTAGTACACTATAGTGTACTTAATATAAGTAAACTAAATTACTACCAAGGTAATAATACACTTGTAATTAGTACATTTCATAAATTATACATTTTATATGAATATACTTAATATAAATTTAAATATTAGTACTAATTAGTGTACTTAATCTAAGTAAACTTATCCACGCTTTTGTTACTTCCCGGCTGGATTACTGTAATGGGAGTCCTGTCCGGGGTTCCTAGCAAAACCCTGGACAGGCTTCAATATGTGCAAAACTCAGCTGCCAGGGTTCTTACTCACACTAAACCCTGGCAGCACATCACCCCCACTCTCATTCACCCCCACTGGCTCCCAGTCAAGTTCCGCATCCAGTACAAGCTCCTCTTACTCACCTACAAATCCCTTCATGCACTTGCCCCCCAGTAACCTGGCTGATCTTCTCCACCAGCGCACCCCATCCAGGAGTCTCCGGTCATCTGATGCTGGTCTCCTCTCTATCCCGCGGACCAAACTCAAGTCGTTCGGCGTTAGAGCCTTTAGTGTGGCCGCCCCCCACCCTCTGGAACTCTCTCCCCGCAGAAATCTGCAACTCTCCCACCCTGGACTGTTTCAAATCACTTCTCAAATCTCACTTGTTCTCCCTGGCCTTCCCTGTTTAGCTTAGGTCTTGTTGTTGATTCTTATTTGTTTGTCCCCTCTACTGTGAAAAGCGACCTTCAAGGTAATTGTTTTCTCTAGATTTTGAGACTGGGTCGAAATTCAAAATTTTGAATTGAGAGAACAACTATTAAGAAAGAAAAAAGCCCAGGTGGGATTCTTACCCAGGCCACTTTCAGCATGTTTTTTTGACCAGTTGACCAGTCAATGGCAGTTTGATTGTATTTGAACCCAAAGGTCAGAGCTTTTTAATTGTTTGAAGTTTTGCAAACTGAAGTTAAGGTTAGGCCAACTTTACATTAAAAAAATAATAATAATAATAATAAGGAAGGTTGAGATATCTCTATACACTCATAACACAATATACACGAAATATATTGCTTTGTTTACTGAAAAAATCATTTGATGCCAGCAATTTTAGGATTACATTATTACAGTGTACTTCTTATCTTAAGTTTGCAGGCATTTGCATTTAAGAATGACATTCAAAGGAAAAGCTCACTCACAACTGCAAATTGGCTGTCGTCGTTAATTAAGGAGCTGTTTGAAAGACTTGACTTATTTACATCGTCACATCTCCAGTGCAAACCACGACAGACACATTTGTAAGTGGGTCAACAAAACCAGACCTCTGTTCGCAAATAGAAGAAGATAATTAGATGATTGAAGGGGATAATGTAACATAATAGGTTATAAAAATGAGTCACAACAAGCACACAGGACTGTTTGGAGATGCTGAAGAGTTTATCTGATGACTGTAGGCAGAGGAAAGCTAACACTACCCATTTACTCCAAGTGTTTGAGCTAAGCTAATTAGTGATGGGTGAGCTCTGTCCGTCTCTTCCTTGTTACTGCACACACAGTCGATAGAATGGTGACTATCTGCTTGTCATGGACTTGGAAGTGAGGCAAGACATGAAGAAAAATGAAGTTGGCATATCCGTTTAACCAGTCACAATGTGTTTATCACATCATTGCGGGCTAATCTCATTACTACCATGATGGTGCCAGCCAAGACTCAGTCAAGGCAAAGTGGGGGAATTTGAGTGGCTCCATCTGTACTTAATGAAGCTGCTGGTGGGTGTAATTTCGACTGAAGTTAACTTAAGGATGTTACCAGAGCACTGTGCTGATCCTCCACTTTGGGGAGGATGAAGATGGTTTGGACAAAACTGCAGTGCTTAATCAATAAAACAGTCCAGCCTCTGAGGAGCACTCCAATTCAGAAAAAAACGTTTCTCAAAAGCTACTGAGAAATAAAGTGCACCACAAAGAGGGCCAGGACTTTGGTGATGTTACAACCTGACACAAAATCCAAGCACTGACTGATCCATTTAAAACAATGATCGGTAAAGAACAATGATCAGGAGAGTCTCAGATGTGCAAAGTCAATCCAAGGACGACAAGAGACAAATGTAAGTTTCACAGCTGTTAGACAGAGATAAGGCAAACAGTCATCAATCACCATGTTCAGCTGTCTTTACTGGTTTGTAGCTGACTTACTTATCACTTAACCGAACATCAGCAACACACATCACAGAGAAGGACCAGCCAAGACTCTGGTTATGGTCTCATTTGCAAATTGAGAATAATTTCAGATAAGAGGAGAATTCTGATTGCCCTGAATTTTAACAACAAAATTATATTTGCACTTAGAGCAGGGAGCTGAATTTTCAGCTGCTGCATATAAATTCATGTCCCTCAGAGCTGCGACTCTACTCACTGCTAAGAGTAGGGACAAGGAGACAGAGCAGGTTAATAAGATTCATGCTGGAATAAAATTTTCCTATATTAAACTCTTTATGCTTTCGTTTTTATGACTACAGATGACTTAAAGTTCATTAAAAGCCAAGAAAGTGCCAAAGAGTTCAAAACAGACCTGACAAGCAGGACTGCCATAAGATAGGGGGTGAATTTTAAGGGCCCATAACACACAAGGGCCCCAAAAAATAGTTGCCACATAAACTACATCCAAAAGCAAAGATGTTCTTTACTCATGTTTCTTTGTTTTGGCATCTAAAGCATCAATCTGATATCCTTTGCTCCTTTACCTCAGTTTGTCCTTGTGTTTGCACTTGTGTTTTTGTTCAAATTACTTTTTAAGACCCCTTAATCATATTTCTTTACTTACCCATTTATTACTGTAACTGTCATTTAAATATTTTTATACTTGGCCAACTGTTAAATGCAAGTATGTGTTGCCCTATGTGGTTGATTTCTTCTTTAGTTTGTGTTTTTATGCTCTCAGTGCAAGACGAATACCCCAGGGAGCCATGAAGTTTTTATTTATTCATTCGAATTAGGGTTGGCCAAACTTTTTTCATCAAGGATCTTACTGAAATAAAAGTAAGGTCCACTTTGATATCTGTTATGGAGTCTGTTAAACTAAACCAATGAAATTTAAGATGTGCTAAATTGAAAATATTGAAAATAATAGACTGCTTTCCATTAATAACTCTTTAAGGCAGAAAATTTAATTTTTTTAGTTGGCCAGTTGGATTTTTTTGGGTCCTTGAATATGCAATCAGGAGAGTGACAGCAGCAGATGAGAGTGCTGCCATCTCAGTCTTCATGCTCAGGACAAGAATAAATTGCACAAAACTGCCAAATCTTGGGAAACGTTGAAGCTGTTGAGCACATTATTTTATGTGAAACAGATTTTGTGGCAGTAGAAATGGCAAAAAAATGAAGACAACTTGTGCTGCTGTTAAAGACTGTATTAGGTTTGTCTTTATTATTCAGTCAAGTTCAAGCTTGTTCGATTTTGGTTATTTTCTGGAACGTGCTTTCCTGTGCATGATGCTTGTTACTGGAGGACACAGCTGCAGGGCAAAAAGACCTCAGGCAGCATGGAACTGTTGTGTCTGAGGTAAACTGCAGACATGATAACATTTCTGCAAGTCAAAGTAAAAACACCACTAATCATTACTGTTATCAATACTTGTGAGGATGATAAGTGGTCAGACATCACCACCAGTATCATCTGATCTCACTTTCTACAATATTTTCCTCTGTGCACCGTTACTCCAGTAACAAGTGTCACACACTGGCACAACGTTCATGCCACCAATGGATGCAAATACTGAGAGTGTCAGTGCATTCTTTGTTGCATGTTGAGTGCCAGACAACACAGCCTTACGCCATGGATGCCATTTTGACCTCACAGAGGGGATATTACAGGACTTAAGATGGGGAGAGGCCAAACTGTGTGTGCTGTAACAACAGAGAGAGCAGCAGAGTGCATGGGAGAGGAGAGACCACCTGGCTGCGGGTTGGAGAAGGAAGGAGGGTGCCTGAGGAGGGCCGTCCTCCCCTGGTCCAGGGATTCAGACCAGGGGAGGACGGCTGCATCCGTCAGCCTGCTGAGGCTGGAGTCAATGGAGGAGAGATTGAAATGTCACTTCACCTTGCCCGAAGCGCACTTAAAGGCAAGGAGAGGCGTTCATTTGATTGGTGAAGATGACACTCGACTGTGTTAAACCCACTCTTCTCTCCTCCCTCTTTGGCACATGCGACAGGGGGAGGGACGGAGTGCGCCTGGCTGTGCCAGACTGCGCCCTGCGCGAAAATTGCAAAGTGCCCAGGACAAGGGATGTAACACTATGAAAACTTCATATCACGGTTATTGTGACTAAAACTATCACGGTTATCATTATTATTATTGCAGTATTGTTGCAGTGCGCTCAGAATGTTCAAGAAGTACTCTAACAAAGTTTTGAAATCATTTAATCCCTTTCATATTATAAATGTAACGGTTCTTTTTTTTTTGTCAATAACTTTGCCAGGGAATGTCCAATAAGTAAATTTGTTTACATTTTTTAATGAGAAATAAAGTAAACAATTCTGGCAAGTATTTGTCATTATTATGTTATAAATGCTTTAAACGTGTGTAATTACAAAAAAAGAAAAAACTGATTTGAACTTACAGTATTCTCTTTATAAACAATTGTAAATGAACATGTTAAAGGTTTTGAGACAACCAGAAATAAATTTAATCTATTTTACATACACTCACACATTTTAGTTTGCCTATTAATGTCCATGTTACAGCTCATGGAAAAAGATGATCCATCACGGGGAAATATGGCGAATAAACAGCGAAAGAACGGAAGGAACGCACTCCAGATTGATACTAATGCTGTTATTTACACCCTTTATACATTGTTTACACAGAAAATACTGATAAACCCCCTGTAATTCACTCAGGTATTGCTCTCTGAATCCTCGAGGAGTTACAGCAGTTTTAATCACACATTTTTGTCTTTCACAGCAGCTTGGTGTTTTAGACATGGTGACTGTCGCCACTCCGTTTCCTCTCTACATCATTTCAAAATCCAAACTTCGACCAGACTTTAGACTTTGTCCGTTTTGAGTATCAAAACTTGTAAGTCTGAGTGGGGCTCTGATTGCTGTACAGGACTTCTCCAAGGTCAAACATTACAAACTGCGCATGCGCGCCTCTGTCTGTGTGAGAGGGCCGCCTCGGCGAGGAGCAGTCGTGACTTTTCCAGTCAAATAGCAGCATCTCCGTGACTTATTGACACAGTGTGGTGATCAAACACGGTTTAATGGTAGTTTTAATTGTACATGGTAATGATTACTGTGGGGAATTTTACCGTGGTTTACCATTTCACGGGTAACTATTACGTCCCTACCCTGGACACACCCTGTTGGTGAGGCACAGACACGGCACAGGGCAAGTGAGCCGCGCCTGCCCCTGGTCTACGAAATTAGAGCCCAAAGTGTTTGTGCCCAAAGTGATAATCTATTTTTTTTTTATTAAAGTAATAATAAAAGGCATTATTAGGACTGTTTGACTCTGTGGACGTGGAGCCTACAGTGACATCTTTTCACACTGATCAAAATTTCTGGCGACACCCCTGCTAGCAAGATATGAATTAGGCAGAAAGATGCATCCAATCAAAGACTTTTCACTAAATCTGTAACATAAATGAGGATTTGCACGTCCCCTCTGAGGCTTTTCTACCCATCGTTCCAGGCTCAGGAGGGATGAACTGCAGCGAGAGAGAAATATTCAAAATTATGCATCATTATCTTCAATCATTGTGAAATATGCAGGGAGGAAACCGCTCCATTATCACGTGTAGAAACCGTACTGTATGAAAGAGATGGTAAACAACATCTTCCTCCAAGTGCTCACCCCCACATCTGCTTATACGCTCTTTAAATGCACGCTCCATCCATCCCACTTGCATCAGATGCTCTTTATAAAGCGTCATGTGTGACAGTCGAGGTGTGCGCTCAACACTGAACAAGTCCTCTGGCAGAAAGCCGAGCAGCCCACCTCCCATCCTCGGGTAGGAAGAGAGTGAAATACTCAATTTGACTGTGAGAGGCGTAGGCTACCATCACAAACAAAGCTCAAAATTACCCCTAATGCCTTGTGGATGAAAACACTGAGACATAGATCAGTGCTGATGAATGTCATGTTCTTTCTAAATGTACAGCAGGTTTCATTTAAGTCGTCAGATAAAATGGATTTACTTTAAGATCTTTTTTTTTATTAGACTGCCCTGGAGAGTTTTACTCTGTTTTCTGATTTAAACACAAAACAACTGCAATCAAACCTTTAGGCAACTCTATTTTCTTTTAATGAACTTTATAATCCAGACATAGTTTTTTTTTTTACCTTTGTTAATACATTATCAATGCCTAATTAGTCCAAGACCTTGAACAAAGAGCTTTAAGTTGGGGATTTTTTTCCAGGAGGATCAGTTTTGTATTGGTGTCAAAATCCTCATTAATACTAGTTAAGAAATTATTGAAACAAACATCCTCAATACTTTTACCTCTGCAAGGAGGTTATGTTTTTGTCTGTGTTGGTCTGTTATTCATTTATCTACAGCAGTGGTTCTCAAATGGGGTACGTGGAGGTATTGCAGGGGGTACGTGAAGCTTTTCAAAATATCTTTAAAAAATCAGTCGGCTCATCCTAATAATAAGTCTTGGGGAAAATTATTTTGTAAAAACTTTGACAAAATATAAATGTGTGTTCATGCACTGAATTTTATATTCAGTATTTCGTTTCAATATCCTCCTAAATAAATCTACCCCCCCCCCCCCCCCCCCCCCCAAGTTAGTTTGACCCACTGACCCAGCGCACTCGTCAACGACCTGTCATTACCGAATAACACTAACTCTGGAGACGTCCTAAAAGAGGTAACGTTAATTATTTTTTGTGAGCAAATCTTTATTTATTAAGTTAATTTATTTTTTAAACAAAATATTATTTATTTATAAATAAGTTATAGATGTATTTCTGTGAACACATTTTTGTTATTTATGTATATTTTTTATTTTGTACCATTACAGAGACCAATATAAATTAGCAGCTATTTGCATATTTGAGTTTTGACGGTACCACCAGGAAGGTGGTCATCGTCTTCTGTTTTTCTTTTTTGTTTCTACATGCAATGTTTGCTATATGAATGTATTTGTCAGGTTCACTGACATAAGTTGTTGGCTTTACTAAATCAGACACTTATTTTTACAGCACTGTACCTCTTTTTTCTTCCAAATATGTTTTGCCCGAGTCAGAGGGTACTTGACTAAGATTATATTTCTAAGGGGGTACATCACTGAAAAAAGTTTGAGAACCACTGATCTACAGTATGTGTCTGTCTGTCTGTGAGCAGGATAATTCAAAGGCTCTCCACAGAATTTAACTGTAGCGGGATTCCTCCTGGTAAGAATACGGGGTAACCAGGAAGATACACTTTTGGTGTAATTCCACCAATCTCCCAACACAGTGAAAAAAAAACATACACAAAATGACAACAAACTATTTTTGAAAAAAATTCACTAATGTAAGCAAACTGGCAAGGGTTCTTCAGTAACTCAAACCACAGCTTAACAACCAACAAAACCACGGACAACATCCAAAAATCCACTCTCAATCAATCTTTTGTTCCACTCTCCAATACCTGCACTGTACCAATAAGGCTCCACAAAATGGCTGCCTTTTAAATAGCCTGCCCCAGTGGGCTTGGGACAAAAAAGCTAATTAACTATAATATCAATGCTCTTGTGTGCAGCATGTAGAATTTAGCATGTGTGTGTTCATGCATGTGTGTGTGTGTGTGTGTTTGTGTGTGTGCAGGGCCTGAACTCAGTAAAGAGGCTGCTCCAACACATTGATTCAAACATGCAAATTTAAAAATATATCACAAGAACATTTTTAACTAGACCTCCAGCCTCTGACAAAACATTTCTGACATTGTGAGTTATTATTACAAATGTGGAAACCTGCCCAATGGCACAGTGTTAACAAACCCTTTGAGAAAATCCTCCATCTGCATTCATGTTTGTGTCACTACCAAAATGGAATCACTCCTCCTCCATGCCATGACCAGCATTTCTTGAAAATGTTATTAAAAACAGTAAAGAGCTCCAAGAGTTTAAGCGAAAATGTCTAAAACTGCTCTATTTTATAATAGTAACTCGGCTAACAGTGTCAGAAAAAAAAAAAAAGCAATTCGATTTTGGGATAATAAAAGAATTTACAACCTTGACAATAAAAAAACATCTGACCGGTGTAACTTTTTCATTTTGGAGAGACTACCAATGAAAGAATTAAAGACCTTCTGGTTCTGTTTAGTTAAGGTTTGAACCTTTTTATCACTATTAAATGATTTGTATTTTTTTTATTAAGCATGTACATTCACCACAGCTGTAAGACTTTCAGTTGTTTATTATGTTGCCATGAAAATCACAACCCTTAGGTATCCAGCTCAAAATCATTCCAGAATTTGAATTTGAAGTTTGAATTTGAATTTGAATTTGAATTTGATTTTGAATTTGATTTGAATATTAATTTGAATTTGAATTTAAAAATGTTTTAGAATCCCTTCTGTGAGTATTTAAGTGCATCAACTCTTTGGTGTGTGTTTCGAGTAAGTGGTTGGGTTGTATTAGAGTTGGTGGCTGGTAAAAATCTGTTTTTGGAGTTGTGATTTTCTGGGTCATTCTTCTGAACTGCAACAGAAAATATCTGAAATGGTTTTCATTGAAGGCAGCAAAGGCATCTATGAAGCCATCAGAGCGCTGTTTGACACAGCCTGTTCTGCTGTGACAACCGGTCTTACATGAGTAAGATTGAACAATGGCTGAACTGCTCTGGCTTCAGCAGGACAAGCAGCAGATGTGACTGCTGAGCCTTGACTGATCTTCTGATGATGGGCAGGAAGAAGATTGTCAGATCGAAGGCAACCGAAGGCATCAGTCCCCAGAAGGTCAGGCACCAGAGATGTGGTGATAAGTGTGATGCCCAAAGTGGTTCAGAGCTTATGGAGGCTCAACAAAAACACCACACACACCATGCCCTCCAAGCAGCTCAGTAACATGGCTGTTGGACTCACACAGGCCGTTCTGGACCAGGTCTCTGCTGCTCTGTCCAAAAACTCTAAGTGGGTTACCTTCTCCCATGTGAGACATGGTCCTCTCGATACCTGGACAGCTGCATCAGCTCCTTCACAAGAGACAGGTGAGGGACCAGCTTCATCAACTACTGCCAGCTGGAGGTAATGCATCTTCAGTCCTGAGGGGTCAGGTCTCGAGTGACTCAAATCCACCTGAAGAGTCAGTCCTGGAGGACCACCGCCATCACACTCTAGGGTTTACATAGAGGACGTCCTATCTGAACCACCATCCTGTGGAGAAGCTCTTGAGGCCTGCAGTGATGCACCACAGTTGGGTCACCAGAGATTCATGGCCTGGCTTCAGAGGAAGTTCTTCTTTAAGTGTCTGCGTGTTCAGAGACTGACGATTCTTCAAATGACTTCTATGAAAAATAATAATAAACAGCACTCATGTCACTGTCATCAGTCCAATCAATTTTTATAAATGAAACTTCTCTCACTGAAAATGAAAGTATGGTCAGTGATGTGGTCCTGTACAGGGGCGTCACCAAAAAGTCAATAAGTCACAATAAAAACAGTGTCTGTTTTTATTGTGACTCATAACAAAATATAGGAAAAAAGTGTGTAACTAGAAAAGCACTGGGAGAGCCCAGACCTCCGCCAGCGCCACAGTCCTCACCCATATTGTGATTTTGACCATAAATATTAGTCTTACCTTTATTTCATCTAAATATTTTGATTCCTTGACCATGAAAACATACCATTAGCAATTGATTTCATCATGATATCTTTTTTTGTTCAGTAGTTATTTGCAAAAATCACATTTTTTGTCATGGCGGCCAGACACTGAGCCGGATCAACACCAAAATCAGATCAGTTCTTCCTTTTCCCATGCTGAACATTTCCTGAAAATTTCATCCAAATCCATCCTTCACTTTTTTAGTTATTTTGTTCACAGACGGAAAAACAAACTCTCCCGAAAACATAACCTTCTTGGTGGAGGTAATAAGTGTGTCAAAGTGAATAACACATAATGACCAAAAATAGAGTTGCCCATTATAAACAAAGTGCAGAAATTAAGTGTTAAATAGATGTTCAGATGCTGTTTTTGTTACATAATATTTGAAGTTAAAGTTTCCTCTTAGAGTAACTTTGGAGTGAAACAAAAAAAAAAGGTTGAAGCTGCAAAAATCCTTGACATGGTCCAAGAAGTTTTGGTGCAGTTTTATGATGAACTCAACACCAATTATAACAATTATATAGAATAATTTATGCTGGTCATGTTGGAGTATTTGCTGCATTCATGGGTTTTCTTGAGGTTCCCTGGTTTTCTCCCACAAACCAAAAACGTGCCTTAGGAAGAGTCAGTGGGGCCCATTGCCCCCGGACAGTCCTGTAGCTATGTTAAGGGGTCTGTATCATGACAACATTATTTAATAGAAAGCTGTTATGCTGTAAAACATGCCTCATCCTCAACATTCCATGTACAACAGTCACTTTGGATGTTGCTTGTTCATAAATATGTTCAAAACATGTTTTCTCTGATAATGTGTTGGTAGTGGGTCAAGAAGAAAAGCTTGAATAGTTTGGAAATCACGGTGGTAACTGGTGACCTCTTGTTGTGTTTGGATGGTTTTCAGGTCTGGGTTTTCTCTGCCCCTCACTTAAAGCAAGCTGGGGCTGGATCTTAAAACTATTACTACCCAAGATATACTGAAAACCAAGCCAACATCTCAAGGTACTCCATGTTCACAGAATATCCACTAAAAAGTATCTCTTAAATGCTTTAATATCTTCAACCTGCTCGACACTTCAAAATATGACAACCAACTGTTTCACGGGTTACTTAAGCTTTGTTTTGTGTTTCTGCTGGTTGTTGTCTGTTCAAGCAAGATAACTCAGAAAACTCTTACCAGATTTCGGGTAGTGATCAATCCAGATGTAGATCCAGGTCTTAGAGGATTTGTTAACATTGTGCTATGAGTCAGCTTTCCACCGAAATAAATAAATAAATAAATACAATTTGACAAGAATGTCAGAAATATCTTGACAGAGGTTTGTGCTATGGGAGTATATTAAGTTGCCAAAGTACTGCTTGATGATTATGTAAAGACATTTCATCCCAATCAAATGTTTATTTCATTTACTGATAAAAGAAGGCACTTCAACTGAAGCAAGGAAAAGGAAGGAAAAATAATAAATGAAAAGGAGGAGAAAGAAGACTAATTTATATGATAAATGGACTTGAGCTTATATAGCGCTTTTCTAGTCTTTTGACTACTCAAAGCTGCTTTACACCGCAGGTCACACCTACCCATTCATACCCATTCACACCCATTTGCACTCACATTCACTCACTGATGGTTCAGAGTATCTATGTTAGTTATACATCAGTATCTCTAACACATTCACGCCCTTTCATGCCCATTTACACACCACTGACGCAGCAGTGGGAGCAATTTGGGGTTAAGTGTCTTGCCCAAGGACAACATCGCCATGTGTCGCCCGGAGCTGGGCTTGAACCTGCAACCTCCCAATCACTGACCAAGCGCACTATCCAACAGCGCCACCGACGCCCCACCCCTGTCTTTTCTATATATGAGACACTAATTAACAATGTTCATAATGAAACACAAAAGCCCTTAAGTCAAATAGCTGCAGACCAAGGAAGCCTTCACAACCCTCTGTAAGATGTGGATTTAATAAACATTCTGACAACAGGGCTAAAAATAGAGGTGATGAACCTGTCAGGGAGTTCCTTTAAAAATTAACAATTGGAAGAGTGCTAACTGTTTCTGACATTCTTGTCTCAGTTATTATCAAAATATGACTTACTGCCCTTTCGCCTAGTGATGAGAATCCTCTAAATACATCCCTGTATTTACATCTGGATTTAGATCAACACCAAAATCTATTCATTTCTCTCACATTCCAAAACCATAATTTTCTGAAATTCACAGTTTCAAAAGTTTGTTGAGAATTTGTTATATTGCTCTGTTCTGGATAAACGGACAAACAGACAGATAGAGGTGAAAGCATAACCTCCTTGGAGAGTAAAAATAAACAACCTTTGAATATTTTGTGTTTACTCTGATGTAATTTGATAGCTGTGTCTGACAGAGCAATGAAATCATGATATAAAAACAGGCTTAAAATGTATCAATAACATCCTTGAGTTTGCTTTATGACCTTGACCACAAGCATGTGACCTTAAAGATGCTATAAGGAGTTTCTAAGTAATTACAAAAAAGTCTCACTTTTAGATATATGCCTGATCGAAATACACACTTTAAGATGAGTTTTATAGCATCAAAATAGGTTATCTATAAATGCTATTCCTTAGCTTCGTGGTCAGGTCGGACAGGGCTGGACTGGCCTGGATACTCAACTTCAGGAACAAGACAATTAAAACTCGAGCAAATTCATATTATTCAGACACATCTTAGAGCACCGGGCTGTAAGTAGCGATATATAGCCGGCTACAAAACTACGAAACTAAGTTTTCAAAAAATTGCTTGTTGTCACACATCAAAAACTACCGCTATGTAACAAGAAAGAGATACATTACCTCGTTGCTTTGCATCCTGTAAGTTGTTGAAAAAAGAAGTTGTAAAGCAATGCAGAGTCCTGAGGAAGGTCCGAGCTGCATTCATTAGCATCACAACAAGCGCACGCTTTGGCTTGGGTCACATCTTTACGACAGTTGCCGCGCGTGCTCATGGGTAGCAGAGTCTTTATATCGTTGGAAATAGATTATCCTCATAGCACCTTTAACATTGAATCCCCTGTCCTTCAGATTTAACATGTGTGCAAAGTCTGACTAATATTCCTCACAGTATATTATGTTCAAGAGCATGGGAATTAAACAAGAGGCTTCATAAAGCTGCCCTATGACCTTCAAATTGGTGGGTGAATCTATCAGATATTGATAATATCCATAGTATCAATGATGTCGCTGGTATTAATATTAACTTTGGACCTGGTTTTGATAATTTCAGCGAGACTGATACTTCAGTTTCAGTTTCTCTCCCTTTTGCACTGGCATGGTGGGATGGTGTTATACCAATTATATTGACCTATATGAGTTTGAGGCACCCACCTTAATCATGACAAAGCATCTGTTACGGCAATACTACTTCAACTTGGTATAAAACCAAAACTTGCACTATCCGCACCTCTATTGGTCAGAAAAGGAATTAGTACAAAATGAAAGAAATAAAGTAAAACATGTTCATAGAAATCCCCCAAAGCGTTCTCTCGATATCAAATTTAAAGAACTAGAAGTGTTCAGAGGGCACAAATCTCTGCCAGGCCGTTTCTGACACTGTCAGCACTGTTGCATTGTTTTCAATCCCAGAGATCACCACCAAAGTCTAATCACTTTCCCCTCCTATCATGATCAACATTCCATGAAATTTCACCCAAAATTGTGGAGAATTTTTGAAGTTATGATGCTAATTCTCATTACCAGCTTCAATATCTATTTCCCCAGATTTGGAAAATCTTTCTTGTATCATCAATCAATCAATAAAACTTTATTCATGATCAACATTTCCTGAAAATTTCTTCAAAATCAGTCAGGAAGTTTTAGACTTATCTTCACACTAAAAAATGTTGAGTTAAATTTTTGGGTTATTTTTATAAAGAGTAACCCATTTTCTGGGTTACAGGGCTATTATTTTAACCCAACTATGTCACAACCAGCTCCACACTCACTCGGCGTCAGATCGTCTTGCTCTCATGCCAAGAACTCCAGACTTGCTATCCGGACTGATCACGCGTTGCCGACCCGTTCTGTTCCTGTTTCCGCCTTTATCGCCTGAACCTCAGCTAGACTACAAGGTACCGACCCGTTTCTGTCCTGCGCCTACTTGCCTGCCTGATCCCCGGTTTCAGACTTTGCCTTCTGTTCCTGACGCCAAGTACCTGTTCGTGAATCTTGATCAGTGGTGGCCATCTGTTCTCCGGTATCAGACCCCTCTGCCTGTGTGTAACGCCAAGTACCTGTCTATGAGCCCGAATCAGTGATCGCAGCCTGATCTCTGGCAATCAGAACCGTTTCCTGCTCTGAAAGACAAAGTGAGTCCTAACCTGCTTCACCTTAAAGACTCTGAGTTGCGGTATGAGTGTGTGGCTCCTGCGTGGATGAGTGGACTACGCCACTGTCTCGTGTTCCAAGGATCGCAGGTTCGGTCCCTGCTCTCTAGAATTGTTCCTGTGTCTGTTCAATAATGCTGGTTATTGTGAACTGCAAAATCTGTGTTGCTTCTGGATCCTAACTGCCTCTGTGTCAAACTACTGGGAGTGCTGAATTGTGCAACCCAATAGTTGGGTTAGGAACAACCCAACATTGTAGTTAGCATTACCATCTTTTGTGTTAAATAAGACAACCCAAAAATTGGGTCGAAAAAAAAGAACCCAACCTGTTGGGTTAAAATAACCCAAAAAAGAGTTTGTCCTTTTCTGAACCAGCAGTTGGGTTAAAATTGGGTTATTTTGTAATCCGACTGTTTTTAGTGAGTTGCTAACAAAAAACAAACAAACTTATGAATAAACAAACAAACATATGGGAAAAAATGCCAGCAGAAACACAACCTCCTTCGTGGAGGAAATGAATGTTTTCCACACATAAACAAAAATCATCATAGTGTCGCTCCTCTCCTCTTTTCTTCATAGAAATGCATTTTTTAAAAACTCATTCATGTTTTAAACTTATGAAAAAATACATCACAAACTTTCCTTCTTCTCAAGCGTCATAAATTATGAGTTAAAAAATGAGAACACTGTCTTGATTCAGGTAAAATTTTGTCCCTGAATTTATTATATAATCATCAGATGGACGGGCACAGGGAGAACTGTAATTTTCCAGATGTCCGTTTGTCTGGTTTGTTTGTTTGTTTGTTTGTCTGGCAACCTGCAGACTTTTTATAGACGTTCTGTTGTTGTAAAAAAAATCATTGACAAGCACTTAAAACTGAAGGTGGAGAAACACAATGAAAGTTGTTGAAATGTTTATCCTGCCAACATTTTAGCATTGGAAAAAAAAGAGAAAAAAAATGTCAAAATGTTTGACGTTGACAGGTTTGTGTTTCAGGACATAGAGCAGCATTAGCTCCTCTTTGTGGGAATTGGTGAGTTCAGCTCTGTTGTAGGCACCATGTTCTGCATTCACTCCACTGTCTCTGCTCTGCTCAGCTCACGCCAATGGGTTCAAAGTGATGAGGAAACAATGGTAGTATGCCACACTGGTATGTCTGTTTGGCTGGGGAAGGAGCTGTTGAAAACAAATCCTGGCCCTGCAAAGAGGGGGAGAGTGAAAAGTAATGATGCTGCTGACTTTTAGTCTTAGTCATTGAAGTTCTCTATTTCATGGTGGGAGACATGTTGAACACACTGATGGCACTTTCACACTCAGCATGTATGGTCTGGTCTAAACAAAGTCCAGTTCCCTTTTTTTATGAAATTTAATTTGTGTGAGCTGCTGTGAAAACTCTAGTCCAACAAGATACAAGCAGGCTTGGTCACAGTGGGTGAGAAGGCAACCAAACAAAGACCACATGAGGCAGCAAACCAAACAGAAGTGAATTGTGGAGAACATGGCCAACATTAGCATTTCTAGCACTGCCATCCTGCAGACCCTTTTATTGATGAACAATTACAAACCCCTGCTGAATATGTTTACACATCACTCCAGTAAATATGCAGAAGACATGTATACAGACCAATCAGAATTTCAAGCATGATAAAATGTTTTAGTATCCTATTTTTGTTGGTTAAAATTGCAAAAGACCTAAAATCGGCATGATCCTAACTAAATCAGCGCAGCATGAAAGCAAACCAATCCGAGATAAACAAGAAAGCATTCAGAGTACAAACCTTTGCAAGGTAGCACACATACTGCTATTACATCTATAATCAATCGCTCCATGATAAAGCTACGATCATAATATGATTCCTTTACCCTATAAACCCACACATAGCCCTGATCAAGTTGATATCAATATTAGTTAGAAAGTTATTAAACAAAAATTATCCTTTTGCTAAGGCTGATCAGCTGAATCACCACCAAAATCTAATCATTTTTAAGTTGGGCCATTACCAACATCTCCTTAAAAATTGCAACAAATCTGTAATGTAGTTATTGCATAGTCTTGCAAACAAACCACATACACCAGCAAAAACATAACCTCCTTGGTGGAGGTTAAAATGACATAACACTGTAACTGCAAATTTAGACATGAAAATCACCAAAAGTGAACTTGAAACACACAAAAAAAACAGAATATGAGCTCTTCAATCAGAGGTTAATTTGATAAAAGTTGTTTTAACTTGACAGAAGCTGAACTAAAGTTCATGTTTTCACTGTATTTCATTCATTGTTAATAACAGCCAGTTTATTCGCAATTTGAGTCCAATGTTATCTTTTTAAACTGTATTGATTTTCTCATTAGTATCTTAGCAAAAAATCATATTTATCCTCATGAATGCATTTTCCTTGAATGTTAATATTTGATGTACATGTTTCTAGCCTCCATAAATGTTAAAGTTAACATATAAAATAATCAACAGTGATTAGATAAAGTCAATTTTCTGAGTAAGAGCCTCTTAAAAAAACATCTGTTCAGTTGAGGTTCTGTTCAACTCCGTCGTTGCTATTCCAGGCACACAGTAAGTAACCTATGGCTGAACACCCCACAGGTCTTAAAGCTCTGTATAGTTTAACAACCTCTGATCCCCACCTCTTCTCTAGGGAAGGGGTCTTCTCTTTCCACAAGCTCATAATGCAGCCAGGGGTTCGCTGGCCGTCCTGCAGAGCTGACACAGCGAGAGCAGAGCACCCCGCTGGACGTGAGGAGCATTCATGTACACTTTCTCTGAAACAACAGCCTTGTTTCATCCACTCTCAACCTCACCTGCTCTTACAATCTCCCTGATCCCCCACCCCCAGCCCACCATGAGGTGTTCTCAGAAAAAAATATTTTCTCTGCAGACATGCAGCGCTGACCTGCTTCCTGGTCACAGCGGGGCTGACAGCAGCCTGATTAATAAGCTGCAGCCCTTTTAAGCAGTGACAGAAGCTTATTTTAAACACAGCAGCCTCGGAGATGAGGTTTGGTCAGATGGAGGCTTTTATGCTTCTGACATGGTCCAGAAAATGTGTTTGAAACTCATGGTTTTTACAATTCTGAGCTCTCAACATTAAAAACAACAAGATGACAAGTACAGAACAAAAATACAAAGACAGAGAGACAACCAGTCCATTATTAACCCTGTAAGGCCCAAGACCATAGATTATAGCCAGAAAATTCTAATTTTTTGGAGATTAAATCATTATTTCACTTTCTGCTAAAATCCTACAAAAATCCATAAAATTCAACATATAGATTTTTTGTATCTCATTTGATACATTAGGTGTTTTTGGCAACTGATAATCCATTTGAGGACATTTTTATCATTTATCTGATTGTACTCAGATTTTTTTTGTAATTTGTTGATCAAATTGAGTAGATAGGGGTATTATAAAAGTATGAATCAAATATGATACAATTGGCTTTATAGGGTTCAGTTTCAAATCAAGGATTTCAAATCAAATTCAGACCGTCATGTGGCATCTTTGTGAACTTCTTTAACCTCAAAAATACATCAAGACAACATTGCGACTTAGTTAGAAAAATGCCCCAAAGTCAATACAATTCCAAATAAAAGAAAACATCCATAAATTTATAAAAAAAAAAAACAATAAAAGTCACAGCAATACTAAAAACATCATTAATGGAGAGTTGAATACTTATGATAATAGTACTAACAAAAACGATGAAATAATATATAATTTAAATGAATAATGATAATACCAATAAAAATAAAATTATACCAAACAAAGGAAAAAAAGATAATAATAATAGTAATAATAAGACAATATGACAACATTGATTATTATTATTATTGTTGTTGTTGTTGTTGTAATTATAATAAAATAATGAATGTTATTACTGACTTATTAATGCAATAGTCTGAATAATGACCAAATCCATTTGTGCTCTGAAAAACTTCAAACCATTAATGCCCGAGGATCATAATGGTTTTTGTCCTTGAATATAATTAAAAAGATCCACTCAACCACATCTACATTTAGTCAAAATGATAACAAGCATATAAGCATCAGGAACATTTTGGTCATGGAAATTTCCATCTGTGTGGTCTCTCCTTTTTCGTTCATTTCTGTGTAAGCATCAAACTGGCGTTGTTTTCTCTCTCACGGTGAATTGTGGATTTCCAGTTTTCCTTCTGTTCACTGTTAAAAATGTCAAAAATGATGCAGATCTGCTCATTTTCAGTGTCCTCCACCATCAGAGAATCTGGCTGCTGAATTCCTTTTCTTGAGTCAGGTTTGATAGTTTGTGAACATTTCTTTTGTTATTTCTTCTCCCTTTGAAAAATATGCTGCAGTCCTCATTGTCCTGCCAGCACTGGAGTCGACGTGTCCTTCCTTTCACTCTCAGTCAAGTATTGGTTACTGAAAAACAAACTTCTTCAAAGTTTCAAGCCTCTTTCTGCATCAACACATCCAATTTTTAGTGGTTTCATCAGCTCTCTGTGTCGCAGAGGTTTTGTTTTAAGTGTTAAACTCAAACATAACCTTTAGACTGTGTGATACTGCAACAAACGATCGTCATGACACTAAAATATTTGAGAAGCTGAAGAAAGAGGCTGAAACAAAAAGATTTACAGACCTGCCAAGGTACAGAGGCAGAAGTATTGATATAATTAAATGGAAGTTGGATGTCCTCTCTGCTGTTTGAGCAATCCACCGCAAGGCCGTATCGGACATATCGACTCCAAAGAAGCTATTGATTTGATTCAGTTCAGACTAAACGTAGTTTCATTTTTAACACTCACGTTTGTGAAACAGAAACATCAATGCAGAGACTCCTGTGCTATAAAATATCCTCTTTGGCACACTCGCTTGAAGGCCTTGTGTCAACTCAGCACTGGAGGACTTAACTGAGACTTTAAGACTTTCTAAAGACTTTGGTTTGACGATTTGTCAGCAACACTCAGAGGCTCAAACTGAGATTTTACAAAGACTGTGGATCGAATAGGGTAAGTTGTATCTCGCTGTAAAGGTGGCTAATCAGGCTTTCCAGTTATGTAAAATATAATACCAAACATCCATCTGTTTCTGCATTGCTTATCCCTTTCAGGGTCACAGGAGTCTGGAGCCTGTCCCAGCTGACATTGGGGGAGAGGTGGAATACACCCTGAACTGGTTGCCAGCCAATCACAGGGCCACATAATGAGACAGACAATCATTCACACTCACACTCAGGGCAATTATGAATCGCATATCAGCCTTATCTGCATGTTTTTAATCTGCAGAAAGAAGCCAGAGGTAATCAAACCAGTAACCTTTTGCTGCGGCAGGTGCACCACCTGCTGCGCTACCATGCCGCCATAAAAACAAAACACCAGTTGGTATTATTGAAGTGGAGAAATACTCAACCAAAACTTGTACGGATTGTGCATTTGTAGAATAAACTTGGCATTGCACATTTAGCTGTGTGTGGAGTAGTTCTCTGGACAAAAATGTCTTTATTCAAGCCAAAGGTTAGAGGAAGACAACCAGAGAGGTTCAAGATGATAGAGAGGCAACAGTTATTAATTATTGAGAAAAGTGTATCAACACTAAAGCTAATGAATGTAAAGATCTGTAGTTCTTAACTGTCCTGCTTCAGGACCCACCATCACCCCTTAATGTCAAGCTGCATCTCAAATCGAGGAAAAGTTTCAACTACTCAAATTTCTTAAAAAAAGATGCTGCACTTTGAACTTGAGATAGTGCAGGATGTCACAGTGTGCTAGCACAATGAGCCTAATGAGAAACCAAAACAGCGTGCATGTGAGAAAGAGAAAGAAACCCTTTACTCTCAATAAGCTGCATTGAATTTAAAGAAAAATGTATGTCGTAGCGACACAAGGTTTCAAGAATATAAATGTAACTGTAGCTGTGATAATCCTCTATTACTAGATACATACAGAACAGCTCTGTATGAATAATATTTAAACAGAAACACTGATTAAGACGTTTATCATGAGGAAGTCACAACACACAAAACACTTCAGTAACTCAGCCCAGCTTTCAAGCACACATGAAACAAAAGTCCTGCTACTAATGAATATATCACTAGAAAAGCACTCGGAGAGCACAGACCTCCGCCAGCGCCACAGTCCTCAGTCATATTGTGATTTTGACCATAAATATTAGTCCTACCTTTATTTCATCTAAATATTTAGACTCCTTGACCATGAAAACATACCATTAGCAACTGGATTCATAATGATATCTATTTTAGTTCAGTAGTTATTCACAGAAATCACATTTTTCGCCATGGCGGCCAGACGCTGATCCCGATCAGCACCAAAATCGAATCAGTTCTTCTTTTTCCCATGCTGAATATTTCCTGAAAATTTCATCAAAATCCATCAATTACTTTTTGAGTTATTTTGTTCACAGACGGACAGACAGACGGACAAACTGTCCCGAAAACATGACCTCCAGAGGTAACAAACACCTTTCTATTAAAACGTGTCAGTTAGCTATAGGGAGTTTAAATAGACAGCTCTCCATGGCATAAAACCCCCGTCAAAATAAAGTGTGATGCACACATTTGAACCTTTTTACACTCGCCACACCTGGTGTTTCCACAGATTAACATTTATTATGTAACGCCGTCCGGGTCACAAACCTATATATGCAATTTAAGGTCCCATTAAGCATCGTAGAGATCAACAGGAGCTTGATGTAACCCAGTCAATAAGATCAACTTCCCATTAGCTGATCAAATAATACAGCTACATTTCAGCCAATCAGAAATTAGCACTGCTGTATCCGGGTAAGACACAGATGATCTGACCACAGAGGATGTATACTGCACGCTCACGACATCAGTGCCTTCTCACATGAGTGAAGTAAGTTATGTCATTGTTTGATTTTGTAGCCTGCTGAATCGTGAAATTACTGATTGTTCAAAAGGAAAACAATGAGCCCTGAATGATATTTCAGGGACAACAAATCTGTTTGTTGCTGTGTGCTCCAAAATGAAGCTTTAGTCAGAGCCAGGGCTCTGGTGAAGAACAAATTGCTGTTGGTGGTTGAATCTCCGCTTTTTTCTTTTAAATATCTTTCCATCACTGGAAATCTCTCCACGGTCCAGCAGGTCAGGTTTTTAAAACCAATATTGGCAAACAACTTCCTACTCAGTCCTGCAGCACATACAAAAGCATTGTATGAAGCCTCATGAGCCGCTCTGGCAACAAGAATGTGAGTTTGGCTTTCAGAGTCTGTGGGTGTGCTTTGAAACATTTAATTGGCCAAAAAGACAAAAAAATCAATAAAATCTGAAATAGTCGTTCAACCTCAACAAAAATGTGATATTTGAATCTGTCTTTGGGTTTGTGTCTTGTACCATGAAAGCTGGTTAAAGATTTGTATATGACTAAACAAGCTGGACATCCTTAAGGGTCTGCAGACAACAGCACTGGTACATTTTTATCTACAGAGCAGTAATCAGTAAATCACTGTCATACCTCTGCAGCCTCCTTTGTTTCAGCAGCTCCATTTAAGCTACCTGCTGTGCTACTCTAATTTGTTGCTCTTTAGCGTACTCCGAGCTCTCACAGATCTTGGAAGAGCATGTTTTCTCACAGCGCACCTTTGGCATAAAGATTGAGTCATTGACCTCGCTGCGAATATTTAAACCTTCATAGAAATGAGGTGACAGAAAGGTGTAGCTGTTTTTCTGGAAAGGTCCCTGCACATTTAAAAGCCTGTTTTAAATCATCTTTTACATTGTATTAGCTGCTGCCTTTGCCAGGTCTCTCTTTGTAACAGAGATTCTTAATTTCAACAGGACTTCATGGTTAAATAAACATTAAAAAAAACCTTTAAATGAGTGTATTAGACCACTACCTAATGTAAGGTTAATGCCACAGCTGCCCTAGATTACAGCATTGGGAATAGTCAAAATCTCTTTATGTTTCTTTAATAGTTAATACACTAGGCCTATATGTAGAGGCTTTTTAACAATAATTGTATTTTTAATGATAAAAAATAATTAATATTGTTGTCCATGAATTTTCAAATTTACTGTTTAGTGAAAATCCCCAGAAAAAAAACAGTAAACACATTATTTCTTGATTCAGATGTCAAATTAGAGGTGTTTACTTCATTCCTGAACAGAAAGAGTTCAGAGTTCAGAATGTTTCGTGGCATGGAGGTGCAGCAGGTGGTGCCTGACAGCAAGACAGTTACTGGTTTGCTCCCTATGTTGGTCAGTACTTTTCTGTGGGGAGTTTGTATGTTCTCCCTATGCATGCGTGGGTTTTCTCCAGGCTTCCTAACCATGAAATGTAGCTGAACCTGCTTGATTCAGAGTCTGTTATCAAGCAGATCCACCTCCTGGAGGATGCCAGCTGGAAGTGACTGTTTGTACAGACCATGAATGCATTATAAGAACTGGATAGCGTGGCTCCGCCTTCCACCATGTAACAGTTTTGAAGCCATAATATCCCCCGTCAGGGCGCCGCCATTGTACAGCCAGTAGAGAATCTGGACCATATCTGGACGCAGCTGTAGTAAACGGTCGCGAAACTCCGCAGCATACGCCGTACACAATCATTGTGAAACTGCTGTAAACCGCGGATATTTTTTAAACTCTAATAACTGATGAAAAAGAAACTTTTCAGAAAAAAGAGGACTTGGAAAAAACGCAGCCCAATTATACTTTCATATCACCACAGCATACGGATGGGAGAAATATTTCTATGAGGTGTATTAATTTTTTGAAGTTTCACTACAGCCCGTTCAGATGAATGGGGGAGACAGAGAGTTGACCTATACTGCAGCCAGTCACCAGGGGGAGCAGTTTTTGTGACGACTTCAATTCGAGCCCAGCGACATGATGTCCATGTTTTTTACAGTCTATGTTACAGACATTAGCATTGATGCTAGCAGCTTCAGTAGCAGTTTTATCAGATCTGGACCTGGATAGGCTTAAGCCCCCAGAGACCCCAAAATGGGTAAGCCGTATTAATAAAAATGGATGTTATATTTGATTTTTTTCTGACTTCTCAGGGAAGCCCCGAGAATGGCTCTTTTGGTATAAAAAGGTGAATTCAGTTTGACATTCCTCATGCCTCTGCTCCTCAAAATGTGCATCCAACAACAACTATATTTTTAGATCCAGCAAGTTTTTTGAAAGATTTCTAATATATTAATGTCTTCTGATCGGTGCTCTGGTAAAATAACTGTTTAATAACCTTTAATTGAAATGACAGAGGAGTCAAGGTGGATTTCAAAGCTGTTTTCTCAAAATAACCAATGTTTTTCTGAAATACAGAAAACATCCACATTCAAGCAAAGTATGTGAATGTTGAGCAGAGAGGGACAAGAACAAGAGACAAATACAGCCCCAGAGTTCACACCATTAATCACAACAACATTATTTTCTGTGCAGCTACTGAGTAACTATCCAATACCATACATTAGAGCAAACTGCAGCAGTTTTAATCTCCTTGCTTTTGCCGCGGGTGTAGACATAACCTCATAAAGACACCAGTGAAGAGAGTTAGAGCGCTGACTTACCAGAGCTAATCATTTCTTTGTTGTTGTTGAGGTTGGAGAGCTCTTAAACTCCTGCAGGATGTTAAGTGGAAACAACATCAGAAACACAGCTGAGGAACTTCAATGTCAGAGCAGACGTCCTTGTAAACATTCCACATTTCTCTATTTTATCAGAATATTTGATTTTTTGCAGTGTGATAAATTCACCAGCTCGATTATGCTAACTGTGATTCCACTGTTTTACAGGAATAACATGAAAAAGCCTCAATATGAGCTCAACCTGAGGCCGTCCATCATGAAAAATCTATGTGTTCAGATATTCCACTTGGTGCATGATGTTCATGCTTCTTTTCATTGATTCACAGTTTTGACCATGAAAAAGCAACCTGGCAGATTTTGCACCTCTGGCTCTATTCATCCGCCTCAGCACCAGCAGCAGCGCAGTAGCCGAGGCCACAGGTATTGTCTTCTCAAGTTTTAATTACTGTGAACATCTCAGGAATGATCTGAAGGATGTTTGAAAACTGTGCACAAAAGTCTTCCCTGACACAAGAGTCTTCTGTGTTTTTGCTTGATGGCTTTTAATTCAGCAGGAGAGTTGTGTGGTCTCTTTTCAATGTGTTTTAATTTTCTTGAGTTACATTTATCTAAACAAATTATTGTTTTTTTTATTTATTTTATTTATTTATTTTTAACATTTTTAAAGATCTCTTTTTGTCTTCTTTATGACAAATACATTTATTTGTACTTGATTTACTTGATCTATTTGGTAGTCTTTGTCCAGTGCTTTGGTAGACTTGCTTTATCCAACTAAATTTGAACTTAAAATCAGAGCTTTTTGAGTAATTAGTCAAAATATTTTTTTAAATGTCCTACCTCGTATGTAAACAAATCCTTAAAAAAATTCCCGGGTGCACATTCAGATTCAGATAAGCCCTAAAGTTGGATCGATTTCTTCATGTTTCATGTACACATGCCCTGAAAATGTAATCAAATTACATAAGGAACTTCTTGATTTATTAGCAAAAATTTGAGAAACTGTTGCAATGTTAACAAATCCCTTAAAGAGGACATATCATGCTTGTTTCTCCTTTTCACTATGCCAGACTAGGATGCCTGTAAAGCATTTCTGCCCTCAGTACAAGTCATTTAGTTCCTTCATTGCCCCACAATAGCGTTCTCAAAATCCTCATTTTAGGCCATTATCAAGCTCTTGTTGAAACGCTTGGTCTCAAGGATGACCTAAAGTTACTTCGCAACGTCACAGCCCTTTGTGCTCTGATTGGTCAGTTCTATCGGGGGTAGAGCCAGCCTGTCCTTCTTCTTCTACTGTATTTTCCAGCAGGCTCAAAGCAGCGACCGCGTATTGAGTCCCCCTACAGGCCAGAGCTGGTAATGAGGGAGAGTGAGCGAGGGAGCTTTATACCCCGCTGCTGGATGTGTTCCTCGGTGAGGGTTTGGGGCTAACGGACATCACAGAGGAGGAAGTGTTTTATCAGATTACTCCAATAAAAAGAAAGGTACCTCGTGATGTCACGATGTTTGAAATCTCGCGGACATCTCACAATGACCTATTTTCAGAGGCATCAAATCTCGTTCTAGGATATCAGAAAAAATACAATATCTAAATTTTTGAAAATTAAGGGGGTGTAAGGTCTTGTTTTCAAATTTATTATATTATATGTAAGTATTAAATCATGCATCAGCATGATATGTCTCCTTTAAGAATTTTACTGTTTTGACATACAAATTCAGATCACCGCATAAATTGGATCACTTTTCTTTTGTGCAATCAACAACATTTCTGGAAATTTTCATCAGACTCTGTCAGGAACTTTTTTGATTTATTAGTGAATATGTGGGTAAACTGCACCGACTTGCATCCATAACAAATCCTTTAAAAATTCCAGGGAGCATACGCAGGTTCAAATCACCACTTAACATAGATCACCTCTTCAATTTGCCATGACCAACATTTCCGAACATTTTCATCAAATTCCATGGAAAGATTTGATTTATCAGCAAAATGTGAGAAACTGTCTTTTCTCACAACGCTAGCAGATACTTTAAGAATTTCCTGGTCGGCATGAAGATTTCAACCACAAATTGAGTTGGATCATCTCTCTAGTGTGCCATCAAGATTCCATCTGGAACATTTTGATTTATTGGTGAAAATGTGGAAAACTTACCTATCTCAAGGAACCTCTTGAGTTTGTCAGTATTTGGAACACTACTAAAATTGGATTACTCCCTCAATGTGTTATGACCAACATTCCATAACACTTTCATCAAGTAACACCTTGCACTTTTTGATTGAATTGTGCAAATGTGCTAAACTGCCCTATCTCTCCATATTAACACATCTTTAAGAATTGTCCTGGGTCCTGGGGACAGATTTCCATCAGAAACTTCTTGAATTTGTTCGTGAAAATGTTGAACAACAAAAAAAAAACTGAATATTTGCAAAGTTGGAGTTGTTAATTTTGCAGTTAATTTGTTGCACACACAGTAGTGATTTTGCCCCACGATCAACATACTTGAAGAGATTTCCATCAAACATAGTTTAAACAGGGTTTCAGTTTTTTTCTCAGGACTTTTCCAGGACATTTTTCAGTGTCACACAAGTGACTGAAAATATGATATTGGTGTGGACAATTCTCAAGTTAATCGAGCCTTCTTAAAAACAAGATTAAAGGTTGATGACCAATATCTTAAGCTTGCTCCACCGTATCATACTGAACTTCAAATTATCTGCTGCGTCTCTTTTAAGCCTGGCTGTTATACAGTGTCTCACTATCATAAATTTATGGTTCATACTTATCATTTTATCTTAATTTACTCAGTTTTTTGTTTTGTTAAAGTAGCCCAAAGTTTTATTTTCCTTTTTTCATTTTTTTTTCTTTGCCACCATTTTTTTGAGTTTTTATACTGTATTCCTTAAAGCTGTGGTCTACGATTTGAAACCGCAGCCTGCCCCCCCTTCCCTCACCTCTCCCCTCCGTGTTCCAAGATCCCGCCCCCAGCTCGTGGCGCCTCATATAAGCCCCCTGGGACAGAGCTACGAGCGACTAGCATAATATATCAGCAGCAAACTCAATCAAAAACAGCTCAGCTCAACTGAAAGTATCAAACACGACAGACATCCCCCTTGTAACACACAGTGGTAGCCATTTCAATTGGACCGGCGGCAATGCGGGTCTGGCGCCGCCAGAGCGGAGCCGATTGTGGGGGAGGATTTATCTTTCTCGGCCTGTCCTCCCAGCTCAGCTTACAGTGCTAACGATTAGCAGCTAACAGGCTAACCCGCTTCGCTACAAGTCATTAGCCAGGACAGGCACAGACTAACCAGAGTTATTCAGCAGACATCTCCCACTGTAGTAAACAAAGCCATTATCTGATCAACCAGGGGCGAAACGGCCAATGCTGAAGGTCTGACGGCCGGCTGAGGCCATTCGTTAGCCGTTAGCCCGCTAACAGGCCTCGACCCGCGGGCAGAGCTCCGTTGGGCCCCGCGGGAGAGGGAAGCGGCTTCACGGTTTTGGCGCTAGGCTTTTCTGGCTCCATGATAGTTCAGTAGCTAACACTGCTAGCTGCTCACCGGAGGTAGAGGGGAGGAGGCAGGACCATGACGCACTACGCATGACGCTGCGTAGTGAGGGAGACAGGGGATTGGATGGACTCACGGACCAACTCACAAACACAACATAATCACAAAAATATAAAAATATAAAAATATATAATTTTTACTGAATGGATTTTTTTCGTTCTTTTTGGTCTTTATACTGTGTAGATAGGACCATAGGACCATAACAGCCTTATAAACGGTGTTATTAAAATGTACAAAGCTTCCAAATCGTAGACCATAGCTTTAACTTGCATTATGTATACTTTATTACTCAGTATGCATTAGTTACCAAGTACATTTTACTTCATTTCCTATGTTTGGTTTTTCTGCACTGACAAGGCAGAAGGAAGATAAAGGACTTCCAGGACAAGTGAAGCTTTTCCAGGACATTTTACTTTTTCCGCATTTTCCATATGTTTTCCAGAAGTCAAAAAATGTTCAATTATTTTCCAGTTTTTCCAGAATCTGTGGGAACCCTGTAAACGTTCTCTGAATCTGATTAGATTGAAGAGGTCAAAGGGGAGAGCCAGTCTTCATCCTCTGCTTGAGACCAAGGGCTCTTTAAATTATTTCAGTCTTCTATCAAATTGCACAAATGCAGAGGCATGAACCTCGCTGCAGTTGTTCTAGTTTGTTTATACCATCTGCCTTCCTGAAATTTAAAGCCAATAGTTCTGCTTCAGAATGTCACACAGTTTGAGATTGTTGTTTGTTTTTGTGCGCTGCATTGATTTTAAATCTGTTGCTCTCTGCGAGAACACAGATGGATCGCTCTGCCGAGCTGAACCCTTTACCTCATACAGGCTCGAGTACTATTGTGCCACAGAACTCGAAGCATGGCTCAGTTTCACCCTTCTTCCTACCTCTGACAAGAAATGATTTGGCAGGTGGTGATTTAAGAAATATGAGTTTTGTGTGAGGGGGGTGCTGACACCAGTGTTGTCTCCCTCTGCAGTGGAGATGGTTCAGAACGGGGCCGCTCCCACCTTTGATTAGCAGGGCAAACTACAAGAGCTGGTAGAAAGATGAGATGAAACAGGGCGTATGATTACATCTATCTGCTGGCATTCAGACTTGGACATTTGGGCAGAGTTTGGCAGGCAGACTATAAGCGTTGAGAAAGTAAATGTGGCTTGGAGCTGGAGAGAAGGCGACCTGATGGGGTGTTTGTGTGGGCTGAAGCACCTGTCAGGAGACAAGAGGCAGATGTGAATCCAGCTTTTGTTTTCAGAGACAGACTTATAAAAACGTTCAACCACGCAGATTAAAAAGCAAACTGTGCTCTGATGAAGGCTGCTCAGGGAGGGAAACATGCTCTTCATGTTGGAGTAACATTTTGGGAGAGGAATAAAAGACTAATAAAACGCGAGGGAGAAGATGACGCAGGCGCATATGTGAAGCAGACGACATTAGAGGCTGTCAACGTGTAGAAGAGTTCTGCAGCAAGAGCGGAGCAACAGAAGGATAAAGAGAAACGTTAACGGAGGGCCTGGAGTGGGAAATTCAACAACGACTAAGGAAATGCAAGAGCAAATCAAAAAATGCACCCAGTAAAAGGCACAGAACAGTTTAGAAAAAAGAAAATATTCAAACACAACACAACAAATTCACAACAACGTATCACAAAATGCAAAAGACATAAAGATGATAAAATACAACAAATTATATTTAGAAAAATAAAGAATGCTCAACAAAACACAACACAACTACACAATAATAGCCAAAATCAATAAAAATATCATTTTAAATGTATCTTTTTGGGGGTATTTTGTGCCTTTATTGGCAGGAGAGAGACAGTGGATAGGCTTGTGAAAGGGGGAGAGAGAGTAGGGGAAGACACTCTGCAAACTGGCCACAGGCCGGACCCGAACCTGGACCGGCAGAAGCAAGTACATGGGGTGCCAACCACTACGCCAAACCAGCAACCCAATAAAAATATAATTTTAAATAAAATGCATCAAATAAAAATGCAGAAAATGGTAAAAAAAAAAAAAAAAAGATGGAAAAATTGCAGTGATTTCTGTAAAGATGTAACAATGACTATAACAGAAACAAGAATAAAAATTATATTATCTTAAGAATGCCAATGTAATCTTTGCTTGTATTCATCTATTTTTATATTTTTTCCAGGTTTTGAGATGTGCTTTAGTTTGTTGTTTTTTATCAGTTTATTATCATTTCTCAAATATGAATTGTTTTCTTTGCTGTTTGAAGAATGGTTGTTTACTGATGTTGTGACTTTTGTATTTATTATTGCTTTTTTAAATTTGTTGTATTGTTTGTTCTATGCATTGTTTTTTTAATGTTGAACTGTTTGGTAATGAATGCCTTTCTTTTCATGATCTTTTTGTTTTTTGTGTTTTTTTCTTTCAATATGTTTGTTCCTATCACATGATGTTTTGCATATTTTTTGTCATGTTTTCTAATTTGTCTTGTATTTTTGTGTTGTGTTGACATTAATACCGGATTCCCTTTATTGTTTATTTTGTAATTTATGAGTTTTTAGTTGCTACTGCTGTATTTGTTGTATTTAATTTGTCTTGTTTCTAAGATGTCATTGAGATTTTGTTTTCATTTGGGGATTTTTTGGCATTGTTTCAAAAGTGTTTTTGTTTTTGTGTCTTCTAAATTGTTTGCTACAATTGTTTTACAGAAGAGCACATTTGTATTTTTCAGTTTAACATGCCTTTTAGTGTTTTCTCCATGTGACAGAGAGCTTCTATGCACAAGACAAAAAGGCATCAGGACTCCCACCTTCCTGCTGTATGTGATGTCAGTAGGTGCCCTCACCCATCCAGACCTACCAGTGTGACATCATATCATTATTTTGTTAGCAGTTTAAGGCCATTGGTTCAGGGTGCAAGAACAGAGACGATAGAGTATAAACAAAGTTATTGACATTATGGCATCAAGCAGCTTTCAACTGACCAGTTATTACAGAGTAGATAACAGAACGGACTGGGTCTACATGACTGGAGCTCGAGAGGGGCATCTTAGACAGAAAGAGGGACAGCTGGTCCCAGCTGGATCAGGGGTACTCTGAAAACCACAAGGTATTTTGAATAAAACTAATGTCAAGGCAAAGTAGAAGCCTTTTATTCTTTGAGCTGATATTATTGTTTGTCCTTACAGGTATCATTGTGTTTATTTATTTGTCTACTAATCTATTTTGGTTTTGTCCTGTAATTACCACATCAGGTCCACGATAGAAAAAGAGGACGGTCAGCACAAATAAAAATAACCACAGAGGCTCGTTCACCTGCAGGGCGAACATGTTTGTTTATGACAGATGGGGAGCAGCCGGTGCAAACAGGGCTGAAGCACAGTGAAATAAACACAAACGCAGTGATGCATTGATCACTAATTACACCTGTTCACCTGTTTGCAGCAGTGTACCTTAATGTAATCAGCTCTTCCATGTTTCTCATCAGATTTCCCTGCTTTACTGACAGATTTGTACAGTTCATCAGTATCAGACATGAGGTGGTGGTGCCTGGGTTGAACGTTCAGATGTATTTCCCCTGTGACTCAAATCTATTTCTCATATTCTCCTCTATAACTAATAGAAATTGCTTTTAAAATGAGTTCCCCTGTTTTCAATCTTCAGTGCTTTTTTGATTTATTTTCCTCACAAAGCCCCTCACCAGGATCAGGGACATTTTTCTGAAGGAGATGTTAGACGGGGTCTGTTTGGATCTAAATGCAGCACACAAACATTCAGGACTGATGGCTGCATTGTGTACATCTATGGTTCTGGCTCAACTCTCCTTGACTATGTGTTTTTGGTACCAGGCTCAGTGACTTTCTTATTACAATATATACTTGGATAATATGCTAAAAACAAGGGCAGGGCTGTAATTAAACTGAAACACCAGATTGACCATTCAATACATTTCACTAGTCCATCTGAGGAACAGCTCATTGAAAGTGTTTGGGAAAAAAGCAAATCCGGCAGGTGATTGATTGATCGTCCCATCAATCACATTCATTACAGGCTGATCAAGTAATATAGGTGGGCACTTATGCCATGACGAAGTACAAAACTGAAGCTATTTTGAACAACAAACTCTCACCAAAACATGTTGGACGTGGCAAAACATCGCATTTAGAAATGCTTTATGTTGCATTTTTTTCATTTAATATGGTCCAGATCTGATAAAACTGCTGCTGAAGCTGTCAGCGTGTATGCTAATCTCTGCACAAGCTGTCATTTCCTGCTGTTGTCTCGCTTGTAGCCACTGCCTTTTCTTGCTCTAATGAATGCTAAATGGATGCTAAAATCGCTACAAGCTGAGCATAGTTGGATCTGCCTGATTGCAGACACTGAATCAGGTCGATCCAACTGGACTGCAAGGTTTAGCCATCATGGACCATAAAGTGCAAACAACAGTGATAGAACATGCACACCCTAATGATCATTATGAGAGCCCCACACAATCATGAAAAAACATGTCACCCTTACCACTGACATTTTAAAAAATGTGCATGAAAATTCTGCGTCGCTACTATGTTAAGTAATTGAGAAGAGCAAACAAAAAATTCTGGTTCAGACTCCCAAAGGCTGGAAATTGGCTGGTAACTGGTTGAAATGAGGCTGGTATTTGGCTGGGAGGGGAAAATTGAAGTGGCTGCATTTGTATGTGAAGCTCACAATAAAATCATTTGATTCCTGTGTCAACTCTTACTTCACTCACAGTGATGTTCTCCAACCAGTCAGTGGTGATGAATTGGATGCTGGATGATTTCACTTGTTTGATTCAGTTCTCCATTAGGGGTTACCCCACAACCTTGGGTAGTTTTTCATATCACCTCCAAGAGAGGTGAGCCGAGATTAAGGGGGACACATAGACACCGCTGACCTCTGAATGGTCAGTATGGTCTTGACCATATGGAGTATGAAGTATAGTCAATACTCAAAGCATAATTTCATTTTGAGGCCTCCCTCCCGATCAAGTCAATGGAAACCCTCCTATAAACCTGACCCCGCATACTATCACCAACTGCTCAATTATTAACCACTCCTTTTTCAACAGAGATGAATATATTGTATATGCAGTTAACTAGACATTAAAAAATAAGCATCAGCGCCACACTGAAATTTAATCTCCAGTCCACATCCAGACAGAATTATCCTCTCTTCTGTCTCATGATTGTAGGCTAGCAGATGGTATGTTTATGCCACCAAGTTTTTCTTTTTTAGTTCAACAACACACATGCTCACCTTCAGTGTAGTCTGGTTATTCTAGTGAGTAAGCTCTGATAGACTCTTAGGGATGTTTGTCCTCGTAGGGCCTCCATACACTGAGACATATTTGCCACATTTTTACCTGATTTATACACCATCCACTGAAAACAGCTCTGAGACCCACTTATGGGCATCAACCCACAGGTTGAAAACCGCTGCACTAGTAGATTGTATTTGGGGCTTGATCCATTAAAGGTTGTTTTTATATCATGGACAATCCGTGATGCAGGAGACCTCAGGATGAATTTATCATTTAGAAAACAGTGAGTGAGTAAAACAGTGACTCAGAGCTGGACTGATGAAGAACAAGTGACTGATGATCCATCACTGTCCCTGCGATGTGCGTCTGTCTGCGTCTTTATGGTCACTGGCACACGGAAGAGCGCACTCCCAAAGACGCCGAGCGATTCGGGAGGTATGTAGATCAAGTGTTTATGTGCACATCGGCTGCACTGCAAACTGACAGTTAACAATGGTAACAGCCACACTTTAAATGAAAATGATCAGGCCTGTAGTCCACAGAGCGGATCGTTGCTGCTTCAGATAGTGGAGGATGCATCCTCTTGTGCAAAATGGGTCTCCTGATGAATCATGGAGCCCTATGCACATCACGTGTAAAATGCAGGATTGCAAATATTAGGGCCCCCTCTCGCTTTATCCTGACACTCTCTCTCTCTCTCTCTTCTCTCTCACGGCAGCCTGACTCTGAGTCTGACCCTCCGCTCTGGGGCAGCATCACTGCCCCGTTGTGGGGCCCCCCCCACTGCTCAGGGCCCGGGACAACATACCCGTTTGTCCCCCCCTGTTGGCAGGCGTGCTCAGGGGTATTGATGCAGAAATAAAATGCCCCCAGTTGTCAGCTCCGGGTGGCTGCATGACTTCCCAAACTCTCCCCTACTTAAATAGCACATTTTTTCCTGCTGGTAACCATCTTTGGAACAAAAATAACCTTCTAACTGCTACAAAAGCCACAAAGGGGTAGGCAGCACAATCACATCTACATCCTCCCTTGTTTAGTGAGGATGCCATTTTAATTTTAAGCAGTCGTGCTATGACGATCCATCCTACCTTAAAGTGGTACTGATCCAGTGTATCCAAACTGTGCAGGATTGAGCCAAGTTGAGCAGATACCACATGTAGAAAAGCACTAAAAGTTACAACAAAATTTATTAACAATACATCAACTGGATCAATGATATTTATGGTACTTCAATGTAATATCATTCAGCCATATGAAAACCAACTGACCAAATATTTTATTTTAAAAGATGCTTTTTGAGGTCAGATTTTAAAAAAGAGGATAGAGTAGATGTTAGATCATCTGGAGGCAGGGAGACCCAGTGGGGGGAGCAGAGCAAGAGAAAGTTCTGGATCCTGCAGTTATGTATAAGCAAGATGTATCGTAAAATAGATAGAAAAAGAAGATCTGAGAGGGAAGGAGGGTTTGTTGTACTTGTAACTCCAAAGTGAAAAACAGGTTCACTGAAATGTAACAAGACATCGAACCAAAGACCCAACACAGCTTTTCCACTGCAACTCTCACAACACCTTCATCTCAGACAAGCTACCTTCTTTTCTTGAGTGTCTAAAATGCTCCAGGCCGGTCTGTTTGGGATTTCTGCTGCCAAAGCCTCCCCTCTCTCTGCTTCCTCCCCTGGTCATGTTACATAATACAAGCTGCAATCTTAGCCAAGCAACGCAGATACCAACTCCCTGTTGTCTTTGCATTAATTAATTGTACTAAATGTCAGTGGCTGCTGGCGAGGGTGCAGGCGATTAAAGACAGCCATCATTTAGCAGGCCATGATTTTGATAAGGGCAATTAGCCCACAAGCTGCTGCAGAAAATCAATGAGCGAAAGGAAGAGGCTGCTTCTCAGAGATTCCCAGGACTGAGACTGAGAGCACAAAGAGACGAAGAGGAGGAGGAGAGAGAATCACAATGAAGCTCATCTGAGGGGATCAGAGAAGGTACAGGTGGACCCCCAGGCAGCATCCTCGTCTCCCAGCAAGCTTTGAAAGCAGAGACAAAGGAGGGGAATTTAAGCTTGTTATGAAAAACAGGAAATCAACCCACCATCAAAGCTCTGATGGATGATGAGATGAGATGGAGAGGTGAAACAGGAACTTTGTGAACTCTACTTGTCTAACTCGGAAAAGCTTTTCACAAACTTTTTCATGTAATGAAGGACAAAGTTAATCCAGCTGGGGTCTGGAGTGAGCTTCCATTTCCTCTGATTTATCTGTTCTGCAAGCACAATCAATCCTTCTCTGTATGCTGAGCACAGCTTTATGTCTTCAAATGATTAGATACATTTATAAAAAAGAGCTGGTGTGTCATTCAAGATGACCTGACAAGCCAGATCGACAGATCCATACATCTTCAGGATGTGCCCTCACCAGCCACTTTATGGGTCCACCTTACCTGAGCCAGCCTGGACCAACTTTTGCCTTCAGAACTGCCTTAACTCTCTTTAGCAAAGATTCAACGAGGTGCAGAAACATCCCTCAAAAACTTTGGTCCATATCTCCATGATAGCATCACACAGCTGCTGCAGACTTCAACTTTAAAGTCCAAGGCTAAAGAATCAGACAAAGCTCAATAAGGTGCATTCAGTTAGTCATTCAGTAGATAAATAAACAGTAACGATGAATAGTCGAGGTAATGTATTTTACAAAGAGAATCAATACAGTAGGCGCATACTCTGGACAATTTTCAGAATCTGGTACCTGTACATAAAACCTCACTCTGCTCTTTTGTTTTATTTTATTTTATTTTATATTTTTTATATATATTTTTTATATTATCTTATTTATCCAATTCTTTTATAGTGCCCTTATACGCTGCCATAGAGGATGCTAAACAATGTTTCACTGTACAAATCCTGTTGCCTAACAAGTGCTGATAGTGACAATAAAGATCTATTCTATTGTATTCTATTCAATAAATAATCTAAGGATTACAGCCTTAAAGGATAAGTTTGGTTCCTGCAGCTTTCACATTGTTTATAGAATGAAGTAGAACAATATACTCACCCAGAAGGCTTTCCTGATCCAAACAGTGCTTCAGGAGATATTTAGATCCAAAATCGAGCGGCGGACATCCGTATAATGGTAGCACATAGGGCATACAGCGCCACTCCTAAAACTGCATTAATTGTCCAAAAACTCATTAGTTTCACCAATATTCCATTATGGTCAGTTTGGGCTTTCGATCTTTCGATGAGCTCCTCATCTGTAATCTCTGGCTCGAAACTGTAAGGACACCCATCATATTCAAAGTTCTCCTCCACAACATCTTCATCCGATAGATATTTGTCCATTTTGCACAAAACTGGAAGAAGAAAGTCGTTGAGTAGCTGGCGGTCGCTGCTGAAACAATGAGCCGTACTGCGCATGCGCGGAGCAAGCGCTCTTCTTCTTCAGTTCAGAGGTCAGCACAGTCACAAAGACATGTCTGGAGTGACACAGACTGTCTTGGAGGAGTAACCCGAACAGACCATAATTGAATATTGGTGAAACTAATGAGTTTTTGGACGATTAATGCAGTTTTAGGAGCGGCGCTGTATACCCTATGTGCTACCATTATATGGATGTCCGCTGCTCAATTTTGGATCTAAATATCTCCTGAAAAACCAGGTCAGGCCAGTAAATTAAGGTTTTCAATGACTACTTTGATAAAAGAAGTTCTGGCATGGATTTGTCGTCCATGATGAACATCTTCATCACATCCCAAAGGTCCTCTATTTGACTGAGATCTGATTCACTGTCATGTTCAAGAACCCAATTTGGGTTGATTTCAGCTTTGTGACATGACTCATTATCCTGCTGAATGAAATCTTGAGAAGACGGGAACACTGTGGTCCCTAAGGGCTGAACATGGTCAGCAACAACACTTTGGTAGGCTGTGGGTTTTAAATTATGCTCAGTTGGCACCAGGGCACTCAAAGTGTGCCAGGAATATGTCCTCCACACCGTCACATCAACAGCAGCCTGAAAAGTTGGTACAAGGCAGGATGGACCCATGCTATTATGATGTTACATCAAATTCTGATCCCATCATCCGAATGCTGCTGCACAGTTTCAAACTCATCAAAGTAGGCAGCATTTTCAATCTTCTATTGTCAAATTTTGGTGGGCTTGTGTGAATTGTAGCCTCAGTTTTATGTCCCTTCGCTGACAAAAATGACACTCAGTGTGGTCCTCTGCTGCTGAAGCTTAAAGCTGTGGTCTACGATTTGAAACCGCAGCCTGCCCCTCCTTCCCTCACCTCTCCCCCCCGTGTTCCAAGATCCCACCCCCAGCTCGTGTCGCCTCGCCTCTTATCAAGCCCCCTCGGACTGAGCTACGAGCGACTAGCACAATATATCAGCAGCAAACTTAATCAAAAACAGCTCAGCTCAACTGAAAGTATCAAACACGACAGACATCTCACTTGTAACACACAGCAGTAGCCATTTCAATTGGACGGCGGCAATGCGGGTCTGGCGCCCGTCAGAGTGGAGCAGTGTGGGGAGGATTTATCTTTCTCAGCCTGTCCTCCCCAGCTCAGCTTACAGTGCAAGCGATTAGCGGCTAACAGGCTAACCATCCCCTGCAAGTTATTAGCCCGTGCAGGCACAAACTAACCAGAGTTATTCAGCAGACATCTCCCACTGTAGTAAACAAAGCCATTACCTGATCAACCAGGGGCGAAACGGCTGATGCTGAAGGTCTGACGGCCAGCTGAGGCTATTCGTTAGCCGTTAGCCGTTAGCCCGCTAACAGGACTCAACCCGCGGGCAGAGCTCCGTTGGGCCCAGCGGAGGCGGCCGGTCTCGGCGCTAGGCTTTTCGGCTCCATGATAGTTCAGTAGCTAACGCTGCTAGCTGCTCACGGAGGTAGAGGGGAGAGGCGGGACCATGGCGCTCGCGCCATGACGATGCGTAGTGAGAGAGACAGGGGATTGGATGGACTCACGGACCAACTCACGGACCAATTAATAGTCGCAGGTTCTTAGGTTTTATTGGTCAGCTAGTATGCAGCTTTTCAGCGGATATACTGAATGGATTATTTTCGTTCTTCTTGGTCTTTATACTGTGTAGATAGGACCATAGGACCATAACAGCCTTATAAACGGTGTTATTAATATGTACAAAGCTTCCAAATCGTAGACCATAGCTTTAAGTTTTGATGTTTTCAGAAATTCCTCAAAAAGTTTTAGTTACAGTTGCCTTTCCATCAACCCTTCTAACCATTCTCCCCTGACCTCTGGCATCAACAAGACATTTTAGCCCAGAGCACTACTGCTTACTGGATATTACAGTTTTCTTTGACCATTCTCTATAATTCCTCGAGGTGGTTGTGCATGCAAATCGAAGTAGATCAGCAGTTTCTTCAATACTCACACAGACAATCATGTCACATTCAAGGTCCCTTAAATCACTTTTCTCTCTCACTCTGATGCACAGTTTGATGTCTCAACCCAGTCTACATCCCTAAATGCTCGGAGTAACTGCCATGTGATTGGCTGATTATCCTTTTGTGTAAACAAGCAGTTGAACTAATGTTAGGCAGGATGGTGGTGAAGCAGGTTAGGTTAGCTGACTCCCTGTGGTGGTCAGAGCCTATTTATGTGGAATGTCCATGTTCTCCATGTGCATACACAGGTTTTCTCTGGATACTGCAGTTTCCTATCACAGACAAAAAACATGCTCATTAGGTTAACAGTGACTCTAAACTCACAGACAGTGTGGATGTATGTGAAAGGTTGTCCGACCCTGTATGTTTGTTTTGAGAAAGGATGGCAGCCAGTCCAGGTTGTGCCTCCCTCTCTCCTCTGCAGCCTGTTTCCCACTGAATGTGTTTTACTTGTGTGACAGCAGCAGTGCATGCCTGTTTTTATTTTGGCTAGACTGTTATCAGTTCAGAGCCTTCAGACTGGAACTGTGTCTCAGGTGCATCTCCCTTCCAAAAAATTTTGGGAGTAAGAGGCAAGCCATGCCAGTTTTTGGCTAGAGTAGAAAGAAAATGATGAATATTTAGCCAGATTTACTCCCACAAACGGCTTCCGTCTAAACCTATGTTAGCAACCATAACTATGCACAAGGGGCCTGTCAAGCTTTTGGCAGAAAACAATATGTCTAAGTGGTGTGCATACAGGACAAGCAAGTCTGCCAGTCAATATCCGAGAAATCTGGAGGGTGGTAATGATTTTTTTTTTTTTTTTTGCCTCCCTCAAGCCCAAGACACAACAAGAAAGATGCCGGGCGTGGATAAAGCTCAAGAACACCTACATTTGTTCTTAAATAAGATGCTAAATAATGTGAGCTAACCTGTGTGTTAGGTAAAATAACATTAGCAAACAAAGATGTTTCAGAAGTAGGTTACCTCTGTTAAACCTTGAACCCGTGGGAAATATTAAAAACTAGTAAGAGACAGAAAATTTCTGCCTGACTGAAATCTTTTAGCATTTTGTGAATGGATGCCCTAGACATGGACAAACACAACAATGATGAAAGCTAAATTAGCATTAATTTAAATTTAAACAACATATATCGACTTACCTTGCTGTGCAAGAACATTGTTGTTCTTGTATGTGATACCTTTGTCCGTGAAGTGTCACCACATGGTGTAGGCCTACTTGACTCTTGCTTAGAGATCTGCACACGTTCCCCTCTATTTTCATGTCCTCTACACGAGAACTCTGACAACGATCTTTCTGTCTGCTTCTTTCTGATATCTGTAGAATTGGTGCAGAAATTAGCAGATCTTTCCTCAGGAATACCTCGCACCAGTATCCCTAAAAACTCCATATTCTTCATTCTAGGAGGGAAAGTTTGACAGGCGAAGCAACAGTAACCAAGGGGGCGTGGCTTAGTAACCGTTCTATTCACTACTTGAGTATCTCTGTGATTTCAGAACAATAGAAATGAAATACTTTTTATGTTTACTTGAGTAGATTCATCGAGGGCTGATTTAATTCCACTGGGGTTAAACTGATCTAAGAAAGTTGAGCTTTATTGCAGCACTATTTTTATTTTGAACCCTTCATTAAAGGTTTTCCCTCACCTGAGCTCCAAATCTCCGCTCTGCTGTTTCTTTGCCTGCTGGCAGGTTTTGTCCACATTTGTATGAGTGACACTGAGGACACATAAAACACAAAGTGGTAATGATACACTCTGCAGCTCACAAACGACAGTTTCCAGAGTGCAGGCTTTATTGGGTTTAGTCTTCTTTAATGTCTCCTCGGTGGATTGGAGAGGATATTCAGCCCAGACGACGATCAGCAGCATTAACTCGGTTGGTTCTCAAGTGGTGAAATCCTCCCATCTCCCACACCTTTTCTCTCACAGTCTGGGAAACGGCTCCGTGCTTGGGTTGATGTATGGCTGGAATTTAACCGTGACATTTACAGTCTCCTATAGAGTGTAATATCGACATGCAGCTTCTGGTATTTGTCACTTTTACTGTGCCTTACAGTGCTAAAACATGATGGAAGATGCTGTGTTTTTATTCACGGTGTTACACAGCAGACCTCCAGGTCAAGAAGTTTCCTTACACAAAAGTCAGCAGAAAAAAGGTTTCATCTCTGCTCTACAGCCAGCCCAGGATGTTGTCTTTGGGGAATATTACTTTGGGATGTTTTGAACTTTGAGGGTTATTTCTCTTCAGCAGATTTTTGTTATTTTGTGGGAAAAGTCTAGTTGTTGCCCTCTGATTTGATTCAGCCATTGTTATCATTCTTCTCTGAAAGCACAGAGAGCTCCACTTGTTGACCTCAGTGATGAACTCTGTGTTCTTTCCACTCTATAATGAAGAGGAAAATTACTCATACAATGTCAACAACATCCTGCAGTAAACAGGATGCTTTAGCTTTACATCATTTCTCAAAGGCAAGGGCAGAGGGGGTCCAGCGGGGGTGCTGAGGGTGCTGCAGCACTCTGAATTCAGGCACCATCAGTTGTTTCAGGCTGGATGTTTGTTCACATCAGCACGTCAGCTCGTACCAGGCCTGTCTCTCTTAGTGAGTTTTATGTAAATAAACAGGCCCTATAGGATTTTGCAATTACTTTTTGTTGATCATTCAGCAAAAGCCTACAAGGGAGGATTTTGGGTCACGTTAAAAAAAAGTCTGTTTAAAAACAAAAGAAAATCTATGAGAATAAAGTCATAAAGTTAAGAGAACAATCTCATAAAGATACGAGAACGAAGTCATTTAAATTAAGCTACAAAACAAACCTTATTCTGAAAGGTTACACCAGAAGAGTATTTTCTCAGCCAGAAATGAGACAATTTCCTACATGTCAGTGTGGTTTTAAGTATTTCTTTATAGTGAAACCTATACTAAAGTATAACTTCACAAGATGCTCGACGTGTTGATTCTCATAAATGTATTACTTTTCTCTCTTCTCCCAGCTTTGACTTTATTCTGAACTTTACCTTTTTGTTAAACTTTTCTTTTTTAAAGTGGCCCTAATTCTCTGTCATAAAAGCCCGAATTTGCTACAAGTTTTCTGAAAGTTGAAACAAAAGTTGTGAAACTTTGGCGCTTTATTTTTTGAATGACATTAAAAGAGTGAGCAAGTTTGCAAATGGAATGCAAGTGTATGAGTTATTCTCTGCTTTAACTGTCAAAAAAAGGTATTCAATTCTTAAATGTACTTTATTTTGACAAAATATCAGGGTTAACCCCAAGGTTTTCTGTTAGGGGTCGAGCTATGTTCCTCGGGGGGTTGTTCAGAGAAGAGTTCATTTTAAGAATCACTCCAGATTTTTCAACCATTGCACTTTCCGGCTCATCGTGATACTTTTTCTGGGGTTGCAAAGGGGGCAAACTTTGCAAACCCAGAGAATTAGAGAATTTTCCAAGTTGGAAACTTTTTTTGAGAATTCTGGGAATTTGGGGGAATTATTTGGAAATTTTGGGTAATTTAATTGAACTGTTTTATATCCACATATACATATAAACATTGTTTTTGTCATAGACAGAAATCCATGCAAAATAATTTCAACAGATATATATGTAAGAAAATTTATTCTGGTTTTATTGTTTTTAAAAAATACACTATGTATGGCTACTGATGCCCTCAGTGAGCAGATGAGGAGCTCATCGAAAGGAGGACGCGGAGGCAAAGAAAAGAACAGCTGACCAGAGAGCAGTTTCAGTTCAGAGGTCAGCACAGTCACAAAGACATGTCTGGAGTGACAGAGACTGTCGTGGAGGAGTAGTGTGAGCGGACCATGATGAAATATTGGTAAAATTAATGAGTTTTTGGATGATTAATGCAGTTTTAGGAGCGGCGCTGTATGCCCTATGTACTACCATTATACGGATGTCCGCCGCTCAATTTTGGATCTAAATATCTCCTGAAGCACTGTTTGGGTCAGGAAAGCCTTCTGGGTGAGTATTTTGTTCTACTTCATTCTATAAACAATGTGAGAGCTGTAGAAACCAAACTTATCCTTTAAGGAATCTCTGTGTGATCTGACACTAAACATGAGAAGACAAGAGACAAATGATCTGTTACTTGTGCTGACATGCTTATCGACTGTGGACCTTTTTTTACACAAGCTTAAACCACAAGATACATGTGATGCAAAATGTTTTAACTTTAGGAGGCTGCTTTAGAAACTTTAGGGGCCGTTCATACGAGGCCTAATATGCTCAACGCCGATAAGTTTGCATTGCGTTTTGGCCTTGTGTTCACATGGGAACAGCATACGGAGTGCTTGAATCCACAAACTTTTGAAACCAGGGTCCAGGGTGGAGAGTTTTTGAAACGCTCCTCCATGCAGCGCCGTAAAAACCCGAGTCAGACATCCCCACATGACATCCCCACATGCCCAGCACTCTTTCACATAAAAGCTGCTTACATGTACCAGGAACAACAACAGCTTTGGCCATCTCCTGATTAAGATTTGTGCTGCTTACTGTGCTCAGTTTGTTATCCAGACAAAGCCGTCCAGTCAAATTTGTTGTCTTTGTGCGTCCACTTGTTTGTGAAAAGTTTTTCTTCTTTGTACTTGTGTTGTAGCAGCACTGTTTCTCTGCAAACCTACATCGTCATCTACTGGACTGGCATGCATGCTACAGTATTTTCATTCATCTCTAGCATCTCTTTCTGAACACGGATCGAATTTGAATACGCAAAGGAAAAAACCTTTCCGTTCTAAGTCACAGTGTCTTCATGTTAACCTGAAAAGCCAGATGGACAGCTCAATATATCTGCCACAGAAGAGCTGCAGGATTTCAGAATCAGGCAGGTCTGTCTGCTCTGCAAGGCTATCTCCATGACAGCTCAATATATCTGCCACAGAAGAGCTGCAGGATTTCAGAATCAGGCAGGTCTGTCTGCTCTGCAAGGCTATCTCCATGTAAACATAGCCTTATTATATTTTGTTGTTTTGCCACCCTTCTGGGCATGCCCATGTTTCCAAAGTGCCTTTCAACTTCAACTTTATCATCATTCTGTGGGAAATTTGTTTAGCAGCAGGCATCAGCACACTAGTACATGATGAAACATAAAACATACAAGCATTAGCAAAATCAGGAAAATCTCAAGCACAAGTCAAAAGGAAAGGCACTTAAACCACAAAAAGCCAAAGGCTAAAGAATCAGACAAAGCTCAGTAATGCGCTGTTCAGTAGATAAATAAACTTTGATTATGAATAGTCAAGGTAAAACAGATAAAAAGGGAATCAATAAATAATCAATATAAAGTCAAGGATTACAGCCCAAAAATCAATCTTATTTACAAGGTGCACAAAATGCACCCAAGAAAACAGGCCAGTCCAGTGAATTGAGATCGTAAATGTCAACTGTAATAAAAGATGTTCTGCTCGCCCAGGTTTGGTTCTAGGCGTTTTATAACATTGGCCGGAAAGAAGAAGACCAAATTCAGCTAACAGAGGGTGATCAGGGCAGTTCAGAGCTTGTTTGGCCCTATTAATGATACGTCTGCTGTAGATAATTCACAAGTCTGTTATTGCAAGACAAAGCAAGACAACCAAACCAAGCAACCATGCAGTGCGTGAGAGCACTTTGAAAAAAAGTCATTAGAACCTTACACACCTTGAACATGTTCATCTTTCTTAAGAAAAAAGTCTTTGCTGGACCTTATTACAAACAGCATCAGAGTTTAGTTCAAATCAAAGTAAATTAAGGATAATTCTATTAAGCACAAAAGCTTAACAAAAAGGTTTTACTTCTAAGTTCGGCATTCAGGATTTTTTACAGTGAAAGTATGAGGGATGTGTTTTTGAATATCGAGGGCACAGGCAGAGTTACTCATGTTGAACGGTTTGTTTATCCTTTTGTTGTTGGAGGACATGGTCCTGAAGTTTGTCATGCACACAAAAGTGCTCTATTAAATATTGTAGGTCTTTGTATTGCTGGTCTGGCAGCTTGTGAAAACAGTTGTTGTTTTCTTAATTACTTATTATATTTGTTTTTAATTGCACAGATAAGCATATGGAGCGTCCCACAGCTGTGGTCTGGGGAAAAAGAGGGTGTCAATCAAAACACATTTATTATCATAACAGATGTTCAAGAGGGCAATTAAAATGCTAATGTTGTATTTCTATTGTTTGATTATTTAAGTCATACTTAACTTTGGGACCACCCTCTGTTAGTTATTCAATTTGAATTTTTCATTTCAGATATTAATTAAGTAAAGGGACTTTACTACAGGATTGGGCAGTGGAAACTTTTGCTCCTCCTGGGTGTCTTTTTCAGTTTTAATTAAAAAGGCTCACAAGCCTTCATAGCAGTCTCCAACCACTCGGCCACAGACCTTCAGTGAGCTGTGTGAATCATTAAGTACTTGTTCATGCAGTGATTCAAACAGTTCTTTCTTCTTCCCTTTTTTAACTAATGGATTTGTAGAATGTTTGATTTAATAAAACCAAACATTTTCACATCTGTTTGTGTCAAGAATGTGTTGAGACAGTAATTCAGCTCAAGACTTTGAGGAAAAGAAGCTCTAATGTCATGTCATCTGTCCAGTATCTAAACCCTTTATTCCGCTCAGGGTCACAGGGGGGCTGGAGTGTATCCCTCTCTGACTTTGTGTGATGGACAGGGTACACCCTGTACCGGTCTTCAGTTGATCACAGGGCCACATAGAGAGACAGACCCATTCATCTCACGCTTGTACCTAAGGGCAACTTGAGTTACCTTTGTGATTTGGAAACTTGAAGTAACAAAATATGGAAGTACTTCACAAATCTGATTCAAGAGTCAGGTGAGTCAGAGATGTATATATGTTCACATTACATGTGGGACTCATATAAAGTGTACATATTTATTTATAGTCCCACTTTTTATGATCAAGTGTCCTATTAAATGTGTCTATTTGTATGTTTACATTATTAGGCTGTAAATAGACTCATCATGGTAACTCTCTCAGTCAGAAAGCTCCTGTTTGTTGTCTGTTAATTTGTTGATTAAGATATCACACCATGATGATGATTGGCCGCAGGTGTGATAGTCACTTAAACAAACTGTTTGCCAGATAAAGGTCTGGGGCCAAAACGTTGCAAATAAATGACTTTCTTGCAAGTTAGACAGTGTATAGGAGTCTTAACCAGACACCAGATGGACAGTTCCATATATCCATCACGGAAATATTTCATTAATCCATCTGGGAAAGAGCCGTCTAAAAATGTTTCCGGAGGCAGAACCTACAAAAGCAATAGCTGCTTGTGATTGGACGATTGTTCAGCTCATCACCCTTATCACAGATCAATCATATCAAACAACTTTTCTACTTATGAAGTAGCAGCTCGCCCTGTTGTTAGCCATCAGCTTAAACTACCTTAGACTACCAGCATCAGCCCAACTCTGCCTGCTGCGGCCTGGGCCTCGTTTCACCATGCAGATGCAGAGATGAACATTCATCTCTCCACCCTGTGATACACAATCTGGTCGTCAGTTTGCACTCTTCTGTGTTCTTGGACCCCCAGGATCTCCACCCCCTGTTCCTGAGCACAGTGTGCTAGTTCTATCAGGCTCACTTCCTATCTCACTGTACATGCACTGAAGGTTCCCACTACAAGTGGTCTCCGACAGCGCATGAGTGCAGTGGACAGGGCTCTGTGATCAGACTTCTGCTAGATGGGTTGCCATCCAAGGCTATGAGCCCAATCTGCCCATGCTATTTACCCATAGCTGGGGCAACGGTTGGCAGGCATCAGGGCATGTCCACACACCGCTGGGCCTGCGTGCCATGCCTCTGGGGCACACTGCTGCTCTGAGATCCCCTACTGTTTGGCCTGGGACCTCGCGGTACCCAGTTACCGTGTGTGGCCACAAGGAGGCAAAGTAGGAGTCTTGGTGAGGGAGAGGCTATGTAAGACGGAAGACTTACGCATTCGGCTTCCTTTACCCAAGTTGGGTTGGCCAGTGGCAGGAACTAAGGGAGGGGGATCACATGCATCTCTACATGTAACGTCTCTCTAGCATGCTGCACTAGACGCATCACTACACCCTACTAGCAGAGCACATGCAATCTAATCTAAATCTATCTAATAAAAACCCAGATATCCAATCCAACCCCATCCACTTTATTTGTATAGCACATTTAAACAACAAAAACATCCCCAAAGTGCTGTACATAGAATAATAAAAACCAATAGACATTGAGACCGCTCCAGAGCCCGCCATTATTTTCAAACATACAGTCACTTTCGAAAGCTTCTGCCTGTCTTCTCTGATTGGGCCATCAAGCATTGAGCCGAGTGAGGTCCTTGGACAATCGAGGTTGGCAAGATGGACATGCGAAGTTTCAGAATCAGGTAGGTCTGTCTGCTCTGCAAGGCTACAGGAGTCTACCTTTTCATTTAAATCTTGAAGTAACAATATTAAAAGAAGGATTTCACCATAAAGCATTAAAATAGACTCTGCCAAATACAAAAGTTGTCTGACTAGGCAACCTGGTAGCAGCTGCTTTGGGATAGGGTTCTCTGATTCTGATTGGTCGGTGAACCAATCAGAGAGCCAACAAAGGGTCAATTAATTTTCACAATAGGTGTGATTTAAAGTCAGTCTGTTCCTGATGTTCAGTCTATTATGCCTCTCATTTTATATAGTGCGTTGATGATGTCCATCTGAGTCTCACCTGAGGGCTGTAAAAGTAAATCTGGAGAGTCCAAACCAAACAGACCTCTCTCTTTATAACCTTTAGCAAACAAACATGCCCTGATTTTCTCTGTCCTCTCGTTTCAGTTTGATGGTTAAACAACAGATGACGGAGAGGATGATTCATTAAAGTGGGATATGAAGGGAACAGAAAGGTTTTATCAGCCTCGTTCTCACTGTTTTATAACCACTTTGTGACCAGAGATCTATTTTAGAAGTGTTCATTGTTTTGGTGATTCAACTTTCATTCAGCCTGCATTATTAATTTCTGAGAAGATTAAGGATTTTCCGTTTATCACAGCAAGACTTAATGTTTGGTTTGTTTTATCATTGGGAAAAAAATATAGAGCAGATCTCTACTTAGAGACTCAAGTCAGAACGTACTGAGCAATTCAGTTTGAAGCATATATAAACAGAGTCATTAACTTCTATGGTGATTGACCCGTATCATATTTTGGCTAAAGTACTTCAAAGGAGTTTAGACCATAAGAGACTGTATTCAAATGAAAAGGGCTGTGATGAATTTTAATCCTCACAAGTTTAAAGCCAACTTTACAGAAACAAACACTTTTCAGCTTAATAATACACTCGCTGCCATTTCAAAATCTGGGTTAATACAAACAGATAACCAGCCAATCACACAGCAGTAACTCAATGCATTTAGACAGATAGAAATGGACAAGATGACCTGCTGAAGCTCAAGGCGGGAAACTGAATGGAGAAAAAAAAAGTGATAAAGTTTTGGAGAGTATTTCAGAAATGTTTGATGTAATGAGATTTTCATGCACAACCAACTTTAGGGTTTACAGGGAATGGTCTGAAAAAGATTAGATATTTAGTGGACAGCAGTTTTATGGACAAAGAGCCATTTTGATGCTACGGGTCAGAAGAGAACAGCTAGAGTATATCAAGATGATAAAAAGGCAACAGTAACTAAAATGACCAATCACTGAAACCAAAGTATGCAGAAAAGCATTTCTAAACATACAACATGTTGGACAGCTGATGAGCTACAGCAGCATCAAGTGCCACTCCTGTCAGCTAAGAACAGGAAACCAAGGAAGGCCCACCTAGATCACAGAAGGTTTTTTGTGAACATATTTTATTTTTTTGTGATTATTCATCTTGAGTATTAGAATAGAGAATACATTGTCTTGTGGGTTTAACAGCAGAAAAAAGATGCATGGGGTAAAAATCCAGTGGCTTACAGTTTCACAAAAAAATAAACATTTGAGTAACAAAATGAAAATTAAAAAGTAAAATGAGATGAACTTGCTGTATTCCCCTGAATAACCTGAGCACAAGAAATAGACAAACAGCAGAGATTCTGCAATGATTTAAGTGAACATAATTATAACAGTAACAATAATACCAAGTTCACCCCTTTAAAACCTTTGCTCTTGGTCCAATGGCATCATTAGAGCAGAGACTACAATTAGGATGTGGAATTGTTTAATTTAATGAAGCGTTCGCAGTGTGTAGTAAATGCAGTGAATAAATTATAGTGGAAAACTTGATGTTTGGGGTTTCTGGAGGATAGGAGTGTATTTTGCTTAATAGAATGCCAGTTAATGTTTCTATCAGTAGATGTTAGATCTTTCTTCCAACTTTTACAAATAGTTAGTGGATTGGCTGTGGCTTTAAGCAAGATAGCATACAAGGATGAGACAATGCCTTTGAGTTAAGTGTTTCCAGCTGCAGATGGGAAAAAAAGGAAGTTCCAGGTACTGTATGTTAAAGAGTGTTTGGATGTCCTGGAATGAGCGGAGGCCTCCTTCCTCATAAATGTCCCCAAGAGAGTAAATCCCCTCAGAACTCCATGCTGGTAATGCAATAGGGAATGCTACAGAAGGTTGAAAGACTTTAGCCTGGAGTCTTGATTTCTGCTGCTACATCCTTTCTACCTTGTAGCACATTGGACTGGATATTTTGGTCAAACTTTGGGCTCTTGAGTTCTACCTAAGTATTGTTTAATAGCCACAGACTCCCTGAGTAATATTCAAAACCCTTTCTGACCAAGGTGTATAACTCCTCTGATGAATAATTTCAGCGGGAATACGCTCCATGTCACAAAACTTGGATCATCTTAAACTCTAGAGGCCTCTCTTGTCACCAGGAGCCTCATTTAAAAAACTGTGCATAGGAAAGATGACTATAGGTGTGTGGTGACCTCAACTGCCACCACCTCGTGTTAATATTGTTTTTCTTTGGGTTTAAAGGATAAGTTCGGTTTCTACAGCTTTCTCATTGTTTATAGAATGAAGGAGAACATTATACTCACCCAGAAGGCTTTCCTGATCCAAACAGTGCTTCGGGAGATATTTAGATCCAAAATCGAGCGGGGGACATCCGTATAATGGTAGCACATAGGGCAAACAGCACCGCTCCTAAAACTGCATTAATCATCCAAAAACTCATTAGTTTCCCCAATATTCCATCATGGTCCGCTCACGCTACTCCTCCATTACAGTCTGTGTCGCCCCAGACTTGTCTTTGTGACTGTGCTGACCTCTGAACTAAAAAAGAAGAATGCTTGCTTCCGCGCCTGCGCAGTACTCTCTGGAGCGCTGCCTTCACGTCCTCCTTTCGATGAGCTCCTCATCTTTAAACTCTCGCTCGAAACTGTAAGGACACCCATTATATTCAAAGTTCTCCTCCACAAAATCTTCATCCGATAGATATTTGTCCATTTTGCACAAAACTGGAAGAAGAAAGTCGTTGTGTAGCCGACTGTCTTCCCCTGAAACAATGAGCCGTACTGCGCATGTGCACTCTTCTTCTTCAGTTCAGAGGTCAGCACAGTCACACAACATGTCTGGAGTGACACAGACTGTCATGGAAGAGTAGCCCGAACGGACCATGATGAAATATTGGGGAAACTAATGAGCTTTTGGACGATTAATGCAGTTTTAGGAGCGGCGCTGTATGCCCCATGTGCTACCATTATACGGATGTCCGCCGCTCGATTTTGGATCTAAATATCTCCCGAAGCACTGTTTGGATCAGGAAAGCCTTCTGGGTGAGTATATTGTTTTGTTTCATTCTATAAACAATGTGAAAGCTGTAGAAACCGAACTTATCCTTCAACACAGTAGTTTGTTTCAGTTTAAAAGAACTCACATTGCACACTTTCTTTGTTGAAATAAAATCACTTTTATTGCATTGGCAGTAGTTTTCTCATTTGGGTGCACACAATTTAGTTAACATGCTGCCACATGGTTTCATTTTCTTTATCATGATTTAATTTGCAGCTATGGTTTCATTTAAAGTAATACTTGCCTTTGTTTGCTTTGTCCTGAGCTCCTGGCAAAAGGCTGTCTGCACTCCAAGATGACCTTTTAAGCCCCACCCACAGAAGTGGGAGAGTCCATCAAGGGGGAAGGAAGGAGCAGCTGGGATTTTTAAATCACTCAAAGAACTTTTCCTGCTTTGGTATTTAGTAAAATCAATGTAGGGTTTTTTTTTGTAAATAGTTTGCTTTGATAATTTGTGGTGGTTTTCTGAGTTTGTTAGATGTTTAGTTGGTAGTCACCTTAATTTCCCCCTTGTGTTTATGTTGGACTACTCCTTTGTCTATTTAAACCCCTCCATGTCTCACTAAGGTTAGGTCTGTTTAATTATGTTTGTTAGGTTGCAGTTTCAGTTCCTTTTGTTAAGTTGACCTCGTTCAGTGTAGGCCCAGGGTCTGTTTATTTTCTTTCACATTGAATTTGATATTTTGGTAACTGAATTTTTCTTTTGTAAGTCAAATTAAAAGGTTTAAGATCTTTTTCCCACACCTTTGCCTGATTGCTTGGTCCCTTACAAGGTGGTATATGTCGGAAATGTGTGTGCAACAAAACCTCAAAAGATTTACAAAAGAAGGTGCAAGCATGTCCTGTACTGGTTTCCTTTTGTAAATCACAATCAACTCTAAAGTTGTTGCACGTAAGTGTAGGCCTTGCCCCTCCCTTATGGTGCCTTTCAAAGGTCAGGAGGACGCCATTGATGTATAACCAATGGATACCCATTACACGATGGACCACGAGGGAAAATGGGCAAAAAAGAAATTTTACGCAATGTGAGGTTGAAATATTGAAAGGTGGGTGAATATATATCTATCAAATTCCAAAATCAATTTTCCCAGCATAAAGATGTGTTTGCATTAAACGCGACTTTGGCAACCTTGGCGAACACTCTTCACGCACAGTAAATGTACAGCCACGATCAGCCGCGACCACACGCAACCAGATCTCACACAATGCAACAGACACATTCTGGGTGACTTAGTCACATCAGTAGGAGACATTTGAACGGTGGCCCTGTTGCTGCAGATGGAAACTCTGGGGTCACTTTGGACGCAGAGCTGGTCGCCATGCTTCGTCGCCAAAGTTGAAATATTTGAACTTGAAATATCGGGCCATGTCATGCCGTGAGAGCCAGTCAGCATTTGTGTGGATGAGTGATTGACACCCATGACAGACTTTTTTTATTCTGGTTCACAGAGTGATGTCCATGTGGGGAACATTAGTTAGTGAGTACTTTAATTGTGCCTGGATGGACAGCAGAAAATTCACGATGACAATACTGCCGCAGGACAGTAAGCTGCAGTGTTTTGTGGTTGGTGGGTGGGTTAAAATGATACAGTAGGGCTCTGGTGTGGAATATAGTTAGCTAATATGTCCTTTAACAGTATATAATATGATATAATTGCAGGGTGAAACTTGAGCAGGAGTCACAGCAACAAAATGAAGTACATACAGGCGACAGGACCTGGGTGTGCGACGCAATCTTGTTTACTAAGTGGCATTTGGTGTGAACGCACCCTAAGAGTGTAAGCCAATGCTGAAATGCAATCGAACAGAGCAATAAGACAGCATGTGCTGTGTGTGGGGCAGCACAACCTCAACAGGGCCCCGTTTCTTTTTGGGGGTACCTAGGTGAGGAGATATGTGTTGGGTATGTTGATTCACCTCAGTGAATCAGCACATATCTGCTCACTCCGCCCGTCCTGCTCCACTTCACTGTGACACACATATACAGCATATACATATACATAACCTTCCTCATGTAAATACGCTGGCTCGTTTTAGACCTGTCCTGTTAAATGTCACCCTACATCACTGTTTAGGAAATGTTTATGTCTGATGTAAATCTGTGACACTGGCACATTAGTGTGATGGTTTTGATAAGCTGCTTGACACACATTCAGTGTCCTCCTCATGCTACCTTGAGCTTAAATCACACAGCCTTTACGTTCAAATCTGAGTGTTGAGTCCAGCATTACTCTATTAATTATTAAGTAATTAATAATAATATTACTAAAATATTAAATGGATCAGACTTCAATGTGAGCTGGTGACCGGAAGGACCAAAATGACTCAGGCAGATGTTTAGGATTAGGAATCCACCTGCATGCATCTCCACCCACTGGCCAATCAGACGGAGCACAGCGCTCTGAGAGCTTCCCTGGCTGTCTTTGTCTTCCACACACAGTGAGCCAACTGCCTCCTCTGACTGTTCCTCAGCTTCATCATGAGCTGTTTATGAAAATGTCCCTGCCCTAATGAAAGACCTGTAATACTAATGATGCAATATAAACACAATCAGCATTGTAATTAATCATGCTAATGTCTTCATTCAGCTCTTACTTGATTGTTGGAAACAACAACGGTGTGTGACTGTGTCGCTGAGTCACTGCAGGAGAGTGACTCAATAACAAACATCTTCACACATCTTTGTTGGGCTTTGTTTGGAGCTTCAGAAAATATGCTTCCTAAAAAATTTGAGACGAGGAGGACTGCCAGACTGTAACAAACCTCTGTGAGGTAAACCCTTCACAGACCAATTTAGGACAGCAGAGTCAATATGAAGGGCAGAGATTTCTTATAGTGTGATTAATTAAGTTTAAATACATAGAATAACTTAAATAATAAATGAATTATTAAATAAATTGCACTATTTAGCCCTCTTCCCTCAGCAAGAAGCCTGTGCAATATCTGAAGCAGGAGAACCAGACTGAAAACAGTTTCTTTCCAGCAGCTGTGTGGCTGCTGAACTGTGGGGCTGCTCTGCAGGCTGCTCATGCACATTAAATGTGCTGTGACAACAGTGATAACTCACTAAACGGAAAAAGCTGTCTACTACCTCAATATACCTTATTGTACAGATTTGTAGAGACACTTTTTTGCACACCGGAGCCCTACTCAATGTGGCACCCCAAGCAAGATTTTATATGGCAATCCCCATCCATCTGTGATTTACATACACTTAGAAAAGAAATAGAAAAGCACTATTTCAACCATTTCCCTTTCATTTATAACACATCACCTAATTCACATGGCTAATAAAATAAAATGTATACAAAAAATCTGAAGTACAGTAAAAATACCCTTACCACAAAATAAATATCCTATAAGTGAAGAGATAATGATCACTTATTTGGTATTTATTGTCTGTGCTAATATTAATTGGGCATTGCTTTACATTTGAATCAATTTGAGTAGTTCCAATTTAAGATTAAATGGTTCTAACAAATTTTAATACAAGTATATTAAAAGTGATTTTTTCCATATTTTGTGGTGCCCCCTGGAGGGCATAACACCCTAAGCGTTTGCCTATGTTGCCTAATGGGACGGCTTACTATGGTGTGTACTGTGCCTTAGCTTATGCTAATGTTGTAAATATTATCCTTATTTTTATTGAAGCTTTATTTTCATGTTAGTGATGTAAAGAATTGTCCATGTTTTAATTTAGATTTTAGTGATGTTGTAAATATATAAATGTATATTTATTTACTTTTTGTACTGTGCTGCTTACTGCTGGATTATATAAGGAGTTTATCTTGGGCCTATGGACCTTTACCTCTGATCTTTGACCATCAAGATTTACGGCTTCATGCTCACATCAGAGTGGACATTTGAACAAGAGCCTTTCAGGAGCTGTACCTGCTATGTTATGTCTCAGTATCTGACTAAAGCCTGTTCTGTGGTTGATGTGTGAAGTCAGTGAGCTTGACATCACTGTCAACAACGACGACTCAGCAACAGCAATACTCTGTCGTTCACTGGAGGTAGGATTAAACAAGTTTATACTTCATTCTACTCCTTTCAAGCATGTGAACTTACTGTACATGCATGATATTGTCAGCAGTTTACTTCATTGTTTTTGTGTCGTCTTTTATTTTGGTGTATGCATGTATTTGGTTATGTATTTGTTTTTTACATGTTCAAATAAAGAATTTTATTCAATTCAATGTTAAGGTTCACCAAACTGGAGAATAGGAGATTGGAGAAATTCTGAACCTTGACTTCAGCTGCAACATTTAGATGGTAGGGTCAGAATAAAAACAACACGGAAGAATGGATACATCATGGCTTTAACATTGATCGAGGCTGTTGCTGGTGGTTTAATGAAATGGAAAATGCTTTCTTTGCACAATTTGGGCCTCCCTGAACCAAGTGAGCAACAGTTTAACCCCATAGCTGAATGACCATGCCATCCCTTCGCGACCACAGCGTACCCATCTTCTGGAGACTACTTCCAGTGAGACAACACACCACCTCACAAAGCTTAGATGATCTGAGAAACTGTTTTTAACATGGACATGAGCTCACTGTACCCCATGACCTAGTTAGTAACCAGATCCCAATCCAATAGAGCATCTTTTGGATGTGTTGACATGGGAGGTTTATGTCATGGATGTGCAGCTAACAAATCTGCTGAAACTGTGTGATGCCATCATCTCAACACGGACCAAAATCTTTGAGGAATGCTTCCAGCACCTTGTTGAATCTATGCCACAAAAAATTAAGGCAGATCTGAAGGCAAGAGGGGATTATGGAACCTTGTACGAGCATGGTCCATCCATTCATTATCTACAGTATATGACTTATCCTTTTTGGGGTCAGTGGGGGGCTGGAGCCTGCCTCTTACCCAGTGTCCAAACTGACATTGGGTGTGACTTAGGGCCACTTAGATAGATGTAAACCATTCAGGTTCATACTCATAGCTAAGGGCAATTTGGTCTCCTAACAACCTAGAGAGAATCCACACATACATGAGAAGAACATGCAAAATCCACACAGAAAGGTCCTGTCTGACCAGGGGATCAAACCGGGGGCTGTCTTGCTGTGAGGCAGGTGCACTACCTGCAGTCCACCGTGCTGCCTGGTATGAGCAAAGTGCATCTATTAAAGTAGCAGATGGCACACTTATGACTTTTCAGTTTAATATTCAGCAGCTTCTGCATCTATCTCTTAAAAAAAAAAAAAAAACTTCCTGTGAAAAGCCAGGTAACGATCAGTCTACCATCTTTCTCCCTGCCTGACAACCTTGTGGGCTTGATTTATTTGGATACCTCAGTCTAACATAACACTCTCTCACACTTATGTCCCCTCCGAGCAGTTTGTAGAGAATGAACCAAAGACCAGAGGATGTGAGTCTGATAAGTCTTTGAACAAACACTCACTGAAGGAACCTCTCCCATTGGGAGAAACAAATGAAACACAATGCATCAACTGCCAAGCGGATATTGCAGAGGCCAAAGCATCTTATGATGAGACCATTTCTGCAAATTAGATGTTTACTTTTGTTTGGGAGAAAACAGTAAGCAGAGAAGGAAGGCAGATGTGGATTTAAAGCAGAAAGTAGACACTGTTTTACAATAATGTCTGAACTCAGCTCGGGGATCAGTTTGTGCTAAACTACTCAGCATCTGTGGCTCAAAAACACTTTAACCATGAGAGAAATCATGGCCATTAGTACAAATAAAGAGGCTGCTCTCAAAGGCTAAATCATTTCAAAAGGTTATACAACACCACAAAAACGCCTCACAGAGAGCAGTGTTGTCAAAAACAGCTTCTTTTATGTTAGCTGTAATTTCAGGCCTTTCACGAGGGAGAGAATCAAACCAAAAGAGAATAATGATGGTGAAACTTCCAAAATGGCTGCTTTAGTGTTGTTTACTACACTTAACCAGGTGGTCTTCTATGACAGGTTGTTGCAGCTCTATTTGTTCTCAGCCCTTTTCAACATTTTGGCATTTAAAGAGGAACCATCCTCTGTTTGAAATAGCACAATCAATCATGGTGCCCCTTAATTGCAAAAGTTAATGTTCATATGATGAATGACTCGACCAATTATGCAATTAAATCAGAAGCAGAGGAATCATTAGATGGTATGAAACCATTACAGAGACTGTAGTGGATGGATGAAACACAGAAGACAGCTGAGTGAGGCCATGATTGTGGTCTTCGAGTACACAGTAGAGAAAATGTGGGACCCTTAGCAAGACAGACCAATAATCTGTACTCACCACTGGATCAGACATCTGTTAGGACAGAAACAGATGTCAGCGCCACATCTGGTTTCAAGGAGGTTGGTGGTATGTACTTTGGGAACTTGAGCTGTCTGCCCAAATCAACTCGCAGTTCCCAATCTGATGCCGATGAGAGTAGGCTGGCTGCTGGTGTTTGCCGTGCCTGTGGTTTCTCTTCAGACTTTATAAAGGGTATTGTTCTCTTGCTGCAGGAGTGCTTGTCGTTGACCACTGCACTGGAGATGGTCTCAGCCACTGACACCAAGACTTGGTCATGACGCCAGTGGTAGCGGCTGTCTGCTAGGGCTACTGGGCAGCTGCTCAGGATGTGCTTCAATGTGCCTTTTCCTGTGCAAGGAGGGCATGCTGGCTCTTTCTCCACACGTCCAGTTTGACCGGACTTGGTAGCACATCATAAACAGCTTGGACCAAAAACTTGATGCGCTGTGGCTCTGCTTTTCAGATGTCATTCCAGCTCAGCTTCCTCTCCAGCGCTCAGTCCTACCTTATTGATGTCCCCTGATGTTGCATGTTCACCATCCCGCTGGTCCTTACGTCCTCAACACCTGCCCACACATCCTCCAGAACAAGATGGTGCCTGTCCTTGCCCTGGGATTGGTCTTCCTGAAGTCGTGGAATGGCTCCCAGCCCTGCGCGCCCGACAACCCCTGTGCCCACAAAGCCTTATGTCGTAGCTGAGACTCAACCAGCTCCAGCACCACTTGAACACTGAACATCCTGTTAGTCCACACCATGATGCCCACTGATGCTACTCTGGTGTCACTGTTAGACTGGGGCTTCCCTTGTGTGGGAGACCCTGAACTCGTCCTCGAGTCCTGAAGGGAAGCTGGAGTCTGTTGCTCCTGCCATACAGCGCTGCACTGGTCAGACTGCATGGTAGACCCACTCAGCTTTGGTCGCGAGGGTCTCTCTCCAGGGTCTCTACAAAAGCCTCACCTCATTCACCATCAGCAGCCAGATGATGCAGGCCGAATGCCATGTTGGTATAGCCATGCCTGAACCTGCCAGGTAGGCCGGACTTATCTACTGTGGATAGCCAAGCTTCAAGTATCTTGATGGTGACCTGGACTGATGCTGTGTCTCTGAGACTGTAGTCGAAAACCTTACCTCGGCTTACGACTGGTTTCTTTGTGCTTGATGGTATTCTCATGCCGTCCACAGAGAAGTGAAACTTGTTCATCATTTTTTTCTCTTTAGGACCAAGGACCTGGATTTTGTCAGTTAGAAACTCATCTTGTCCACCCGATGAGCTTCTTCAGGCCCTGATCCACCTGCATCCAGGCACTGATGTAGCGGTCACCATCAGGTCGTCTATAAAGTCCAGCCAAAGCACTGTTAGGTCTCTGTTAGAGCACCCTGGCACCCCGGGAATGCCACACTTCTGTACTAAGGTGTCAATGTACTTGTTCTTTCTAAGGAAATCTGTCATCCTACAGGCAAGGATCCACAAGAAGATCTTTCCCTCCACACTGAGGAGTGTGATGGATTGGATCTGCTCCAGCTTGGTTGAGGTTTTCTCCCTTCAGAATCCAGACTCCCTCTGCCTGTCTCCACCTGCGATGATCCTCCTTCATCAAATCACTTGCAGCAAATTTCAGAGGAGGCCTGGGCATCACTTGTGTACCTTATAGGGTGCCAAGCTGGGACCTGGAGCTATTATTTAATGTATTTTTTTCTTTTTCACTCACTTAATTTACTGCATCTTTTTTCATGGCAAAATGTGATGGGTTTTTTTTCTTGTAATGGTATAATTCAATTTTTTCTTCTTCTTTAAATATTAAAATGTTGTTTTTTTCTTTAAATTTTATCCACTTAAGGTGATGTTTGTAAATAAGCCCACAGTGGAATTCTACCTCACCTGCCACACACCTTCATCTTATTCACTTTTTATCTCTTACTATTCTTTAAAAAAAGTGCACATAAGTGAAGTTAACATTAATATCAGCCCTTTTTGGCAAACTCTGCCCACTGTCAAATGTTTGTGGGAACAAAAACATCATTTTGAAATGTTAATTTGCTGTTTCTATCAGTATCTGTCAAGTTAATTTATTTTCTCTCTTATTTTACCAACACTTGTCTCATTCAGTTCCAGTCGTGCTGATTCCCTCACTAGTGATCACCAGGTCCCTCCCTAATATGTTGCACCTTTGTCTTGAGACTCTCTTTCTTCCTTCTTAAGCTCTGGTGTTCCCTCACTTCCCTGACAGATTAACACTACTACACGACTCTCCAGACCTTTGGAAACTTCAAGATAAACGCTTCATGTTTGACCCTGCCTGGTCTGCTTCTGATTTTGCCTTATGGACTGATTACCTCTGCCTGATTGTTTGCCTTATCTGAGTGCTGAACTTGCTTCTGGATTAAAGACTACCTTGTAAAAACCTGAACTGTCTCTGCTGCTTGAACCCTCCAGCCTCGTGACTGATAGTTTCAGTTCAGCCTGATGCTCGATTCTGGCACACCTCGGTGCTTGTTCATTGGAAATGTTTTTAACAGTGAAACAGAAATCAGCTGCTGGAAAACACTGATCAGTTTTCAGGATGAAAAATAAGAAAAAAGTGGCATTGTGGGGGAAAATGACAGAAGAGGTCATTATGAAAGTGCCATTGTCAGTACTGATTTTTATTTTCAGATTTGATACAACACAACTTTGAAAGCAGAGTAGAACAAGCAAACAGGAGTGATTTAATCTTCCTTGTTTGTGTCACAAAAAAAGCACACACACATGGAGGAAGGTAATTTCCAAACCTAGAGTCGACACTGATATTTCTGATTGCCTATTTTCTTTACTCAAATTGGTAACATGACCACATGCAAAAAGCTGTGATACCCTGATGGTTTGGGATGATGCAAATGGCTTTCTACCCCTCAAAAACAGCTGCATGTGTTGTTCAGGTCAGGGTACGCTAACTTTTAACACGTTCCATCATTATTTCTGTCACTGCACACACCCTATGTGCAGTGTATTTGTAGTTATTTTTGTAGTTTCTTGGTTTCTGTTTCTTTCTTGTTGCCGGCTCAGCTCAGCAGATGGCTGTTGAACATAAGTCTGCTTGGAGGTTTCCATCTGCTCAAAGAAAGTTTCTCGCCACTGTCACTTTTCTAAATGCTGTCCAGTGTTTAGCTCATGATGAATCAACATCAGATCTTTTTAGATAACATAATAAAGAGGACTGTCTAGACCTGCCCTTTAATGCATTAACGCTGGCGACAGTCAGGGCCAGAAGCATTATATTTATAGGCTGACCACCTGTCTATCCGGATGTCTGTCTGCACCATTTTTCTGAGCACAAGGGACTACATCTCACTCCAGTTAAATTCATCCATCCACCTCATTTGCCTTTTTCTGGCTTCTTCCCATCAGAGACTCATGGACAGGTGTAAGGCGGTGAAGCGATGCAGAGAGGAGGGATGAAATCTGTTTTGGGAGACATCCTGCAAATGAAACATTTGTGATGGTGCTGACAACTCGCTTCTTCACATCCAAACGACTTTTATTCTGGAAAAAAAACAGTATTCATTCTCATAAGATTGTTTAGACATGATAATGCATTTAGAACCTCAATACTTTCATGCAGACTCAAGTTAAAGACGTCTCTTTTCCAGGATAACCAGAGCGATCAGAATATTTAGGCTGTGAAATAGGCTGATATTTGACATCAGATCGCTCTATTTAATGTTGAATGGCCACAGAGACAAAACAAAAGTGAAAAATGAAATATAAATCTTACAGAACTTAATACAATCACTAACAAATCAATGATGAATGAGCCTTTTCATATCTTTTTAACCTTTATTTAACCATGTAAAAGACCCATTGAGGTCAAGACCTCTTTCACAAGGGTGACCTGGCCAAGAGAGGCAGCGGCACATGTCACAGTAGACAAAACAGACAGAGTACAGCAACAGAGATTAAAATACAAACAATAAAATGCAGGAGAATTCAAATGCCTGCGCAACTTATTGGAAGAAAATGCCTTTTAACTTTAATGCTGCTTTCACCTAAATCATATGGCCCTTTTCCATTAGCCCTACTCTACTCTACTCTACTCTACTCGAATCTACCTGGCTCTACTCTACTCGTCTTGAGTTGCTTTTCCATTAGCCCCAGTCGCCTGCCCAATGTGGTGCAGTGTCGCTGAGCAGCTCTGCGGTGACGTCATTTTGAGCGCGACACAACAATCTGTGGCTTTTTGTCACAAACCGAGTAAAAAAGGAAAGCGGGAGAAGGCTGCAGGTGGCAAGAAGAAATACCCCTTGAGAAGCACAGGAGAGTTTTGGAAGCTATACAACAGAATGAAGCCGAGGACGAGAGCAATCCAGCTGCAAAGAAAAGACGTATGAGGGTAAGCTAATGGTAGCTACCGCTAGCGTGCTAGATTGTCGCGCTCATGACTCATCGATGATGACATTGTCTGACCAATCAGTAGCCGGCAGTCGGTGACATCATCTTTTAGCATCAACTCTGCTTGCTTGGAACCAGAGCGGAGAAGGTACTAAAACTAGCTTGTTTTAGGAGGTACCGGGCTAGTGGAAACACGCTGCAAATTGAGTAGGACCGAGTAGAGTAGGGCCAAGGCGTGCTAGTGGAAAAGGGACATTACTGTATAGTTTTGTTGAGCCGTTGTAGTTTAAAGAGAAGTTTGACCTATAAGTGGGTTAATTTCAAGACTTTTATTTACTAGTGCCATGGGACACTCAAAACAAGTTCTGGTGTGTAAATATGTACATGATAGGAGGTTTTTGCCCTTCATATTTAACACCCATCTTAATCAACACTGCTTATCCCTTTCAGGGTTGCAGGGACAGAAGCCAATCCCTGCTGACATTGGGCGAGGGGCTGGGTACACCCTGAATCAGTCACCAGCCAATTGCAGGGGCCACATAGAGAAAAACAACCATTCACTCTCACACTTATACCCAAGGACAATTTTTGAGTCGCCAAAAAACTAAAGGAGCATGTTTTTGGTCTTTGGAGGGAAGCTGTAGTGCCTAGAAAGAACCACACAGGCACAGGGGGAACATGCAAACTCTACACTGAAAAGCCCTGACAGACCCAGGGATTGAACCAGCAACCTGAATTATAATTTGTCCATCCCCCATTCTTTTGTATTTGTTTAAGACATAAAGTAAATACTTAGGTCTAGTCACATTTAAGTGCTAATGAAGGAACTTGGATGAAGCCTCTGTGTGATCAGCCCCTGTGTGATCAGCCCCTTAAGCAGCAATTTAGGAAGTAAAATATCTTGATATAAGAATGTTTCATGAATGAAGTCTTTATAAATACAGAAAATAAAAGGATTTACTAACAGATTGTTTCATCTGAAGGAAAATCTGCATCAAACTAGAGCTAACAGCAGTTAAAGCCTTCAGTTGTGTCACCACTAACAAGCCAGGCTGCACTTTACATCAGTTTAATATTTTCAAAGAATAAGAGTGTAACAGAACATGCCAGCATCAGAATTGATAATATATTAAATTATTTGAGAGAACACATTATCCCCAGAACAAATTAGCTGAAAAAAACAGTCTACATTAAAGAACAAGGTCACAGCACAATCACTCAGAGAGACAGAGCAGCAGACAGTCTTTATTGATCCCTCTCGATCTGTGTCTGCTCCCAAAGTAGGTAACTGCCTATAGACCTTTAAGAAAACTAAAAAGAGCAGGAACATGGATAGATAACTGAATAAATGTAAAGAAGATGTAAGTTTACAAAAGAGAGAGAATAACCTCAGCAGTTTAGTGAGCAATCATGTTCAGAGAAAAATAACCACAACGTGAAGTTACAGCCGACAGCAGGAGACACCTTAATTAAATAAAGCAGCCACTGTAAAAAAAAACAGATAACCAAACCAAACAAACAAAGGAGATGGCTGCTTACATGTGATGTTTCTCTGTCCTGCTTATGAGGTAAAATCCAAACCAATCAGAGGGCAATAATATTATTCACATGTAACCCTCACTACTTACATTAAACGGGATGTGTAGATTAAAATATTGATTACAATGGAATATTCCCCTAAGTACAGACATTGAGAGCAAAAATAAACCAAAAAAGGCAAAACCTTATTTTGGCCCTCATTCCCTGGAAGTTGTCTGGTACATGGCACTTGGCTGTGAAGGCAAACTCGAAGTGACTGCATCTGTATATAAAATTGCACACTTGTGTGATGTCCATCTGAAACAGAAATCCCCAACCACCAGGCGACAGGCCATAGATCATCTAGTCTCAAGAAACAGTTAAAGTTCAGTTTTTTGAATAACTAAGACTGAAAAGTGTTTTATTTTTAAAGGATGACTTAATCTTTGCATATCTGTCTGTGCAGGTTGACTGCCTATACTTTAACCTCAGGCTCTCTGCTTCTGTCACACATGTGGTGAATGAAAAAGTAAAACCTGAGGTGAACTCACTGCTATGGCTACCTTTTGCTCATGCACACTTCCACCTGTGCTCTGGACATAATTACAAATTTATTTGACTCTGCATGTTGTATGTAACCAAGGGACTCTTGAGGAACAGAAGGGCACTCAATTTCATGTCATGGAATTGATTCAGACTCAACTCAGAGTTAAAACTAATGCCATCAGTAAACAATACAATCAACTGATGATCAATGAATCAAACACTGATTAATTTTGTTGTTTATTATTATTGCTTACTGTTTTTACTGTCTTTATCATTGTACTGTGCACTTTGAGATTTGCCCACAAATGTAAAGTGCGTTATAAAGAAAATCCATTATTATTATTATTATTATTATTATTAACACGTATTGTCAGCACCTTCTGAAAACTGTTTTCACAGCAATCTTCAACAAAGATGTGGCAGTTTAATTGGTGAGTGTTTAAACCGGTGACCCACGGCATGTAATAAGTAATCAGCTAATAAAAACAGAATAATTCATTTGAATGTCTATTCATTCAGGATTTATAACAAGCTCATGGCTCCCTCTGATCCTGTGTTACAGAGTTATACAAAGCACACCATGAGATTGTTAGTCATCGTCTTGGTCCCCTGAGCAAATGAGTTTAAACTGCTGATTAAACAGTGTTGGTTAGTTTAATATGGGTGCAGTATTTGCATTCTGTATGCCAGTCCTGAGCTCCAAAGTGAGGTTAGAATTTTTAAAACAGCCTCTAAAACTTGGGTAAAGGTTTGTTGGAATGAGTATAAGTTTGTTTTAAACAGAAAAGCACACCTAAGATTAAGCCTCTGAGTTCAAAATCTTATAAAAAATTAAAGAGATGGCATATCCTGTCAGATTACTTAGCATATAAATGAGGCGTCTCTCTCGGTGAAGTGTTGAGTTTGCTGATGTTCCTTTAACTCAGAACATGGATGCAGCTGCTGTTTCTTCACCTCTTTTCAAATCTCTTAACTCCTAATTGTTCATTTGACACAGATTTCCATTTTGAAGGTTGAAAGTGTACTCCAGTGATGTATTTTTTTTCAACAATCATTTTCCTCTTCAGAGCAGCAGAGGTTTAAAAGCATTAATAAAAAATGCAATAAGCTCTGCAGCATCAAATTAAAAACCAATGGCCTTTGAAGTAAACCAACTAAACCAAGGTAATACTGACAGGCTCAAGCAGTGGTGAGTGAAATCAAATAGATTTTCGACTGAACCTCGGGTTTAAGAGATTTTAGTACAGGAAAGACCCTCAACACAGAATACTGGAGTCAAACAATGATTGTTGTACCTCTTGCTGTTCCTGCTTTAAAACTCTCTTTCAGGCTGTATCCTGCTTTCTTGGCCCACTGAGGTGTTAAAAAAAACCAAGCTTTTCTGCACAAGCTAGGATTAGCTCAGGGTTTGCAGAAGGTTTTATGTGCCTCTGTGAGACTCAAGGGTGAAATACTATGAAAGAAGATTATATCAAAACAATTTTAATTCAGAATTCTGAGCGGAAAAGTTTAGATTCTGAGACTTTGGAGAATAAATTAGACTATGGTTGTAATAAGTTGTTAGACAAAATTACTCTGGTTTGCTGTTTTGGACATTTTAGTCATTCTGAAGATGAGTGCAGGCCAAAGAACTGAACTCTGGCTCATCTGAAAACAGGGGGTCTCGCAAGCAAACCAGTGGGGACTAAAAATGACATGTGGACCAAAAAGTATTCAATGCCAATCATCCTTCCATCTATATTCTTCCACTTATTCAGGGCCTGGTTGCAGAGGCAGAAGATCACGTTGTTAAACCCAGGTGTCCCTCTCCCCTTCAACACTCTCTCGTTCCACCCAGTCTACTGAATCCATTCAGGGTAAAGGGGCAGTGGTTATACCTCAAGATCCCTCCGGAAGACCGAGCTCCTCACCCTATCTCCAAGGCTGAGCAGAGCCACCCTCTTGAGGCATCTCATTGCAATGCCTTGTATCCCTAAACTCATTCTTTTAGTCAATACATTGAACTCATGACCATCGGGGAGAGTTGGGATGAAGAGGGAGCGGTAAATTGAGAGCTTTGCATTACAGCTTAGCTCCCCCTTGAAGGTCCCGTATAATGCCTACAACAATGCAGCCGCTGAACTGATCCAATTATCAATTTCTTCATTTTACTTTCACTCATTAAGGGGACCTAGAGATAACTGAACCTCCTCAGTGAGGCAAAGACTACCTCACCATCTGCAAGGGGCAATCTGCAGTTTTCTGGCCGAGATACATGAAGTCAATTTTGAAGTTGCTGACCCTCAGCAGCAAAATGTCCCAATCCTTGAAGCAGTTCCCCCGCTGAAGAAGCCAACAGAACAACATCATCTTCCAAAAGGAGAGATGATATTTTGAGATCTCCAAATCAACTACCATCCTCCTTACAGCTACACCTTCAGATCCTTTCTTTGAAAATCACAAATCATATCACTGACAAGGGGCAACTCAGGCGGTGGTCAACACACGAGGAGTGTTTTTAACTCAGAGGCAAGGATGTGAACACAACTCTCACTCTGGTTATACAGAAATCGGATGGCACTTAGTAGAGACCCCATGGGATTGCTTGAGGAACACAGACGAAGGCCTTCTTTAAGTCTACAAAGCAGAAGTAGACTGGATGGGCAAACTCCAGTGCTCCCTCAAGAAGCCCTGCAAGGGTAATAAACTTCGGGCTGAATTTGGCCAAAAACAACAACAATAAGCAAAGCAACGCTGCTTTGAGTGCTGCTAATTAAGAGTTGTTCTGATTAGATTGTGTTGTGTAGTTAAGTGTTGTTAACACACAACCCTGTCAACATAAGTGGAGATGAGGTGAAGCAAGTGGGCAGTTTTAAGTTCCTGGGACTCAACATAACAGAGAACTTGTCATGGACTTCTCATGCCTCTGCACTGGTTTAAAAAAAGTCTTTAAAAAAATGGCTGTATTTCTTAAGGAAACTTTAAGCCATGTTTGGTGTTAACACGACTTGGAGAGCAGCTTCTTCCCTCAGGCTGTTAGATCTTAAATGCACCATCTGCACTCCGTCATGTCTGACGGTTTTGTTTTTGTCATGCTTTTTTATTTAACTGTTGGTCTTTATTTCATACAACAGAATACTCCCAAACTGCTTCACACTAAACAATGTTAACACCACTGACTAGAACAAATTAGACTGTTAAATGATATCAGATGATGTATTATCAGAGGAGGCTTTGGAACGTTGCTGATGTGCATCAATAGACACTGCTAAACAGTATCAAGACCAACATCCCCCAAAATTTCAGCCATATCTATCACATATTTTTTCAATGATCCTGCTCCCAAACAAACAAACTGACCAAAATCATGACCTTGTAGGTGAAGGTAGAAATGGTGACACTAATTCTCGTCCTTTTTTATACTTTTGGTCTTTGCAGTTCGACTTCTCTTTTGTTTTGGGTTAAGAGCCCTTTAGCAGCTGATATAGACGCACTGTCGTAAAACATCCATCCATCCATTATACCACTTATCTCTCTCAGGGCCTATCAGCCGACATTGTGTGAGAGGTGGGTAATACCCTGAACCGGTAGCCAGGGCGACATAGAGATAAACGACCATTCACTTTTACATTTATATCTAAGGGTAGTGTTGGGTCATGAACTGACCTGATGCGCATGTTTCAGGTCTGTGGGAGGAAGCCGACTTGAGTGCCTGGAATAAAGCCACGCATGCACAGATAGGACATTCAAACTTCACAAAGAAAGGCCCTGACCAACCTGGGGATCAAACCTGTGACTTCTTGCTGCGGGGTATGTGCACTACCTGCTGCCCCACCTACATGTAAAACAAATATTAAATAAAAGAAAACCTGTTCCTTCGCTCTCACAGGTGACAGGATGTCTTACAGTAACGTGTGCTTTCACAGAGTGTAAATCATACATTCAATCACCCACACAAACACACACAAACCCACACAGGCTCACTGTTACTGTCACCACTGGGGCTCTGGTCTTGTCCTTCACTCTCCCTCATTCATTACCTTTGTTTTTATGATGGACAGACCTTCCTCTGAGTAAACACTGTAATCTCTGTCCAATCAAATATCGCCCCGGGCCGTGTGTCCACAGCAGCAGAAGAAGAAGCCTCCACGCTCCCTCAAACAGCCTCCTTTTGTTTGTGGTATTGTTTTTTCTGCTCACGTCTGCTCCAAACAACACGACAGATTATTTCCCTGTTCAATCTGTCATTGTGGGCTGCGACCTCCAGATGTCTGGGTCAGTGTAGCTCCGGTTATTTTTTCATGGAAACAGATTTAGTGTGATGTGGCGCTGCAGTATGACAGAGCTGTGATTGTGAAGGGTAGGAATTGTGTTTCCAGAACATCACATCAGAATAAGTTTATTATCTGTAAAATAACATCAGAATGGGTGGATGGATGCAGCGCCTTCAGGAGGTCTCTGCAATTGAATCCCAGCAGTAACACTATAAGTCCTGTCCACAGACACGTAGCAGCCTTCATATCCCCTCATGTGAATGTATGTGATCAGGAAGGACTCCAAAATTCTGTGTGTCTCTTATCTCCAGGCAGCAGTCGCATCCCTCTGCCGTGCATCTGGTTTGTTGTTTTCATATTTCTGCTACAAGTTCCCACTTTGCAGAGCACTCACTGAGGGGGAGAGGTCACCAAACACACAAGGAGGAAGAGAGAGGATGAAGGGAATGAATAATGACAGGGGACGGAGGGACTGAAATGGGAGGGGGAAAAGAGAGGAGAGAATGGTAGAAAGGTCGCTGTAAGTGAATGAGGAGAGACAAGGTAGGGGATGGCGTGGAGGGAGAAGGGACTAAGAGGCTGGAGAGGGTGCAAGGAGAAGGAGGTGGGACAGAGGAGGATAGGAAGGAAGGAAGGGAAATGTAAGAGAGTGAAAGTAAATGAGAGAGCTGACAAGTAACAGCAGAAGAAATGGAGGAAAACAAGTGAGTTCTGTGCACAAAATATTCTAAAGAAGGGAAAGCTAACTAAACAAGATAGAGATAATGTCAAATTGCATTACACCACCAAGAAGGGTTTGTGTGTATATTTGTGAACAAGATAACTCAAAAAGCATCAAAAGAATTTAACCAAATTTGTGGGAACGCTGGTCGTGACAAAAGGAGGATGTGATTAGATTTTGGCTATGAGCTGTGAGCATTTGTTAACATTCCATATTTTTTTACCAATAACTCAGCTAAAAAATATAAATAATGCTTTGAAAGCATTCATGCAGATGTACAGCAGTTCAGTTTGGATATGGGTCAAGATCCAGATCTGATATTTTATTCTGGACATCAGTCTGGATCACATGCAGATTAGGCTGGGTGGCCACTGACTGTACACAACTTGGTGGAGATTTGTGCTCTCTCTCCAAATCAATTGTATCTAATTTAAACTCTAAAAAAAAGATACAAATAATACCTCCATTTCAGGATTGAACAGTGTTGAGAGGGAGAAAAAAATAAGTTAAGATTCTCGGGGTGCCGGTTTGGCAGAGTGATTAGCAACCATGCACGTCCCATGAACATTCTGCTTGTCCATGTTCGAAATCCAACCTGTGACCAGTTTGCAGAGTGTCTTCCCCAACTCTCTCACCCCCTTTCACAAGCCTATCGACTGTCTCTCTCATATCAATAAAGGTGCAAAATGGCCAAAAATACATAAAAAATTTTAAAAATAAAAAATACATTAAGATTCTTGTGCGATACACATATTTTTTCCAAAAAACGGAAAGTACATCAGACTATTTGTATTTTATTTTTCTGTACACCTCGTAAAGTTTCAAGCAAACATTGTTTTTTTTTTCCCCTTGTCCCCTTGCAGGATGTGTAGGAGTGCCCGACTCAGCAAGTTCTGATCAATCATTTCTCTCAGTTAGTCTCAACAGGAGCTTGAGTATCTATACACGCATGCATGTGAGGTGGTCACTGAATACCCAAGTAGTTGCCCATGCCCAGGGAGACCATGGCCACAGGCATCCCCTGGGCCACCAGGGCACCCGAGACCCACCACACAGCCCCCAAAGCTACCGAGCCCAGGAACAGCCCCAGGACCCAGGGGGGCACAGTCCCCCCTCCCCAACAGCACCAAGGACAACACCCGGGGGTCCAGGGCGGCAGCCGGGGGTCCCCTCTCCCGCACAAAGTCATGGCCAGAAAGGCTGGACCCCCCCAGCTGCACCAAGCAGAGGCTAGTGATAAACGCCCTGTCCCCCCTTGTTATTCTTTATCTTTGTTCCCTGAAAAAGATACATTATACAGCTTTATATATATGTGTGAGTGTATATGATTAGAAATGGTCTCTTTGTGTAAGGTTGATGCCTCGACATGAAGTGGACAATTTAAGATAAGCAGCAGTTAGCTATAGCTTAAAGCCTAAAGAACATATTCAATAAATCAATGCAGTGGTTGTATACACAGAATAGTCCTGTGCTTAGCCATGCTATGCTAAAGTCTGTAAGGCCCAGTTACATTACCAAGTCCATGGGAGGAAAAGGTGTCCAGTGCTGCAGGTTTGGTGGATTCACAGTGGGTTCCAGGCCGGTCTGTCCCTCCAGCTCCTGGCTCTAAAGTCCACTGGTTGCTCCTTTGACCTTGTGCTGTTTCTTGTTTCGATCAGGAACTCCTGTTCCTTTAGCAGGCTCTTGAATCTCTTAAGTAGTGCTCCAGTCTGCGTTGAGCAGGACTGTGGAAGAAGGTTTGAGGTTGTACTCTTGAGAAGAAACTGTTCTGCGACTCTTTCTACTGGCTGAGAAAGAGCTAAGAGAGAGGAGCTGTGCCCCTTTCACTCCATGGTTCAGAAAGTGAGAGACTGCATAGCAGAGCAGGGTCTTATTGTTCTTATCAGAATGTTCACACCTCAGTGTGAAACCTGGGGGGGTGGGATGGTCAAACAACTTTGTTTCAGGCTTCTGCGGGGACATGTTCCTTTAAGAGCACATGGATCCCAAAACATGTCTTTTGGCCCTTTTCCATTAGCCCTACTCTACTCTACTCGACTCAACCCGGCTCTACTCTACTCGCCTTGTGCTGCTTTTCCATTAGCCCCAGAGTGCAGTGTTGCTGTAAACAGCTGAGCAGCACTGCAGTGACGTCATCTTGAGCGCGACACAACAATCTGTGGCTTTTTGTCACAAACCGAGTAAAAAAGGAAAGCAGAAGAAGGCTGCAGGTGGCAAGAAGAAATACCCCTTGAGAAGCACAGGAGAGGATTGGAAGCTATACAACAGAATGAAGCCGAGGACGAGAGCAATCGAGCTGCAAAGAAAAGACGTATGAGGGTAAGCTAATGGTAGCTACCGCTAGCATGCTAGGTCGTCGCACTCAAGACTCATCGATGAAGACATTGTTTGACCAATCTGTAGCCGGCAGTTGGTGACGTCATCTTTTAGTTTCGACTCAGCTCGCTTGGAACCAGAGCAGAGAAGGTACTAAAACTAGCTTGTTTGGGAGGTACCAGGCCAGTGGAGACATGCTGCAAATTGAGTAGGCCGAGTAGAGTAGGGCCAAGGCGTGCTAGTGAAAAAGGGCCATCTGTGTTTTTAACAGTAAACCAAAGCAAAGCCAATCCAGAGCAGGTTGGCTAAAGTGGACAATAGCACAACAGACATAGCCAAGAAAACAAAAGTAAACTTCAAATGTTGTGAAGGTAGGATCAAACAATCTGCACAGAACGATATGTAAATTATCTAAACCCAACTGAAAAGGAGAAGAGCTAAATCACAACGACTAAGGATGTCCAATTAAGCCAAATGCTAGCTAAATTTAGCTTAAATTCCTCTCCCAGAAACTGCAAGAGTTTAATCAAACACATTAAATCAAATATTTTATCAAGTCATGGAGGCTCTGAACCATAAAGTAATCACACTGGCACCACACATTTGAGATTTATTTGGACAAACAACCACTTTCTACTGTGTGGAGGGGAAAATTGGCCCCAGAATCAGTCTTGAAATGGTGAAGTGTGAGAAAGAAAAAGACAGAGACATGAACGGATAAGAGCAAAAGAGAAGAAGGTAAAACAGACAGACATACAGTGGAAGGAGTGGGGTAAAGGCTCCAGAATAAGCTTGTCTGTTTATCGTTTTATTCCCGACGGAGGGTCGAAAATCCTGTGAGAACTGACTACTGTGGAACCCTGGACAGCTTCCATGAACAGGGGGCTGGACACACACACACACACACACACACACACACACACACACACACACAGTTGGAGGACTGTTAGGCAGCAGTTTGCCCCCCGCTCATTCAAATCCATCCTGACAACAGAAAATTTGATAAAAATCTGTTCAGTTCAACACCAAGTCACACCAAACAGACTCCTACTGCTGTCACCGTGGTAATGATGAAAAACTACGACTGATAGGCTGAAATCTAAACATCTGCTCTGAGGAAGTGAATCTATGTCCCATAACAGGCCTGCGTCACGACTTTGGGACATGAAATGAGTGTCAAAGGTTGTACTTGCATTTTGAGCGTCATCATTTTATGTCCCAAAACACATTTTAACTCTTGAAGCTCCAAGCCATTTTCTGCTATCTTCTGACATGATTTTCTGCTATGCATGTAGAACTGCAACCCTCTCAAGCACAATCAAGTTCAAGACATTTTATTTCAAGACAACCTGGGATATCTGGATATTATTGCTGTAATGATGTCAGATTAATGCATGTGAAGTCTTCGGACTACTGAGACAAAACAAAAAAAAGTAAAACTCAAAGAACTTTGGACACATCGCTCACAGATCAATGATGAACCTGCCTTTCCACATCTGATTCTGGTTCTGTCAAGTCTTCAATATAAGGAGAAATAAATAAAAGTATGCCAAAAAAACGGCTTGGATGAGTATCAGCACCTCCAAATCTGAGGTCATGGTCTTTGACCAGGAAAGGGTGGAGTGCTCTCTCCAGGTCGGTGATGAGATCTGACTAAAAGTGAAGGAGTTTAAGTACCTTGGGGTCTTGTTCATGAGTGAAGGAAGAATGGCGTGGGAGACTGACAGGTGGATCAGTGTGGTGTCGGCAGTGATGGGAACTCTGCACAGGTCCATCGTTGTGAGGAGGGAGCTGAGCCAAAAGGTAAAGCTCTCCATATCCCGCTCGATCTTCGCTCCTAAGCCCCCAATTGTCTCGAGTTCTGGGTAGTGAACGAGAGAACAAGACCGCGGGCACAAGCAGCTAAAATGAGTCTCCTCTGCAGGGTGTCCAAGCTCTCCCATAGAGATAGGCTGAGAAGCTCGGTCATCTGGGAGGGGCTCGTAGTAGAGCCTCTGCTCCTCTGTATCAAGAGGAGCCAGATGAGGTGGTTTAGATGTCTGGTCAGGATGCCTCAGGGACGCCTCCCTGGTGAGGTGTTCAGGGCACGTCCCACCAATAGGAGAACCCAAGGGAGACCCAGGACACGCTGGAGGGACTATGTCTCTCAGCTGGCCTGGGGACATCTTTGGGTCCCCTAGAAGAGCTGGACGAAGTGGCCAGGGAGAGGGAAGTCTGGGCTTCTCTGCTTAGGCAGCTGCCCTCTGCTACCCAACTACAGACAAGCAGACATCAACAATGCCAAAACAACTAAAATTATTCCAATCTTTTCACTTTTTCCACTAAATGTTTCAGGTTTTTTGCATGAAATATTTTTTAGCTCCAATTTAAGAGGCAGTGTCTCTGGTATTTGTTTACATAAAGGGCTAATCTTAGTCTCAAAATAGGTAATGCAACATAACACAGTAAAAAAAATGTGTCTGTGCAGATTCTCATTCATCCAGGTCATGGTTATCTTGAAGATACAAATCAAGGCAACTGGACTTTGTTGACTTTTAGGAAGACATTTCGCTTTTCATCCAAAAGAACCGAAGAAGCTTCTTGGAAGAGACTGGGCTGTGGCAGCTGTGATCATATGTAGCATACACAGGAATATCTGGACTTAAGGCCATAATGTCAAAAGTTGTAGCATGGACACGCGTCAGCTCTATGATCAAGTGTTTGAGCTGACAGGAGGTCTTAACATGTGTAAAAAGTAATTATTTTTGGGTGGAACTTTAACTTTTCAGCTATTAATGCCGTTCTATCTCTGGCAGCTCAAATATGCAGATGGAGCTGGTCCATAAAGCAGACAGATGTGCCTCCAAAATTAGGTTGAAGCTTTTTTAAAGCTGGGGAAATTTGATTTATGACTGAAAGCACAACTTTGCTGTATTCCCGATTACACTGCACATTTTGGAACATTGATGTCTATATTTTCCTCCAGATAACTCCCCTGTGCTCCCAGTAATTCCCTCAGACACAAACAAGAACTTGCAGAAACATGATGGGGAACCACTGAGAAACAGCGCCAGATGTCATCCTCCCAGAAGCTCAGCTCTGCTTCTTCTTATGACTTCTTCCTCGCCTCTCTCTTCTTGGACAGACTGTCTTTTCTCCATGCACAATTGAAACACAAATGATTGTCCCATCAGTATTCACGGCCAGGTCCTCTCCCTGCCACCATCTACCTCTCTGCTGCTCTTGCATGGCTGTCTCATTTTCACGTTTTGCATCTCTTTTTCAGCCCACCTTGGACTCAGCTCAATTTAATGATTAAATGCATTAGAGGGAAAGTCTCGGAGTGTATTGTTTGTGAGTTTCTCCATTTCATCTCCACTCGTGAATGGAAGAAAAATTCAGCATTAAAAAGAAAAGAGAGTGTCAAAAGTTCAGTCTTCTACCAGCGAGACTCCAAAGTTAACACACAAATCAAGCACACACTGAGGCTTGGCGGTGTATTGATTGAAGTGTGCCCTGTGTACTTGGGAAGAAATAACGTGGCTCCCTGCGGACTTGCTCATTTTAAGGCTGACCTTTGTTAGGGAAGGGATGCCATGAATTCATTGGCATAGTTTAAAAGCGTTTCTGCTGAGCATAACCCAAGCAGAGATCAGCGAGCAGAGCATTCATCACAGAAAATCTCTGTGATACCGCTGTGTGAATGATCGAGCGTGGATGAAAGACCAGTTTGCAGTAATAAGCCGCCTCTTTCACAGCAGCACGACAGAGTAAATGTGGCTTTTGGAGCTCTGCCTTAAGCTGCCTTTCACACAAATGACTGTTATTCAAACAGTCTAATGTGGTGCAACAAGCCAGAGTTAACTCTCGTAAGAGGGCAACAAAACTCCTACTAGCCACTTTATTAAGCACAACTTGCTGGTGCGCAGTTGGACCCCTTTTCTCCTGAACTGCTGTGATTCTCCATGACATAGATTAAACAAGGTGCAAAACATTCCTCAGAGATTTTGAATCATAAGGACGTAAGATTCACCAGCATTGGGCACCTTACTTTAAAAAAGTAATTACTTATAATTACTAGTTACTTTTCCTGAAAAATAATTGAATTACTAACAGAATTACTGCTTCATAAATGTAATTAGTTACCAGGTAAAGTAATTGATGCGTTAGTTTTTTGAAAAAGCTTTTTCTGCTTGAACTGTGTTTCTCCCTCTCTGTGTCCTTCCTTGTAGTTACCTGTTGCAGCAGCTCTGACATCATCAGTTCTCCAACTACGCATGCAGTGGAATTTGCCTGATGGACTAGAATGGGAGCAAAGTGCTCCGCTATACGTTTCAAGGGCGCCGCGCAGCGCTGCGTTGCTGAAGCGCTGACGCGTGCCAAGGCGCAGGAGATTGGCTTCAGGTCTATTTTCTGCACAGCCGCTTCCAAACCTCGTAAATTCACTGTCGTTAAGAAAGCACCAAATAGGAAGTCAATGTGTGGAGTAACCGAAAGTTTCAAAATAAAACATAATGCATGGACTCTCAAACGTAAATTTCCTCAATTGTTTGTCAGATCAGCAGTCGGTCAGAGGGTCCCATAGGCAACACAACACCATGGACGAAGAAAAATGAATCATAGAGGTATAGAAATATGTAACACTGTGTACATGACACCAAACATCTTTTCTACACAGATATAGGCAGATAGAAGTTGAATAAATCACAAAGCTGTGTGGTTGGGTCCAGCAAAAGGACTTTAGAGAAGCAAAGTGAGGTGTTGTTTATTTCTTTTCTCAGTCTATAACATGTTTTAAGAGCGTGTGACATCGCTATTCTCATGAGAGCCTGTGGCTCTCCGGGGATCAGCCCTCCCCCCATGGGGCTGCACGCTGTGGTGCTGCTCGGCGCGCCGCTTTCAGTGGGGTTTGTCTGTCAGAGCAAAACTTTGGTGCGGCGCTTCCATGTGCCGTGGAATTTGGGGGTGAGGCAGGTCAGATAACAGCTGCTTGACATCGGTGCAAAGTAATGCGCCACATTTCACTGTTAGTAATGGTAATGGCATTGTAACGCATGAAAAAGTAATTAATTAGATTACTTGTTATTGAAAAAATAACGCCGTTTGTAATGTCGATATACTCTACCATCGTTATTACCAACACTGAGCTTCACATAGCTCTACTCATCTTTGGTAGTAGGGTAAATTACAATATAACAAGGACCTGAGCTGCCAGGCAGTTAGCTAGATGCTAGCAGCTCAAATAGCTGTTTATCAGATTTGGACCACATTGCTTTATTAAAAAGAAAAACAAACAACACTGAAAGCATTTCTCCATAGAAATAAGTTCACTCCTCTTCTGACATCATTTCACGAGAGTTTGTTCAACAGGGTGGCCCAGATTTTGTAGTTCCCACCTACCACATTATCTAATTGACCCATAATAAATGTGTTTGGCAGAACTATCATCCAATCACCTTTCAAACATGCTTCTAAAATGTTCTGCCCTCCCCCAACACTTTCTATGTGATGTGTTAGAGATGGACTGGTGGGATATACTGAATGGTCCAAACGGTAGTGGACCCACCTCTTTGATATACTATCACTGTTTCCCCTGTACTTCAAGCCCGATGGCTCAGGTTTTTGAGCCAGCCTAAAAATGGTGCAGACCCACAATGAACTGTCAAATAAACAACAAGTACACCAGCCAACCAGTGTGTGGCAGGGTGTCCAACAGAGCACCATAGACAAAGTGAGAGCAGAGGTGGATCAGGGGCACTTCAGCATGTGAAAACGTGAAGTTATTTGCATTTAAGTGACTGTAAACATAATTAAGCAGTCTTCAGAACTGGATGAATGAACTAGAACTCTATATTTCTTAGAAACTGTATGTCACTCCAAGCCTTTAAAGTGAGATCATTTTCTCACACAAATCCACAAAATAACTAAACTCATTGACAGCAGTACTTTTCCAGCAGACTCAGTGCTGCTTGGAGTCCTTTCAGCCACTTCACAGACTATTGTCAAGTATCTGATACAACCCAACTGCAGAAATGCTAACATACCCCTTTAAGGCTCCTCTGGCATTAATAGTGGAAGCAAAACATCACAGGAGCTTAGAAATCCTACTTTTAAGGGGCTCTGTGTACACACCCGGAGACTTTCCTTTCCTCTTGATCACACAAAACAATGTCCGGCTCACACCTGAGTTCTCTTTTGCAATCATGTTCCCCTGTTCCAATATTTACAAATGCACACTCTCAGGGGACAATTAAGCTCAATTTGTGGGTGAGCGCTCTGCGGGAGCGGCATGCTGCGGGGCACTGTTTCATTTTTTAAATCACGATGGGAGGTGCACTGATTTTATACTGCAGGGGAAGAGTGAAGGCAGTCAGAGAGCGAGAGCACAGATTTCCGCTGATGTGTTTTGAAACATTACGATCTGCAGCTGTTTTCTAATGACTTTTTCAATTGTACAAAATGTCCCAGGGATGCTAAACCCATATTCACCCCGCCGCTCCACTGTTTAATGTACACAGTGGCTGTTCGTCTCCTCTCCATTCACTAGGAAGAATACCGGTGGTTTTCTTCCATTTGTGTTTGCCAGCCACATAACCCAATTCACCCATAAATATGGGCTATCATGTCCATTTTCCATGCCCGGGTCTCAGACTAATTTACCACCAGCACTGATATGAAATATGAGCTTTTTGTTCCGGGGAAATAGGATTATTGTCATCGACGGGAGGAGGCAGAATCAGATCAGCTTTGACGAAAAGGCTGCATCTGCTGTATCCGAAGATGACAGTCAGAATGCAGTTTGGGTAGATGTAATATAACCTTGAATTAGCAGAGCAGAGCTTATGGAGCTTTCATGATGTTGTTGTGCTAAAGGGGCAGACTTTTAGCATATAGATGAGATGGACTTTGTGATCCCTGCAAAGTGGTTTGTGTACTCACTTCACTCTCTCTCTGAATTTTTCCCCTTTTGCTCTCTGTCTCTGAGCACTGTTGCCAGACTCCGTGGGGAAAACAAGCACCAAGCATCATGGAAATTAGCCCAGAAGATGCATTTTATAAGCAACACTTCACTCTTAACAAGATGGAGGGATTAAAAAAATGTGGGTACTGTACTGTTTAATGTGTCCAAAAAATCCAAAGATGATGCAGACTCTACAAACTCTTTAAAAAACATGAAAATATGTTCTTGTCAGTGCTGACTAGTTTATTAAATCTACATGTTGTTCACTTGCAACACAAGGTCAAGACATTTTGTCTTCATTTTCCTGCCAAATATACATTTGCTCAAGACTAGGAATGCATCGGTTGTCAGTACTGGCAATGAAAGGTCCTTCAACACACATTGGTCCATTTGTAAATAACACAGTATGAATCACAGTAACCGGATTTAGTGGTCCATCTTGGAAAGATCTCATAGAAACTGTTTAAGAATGGGCAGAACTTTCCAAAGCATATCAGGCAAATGATTTGACGATCATCATAATAAATGAGGTTGATTATGGGCCAATCTGATAATGTAGTAGGCAGGCAAAACAGGGGCCAATACATTGATAATCCTTTTGTCAAAACATGTTGAAAGGGGAGGGGAAATATGTATATCAAGAAATGCTTTCATTGTTGTTTGTGCTTTATTTAATTAAGAAAAGTGGTCCAGATCCGATGAAACTGCTACGAAATCTGAAGAATCTATGCTTATCTCTTTTATTTTCCATGCATCCATTGGTTTATTTTAGTTGCACTGTAAAGGTGGTGCAGTTTCTAGTGTTAATTTAGACAAACCTGCCAAAGAACATCCAAACTTTTGATGATAAAACAGTATGCAATTTAGGTATGGGGGAAATTCAGTTTAGTTTTTGTATTTAGATCAAACTGGGGCAAATCTTGCTTTATGTAGTCTCTGTGTTACTATAAGTTTTTTTGTTTTTTTTGTGAGCAGAAAAAACGGTTGAAATCATAAATTGAATATTGTGGAAAAAGTCTAGGATTGGCCAAAGTTCCAAGCCATAGCAAAAATAGAACTGTACATTCAACTGATCATGGATGTTTCGACTGAATGTTTAGACAGAGGGACAGATAGATCAGTAGAAGCTTACCTAGCACAGTATAAAAGGGAAATCTCTCGTACATTCTACGCACTGGCTGCCCCCCTCCCATGTTAATATTTTGTTCCAAATGTAAATTCAATTAAATACCTATGAAGACCTAAGCTGTCAAACACAAGAGCCCTATACTGTGTTTGTGACCTTACAGAAAAGAAGCCCAAAGTTACTTATACAAAGACAACCTGGCAACCCTGTCCCAGACACACCACACACCTGCTGCTGCACCTTTGGCTCTGCTCTCAATTAACTGTTTGTTTTCACAATACCAAATCATCTGCAGAGTTTACCTGACACATTTTATCTCTGTGCCTCAGTCTGCCTCCTCTCCCTGTCTCCAGTCTCTCAATATTACATTTGCCATAACGTTTTCCTCCATGGCTCCTCCATAAAAGAAAAAGAACTGATGTCATGATTCAATCTCACATTAGAGCAGCCGCAGCATTCAGATTCATCTCTCTGCCTCACCGCGCTCGCTCGTGGTTCTGATAATTACCTTTAATGCATTTCTTCTCTGTGGTTTGCAGGCTTCCAGCCCTGCTTTCAGTTTCAGGAAATGCTTTGAACTGCACATAAAACATCTCTACTCTGAATTATTCAGGTTCACCAGGCTCTGACGTGACCACTATTGTTCTTGAAGAATGAGAAGAAATTACATCTGAGAGTGTGATTGTAGTTCCATGATGGGATGTCTTACAGGAGATTGTCACTCAAGTTTAGATTACAGCCCAGACACAGCTGAACAGAGAGGCTGCTGGGAAACAAGGAGAAGAAACATAAGTGTGGATAGAATGACAGAAACCAGAACACAAAACTGGAAATTTACCAAAAACTGAACAGAAAAACACTTCAAACAGTCTTTAAATTGTGGATTAATGATTTTAATCAGGTGATCAGGATAAATCACACCTTTCAGTCGCACTAAAGTGTCATCAATTTGCATTTCAAACAAGTTTTTCAGTCACATTGACTAACCTGACCTGCCAAATGGACTGTTCTACAGATCCATGGGACTTATTTTACTGGTTGATCTGACTAACAGTACATACAGACCTGGTCAAAATCTTAAGACCAGTTGAAAAATTGCTAGAATATGCATTTTGCACATTTGGACCTTAATGAGGTTTTAAATAGAGCTACAATATACAAAAGAAAAAGGGGGAGTGTGAGAAAAAGCACTTTGAAAAAGTAATTTATTGAAAACAAACTGAAATAGGCTGTTTATCACCTGATCAAAAGTTTAAGGCCATCGCTCAAAAACTTACAAAAAACTCTCCAAACCAGAACAAAAATGTTTCTCAGTCGGACTCAGTAATAAGTAGCTCCACCGTTCTTGTTAATCACTTCAAAAATTCGTTTGGGCATGCTTGATGAAGTATTTCCAGGAAGCTTTGGGAACATTGCTCCAAGTGTTGAAGATGGCTTCACAAAGGGCATCAACTGTCTGGAACTGATGGCCATTTTTATAAACTTCCCTCGCCATCCATCCCCAAATGTTCTCTATGGGATTTAAATCAGGGGAACATGCAGGATGGTCCAAAAGAGTGATGTTATTCTCCCTGAAGAAGTCCTTGGTCAAGCGAGCATTGTGAACTGCAGCGTTGTTCTGTTGAAAAACCCAGCTGCTACCACACAGACGAGGACCCTCAGTCATGAGGGATGCCCGCTGCAACATCTGCACGTAACCAGCCGCCGTTTGACGACCCTGCACCACCTGAAGCTCCAGTGTTCCACTGAATGGAAAAGCTCTCCAGATTAAGATGGACCCCACTGTGTCCATTATGTGCCGGGTAGAAAACATCTCAGGTGGGATCTTCTTGTCATGCCAGTAACGTTGAAGCCATCTGGACCGTCATGGTTACATTTTTTCTCATCAGAGAATCAAACTTTTTTCCACCTTTCAATGTCCCATGTTTGATGCTCCCTGGCAAAGTCTAAACGAGCAGTTTTGTGGCGTTGAAGGACACGAGGTCTTTGAACTAGTTTTTTGTTTTTGAAACCTTTTTCCAACAGATGCCGTCTGATGGTTATTGCGCTGCAGTCGGCACCAGTAAGGGCCTTAATTTGGGCCGAGGACCACCCTGTGTCTTGATGGACAGCCAATCGGATCCTCCGGCTCAGCGCAGGTGTACTTTTTTTGGGTCTACCACTTGGCTTTTTTGTTCCATAATGCTCAGGATCTTTCAAAAAATGTAGAATGATTGTCTTATGCTGCGTCCAACCTCAGCAGCAATGGCACGCTGCGAGAGGCCTTGCTTATGCAGCTCGACGATCCGACCACGTTCAAGAAGAGAAAGCCTCTCAGCTTTAGCCATCAGGAGGGCATGACCGTGTGAATGCCTGACAGAAAATGAACATTTTGAGCAGATTTTGGCTTTAATAGCCTGTGGTATTAAACTTTTGATCAGCTGATAAACAGCCTATTTCAGTTTACCTGTTGCTTTCAATGAATTACTTTTTCAAAGTGCTTTTTGTCACACTCCCCCTTCTTGCTTTTGCATATTGTGGCTCTATTTAAAACCTCATTAAGGTCCAAATGTGCAAAATGCATATTCTAGCAATTTTTCAACTGGTCTTAAGATTTCGATCAGGTCTGTATATACTACAAACATTCTTTCTGTTTCAGCCATTCAGGTGCCAGCACTCTACTTACAACATTATCATATATTTATGATAATTTTTTTCTAAGTGGGTAAAATTTTGTCCTTTACCCATTGACAGTAGTGCCCGTCTGCTCTATTATTTGACTGAATGTGACTGAGCGATCATCCAATCAACTGCTGGATTTGCTTTCTAAAGGTTCTGCCTATTCTCAAACACTTTCTATGGGCTGTTGCTCAGATGGACCAGTGAATATTTTTTCTTTAGAGTATACTGAGCAGTCCATCTGGTGTGTCCGACAGGAACATTTTCTACATTTTTGTAACAGTGCAAATATTGCTCAGAATGCTTAGCAAATAAACACAGGGGGCTCTAATTTCGTAGACCAGGCGCAAGCGCAGGCGCACCTGCCTGCGCCGGCCTTCGCCGCGCGGACTGGGAGTGACCTGCGCACTGTGCAAGTTTCCTGCAGTGCCAAGAGAGGCGCACTCATGGCGCACAGGGGCGCAGAGGTTGCGCGTCCACGCCCAAGTCTCTGCCTCTCTGCGCCAATGTCAGAATAGGAGGAGAACAGACGTGAGTGGGATTATCACAGCCGATCGCTGTCTTCACCAATCAAATGAGTGCCTCTCCTCGCCTTTAAATGCGCTGCGGCTGAGGCGCAGCGTCTGATTGTTCTGAATTATCCCCGCCACCGCGGAAACAGTGTGCTGGAAAGACCCAGCAGTGGAGATGCTGTCCCTTCAGCATGAGAATGGACAGCGGGGCGCGTCACCGTGTGGGCCAGCTCCCGGGACAGATGTAATCTGTTCCTTTGTCATTAATAGGAGTAAAAAAAATAAGAGACAGTTACACCACAGCTGGCTTATCTATTTATAATGCTTGTGATCCACCTGCACTCCTGGTTTGTCATCGCCAAATAGCAGAGCCTTTAGTGATAAACTGTATACTCTCCCGGTGTCTCCTCCTCATCCTCCTTGCAATAATGCTCTCCATCTTTTTAGAGCGTGTTAAAAATAAAGACTAAAATAGAGGAATATGGGAAATCACGGGTAAATCCTGAGTGACATACATTTATTTTCTCTCCTTTTTCTCCGTCTTTTTTTCCCTTTTTTTCTTTGAATTTAATGAAATGAGAGAAGCCAGATATTTACTCAGTATCAGATGTTAAGGCTGTTTATTGTTGACTTGTAAGATGTGCATCAAACTTCCAGCTGCCGTCAGGTTAAGTTTCCATTATGACAAACGGCTTTAATCCGACATCAGATGTGACGGGAAGGTTGATAAAGATACAAATGTATATGCTGGTTTAGACGGTTACATTAAATAGTGATTGCTGTGATTGTTTAATGCATTAAAATGTGCCTGACACTTTGGAAACCTGCCTCTGAGGCGTGCGCACATGTGCGCTTGTCACCAAATTACAGCTGCGGAGGGTGCGCTTCGCCCTGCGCCGAGGTTAGACCAGGTTGCAGCAGGCGAGCTTTCAGCGCACTTTCTGCACTGTTTTTGGCATGAAATTGTCACTGCGCCAACATGAATCTGCCGACACCTCCCCCTGGTGCGCCATCACCTCCCCTTGGTGCGCCGTCACACCCACCTCTGTGCAGACGGTCTACCAAATTGTCAAATTGGCAGCGCACGGCGGTGCGCCGCACGAAATTAACACTGCGCGGGGTGCGCCAGGCTTGCGCCCCCTGCGCTGCGCCACGAAATTAGAGCCCAGGGTCACTTTATGACAGGTTCTACCACACAGCCAAGACTGATCCAGATACACAGATTATTCCAGGTGTGCTGAACCACAAAGCTCAAATTTAAAGGACTCATAGAAAACTGGTTACAAAATTAAAAAAAAAAAAACATGATGGTGGAGAACCTGATCAAAGAATCAAAATGGATGTAAATAAGCTGGACCACATACAGCCTCCTTCTATCCCATGTGGGCCAGCTTGTTTATCCATCCAAGTTAAAACAGTTTTATTTTAAAATTCAAATATGTGTATACATATTAAGATGAAGTAATGCAGTCCAAATTCAACCCATTAAAAAGAAAATCAAGTTCAGCAGAGTAACCACCAAGCAGCAACAGAATAAAACAAAAACACAATATTGAAACAAAGAATTAAAACCAAGTACTAGAGCACTAAAAATATACAAAAACTCATTAAAACACATAAAACACTATTTCAAATTAATAGCCAAACTTAAAAACAGAGACCACACAAATTCAACTAAGTTTAGATGAGATTTTAACTAACACACATTAATGTTCACAAGTTTGAGGTCTGCGCTCTCCAATGATATCGTTATCACCTCAAGATGGATTAATGTGTGCATGTAGACAGACTCACTGAGGTGGAAACATTTAGTTAAAAATCTTGAGAACATTCAGAGTGTGGCACACACAAACTCTAGAGAAATTTAAGAGGAGCTGCTGCTCGTGAGGCACCTGCTTTCACTGAGTCACTACATTAAAGCGCTGCAGCGATGAAGCAGCAGAGTGTGTTCGGGTATAATCTCCTTCAAACGCCCACCTGCCCGTCCATCAGCACGCACTAGACGCTCATTATAGACACTACAGCAGCCCACTCCAGCTGCCCCCCTCGGCAGCAGGCTGACCCGCCGTGGCCCTGTCACTGAACACGTATTCTTCTGTCCTGTCCATCACGAAGTGAGACATCAAGTTCCTGCACAGAGAGGCTGAACAATGGAGAGACAGACTCTCTGCTGCTTTTATCTGGGATAATTACAGAGGCACACAATGAGCCAGGGGTTAGAGATGAGCTGGTTGTTTTTTTAATCTTGCACCTCTGCTCAGCACTCGGCCATCACAGGATGCACACGCACATGATCGACTGCTGATTGATGTGTGACAGGTGTGTTTGTGCCCATCAGTGTAATTGGCTTTTTACCTTCGAGTTGTTCAGGGATATACAGTATGCAGGCAGCCTGAATGGATCATTTAATTAACCAGACACTTAGCAGTGAATGATTAAACTGTCATCAATTAAAGGTATTCATCAGTTTGATACATTAACCCTTTTTGCATGAATTACGTAATCACAAGGAATACTTTTTTAAGTGAACACCATATCAACGTTAACAGTAATTTTGTAGACCTTGATAAAGACACACAAAAAAATGTCTTTAAGCAACATTTATCAAGATTGAATAAAAGAACAAGCAAAATATGGAATATGGGTGATACTGCTGTTAAATTAAAATATTCACTTGTACAGAAAAAAATGCAAAATTATGTGAAATCTGAACACAGGCATAGTACTCCAGTTTGCTCTTTGTTGACTATTTTGGATCTATGATGCCGTATCTCTATATGATAAGAAACATGCAAAGATTAAATATTTATTAAACTTATGACAAAGATTCAGGAATTTTCCACCCAGTAGTTGGACATGGTACTGCAACCTAAAGGGTATAAAATGTATTCCAAGTATCTGTCTGCTGTATAGTGGACATCATGCATTAAAAGGGTCAATCCAGGCAAGTTCATTTGCAGCAAGACCCTGAAGGAAATAATTAAAGATGCTTTAGGGCCCCATTATATGACAGAGCCTTCATGCAGCATAGATTGACTTCTAACACAGATAGACTATCAGTCGTTTTGTCCGAACTTCCCCATTTTTCAAGGAGCTTGACTGGCACTTACTTATATGTAGTATATTTCTATAGTACTCCAGCTGTCTCCTGTTTACCATTTGCGTTATCTTACATAGACTTCTGTGCCCTCTCCATTGACTCTTCTGGTCTCTGTTTGACCTGATTACTGATTTATTGGCCCCACACTTCTGCTTTTTCTCTGCCTTTGTTTGTCCATAAAAGCACCTTGTTAATATCACAAGGTGCAATGTCATAAATTATTATTTGAGGTCCTAAATTAGATACATACCTGATGTCCCTCAAAGTGACCTTGCTCCGAGTGGTCAAGTCTCATTTCATTTGACTTTTATATCATTAAAGTGAGACAGACGCAACAAATCTGTGAGGAGGAGGATCCAATGTAAGTAATGGACGAAACAATTATGGTTGAACTCAGTGTCGATGAAGCCTCCGTACAGAGGCACCACTGCTCCACAAAAGGCCATCATTAAAATGTCTGCTCTCTTTTTTCTCAATCCTCTTTATCTCTTTATCCCTTTGTCATCATTTCTGCTGCTCCAACTGCACAACATCAAAACTGAAGCACACACACTGATGTTTGTAGCATCCACATTTATTTCCCAGCATGCTGTTCTTGACGTCAGATCTTCTCCTACGCATGTGGGTCACTTCAGGGCTTTAGACCAGTGATCTTCAACTGGTAGTATTATCAAATTCAGAGAATGTGTGATGTAAGAATTTGTTGAGGTTTTGAAGTTATCTTTTTTGTGATTAAATACTCACAACTATTACTGCAGCTCAAAATAACACTGTGATAGAAACCTTTTTAAAGGGAATAACTTCATATTTAATTTGCTAAACAAAAATTAACATGTCAGTCTCGTTATAGTCCAACATGTAATTATAAGAACAAGTGTACTGGAGTCAAAGCCAGCAAAGACCAAGAAAATATCTAAACTGCCCCAAATGGCTGTAAGTTGGGTGATAGGGACTGATCAAACTTGTAAATGCTGAGAAACAGTAGATACATATAGACATTTTCAAACATTATGCTCAAATATTATAATTAGACCTAGGTATTTGTAGCATGATTGTTGATTACTCTTATGTTACTTTTTTGCTCAGCCCCTGTTGTACATCAAGAAAAAAGTTGATCCTTATACAAATTTGTAGACATACTGAAGTCTGATGGCAGTCACGTTTAAATCAGAATGTGAACAACCACAAAAAAATCTGATGCACATGCATACTGATACCTGCAGTGTGGCCTTACTCTCCAGTCTTAAATTACATGGCAGAGAGGAAACCTCACATGCTTGTCTTCTGATGGTCACAATGTCCTTTCAAGCAAACAGAGTAGGCATGGGTATTTCCAATAACCTGACGAAATGACATGTGTCCCAAAACAGAGGTAACGATGTACAGTGACATGTGTTAATTGTGGACTTTGATTAGCCCTTTCCAAGACGACTTTTGTCCTCTTTCTGTAAAGACAATGACAGCAAGGACGAGGTTTCACAGATCCTGTGACTTAAATCTGAAGTCTTCAGCGAACTCAGAAGAAACTTCAAAGTTGAAACGTGTGTCTTGGATCTGTATCTTTTAGAACAGATTTTACGGTTCTTTTATTTGTTTGTAAATCTCTTAATAGTCTTGGTCCTTCATATGTATCGGATTTGCTTTTGTCCTATGAACCCAGTAGAGTACTCAGATCTTCAACACCAAAATTGAATCAGTTCTTTCTTTTCCCATGCTGAACATTTCCTGAAAATTTCATCAAAATCCATCCATAACCTTTTGAGTTATTTTGTTCACAGACAGACAGACAGACAGACTCTCCCGAAAACATAACCTCCTGGCGGGGGTAATTATGAAACCAATTGCTAATGGTATGTTTTCACGGTCAAGGAATCTAAATATTTATATGAAATAAAGGTAGGACTAATATTTATGGTAAAAATCACAAGATGGAAGAGGACTGTGGTGCTGGCGGAGGTCTGCGCTCTCCGAGTGCTTTTCTAGTTTCGGGAGAGTTTGTTTGTCTGTCTGTCTGTCTGTGAACAAAATAACTCAAAAAGTTATGGATGGATTTTGATGAAATTTTCAGGAAATGTTCAGCATGGAAAAAGAAAGAACTGATTCAATTTTGGTGTTGATCCGGATCAGCGTCTGGGAACTGTGCTGCTTGGCGGAGGTCTACGCTCTCTGCTTTTCTAGTTACCTTTTTATTTATTTTTTAATTCTCTTAATCTGTTTTATTTCAATATTTCAGTTCAGATTTGTTATTTGGAATTTTATTCTCTGATAACTGCTTTTATTTTAACCTGCTTTAGCTAATTTTATTACACATCTGGTTTAAGATTACTCTCATTTAACCATAATATTAATTTAAATTTAATTATATATTTGTTCATTTATTTATTACCTTCCTTTCTCTATAGTATTCTTATCTAATTTCTTAACATTTGTGATTATAATTTAAGTATTAGCTCCTGTGATTCCTGATTTTAATTAATAATAGCTTTTTCTCAGTCTTCCTTAGTCTTTTAATTCTCTTTTCTGTTTAGAATTTCCTTTTTGTGTATTTGTTCATTTGATGGATTTAGTGTGTGTTGTATACGAGTTGTGAGGGTGGGTGCAGTTTTTAATTTTCATTTGTATGCAATTTTCTACTTTTTATTCTATTTTATATTATTTATGATGTGAAGCACTTGTGCAAAAACTTAGTTTATAAAAATGCTACGCGAATAAAGTTCGATTGATAGATGTATTGATTGAGTTTTGAAATAAATCAATATTAAAGCACAGGCTTATTACAGAGCTGTAAAATCACAGTCAAATCAAGACTTGAGCTACAGAAATGACGTATAAAGACGCTGTCCCTTGACTTTTTCTGCGGGGACTCACCTGCAGGCTGTGCCCAAAATATAATAAAATGCAAAGTGAAACTATATTCTTTACAGAAACTGAATGTACATTCATATATTTGCCTATAAAACTAAAAGTTCAGGTCATGTAACAATACTTCTTTCCTAAACATTCAAACTGCAGGGCTAGTTCAGTGTTCGAAAGCATATCCTGCTAAAAGAAAAATACAGCTTATTTAGAAGTTAAGAACTAAATTCCCAAACCAACTCAAAGTGGAGCACATTTCTGGGTCAGAAGTGACACATTTGGAAATCATTCCCATGCTCCTCCATCTCCCTGCAGCATCACACCATCACACCATCACCTCATCACCGTGTCCTTCCTTCAGCCACAGTAAACACCTCGCAGGTCCAATCATCAGGTTGTAAAATGCTCTGTGCTCTCTGGGATGATGGCAGCTGATTGCTCTCCATTGTAATGAGCTCCCACAAAAATAGATTTGTCGAGGCAAATTATTTTCCAGGGAAATATCCACTGGCCAGCGTTGTTTTGTGTCTCCAATCAGAGCCTTGGGCCTGACAGATAATCAGCCATTAATGAGCCTGAGCCTCTATTTTAAGTGAGACCTCAAAAACACTTTGGGACATGAAATATGCTGGGTGATTTTCAAATCTGAGCAGATTTAGAAAACATGGGAGAACACAGATATAATGACGTGTTTAAAGGTGCATTCAGCGATCTTCTAATCTTCTAATCTGATGCAGTATTTGCGAAATTCACCGTAATTCTCCTCTCCATCCACAAGATGTCACCACTGACAGCATGTTGAAAAAAAAATTTGGTCTCAATATACAGCCTTGACTCAGAATTTCAGCAGGTAAATACTGTGGCTCGGTCCGAGTTACCAAAACAAAGTAAACCCCCCCCCCACATCCAGGGGGCGATCATACTCATGCGCAGATCAGACAGAAGGGGGAGGGGGAGTCGTAGTTTGCGTAGCGTGCGCAGTTAGCGTAAGAGAGAGATACAATAGTTGCGGTAGCAATGGCTGAAAACAGCCCAAAAGAAAAAAGGTCAGAGGAGTGACAAGTGGAAAAGAAGGGCTATGACCAAAAGAGCAAAGACCCGGGTCAACATTGGTGTTGCTTTCCGATGGTGGAGGGAACTCCGCCAATTGAAAGACCTGAAAACGGACGCGGATGTCGCCGTCCGTCTGCTGGATAGGTAAGCTAAGCAGCATTAGCTTCGTGGTGCTTCACATAACAGTAACAGCCGTCAGGCATTCATCTTATTGTCTAATCTGCCAAAATGTACTGTTGTTGTGATGTTTTCAATAACGGCAGTCGAGTTGTCTGACCAGTCAGGGTTTCCTTAGCTACGTCAGCTACGCAGTTTCTACGGCCGTTTCCATGACGATGCACGTCAATCAGCTTTCGGGAGGCGGGTCTAAATTCGAATACAAACAAACCCTCCACTCGTTTTCTCCCACATCGCTGACTGCACCTTTAACTGAAAATAAACACTGAATGCACGCACTTTAAACCAACACTATGTAGCTTTTCAAACATAATATAATCCTTCGATATTCATTGTGATGGTCCACCACTTTACAATGAGTTGAATGACACCTCTGTCGTGGTCTGTATCCCTTTAACTGGCGCTATGTAACTTCGAGGTGGATGGTGGGAACCCTGCCACACTAAAAAACTACACGTTTGGACTGCTTTACGGCATAGGCTACGTCACTTCCCCCGATTCCCGATTCGTTTACAACACGGAAGTCTCGGCAAAGCCAATCGCATAGCTGTAACCATGGCGGAGGCAACAACGTTAGGAAGAGAAAAGTTTTGTTGGAGGATACAAATCAAAGAAAGCGAGAGAAAAACAAGCTGAATGCTCGGACCAGAATAAACATTGGTTCGGCGTTCACTCGCTGGCGTGAAATAAAAGACGAGGAGGGATGTCCGACTACTATCAGGTATGTTAGCGACTAATGTATGATGAAGTTCCTCAAAAAACTTGACAGGAAAAAAGTACAGCACAACAAATCCAGAACATACCAGTATGTAGTTTTGTTTAGACCTTTTTCAAGTGTGTGATATCACCAGCTCGTCGTTGTCTTTACTTTTATTCACTTTATCGCTTCAACAGGACAGTAATAAAACCAAGTTGAACTTAGCGATTTTTAACATCGTCATTTAGTCAAAAATAAATACATTACCTCGTCGCTATCCATCCTACAAACACTCGCTGAAGACAGAAGAATACTTTTAGCGAAGTCCTGGCTTCTGTGACTCGCCTACAAAACAAATGCACGCGACTGGCAGATCTGTATCCTTAAGACAGTAGGCGCGCGCTAGAGCTCATGGGTAGTTGAGTTCCTTATCCGGTCAAGCGGAGATCTTCCGTAGTGCTTCTTTAAAAAAAAATGATCACGGCTGCTGTTTAAAGCAGTGGTTTGACATTTAATATTCTTCAAACAGGAGAAGTCAATGTAAGTGATTTAACATGGAATTAGATGAGTCCTCTGGTATCCACTAACAAACCAAAAACACGCTTGTTGGACTAATCGATGACTCTTAAGTGCCGGTAAGTGGAGCGGCAGTGGGTAAGCAGTTTGGCAGTGAGCTTCATGCACCAAAATCCACTGCCAGTCCTACGCCCTTTCCCGTACATCTTTCCCCAGTATCCTACCCTCTTCAAAATAGTATCCACTGTCTCTCTCTCCTATCGAGTGAGCACGCCTGTCTCCGTTTTTCAGCCTCTTTGTTTCAAACAGTGAGCCATCCACGGTGACCAACAGTCATCTGCAAGCCTCGCATCCTTATTTCTGTGAGAAGTGCAAATTTGGTCCAAAATCTGGCAGAAATCATCCAGTGGTAAGTGTTGATGACCCCACGTATTCAAACATTTGATGATGGTATGTCCTTTCATTGGCCAATTTATTAGAAACACCTTGTCAGCACTGAGTTGGAAACTAGTCAGAGCTGCCTTAATTCAACAAGGTCCTGTAATTATGCCACAGAGACTTTGTTCTATATCAACATGAGAGCATCACAGATGCTACAGATTTGTCTGCTGCACATCCATGATGCAAAGTTCCCCAACCCCCACATCCCAAAGGGGATCTGTTGGATTGAGATCTGGTGATGTTGAAGAAACCAGTTTGAGATGATCCTGCTGGAAGTAGCCATCAGAAGATGAATATGCCATAGACAAGGGGCCCAAAGTGTGCCAATGAAATATCCTCCACTCCATCACATCTCTAGTATCATCTTCAGCTGTTGATGTAAGGCAGGATGGATCTATGCTTTCATGATGTTCACATCAAATTCTGACCCTACCATCTGAATGTGGCAGCAAAAATCCAGATTCATGAGACCAGGCAGCCTCAGTTTCCTGTACTTAGCTGACAGGAGTGACACCTGGTGTGGTCTTTTACAATTTGATGCATTGTGAATTCAGAATATTTTCTCTGAAACAACTTAGTTGTTGCCTTTCTATCATCTTGAGCAACTTTACCAATTGTCCTCTGACCTCTGGCATCAGAAAAGGTATTCTCTCGCAGAGAACTGCCACTCCTTGGATATTTCTTCTTTTTGGACCAATGTCTGTAAATCCTAGAGATAGTTGAGCATGAGAATTCCAGTGGATCATCAGTGTTAAAACACTCAGACCAGCCCATCTCGCAATCGGGATGGGTACCTTTCACATTCGAACCGATACCATACCGATGCCCAGTACCTGGGAATTGGTATTGGTACTCAATGGTACCAATTTTCGGTACTTTTGCGTGTGTTTATGGGGTAATAAATATTAATTTGTTTAATATTAAGATCTCAAATTTTTTCAATGTCAATTCATTTCTCAATATATAAAATTTGACAGATATATATCAAAACAACATTCAACTGTTTGTATTGTAACATTGTAGTTGTTCCAAAAATTTCTTCAACATGAAAACCAGTAGCTAAAATGAACCACAACTTAATAAATTAACTGCAGCCCTCACTTTAACTTTAGGGCAGTTTAACAATGGGTCCGACAGAGCTGTAAATAAAAAAGCATTTACATTAATGTTACAAAGTACGAGGAACCTACCTGATAATGATAACTGATGTTAAAATGCCAATACCATGCCAATACCATCTTAAACACGAGGCTATTTACCTGGACCAGGTATCCTCCTTGTTGCATTTGCTGCCATCACCAAATGTTAAAGCCATTTCTTTTCCTGTGTTGCTGGCTGCAGATGACTAGTTGCCATTGGACACAGGTGTGCTAACAGTGCTGAATGAATCTTTTGTGGTCGTAGATCTGAGGCTATCAAAAATTATGCACTCTTCAGCTTTAAGGAAAATTTTGTGCCTCACCAGGTGCTTCCTCAGATTTGAAGTATTTCCGCTGCTGGCCTTACACTTGGCGTAACAAATATTGCAGCGAGCATAATCTCCATCACATTTAATAAAGTAGAGCGATATGCTCGAGTGCTTTCTCTCAGCCATGCTTGCTTTGTTGACTGAGCCCGCGGCTGCTGATGTCATTACGCTATTGCTGTGCTGCGTTCATGTCCGGTATGGAAATTCACCTACTCTACCCAATAGTATGCCTGCTTCTTCCACTCCCTCACAGTCACAAGGATGCGTTTAGGTACCTAAACATGGCACCTTTTGATTTTACGTGAATCGGTACTTGTTAGTACCTACAGAATTCAGTCGGTACCTCTTAAAGTACCGAATTCGGTACCCATCCCTATCTGGCAACAACAGCCATACTACATTCAAAGCTACTTAAATCACCTTTCTTCTTAGTTCTGATGCTTGATTTGAACCTCAGCAGGTTGTCTTAAACATATCCACATCCCTAAATGCATTATTCTACTGCAATGCGTTTGTTTAATTAGTTTTTTGTGTTGTTAAGCAGTTGAACAGTTGCAATACAAAAGTGATGTTGAGTGTACATCCACATAATAATACTGTACTTATTGAAGCAGTTCTGTAATGATCAAGTGTACTGGTAATTATTCTTCTGGGGGACATTAGTGATGAATCAAACTTTTAATAATGCTAGTATTGTATTTTAAATTGTTGGAAAGCCTGACTCGTCACCTTTACAACGAGGTACAGCTTGTAATGATCATGCATTCATGGAAAGAGCAAGACAGCTGAACATGTGGGTAGCATCCCAGAATTGTACCAAAAAGGTGACTTCTGTCAGTCTTGCTGTAAATCCATGTGACTGGAAGCTGGTGTTCCAGTCTGCAGAGTGCCCACTTTATTTGGTGTCAGACCTGTTACAATATTGAAACCAAGGACCAATGTGAGAGTGGGGAAGTCAGAGACAGACTGTGAAGTGGACGTAAAACCCTTGCTTTATTGAGGAACCTCAGGCTTTTTAACACGAAAGAGAAAATTTTGGAACATTATTTGAGGGACACTACCAATGTTTAGCTGTGTTGCTTATACAAAGAATGCACCTCCCTTACAGTTTGTACCTTGTTGTAAATGGGACAAATCAGGCTTTGTACCAATATAAAATGCAACACTGATCGTTATTAATGAAGGGGATAAATAATCGACCAAACTATTTTAAGGTGTATAGACTAAGCCTTTAAAACCTGTGTCTGTCTGCAGTTATTTTTTGTCATACAAAGATGTTTTCTTTGTGCTTTATATTTTTAGTCAACTATAACTGGATCAATGGCAGTATCTGAATGGTCAGAAATCCTTCTTCAAGGACACCCCTTCTGTATTCTCAGCCAAAAGAATGTTTTTTATGCAGTAGCCATTAGCAAACTGCTCGAAAAAAAAAAAATCCTAGTTCACTTAAATGTTCTGAGAAAGTTTGAACTCCGGTTTCAGTGACAAACAACCTGTAAAACTGCAGCACTGCAAGTACGAGAGAAATGTCTGAGTCATCCCCATTGCTGTGAATTATCATGTTTATGCTGCCACCTCAAATGGGCGGGTGTCACACTAAATAAAAAAGATACTACAGGTTGGAGCATGTGGGTGCCACAGTCGACAGGCATCATCATGGTGACCTTTTCACCCCGGCCACCTACAGCACACGTGCACAGAGCAGACCTGCCCATCCTCCCACATCGTCATTAAACCATCCCCCACACAGACACTTGAACACACAGCGACTGTCAGCTCTAATGTGAGGCAAATTCAACTTAATCCAAACCCGACGCCCACATCCGCCAACTGTAAACGATTGTCTGTGCTGTATGATTTCTGCGGCTGAAAACACTCCGTCTCTGTCTCCTCGGCTGCTGCAGCACTCACCCATCATGCTTTGCCTTTCGGAGACGGATGTGCACTGTAACCTGATGATCCCTGCCCTGATTCCCAAAGGCTACGAGAGTGTGTGTGTGTTTGTGAGCTGACTGTAACGGCTGGCTCCTTCCAGCAGGTTCCTTTCCTACTGATATCCCTGCTGCTTGTTAATGTGTGAGGTGATGGGACGAGAGAAATGAGGCACAAGACAAGACAAAAGGTTCATATTTAACTGCAAACATAAACTGTGGACCCCATGTTACAACTGAGCATAATTCCTTTGCATGGTTTTACATTCACAAAGCAGAATATTGAAGCAGACCTAGCCCCATAAAAGACTGTGTCCTGCTGTGCATTATGGGAAAAGAGAATTGCAGGCTAAGCTACCAACAAAATGTCCTGTAAGATTACACAGATGAGCATTTCTTAATCATTGTGCAACATGCCTTATAACAAAAGCATAAACAAGCTGTGCACAAAAAGGGACTTTTAACCCTTGCTAATGTAAACAGCGGACCACTGAGGACACCAGATAGCATAGAAACTCGTTACACCATAACACCTGTAGAAGTGTTGACAAAAAGACTGTCAGTGATTTGATCAGTAGAGATCAGCTCTAAAAAAGATTAGCTCTCCTGCTTCAAGGAGGCCGCTGGACTGATTTCTGGGAACTACAGATGCAGCCACTTAAAACTTCCCGCTCTCTTTGACAGGGTCTAGACTTGTCCCTAACAGGTCCTTCACCAGGCCTGCCCACCCTGGCAGTCCTACATTTTAAATTATAGGCCATTTATGGGTGAATTTGTGTTGTCAATTTTGCTATTGGTTAATTTGGCACCTGATTTACTGACCAAGTACTAGCTTGAGGCTATGTCCTCTTGTGAGGGAAGCACCATCTCATGGAGTCACCCTGCAAATTAATGAACTGGCATGTTTTCAATGGAATTTAGGCACAGCCTCAGAGTGGTGGGCGGGCTGATCAAACTTGGCTGTTAACTGGCAGAGAGGGGAAAATTGAAGCGTCTGGATCTAGAGGCAAGTCTTTGTATTGGTCAGTTTGGAAACTTTATTTGGGTCGATTATTTCTCCCCTTTAAAAACAACAATGGGTATTTTATATCATTAGAAAGGCTGATTATTCAACTTAAACAGGGTACAACTTGTAAGGGTTATGTATTTCAGGAACAAGAAGCACAACTTTATTTGTGGGTAGTGCCCCCCAAAAAGTATTTTTAAAAAAGCAATTGCTTTGGATGCATGTTAACATTATACAAATGCACTTTTAGGTCGATTCTGTCAGAAAGAACCAGGTGATTGATGTCGGGGTTGAAAATGGAATCTGTAGTTCCCCAAGTGTCCACTTGAGGCTGGCTGCAGAAAAAATTAGTCATGAATGATTGGTTGTAGGGGAAAGATGCTGGAAAAGCCTTAATAAACAGCTTTACAGTCTGGTTCAAAAAAAGGCTTCAGTTGAAAACTTTAATACATCTACGTGACAGAGGTGAACCTATTTCTATTGTATCCTCTTTTTCTTCTATTAAGGATCTGTTGAGGATTTATAGCTTTGGAAACCCACACAAGGCTTTGTGCAGTTCTTTTACAGTCTTTGGGTGGACCAAAGCTGGTCAGGTGTTGTGCAATAAAGTCACCTGCCACTAGTTTTGTCTGCAGCTACTGTCTGTTCCTGCCATCAGGGCTGTTGTTGCACTTTGACTGGAGTAAAAACACAACAGCTTTGAGTGATTATGCTAACATTTGTTATATTTAAAAACTGCAATATCTTGATTTCCATAGTGATAATCATCCAGATTGAAGCAACAGTGCCCTGCTTTTTGGTTCGAATGATTTTCACACCCACCATGAACCAAAATCTGATCCAAATGGAAGTGGACCGAGACCCTCTGTTTTCAGGCAGACCCGAGTTTGGCTCTGTGGTCTGCACCATAGTTTGTCGAATCAGATAAACTTCGTCAAAAAGTGAACCAGTGTTTGTTTGGTCCGGACCAAATGCGTTAAATGTGAAACAATTTGCCATCAAAATACAGCTCAATGACTTTTGATTTTACCCACTCTGGAGTAACGAACTGATTTAACCTCCTGATTAGAAGCATTGCACAGAGGGACCGATACACCATTAAAACCTCTGTCACACTGTACAAAAGCAGGTCTATTTCCAATTGAAATGAATGACATATAACATCTTGGGCAATGTCTCACCTGACCTGGCCTGCTCTTTGAAATAGATTGAAAAAGAAAAATCAATTATGTTTTCTGAATTGTTCTTTTTTATTTAACAGCTCTTTCACATTCTACAATAATGAGACTTTTCTCATTCTGCTCAGCCGACCTGTAATGTTTGCATTTTTTCTGAAGCAATCCCAGGAAATCTTCCACAACACTGAACAAAGAGTATCAGCACGATTACAGCAAACTTGTCTGTCCGGTGGGAGTTTATCCTCTGTGTTTACATGTGTTCAATGCACACATGCACTATCTATCACATGCACACACACACACTTACACATTTTGTCGACGTGCTGGGAAACCTCACCCGCCGCTGAACACTCACACATACACACACGGAGCAGGCAGGAGGTGCTGGATACGCTGACAGAGACACTCCCTGAAGAGCCTTTTAGCTTTCTGAGGCTAGCTCGGCTCAACTGCCGTCCTGAATGTCAAAATAAAACACATTTACTTACAGTCTGTCCAGTGGGAGCAGAAATACGCTCTGAATTCAGAGCACAGATGATGCCTGAGCTTTTGTTTATTCTGAAATCTCTCTCTGTGAGACTAAAGAGGGAGTCCAGTTCAGCTCTGAGCGGCTCAATGTCTTCACTTAATGAAGCATACACACCGAACACAAACGCAAATGAACCGTTACTCCATCACTTCTCCTCTTCGCTGTTACAGCAGTATTCATCACCTACGGATCTTTCATTAGACTGAAAGCACACGCCCGGGCGCACACACATTTAATGGAATAAATATTAAAAATGAATTATCATTCAAAGAATCCAGCGGACAGAGAATCTCCATCTCATCACAATGAGATTAATCTAAAGACCAGAGAACAGAAACTCATTTTTCACTCAGGCTCATTAAGGGCTTTGTAAACCCAGCCCATTGTTTTTTTTTTATTTTAAATGCATTTTTATTTCACTTCTAATCTCATATGTTTGGTAAAGGATTAGAGCAGCAGAAACATTTGATGTAGTCATTTTTGTTCAATTTCTGATATGAAACAAGATTGACTTTTTCTCAACAGTCTATTTTCATCCCAAAATTAAAAAGAAAGTTTGATCTTAAAAAGTTGTTAAGCAACCGCACTTTGGTCTGACAAGGAAAGGGTGGTCTTGGACATTAAAGCTGCAATTTGAAACCAAAATGTATCTGACCAAATGCACAGAAAATAACACAAATGTGAACCTGAGTCCAGACTTTTGTCTTCTCCTGACACCTAACCCGACTCACCAGGTGGACCAATATACAGTACAGACCAAAAGTTTGGACACGCCTTCTCATTCAATGTGTTTTCTTTATTTTCATCACTATTTACATTGTAGATTCTCACTGAAGGTATCACAACTATGAATGAACACGTGGAATTATGTACTTAACAAAAAAGTGTGAAATAAATGAAAACATGTCTTATATTCTAGTTTCTTCAAAGTAACCCCCCTTTGCTCTGATTACTGCTTTGCAGACTTTTGTCATTCTCTTTATGAGCTTCAACAGGTAGTCATCTGAAATGGTTTTCTCTTCTCAGGTGTGCCTTTCCAGGGTTACTTAATGGAATTTCTTGCCTTATAAATGGGGTTGGGACCATCAGTTGTGTTGTTCAGAAGTCAGGCTGATGCACAGCTGACAGCACTATTAGACAACTGTTAGAATTCATATTATGACAAGAACCAATCAGCTAAGTTAAGAGAAACAAGTGGCCATCATTACTTCAGTGAGAAACTACAATTTAATTAGTGATGAAAATAAAGAAAACACATTGAATGAGAAGGTGTGTCCAAACTCTTGGCCTGTACTGTATTTCACTAGTCCATCTGGGGAAGAGCCCATAGAAAGTGTTTGGGAATGGGCTGAACCTTTCCGCAGCGTATCCAGCAGCTGATTGGACAATCATTCTGATACTTAGATAATTGGGCATGCGGCTTTGGGCTGAGTACCGTCATTGTCGATTGGAGCTTGGCAAGAGGATCTAACTTATTTCAGACGTTTAACCAGACGGAAGGTTAACTTACACCAGGAAGGTAGGCCCTCCCTCTTGCTCATTATGGCCCAAATGATCATTTCAAATTTCAGTAAAAAGTGAAACATGAAGAAAAATATGACAAAATCTGGATGAAAAATATGAAAATAAGGTTATTCCCATAACCACCTTTGGATACAGATTTTCCTTTACATGAAACTAAAGTAGTAACTGGCTTAATGTGTTATTATTGTCTTAAAATCTTTTATTTTCCTTTTTTAGTTTGTTTGTTAAAAAAGACCTGTAAGCATACCTTTTTTTTTTTTTTTTTTTTAAACTACTAAATATTGCATTTTTGGCACTAAAAGGTTTATTTTTAGTCAAATTAAGTGTTTAGCATTTTTGTATTTCAATTTAAAATATTGGTTCAGTTACTTTTCATAAAAGCCCTTTTTTTGGTAAAAACAAGTATCTTGCAGTTTGTTGGGCGGCCCTCTCAATCGGCTCTGTTCTTCATTGTCTTTAGGTGTGGGCATTTGTGAACTGTTGTCTGTCTCTACAAGTTGGCCCTGAGATTGGCTGTTTCCTGTTCAGGGTGTACCCACTTCTAACCCAAAGTCAGCTTGGAAAGGCTCCAGACCCCTCGATACACCAAAAACAATATAAATAATAGAGACAGTTGGAGGGAAAGAATGCTCATTAAAAAGGAAATCACAGTCATGACATCAATAAAAAAAAGTCTAAGGAACTCTCTTTTCACAAGATTCTATAGCGTGATCATCCACCCATCGTCTACACGGCCTATCCCCTCTTATCCTGGGGCTGGAGCCTATCCCAGCTGACTTTGGGAGAGAGGCTGGCCCCGAGGCTGACCCCTAGCGGCAACCAGCATTTAAGTGGTCACACAGACAGACAACCATTCACTCACACTGATGTCTACAGGCAATGAGGAGTCACCAGTTAAGCTTACAAGCAGGTTGTTGATCAGCAGAAGGAAACCAGAGTGTCTGAGCACAGAGAGGCCCTGGTTGTCTGGGGGTCAAACTAACAATATTCCTGCTGTGTGGCAAGTGCACTGACTTGCAGCCCAAGGTCATGTAGACCTTAAGGATCAGGTTTTGAAGTGTTTTCAGCTCTAAGACTTTTCCTCTTCCATCTGGAGAAGGCTTAAAGGATGAATATGAGTCCTTCCAAGGCCAGTTTGCGGACCACTGCCTGATGCAATGATGTACATTTTCCATCTGTCTGCTTTGTTCTGTTTCTTTCTTTGGTCTTTTGTTTTGTTCCATTTAAAGGGATAGTTCAGTATTTTTGAAGTGGGGTTGTATGAGCTCTGTTTGGCCACTTAATACATTGGATGCAGCAGAAAGTTCTCTCTCCCTCAGTAAGCCACAATCTGTAAGAGTTTGTTACACAGAACTACCCACAAACAGGGAAGTAATGTACCAAATACAAAGGTTTTTCTCCACCTACAAGAACTCTCATCAAAAAACAATATCACAGTTTAAGAGTACGCTACATATGCATGTTTTAAGTGCATTAACTTTTCTAAAATATAAAGTTTATCTGGACCTAACTGACTCGCGTCACGTAGTCCTCAGCGCAGCACTGTTGCAAGCTGCTGAATCACTCTGCATCTATCTCAGCTGTTGTAAACATTACAGGATTGTGACTTCAGAAGCTGGATGTGGCCTTGTTAACAATGTTTTTATATCTCTAAGTCAGAAATATTCTTTGCATGTAATTGATGGCCCTTTAAAAAAACTACTATCGAATCAAATATATCATAAAATATTATTTGAAATGCACATTATCGACATTATTTTGGTCTCTCCCTCCCTCTCTCTCTCCATACATATACATATATGTATATATATATATATATATGTATATATATATATATATATATATATATACATATATACATATATATATATATATATGTATATATATACATACACACATGTTTTTATGCTACCTACATTATATGCAGGATTTATTTTTCACACTTACATACTAACAGTAAAATAGTTTTGTAATTTGCCCTTTTGCAGCTAAAGAACAAGTTTGATTTGTAAGAATTTGCCGACAAAAACAGACAGAAAACAGCCCTTGTTTTAATGTTTTGATTTCACATTAAAAATAATGTGAAAACATTTTACAAATGTAATATTGAAAAACAAGGCTAAAATATTGGCAGGAGATGATGGAAGAAATATTAATACCTGCTGCTACTGACATTCAGGTTTTGAAACAATTATCTGCCAATCCAGAACACATGCTGATAATACTTTGCATCCCTAAAAAATATTAAAGAACTTTTATTTAATTAAGTAAAATGTCAAAAACTAATTGGCATACTTTTAAATCTTCAAAAGATATTATTTTTTAGTGTTTAATTTTTTAAAAAATACATCTACAGTATGACCTTAGTACATAAGCTGTCTCATCTGGTGCAGCGTGGTTGTAATAAAAATACTGTTGTGGTCCAAAGGCACATCTAGTTTTGTGTTATGAATGAGTTACTAAAACTGACCTTTTTATTTCATGGTGACAGTCAGCTCCTGTTAAAAAATATATATATGGTAAGAATAACTATAATTTATCCTTTAGAAAACACAAGTTGATGTATAAAGTGTATATTCAGTGATGAGGCAAACCACTGTAGTTAATTTTCATCAATATTTAATATTACAGCCAATATATGGGATATATATGCCCAATATGCTACTGATGTATGATACAGATATTACTCCAATAATAACGTCCATCCCAATTGGCTCTCTGTTAATGAGACTGAAACTGCTGTGGCCCTCTTGGTAATGAAAGTTGCCAATCCCTGACCTAAAGTTTGACATTTTTTCATTTCTCCAATCTAAGTCAATGACACTTTAGTTAATTTGGGCCACAGTTTTCCACTAAGAAGGTGGTGAGCAGGGGTGCTGCCAGAATTTTTGGGGTCTCATGAACATATATAATCTGTGGCTCAAATCAGCTCTGCAAAGTCTCTAAAACCAAGCATTTGTAAAGCCAGTAATTTTTTAATGATGAAATAACAAAATGGACCACAGATAAGTTGTTCTGTTGGAAGAAAAAAATAACCATCACATTGGGAAAATGCTGTCTCGCTAACAATCACACAATAAATGCTGAATTAAAATCTCTTCTTGTTTATCATAAATCAGTCTACGCAAATCTCTAATATTGAAACCTGGTCAAATACTTAAATCTTATAAAGATTATACATGTTTCTTACTGCATAATCTGTTATTTTGAAGACCCAAACAAAGACTTTAGTGTATATATATATATATATATATACATACATAAATATATATATCTATATATATATATATATATATATATAGAGAGAGAGAGAGAGAGATATATAGAGATATATAGAGATATAGATATATATATAGATGTATCACAGCCCTGTGACCCATTTTTAGGTCCCAATCCACCAGTTAAGAACCTCCTCTGAAGAATGTTTTTGTGAGTGTTGTTTGCAAAACAGCCTTGAGATCCTTTAAGAAAATGATTTTATTCTTTTAAGAGCCAACACCTCCCCCATCATCATTATCATCATCATCATGTCATATAAACGGCACAACACTGTATCCAGAACAACCAAAATAGAGACATATATCCAGACATTTTTGTACAACATTCAGCTGTAAAGTACAACACTTATCATGATGTCACTACAGATTCATTTATAAAAATAAAAATAACATTTACATAAAACATGGAGTCACTGGGACAGCGGACCTGTTCGTTTGTGCTGAAGCCTTGAGTGGTTTTAAAAAGATGCTTGTCCTCTCACAGCCGTTACACCATGAGATAGCCGGAGACTCATGCACAATGTGTGAAGTACATCAGGAGCCCCCAACTTTGGACCATGTAAGACCAGAACCATCACTGATTTTAATAAATACAAATATCATACTGTGACAGTAAGGGCAGTTTGGTTCTCTGAAAAACACCATGAAAAAGCTGAAGTAATGTTTTAAATGGTAACTTTGTAACCTGGTGACATTCAGCTGTATGTGTCCATAAGTGTCTTTGTGTTCAGGGGCATGTCAAGACGTTTTGGACTGGTGGCCCAACTGGGCCTTTGAATCTAAGATGGGTCAGACTGTATATTATATTTATGTTAAAAATAGTAGTGCTCTAATAGGTACTTTTACTTTAAAGGTCCAATGTCCTGGTGTGTTTGACCATTTACATCACCTCCTTAGTGTCTTTTGAGCAAGGATTTGATCTGTGTTCAAGATCAGATGTAGCCCTTTGTAGGTGGGAAAGTTAGAGATTATGATCATAAGCTCTGCTTTCTTATTGGCTGCCCAAACAATGGCTGATGGGAGGGGGCAGGAGGGGTTAGAGGCCAAGGAATGGACTTTCAAAACAGGCATGCCTGCACAGCAGAAAACACACATGTAGGTGGAGGATGTACAGCTATGACATCGTAACACCAGGAGGTAAAAACGGCATTTCTGTAAAAGAGGCATTTCTCCATAATCTGAGCATTTGGTAAAAGGTGTCATTCCTTCTGCTGCCCAAGACCCCTCTAATGACATTAAAAGCAAAGAGAAATTATTTTGCAGGACATGAGACTTTTAAAATAAAAGCACAGCTTGAAATAATTCAAGTTTTTTTTTAAATGTACTTTTTCCACCCATGCCACTTAGTATATACTTTTTCCATTTTGTAATGCAAAGCTAAACACAATTAAAGACAATTATTTTAGTCAATGTCTTTCAAAGACAAATCACAAACTGTTATTGAGAGATTTTAGGAGTAATGTTTCAATTTCTTTAGTCTGTTAGATTTTTATGCATTGCAACAACACAGGTTGAACACTTACTGGGAGGTTTTGTCACTTGTAATTCACGATTGACTGATATGAAACTGACACTTTTTGATGTATTTTTTACAAGGACACCAATCATCTCCTACAAAGCATTTATTATATCTATGAATTTGATATTTTTATTGACCAAAGAACATAAAGGAAACATGTAGTCAAGACCTCATACCATCTGATCTGAGGGTTTAATGAGCATACACGCTAATATCTTCAATTATTAGCATGTATGCTTGATAACTGATGATTCTTGATATGGGAAAGTGACGGCCCTGGTGGCAATGCATAAAACTTTATGTTTCTGTGTGTCTGCACAGTCACATAACATGTAAACTGTTGCTCCTTTGGCCTAAACAAAGAGAGAGAGAGACTGAAAACAGTCTGTAGAACTTCACTTTGCTATTCATTTGGTATTGATATTTTTGAGGACTAATTAATACCAAAAGAGTACTACTGAATTTTTCAATGCGCAATATCAATACTCCCATCCCTGCTATATGTAGTCCCCCATACTACCCAGTGTGCCTTGACTGATCAAAAGCTTTTACTATTGTCTGATATTTATTTAAAAAAGCATGATTGGCTGGTCAGAATTAAAGCCTGTAGGAAACGATACAATCACCTGTGGTCACCGGGATGTCAACAAATCACCTGCCCACTCATCTACTTGTCACCGATCCCGCTGTTTTGTCAACCATTTTGGATAAACTGCGGAAGAATCAACTACACTTGATTACCAGTGCTTTAACAGGCTTTTCAACTAAGAGAAAAAAATGGCTGTTTGGCTCTGTTTGCACTACTTTTTTCTTTTACTCCCAGGTTACTGTTTTCCTTCATCTGAAATAAAGGCCTTACATTTATGGGATTACTTTTATTTATGATAAAAGAGTTAGCTGCGCACTCAGTAAAAATTATGCTGCACTGAAAATTAAGAAATGCTGTCATTCTATAAGACAAAAAATGGACTTCAGTTCGGACCTTTTACTTAGGGGGAGATTTTAATTACTGGAGCTCAGAGGCTTTAATTGAATAACTCTGGATTAAAGCTATGGTCTACGATTTGGAAGCTTTGTACATTTTAATAACACCGTTTATAAGGCTGTTATGGTCCTATGGTCCTATCTACACAGTATAAAGACCAAAAAGAACGAAAAAAATCCATTCAGTATATCCGCTGAAAAGCTGCATACTAGCTGACCAATCAAGCCTAGAAGCCTGTAAGGTTCAATTGGTCCGTGAGTCCATCCAATCCCCTGTCTCCCTCACTACGCAGCGTCATGCGTAGTTCGTCGTGGTCCCGCCTCCTCCCCTCTACCTCCGGTGAGCAGCTAGCAGCGTTAGCTACTGAACTATCATGGAGCTGGAAAAGCCTAGCGCCGAAACCGGGAAGCCGCCTCCCTCTCCCGCGGGCCCAACGGAGCTCTGCCCGCGGGTTGAGGCCTGTTAGCGTGCTAACGGCTAACGAATGGCCTCAGTCGGCTGTCAGACCTTCAGCATCGGCCGTTTCGCCCCTGGTCGATCAGGTAATGGCTTTGTTTACTACAGTGGGAGATGTCTGCTGAATAACTCTGGTTAGTCTGTGCCTGTACTGGCTAATGACTTGTAGCGGAGAGGGTTAGCCTGTTAGCCGCTAATCGTTAGCACTGTAAGCTGAGCTGGGGAGGACAGGCTGAGAAAGATAAATCCTCCCCCACAATCGGCTCCGCTCTGGCGGCGCCAGACCCGCATTGCAGCCGGTCCAGTTGAAATGGCTACTGCTGTGTGTTATAATGGAGATGTCTGTCGTGTTTGATACTTTCAGTTGAGCTGAGCTGTTTTTGATTGAGTTTGCTGCTGATATATTGTGCTAGTCGCTCGTAGCTCTGTCCGAGGGGGCTTGTTGGTATATGAGGCGACACAAGCTGGGGGCGGGATCTTGGAACACGGAGGGGAGAGGTGAGGGAAGAGGGGGCAGGCTGCGGTTTCAAATCGTAGACCCCAGCTTTAAGTGGTATCTGCTCAACCAGGTGCAACTTTACTTAGTGGTTTTGGCTTTCCATTAAGGATTGTACCAGAGTCATAGTATAGATTTTAAGAAAAAGTAATAATCAAAATCTCAAAAAGCACTTCTCAAAATCAAGTTACAAATTTCTTAACAAGAACAAGACAAAACACAACAAATCACCTTCAGGGTACCAGCAAGCTGAGGTGAAATCAGATATGACATGGACACACTACTGACCTCTGACAGGTCAGGATGTCGCCATGAGCCAGGTACTGACTTATATATTAAGCACCCCCCATTGTCTGCTCCAGGACGCTGTATGACTTTCTACGCTCTCCTTTGAATAAATAGCATGTTTTTCTGCTTGTAACCATCCTTCAAACAAAATTCATCTCCTAAATGAAAAAAAGTTCAAGCAGTAAGACCCATATATTCATTCATTTCCTTACGCTGCCTCCCTGCACAGGTGATTTAAATCATCAGATGACTGAGGGCGTACAATAACCAAATTCTGCCGTGACCTGTCTGCCCAATCATCCTACCACTGTCATATTTTTTAAATTGTGTCTTTGCTTCTCCTCAGTCAAGCTGCATTATCTCATCAACCCTCCTCCACCTCAGGCACCTCAAATCATCGCATCAGTGTCCAGGTCCAACTCCTCTCACCTCATCAGCACCTCAGTCCATCACATCAGGGTCCCAGCAAACTGTTCAGAAGTCCACTCCTCATCATATCCTGTATTCCTCACCATCACCAGAGTCAGTCGCCTCAGTACCCCTGAAGTTCACCAAGACATCACAAGTCTACATGATGCTTATCGCAAAACACACTGCATATTTTCAATCTTAAAAACTTTGTAAAATTACAAACTGATCACACAAATTTGTTCTCTCCAGACTGAAATGTCACTGCTAATAATATATTGTAATGGAAACTAGAGCAGGAAGTATCCAAACCGTGCAGATGAGTTCAGCAGATACCACAAAATAAAAAAAAGCGCCATGAGTTATGAATAAGAATCCACTGTTTAGGTCTGCATTGAAATCCACACCGAGACTGGCAGGATAACAGCTTCTAAGCTAAGCTAAACCAGCTACACCACATGCACGTCATGTTTTGTGATGCATTTAAGGTCCAGGCGGCAACACTGTGTTTTGTTTATGCTGGCTTGGGAAGAAAAAGACTACCTGATAATGGTTAATAAAACAGGTTAGGTGTTCAGATGTAAGGTTGGAAAAATAGATGTTTGTAAGACAGACTTGAAATTAGTTTGTTTTCAAACCAAAAGGAAAAATGTCCATGACTTACATGATGAAACAAGTGAATCTTCTTAAATGTTCTGCCTTTTTAGACTATTCACTCTCTTTGTCAATCATTTTACAAATTCACATGGAAGAACACGATAAAAACTGAATCATCACGTTGTTATCCTTGCAGTAGATGATTATTGAATTGTTTCTTTAGAGCTTTTTTACTCCTCTGATGAGCAAACATTTGGCCATTCACCAAAACACAAACATGATTGTTTGTCTGTCACCACCAGGTGATATGTGATCAACATGGGCTAAAAAGATTTTTCAGGGCATCCCTAATGTATAGATAATTCCATGATTATCTTTAAATTAAATGTCTCCAATGGCTGATTTAAGGGGGGAGGGGGCATGCCAACCTGGCATCAGTTTAGATTTTCATTAAATGCCTGTGATGAAGATTTTCTGACGGTATAATGGAAACAAAAGGAAGAGGCACTAGCTAGGACTCTCTTCAACCGCTTTAACAACAAAAGCTTATTAACACATCCATCCATCTATTATCTACATCAATAATTCCTTTAAGGGTCGAGGGGCCTGGAGCTTATCCCAGCTGATATTGGGCTTGAGTCAGGTTACACCCTAACCTGGTTGCCAGACTGTCACAGGACCACATCAGAAAAGAAACAATCCAATAACACCCATTACTAAGGTCAATTTAGACTCACCATTTGAACTAATGTTCATGCTTTTGGTCTGTTGGAGGAAGTCGGAGTGCCTGGGGAGAACTCATGCATGCACAGGGAGAATATGCAAACTCCACAGAAAAAGGCCCTGACCATTCAATTCAAGTTCTGATCACTGAGCTGTCACAATATTTGTTTCCCACACTTCAAATAGGAGTATACAGCCTGAGCTCTCTCATGGGATATATTTAAAATTCAAGATCATGACTAGGGAAGTGAATTGATAAGATTTTATTGATCCCAATGCCATTAATAATTCTGCTTATCAATCCAATTTATTTATCAAATCCAGATTATCTTCTGTGGTGAAAAAAGAAGTCATTCAATGGTTTTCAGTGGCAACAAAATCAAACACATGACACTCCTAAGACTCAACACTGTGCTACATACTCTAGGTGTTTCCACTTCCTGAAAGTTCAGCAAGTTTCTTTTTGTTGGAAACTGAGTCACAGCTTTGACTACTTCTACCCCTGGTCTGCCATGATTTTTGACTTCTTTGTTGTAATTTCACAGCATCATGTGGATTTGCTGTTCATCATGAGACTGGGATCCACATTCAAGATTTCCTGCTGCTTAACAGAAGGTTTTTTCTTGCTGCCATGATGGAGGGATTTATGATTGGCTTTATGGATTTATGTTGGGTGTTGGATGGGTATATTTATATACATATGTATATGTGTTTTTTTATATGTATATATGTATCTATGCATATATGTGTATCCATAAAATGAAGAGCTTTATGCTCTATTGTAAAGTGTCTTGAGATAACACTTGTTATTGGTGCTATACAAATAAAGATTTATTGATTGATTGATTGAATTTCTGACCGCTTCTGGTGAGCGCATGACCTCCTTGATTTGCAAAGCATGCAGAACAAAGTGGAAAGAATTGATAAGCAAAAAAAAAATGATAACAATTCCTTAAGGGGGGGTTATTATCGATTCTCAGCTGGAATTGGTTTTTGCTTTCCATCCCAACTCGTGACGAGGGATGGGATCTGAAAACCAAAACCAGCTCCAACTAGTTTAAGAAACTGGTATCATTTGTCTTAATGCTCAAGTGCTTCTCCAATCAATACTTTCCATTTAGCTCTGTGTGCATTATCGAGAATGATGTCCCACTTTCACAAGTGGCATTAGCACAAACAGTGATGAAGGAGTCGAGGAAATAAGCGTGTTGGATAGGAGACACAGGAAGTCTTCCGTCTGGCTTTAATTGAAATAAAATTACACAAACTGCCCAATTTGCAAGGCCGGTGGCATAATATCCATTTACACAGTATGCCAGGAGTGCCATGTGTTTGACATTCTTGTCCCAGAAAACCTGTTTATGCTGATTTTTTTCTTCCTTTTTTCCGTAAAGTTAATTCAATTCCACAAAGAACTGGATCAATAAGCAGAATCAATAACAGCACTGGTATCAATAAAATCTTCTCCACTCCCATTCCTACCCAAGATGAATTGGGCAAACACAAAGTTATACAGAGTTATATCCCAAAATAAAACACATATCATATTTGATTCAAACTGATTTGATTGACTGTTAAATCCGGTCCACATGAGAAATTATGTGTCTGTTTTGTCTTGTTTTTTTAAACTGGATCTACCTGTATAGGAAATTTGAAACTTTTGACAATAAATTGAATTTTTAAGTATGAGCGAGCACTGATCTCAGTTCTATGTTGTGTTGTTGTAAATATGTTAATATTATCTGTATTTGTCAACATCTGGGCCTTTGTGTATTGTTGTGATAAATAAATATGAAAAGTATGAATTAAAAATAAAATAAAACAATGAAAACACCTGACTGGCTCCGTGTTTCAAAACAGGGAAATAAAAAAAAGCTGCATCTCTGTGGTTGGGGGCCCCTGAAATGCATCTCAGTTACTGTTGGGAAACAAAGTATGTACATAATGTTGAAGTCCATCACGCGTATCTTCGAGCATCTCTCCTGCACAGTATCTTTTTGAACGACCTCCTGAAGTCGTTGTTAAAGATGGTGTAGATGATCGGGTTCAGCGCACTGTTGCAGTAGCCGAACCAGAAGAAGAACTTGAAGAGCGTGTCGGGCACTGGGCAGGACTCGCACAGTGTCATCAGCATATATGTAAAGAAAAAAGGGAACCAGCAGATGACGAACACTCCAATGACCACAGCGAGGACGAAGGTAAAGCGTTTTTCACGGTTCTGCCGGCCCTTCCAGCGGCTCCCCTTGGTGCTCGGCTCACGCTTTTTAACCTCGCTGTTCCCTGGTTTGATCTGGCTCAGTTTAGTTTTCCCCTTGGTTGATTTCTTTTTAATGGAGCAGGGAGTATTCACTTTGTGGTCAGAGGAGGACGAGTCCTCAAGGTCCACCCCATTCACTTCACCCTTCTCCTCCTCGGCCCCTTCTTCACCTCCCACTTCCTCCCTCAGCTCAATGTCCCGCTCGCCATTTAGTTTCTCCGCCTCCCCAGCTCCCACGCCGTTCTCCTTTCTTTTAGAGGCAGCTATGGTTGCCGTCTTTGAGATCTCGTGTTTTCTGTCTCCCGGAGGTGCTCGCGTCCTCTTTTTGGCGATTTGGTAGATCCGTACGTAGACGAGCACCATGATGACGCAGGGGAGGAAGAAGGAGCCTATGCATGAGGAGATGACGTACCACTTGTCGTTGTTTATCTTACAGTCAGGCTCTTCCTCACTGTTCTCCTTCTCCATGGTGATCAGAGGAGGGAAGGAGATGACCGCTGCAATGATCCACACGATGAAGATGATGCACTTGATGCGTCTCGGCGTCCGCTTCAAGTTGTACTGGATGGCCTGTGTGATGGACCAGTAGCGGTCCAGGCTGATGGCGCAGAGGTGTGCGATGGAGGCGGTGCAGAAAAGAACATCAAGAGCCAGATAGATCTCACACCACACCTCGCCAAAGTACCAATATCCCATCAGCTCGTTGGCTAAAGAAAAGGGCATCACGAGAGTGGCCACCAAAATGTCCGCCGATGCCAGAGACACTAAGAACAAGTTCTGCGGTGCCCTCAGTGCCCGGCTTGTAAACACAGCAATGACCACCAGAACGTTCCCAAACACAGTGAGCAGGATCATGAGCCCCACCAGCACGGTGAGCGGTAGGGAGATCTGCAGGCTGTACGGGGCCCCACCTGGAAGAGTCCGGTTGGTGGTGTTGTTGTCGAACCCCATCAGAGCAGATTGGCCCTCTTCGTGTCCAAGTTCACCTGAGGTTGACAGAAACCATCACCAGGAGGGACGGAGCTAGATGCTCGATGCTTTGAGGAGAACAGAGACGACTGAATCCGCCCTCTGAGGCTTTCCTGGATTCTTCTCTTTCATCGTGAGCGGGCTCCTCGAGGATTCGCTCTGATCTTTTGTGAGGCTGTCACTACATCTGGAAACATGAGGCAGCAAGAAGAGAGAAATCAGAGTGATGTTTAATGCTCTCCAAAGGCTGAGTCAGGGGGTGGCTTATGGAGCTTAAGCCCCCACTGTTTTCTAAAAGCAGCCTTTCTCTTTCGGCTTATTCAATTTAGTACCTCATGCCACCAACAAACAGTCTCTCTCCCACTGAACACAAAAACAGAATTAAATCTAATATAAAACCAAACCTTATTATTTATTTTCTTTAAGATTGAGCACACCCTATAGTAGAAGACAGCAGGGCTGCTTGATTAAGCCAAATGATTATTCAATGACTTCAAAAATCAAAATTTGACATTACAAATACGCTTTACAAAGACCAGTTATAAACAGTAATAATCTACAAAAAAGTATATTTATGAAATGCATGAATAAAAATGAATGAACCGAGAACTTTTGGTAGAAGTTCTGTTCTTTTGTAGCCAAAATCTAACATCATACAGACATGACAAATCCTATAGTCAAAGCACATGGACAAAGGCATGCAGCACATTCATTCTTAACCTCAATTATCTTGATTCGTAACTGTGAAAAGCCACAACTGTAACTATAAACCAAACCCAAGTCAACTGCCCAGATTTGGAAGACAAACATCTTAAAGACAAATGTTCATGATTAAGATCCCAAATTCTGTAGGAAACACTTTATAACAGTTTATACTAGTGCTGTGTGTTAAATTTAGATTCATCAATATCCCCAAGGGAGCTTTCATAAATAACTCATTTTGACTGTATTTCTTGAAATAAATTATTTTTCCTTAATATGGTCAAGGAATATGTTGGTGCAGGAATGAGTCTAAAAAGCATCAGTTAGTATTTTAGCATTATTTATGCAGACAAGATTTAAGTCGTCAAACTTTATTTATATAGCACATTTTAAAGGTTTCTCTTTGAAACATAAAATGCATCAGTCACTGACCAGCTTTGAATTTCAAAGCATTTTTGTGTTTTTAGGAGGATATTATTTATTGAGAAACATAAAACAGACATGATGACAAAAACTATGGGAAACACCTGGCCACATCATTTGATGAGGATTAAAATTCTTAAACAAGATTTCTAACATAAAGCTCTTCATTGGAAGTGTTGTTGCTGCCTCTCAAAACACAATGTTGTAGTTAGGGATGGAAATTGGTACAATTATATTGATGCCAATGCCGCAAATGATTCTGCTTACTGATCTGGATTCTAAACAATTACCATAGTGTTTCCTTATGATTTTCTACGTGGGGAAAAAGTTTTTTAGTGGAACTAACGTGAAACACATGACAATCCTGACATTTAATGATGTGCTGCACAGATAAATGCTTCTTCAAGTTTCCACTGTGTCAACTTCCTGAATATTGTGCAGAAAGACTATTTTTGTTTGGAATGAAGACTCAATTTTGACCAAGTCTGTCCCCTGTCTGCCACGATTTTAGACTTCTCTATTATTAGTTGTTTCTGCTGACTGCCTCTGATGAGAGGGTGATGGGTTTGATTTGCAACATGCAGAACAAAGTGGAAGGAATTGATAAACAAAAGGAATTATATTATTGAATCTTTGAGAGAACTGTAATTGATGGCTTGAATTGTTTTTTATTTTAATCAAAATCCCTTGTTAAAGTTTCATAATAGCCGGGTAAATGGTATTCAATCTATCCAGTGCCACTGAAATAGTGAATTTTAACATTTTTCTTTGCCACTGACATTATATATTTGCAATGACTGAAAAACACATTGAAAATCCAATAGGCTTGTAGCCGAGAAAGCAGCACATAAAGCGTCCAGGCTGGCCTACAAAAAATTGTGATCTCTGCACCTCTATGTATCCTGTTTTGCTCGTTTTTAAAGCATGTAGTGTGCAGCAGTTTAGGATGTGTGCATTGTTGCTACTTTGTAGATTCTTGTCTCAAAGCCAAACCAGGGTGCAAAGAGGACAGATTATGTGTAAAGGTAGGATGTCACTGGTAGGTTTTATTCAGGGGAGCAAGGAAATCAGATGTTTCAGGCAGCTTAAGGCCACATGAAAACAAAAGTCTCGATGCTGTGGACTTTTTGTCTTGATTATAGAAGTTCTCTATCACACCAAAGATGCTGTTAAACCAAATACAGGGAATAGACAAATTCTAAAAAGAAGATGGCCCGTGCCATCCTGAAAGTACCTTTCAATACCACTTTGGATCATCCTTTCAATAGACAGCTAGCGAGTCTTGAGGTATGAGTAATACAATCTGGCCAACAGCAACACTACACAGACTTGAAGCACTGACAACCATGAAAGACTGAACAGTCTTTCTATGATGAAATAAAATGAGTGAGAGCTTTTAAATATGTTAAATATTTCAACTGGCAAGTTTTTTTTTGTAATTAGATCACACAATCATATAACTTCTGGTGTTTCTGCAGCCAGCCTGGACACTTGAAGCATTTGCTTAATTTTGAGCCTCTGGGGTTGATTTTTTTTATTAAAGCTAGCCAAGAATGAGCCAAACAACTGCAATTTGTTCGACATGCTGCATTTAAGATCCACTCTGACATGATGGTGTATTTATGATGTGCAGAAAAATGATGGTTTGACAAAGATCACTACAAGATGGGTTCAAATGTAAATTCAAAAGAGGAAATTTCAGTATTGGACTGAAAATTTGGGGTAAGTATTTTTTAGATGAGATATCTGATTGTTTTCTTGGTAATATTTAGTAATAACACAGGTTACATAATGTGACTGGTGCTCTACTTCCTCTTATTTTAAGTGTTATTTCACTACATAGCCTAGAGGATATGACTGATGTTTTTAATTAGTCTGATCCTTACAGTAAGATGATTGTTCTGTTGCTTAAAGGGACCATTTAAAGCTCTTCTGTTGAACAGACACTCAACCAGATGTTATTAAAAAATGGCCTTGATCTTTGGGAGATCGTGTTTGTATTGAGATGTTCACACCTCATTAAACAGGAGATATACTTGCAGTTCGTCCTGTGTCCTTGTTTGCTTTGGTTGGCATCGTGAGCGTTCTTGTTTACATACTTGCCTGCAAGTGGCACCTGTAACTGGGAGTCACTGTAAAAGACCTCAGGCTGCCTGCTGTGTCTAAGTAAACTGGTGGCAATTCAGAGAGTAAAAATACAAAATAAACCTGTCATGATCAAATATTTGATAGCATCTGATGATTAGGGATCAGACCTCACAAGTATCATCAGCTGCATCCCAGTTCTATGATTTTTTTCTTGTAGAAAGTGTCTCTGCGGCCATGATGTCAATTAAAGATAAATGCCATGGCCCATTTATGTCAGAGATAGTGTGAATGACGTCATATCCCAGTTGATTCCAGTTCTGAGCAGAAATTGGGAGGCACTTTCTTACTGATAAAACTTCGATTAAAAAATAAGAGCTATTCCTGTAACTTAAATGCTACAACAGTTTTTCCTAAGATCATATTCTAGTGGGACTTAAACAGAATGATGACATTTTTGGCACCTTTAATATATCTAAACAAACCCACTCAAGTACAGTTAGCATTGTTCGCTCATAACCAATATAAACAGAATGCTAAAAGATGATTTTGCTCAAAACCAACATCACAGCATGTCTACAAACAGATATGTACAATAATATCGATGTGAATGATTTAAATGAATATAAAAAAACCCTAAGATGTAAGTTTAGGTAATAATGCACTGCTTTTCCTTCCCAAATACACACTGAGAAGGCATGTTTTTCTCAAACATGGGGCCCGTGAGGGTTGTTCAGGTTTCCCAGTAGGACCTCCGACTTTTAAGAGCATCCAGAGGATTTTTTTCCAACCGGGACGTTCAACATAAAGGGAAGGCACCATAATTCAAAGTCGTCAATTCACACGATCATCAGTTTAAGTAATACTTCAAACTCCATTCCTTATGTGAATCTGCAAGGTCATGACCTTTTTGAATTTGGAGAAAATCAGGTATTCTGTAGGTGGATATGTAGAGATGCCCTTTGAGATGTTAGGCCTTCCTGTTACTTGGTCACAGTATAAAGGAGATTTAAGTTTGGGGAAATTTACAGAGATGGTGTGTCATTCTTTATCTGGTAATTTTGTGAAGACAATACTAATTCTGAGTATCAGCTTATTTTTATTTTTTAATAGCATTATTTTTTCCTTCTCTTTTAATTTGTTCTATAATTAATCGTAATCTATTATTATTTTTTCTTTTGTATTTCCCTATTGAATCTTTGATTTTCAACTTACATATACATTAATCCAATTCTTGTATGTATCTATTTCTTTTTGGTAGAACATATATTACTACAGTTTTCACTGTATACCCCATTGTTTGCCTCCTGAGGGGTGAGGGTGGAGGGTGAGGAAGGGAACCTATATGTCATGGCCTTCATTTATCAACATGTTTTTTTTTAAATATTTAAAATAACAATAAACAAGTAAAAAAATAAAAATGAAAGAAACTGGACTCCTTTTTGCCTGCTATTTCTAACAGAATGTATCCATCATCAGGTACTTTAACAGTAAAGTCTGTGTCTGTGCAGGTCTCACTCATCATTTAGATGTTGGTGGCTGTGGACTTGTTTATCATTTTGTCTTCAGAAATGTCTCTTGTAGTCATTTCTGCTTTTATTTCCCCTCTGCTTCAACACTGATCCTACGGGTCATGTGACGGTCCTCGTGTGTCTGCATAGTGAGCAGCATGTACAGTATATCTCCAGCTTTATTGATGTGATAAATCAGCTATATTCAAAGGACCCCAAAGAAAAATGCAGACCGCAAAATGCCAATGTTTATATATTTTACGAGCTGTTTTGTTCTGAATGTACTTCTGCTGTGAGGAGGCCACTGTGTGTCAGATGACGGGTCACATGACATCCTTGTTGTATTTAAACACCTGAGACTTGCATTGTTACTCAAGTCTTGGAGAAGACAGGTCAAATATGTTGATATATTCCTGTTAAATAAATGATTTTTTACATCAGAGCACCTCTTGGTTTCAATGTTAGGCTGATATTTTTATGGAGAATGTTTATATCAGGACAGTCATTTGCCCCTTGCAATTTCCCCTCTGTCTTACCTTATAATTAATTTCACTTTATTTTAGGGACATAATGTGACAAGCTGATCTGATGATATGTGATCGACATGTGCAGCAAAAAAAAACCTGATCAGGGCATCCCTAGTGGATGCACTTAATATTGGGATAAATCACTTTCCTGATACATCTATACACATCCATCTGCTTATTTAGGGTGAAAACACACAAGTTTCTATTTTTTTGAGGAGTGAGTAACAAAAATAACTGATCCTATTAATTTTGATTTTGGCTTCAGAGAGGCAGCTTGTGCACCATTAGTTATTGAAAACAGTGTCAGCTGTATTGGATTATTCTTTATGTGGTGTTAAACCTACATTACATATGACATTTTAATCATTTAATGCATAGAAGGCTGTACCCTGCCCGATATTGATTGAATTACCAGGAGTGCATGCTTTAGGACCTCTTTGGTTTGGACATCTGCCCCTCCTACCTCCGCCCCTGATTATTGCTTTCTATGATAATTAACAGGTTTGCAACTTTAACCACTCCAGCTTTAACGTTAAGGCATTTCCTCTGATAACCATTAAGAATGAAAGCCAGTAAAAGTGGGGGGTGATCTTACCTGACGCGGTCGAAACAGCCTCCTCGGTGCCAAAGACGCGCGTACATGAAGGAAACAGTGTGTGCGTAACTTCTTCAGGCAGATCGATAAAAAGCAGAGCAGATCCATGAGTCGGCACAAGCGTGAAGTGTCCCCTCCGTGTCCCCTCTCTGTGGTCCCTGTGCTGCATCTACACAGAGCAGTGTTGGACCTAATGGAGCTCTAATCGTGTTATCCCGCGCGCTGCCGTGCGGCTGCTGCTGTCTGCGCGTGGAGCGTCTCTCTCTCTCTCTCTCTCCCTCTCTCTCTCTCTTCGGTGTGAAACAGAGCGACACTCCCTCTGTTCACAGCCCGCACGCTGTAAAAATTGTTCACCGGGTCACACAGACTCACACGAGGGACTGACAGCCTGTTACATCAGCAGAAACATTTGTATACATGTTTGGGCACAGGGGCGCTTTTAGGTCCAGAGGGTCATTTGTGGAGGTTGGTGGTGCTCCAGTCTTAGTAGGGGAGATCGGGAACACTGGTGACACTTAATATGATAGCTCAAGCAGGGTACACACATAAGGATTTTCTAAACCTGAAAAGAATTTTTATCACACTCAACAATTCTGTCCCACTGCTGATCTAGAACCTAGTCCTCAAAGCCAGAAATCCTGAGTGATCAAACATGGTCTAACAAGAAGAAGAAGAAGAAGAAGAAGAAGAAGAAGAAGAAGAAGAAGCATAGCAACAACCAGAAAACACAACGTGAGAGGAGGGAATGTTGGTGGCCTTGGGACTATTATTAATAGAAAAATCCTGACGTAAAAAAAAGAAAAGACGGTGGAGAAAGCGTGGAGGCAGCGTGAACACATGAGCTGGTCCTCAGTTTCTGAGGTCCACTGATCTTTATGTTTTGGGTCAGCCATGCTTGTTTTATTTACACCTGCCTCCTTGTTCCTCAGTCAGCTCATTGATTGGCCACATCGTCTTCCATATCACAGTTCATGGAGTCATTACTCAGGAGTCGTCGGCTTTCTTCACACACATGAAGATTTTTGTTAACAAATATTGAACAAAGGTATTATTTACGATAGCTGATTTTCGGGACAAATTCACTCTTATCACACCTGAGACCACAGGATAATCTTATAGGATAATCTTATAAAACATAAAATAATCTGGCGTTTGCTGTTCTTGGTCAGGAAGGGGGAAAGTCTGGACAAAAACAGCTCAATAATCTTGTGTACCTGCTTTAGGGAACATGTCATCTCTTCATATCAGTCACTGCATCCATTATCTGCAGCCTTCTGCTTGTACTGCTCCGAAGGCGGAAAAGGCTGGAACCCTACAGTGCTGACATTGGGTAAGAGGTGACCCAGGACCACCGTTAATACAAAATTGTGATTGCAACAATTATTGTTCCATTTGATCTTGAAATTGGATTGTCAAATTTCCATGTGCCACAAGCTTCAGTGCTCTGTGTATTTTGACACCTTTCTAATAGAATGAACTTTTCCAGCAGTCTGAGCAGCAGAAGCTCGTCTGTTGGATCAGACCACACGTGCATTAAAGAGCCTTGGCCGCCCGGTTCACCACTGCTCCTTCCTTGGACCACTTTAGGTAGAACAGCTGCAATATATTTGGAAATTCATTCTCTTGTTATGTCACTGTTGCAATAAAGCCTCAAAATGTTGCAGCTGTTGCCAAAACTATTATGAAAATTCATGTGAAATGCTGATTTAAAAGTAGACTTTCCTTTATGCTTCACGGTAGCTGCAATACAACGTTCACACTGGGTTATAGCCACAGCCCTGTAGATAGGAAGAGGGACAGTTTTCAGTCTAAACAGTATCAAATGTCATGTTTCAAACATTTATCATTTTGTACAGAGTGGAATATATTACAGCACTAATGAGTGCTTTAATTACACAGTTTACAATTGATTAATGCCCTGTTGCATGAACCATATGCATTATTACAATATTGTCTGGATTGATTTATTAATTCTCGCCTTTTGCTGCTTCTTGTTTGTCTTTCTCGCAGTGTATCCGTCTCTTAATATTTGCTAAATGGTCCTTTTATTTACTGAACATGTTTTGTTTTATTTCTTAATATTTGCTACAGTTGGTTAAATATTTACCTTCACCAAGGACGTTATGTTTTGTCAGCCTTTGTCTTTCTGTGAGCAAGAAAACTCAAGACATGCTCTACAGTATAAATGTTGGTCTTGGCACAAACGAAAAGGGAGTTTGTTTACATTTTGAGAGTTTCAAAATGTCATGTCTGCTGATACCTTTGCTGACAATGTCAGAATATTCACGCAGATGTTCGTCATGTGGGTCCATATCAGAACCACGGTAAACTCTGGATCAGGGGTCCTTGTGGAGTCAGCTGGGCTACTCTTATTTTTCATGATTATATTTACACATTTCATTTTAGTCCCAAAATTGCATCTAAAACATATTCTGAATTTACAGCAAATTTTGGTTTAAAGTTAAAATGTGAACATTTCAATTTGATTTTCTACTATATATTAGATTCCTTATCAACCGAATGTCACTGCAAAAACAGATCTAGGTAGGAGTTTTTGTCCAATTCCTTGTCCAAATAAATCTCTCTAGACTTATTCTAAGGCACAATTCCCTGACATGTCTGGATTAACATCTTATTTGCAGATAGCAGAACTAAATATAAGGCATGAGCTGCTTGTAATAAGTAAAACATTTCTGCCAATGAGATCAGCCAAATTTACCTTGAAGGGTGTCTTAAAATGTAAAGTTCTATCAGAGAAGTTTTTAAAGCTGAATTTAAGACTGTTCACTCAGAAAACTTTGCATCATAGGCAGATATTTCATTATCACTACAAGCAATTCAATACCTTATTTTTTGCCTTGTATTCTCTGTAGTAAGACATTTTATTTATCAGGACTTGTTGAATGAATGTAAATTAAAATAAGTGCTTTCGATATTTTTGGCCTGAAATTACACAAATGAAGCGAAGCCTGTGAGCTAGTTCAGGCAGACAACTCGAGTGGCGCTGCTATTCACATGTCACATGTCACATTTCACATGTCACACTCTTTACATCAATCCTCCAATCACACTCTCCACCTCTCAATTTGGCGGTGTATTTAAACTGGGAGTTTACCCATCTCTCCCTCTGCACGGCAAACGTCTATGCTGCCAGACACTGATTTGCTGCGTGTTCTTTCACCCCCACCTCCACCCCAGCATCCACCTGCAGGCTCCAGGGGTGTTCATATGTTTTGCTCATCACTCCACTATGCCTTCATGTAAACCTTTCTGCAAGGAGTGATGAAACTGGAGCCTGGACGCCAAACCTATAACATGTATGTGCAGCCACAATAAAACAATTGAACGTGAGTTGACTGACTGAAATACACTAGTGAAGATCTGAGTTTTTGCAGTGTGCGTAACAACACGTTTGCACTTTAGCACTGCACCAGTCAATGTCGTTTATCCTTCAGAGTCAGACTCTAAAATATTTTTTTAAACCCTGAAGGAGAAATGTGGTTGTTACTGTTGTTCCAGTATAGCAGTAGGTTTACCAGATACAGATTTTAAAAAGATCAGAGTAGAAACTAAACAGAAAAATTCTACAATGTGTAGAATTTATAAGACAGGATAATTTTTCCTTAGAGAACAGATCATTCTGCCTGCAGAACACCTGCATCTGCTTTATTTCCACTATTTCAGCAATATTATGAACCCAGAAATGCCGAGCACTTGTTTCCCTTTGATAGATGACATACTTGAAGTGAAGATAGATCTGTCACGTATTTCTAGCAAACCAGCTTGGAGCTGAGGTGTACCCTTTGGAAAAGACTTGAGCTGTGGACTCTGCAGCAAATTGTTATGGAGCAGCTTTGCAGGTGGGCTGTGTCTATAAATACTAACGACCTGTGAGGTCTTCTGGAGCTTTGTGCATGGATCAGATCAATTAATGTGTTTAAAGAAGCCATGAAGGACCTGTGAATCTGCATAGGGATGTAATTCTAAGTATTATGATTCAAAGTTGGGATGCACAATATTTGATTTTTGCCAATATCGGACATGCTGGTATTTCTGAACTCATTATCACTGATAGAGGTTATTTTTGTCAAGAGCACAAAGTGTTGAATTTATATAAAGTGTGTCTGTTTGTGTGAGGAGCAGATGAAACAAAAGAACAAACACAAAAACAACATTTAAAGGTGTAGTCAGCGATCTTCTAATCTTCTAATCTAATGCACGATTTGTCAAAATCACTGTATTTCTCCTTTCCATCCACAAGATGTCACCACTGACCGCATGTTGAAAAAAAGTCAGGTTTTAATACACAGCCTTGGCTCTGAATTTCAGCAGGTAAATACTGTGGCTCAGGCCGAGTCACCAATACAGAGTACAACCCCCCACACACACACATCCAGGGGGCGATAATACTCATGCGCAGATCAGACAGAGGGGGGAGGGGGAGTAGTAGGTTGCGTAGCGTGCGCAGTTAGCGTAAGGGATAGGTGATACAATAGGTGCAGTAGCAATGGCTGAAAAACAGCCCAAAAGAAAAAGTTCAGAGGGGTGAAGAGTGATAAAGAAGGGCTATGACCATGAAAGAGCGAAGACCCGGGTCAACATTGGTGTTGCTTTCCGACGGTGGAGGGAACTCCGCAAACTGAAAGACCTGAAAACAGATGCTGATGTCGGCGTCTTTCTGCTGGATAGGTAAGCAACATTAGCTTTGTGGTGCTTCACATAACAGTAACAGCCATCAGGCATTCATCTTATTGTCTAATCTGCCATAATGTGCTGTTGTTGTGATGTTATCAATAATGTCAGTCGAGTTGTCTGACGAGTTAGGGTTACCTTAGCTACGTTGGTCAGCCACGCAGTTTCTACGGCTGTTTCCATGACGATGCACATCCATCAGCTTTCGGGGGGCGGGTCTAAATTCGTTTATAAACAACCTCTCCACTCGTTTTCTCCCACATCGCTGACTACACCTTTAACTCTTGAAAATAAATGGATTGATTTTTAAATGCACCCATGCATTGATGATAAGGTGAAGCATAATGGCTTGCCTACATCACAGCTGATATAAGGCCGATATGTGTAGCTGATAAATTGGCTGTAAATATCTGCAAAACTTGGAAATCAGGCTATACTGATATTGTACCAATATTATTGCACAGCCCTATACTTTATTGGATAATCCTGACGGTACTGAGCAGAGCTTTTCAAGGACATGTCTTGTTTGCTCTAAAATGTCCACAATATTTTTAAATTATCAGAATCATTATAAAAGTTATTTTTTAACTTTGTATCTCCACTCATTCTGCTCAACAGAGAAAGCCGTCATTCTCTCAGTTTTAGCAGTTTACGGTTTTATAGCCACCATGACAGAGACCATCCATACTTATTGTTGAAACACTGGACATCGTGCCAAAGCCTGCTGCTACTGGAAGCTGTTGTTGTGTTCCTGTTTGTCTTTCATATTTTGTACGGCAAACATGTGATAACCTGCCATTGCAGTTGGATCAACCTGATTCAAAGTCTGTCATCAGGCCGATCCAGCTTGCCAAGCTCCAATCTACAACAACTGTGCTCCACCCAAAGTGGCATGGAGCAATCAGCTTCCTTTAAAGCAGGAAGTGACTGCTTGTACAGAGATAAGCATCGATGCTATCAGCTCTTGCAGCAGACCTGGACCACATTTCTTTATTAAATGAAGAACAAACAACACAGAAAGCACTTCCACCTAGTAAAGATATTTGCATTAAACTCTCAACACCTTTTGGTGGGAGTATATTTGAAACTTTACATCACAGCAGTAGCACCCGCCTACTACATTATCTGATTGATCAGGAGTAAATGTGATTGACAGAGTGATTGCCCATTTACCTGCATGATGCTTCAGAAAGGTTCTGCCCTCCCAAAACACTTTATCTGTGCCTGGCAGGACAGAGAGAAAGTTATTGAATGGTTTTTGGGTATGTTTGTTTGTTTTTTTCAATGACATGATTTGAAAATAACTGCTTCCCAACAGGGGTTCAGGAGGGGCTTTATCATGTTTGGGGTTTCGTGAACTGGTCTTGACAAAAATCAGTGGTCTCAGACTGTGCTTTGCTTAGACTTGCCTGCTTTCTAGTCAGACAGTTCATTTTAAAAATGTATACATCAATAAATAAAATGAACATGTTCTGCATGATTTTAGATGGTCATTTCTGAAGGCTCGTTTTTGTGTTCTTGTATGTTTTAAAATGATGTAGACACAATGATGAAAAAATGCCCCAAAAAACTTGCAAAGTCCTTAAGGCAGAATGTTTTGTATTTGTTCGTATTCTTTCATTAATAAATTAATGTTCCATCATTTTCCAACCTTAATTTTTGTGGAGGTGGGAATGACAAAATATATAGGAGAGGCTTAATCTTTCACATTTGGGAGACCCTGGCCCTGGTATTCATGTTAGGGATGTGATTAAAATTGAACTTAATGGGAGAGTGGGTGGGGGAAAAACACCTTGAGAAGTCAGAAAAACTAGAAAATACTGCATTAGCTTAAGTTCACTCACCATTTGATCAAAACCACACACACTCAGTACTTTAATTGGTCCACTTTAAGTTTGTAAACATGTATTGATATTTATTGTATAATTGTTCTAATTCACATTTTTAAGTAAATGTTTAAAATTCTACTTTGGAACCAGACTCCTATTTGAATTCATTTTTTTAACTGTTGTCAGTTCTCATATTAAAAAAAATATGTTTACAGCTTTAGAAATGTTACAAGGTGAGTTATATTTGATATAACTTTATTGCTTTTTGTGTATAAATAAATAAAAAATGAATACTAGTGTCTGTTAATTTATGTCCATTTTATGTATGCCGGTCACATAAATGATATAATCTTATTTAACTTTGATAATCTTATAATAGATATTTGTATGCCTAAATAGTATTATATTTGGCTAATTTTATTTACATCTTATTTTTATATCATATTGAATATAATTTCATATTCAAGGCCATCTGTTTAAAGCATATTTATTTTCTGTGCACCATATAGGCTATTGTTAAACATTTTTCTAAATATTCATATTTTATTTTTTTAAGAATTCTTTCTAAGTATCTGGGAAGAAATTATTTTGTGATTCTAGCTTGATTTATGCAAAAATGTGATTCATTAATCAGCTTAATGGTCAGGGTCTTAATGAATTGAATGTGCCCTTATTCAAGTACTCTTGGATTCAGTCATAAATAAAGTGTCTTTGTCTCTGGTCTTCATGTGAGGCGGCAGAGCAGTTCATTTTTTACAGTGCAGCTGATAGTACTCTCTCTGGTTGCTGAGCAGCAGCAGAGCCGTCCACGTGTAAATGGACAGATGCGTTTTATTACTCCGTCCAAACTCAATTTATTTAGCCTCTTTTTACACATCATGTCCATCCAGGAGGGAGTCCCTGAAACACTCAGAGAGGAGCAGAGCTCTCGCTGCACTCCGGCTGACTGCAGACTCTGACACAGGATGTGATTCTTCTTCTATGGTATAACATGGATGTGGTTCAGTCTATGAGGATGTGTTTAAATCTTCAGTCTGTGGCTTTAGATTTAAATGACTGCACACAGACTTACAGAGTCGGGTAAAGAGTAGGGGGAGACACCCAGCAGTGGGGTCTCAGGTCTGCACCCCATTGAACGGCAGCTTTGGCCGTACATCCAAATGTTGACTGAAACTGGAGGATCACCATAGGTTCTTGTTCTATTTCTGAGCCCTGATGAGTAACTCCCAACTGCAGGTTGTCCTTGTTTTTTGTGTAGCCTCTCATTTTGAAATCTCCCTTTAACTGCATGAGCAGAGGATCCAATTTGTTTGTGTAACCTTGTCCATATTGAGACCAATGACAGAGTGTAGAAGAGTGTAAATACAATGTCCTGTTGAGGATCAATAAACTGTCACTTCCTTCCCCTTCGAGGAACTTTCATTTCACGTTTCACTTTAAAGAGCTCATATTCACCTTAAATCTGGATATCACTTTAAAGAGCTCATATTCACCTTAAATCTGGATATCACTTTAAAGAGGTTGTATTCACCTTAAATCTGGATATTGCTTTAAAGAGCTCGTATTCACCTTAAATCTGGATATTGCTTTAAAGAGCTCATATTCACCTGAAATCTGGATATTGCTTTGAAGAGCTCATATTCACCTTAAATCTGCTCCATATATGTATTTTAATGACTTCTAGAGCTTGTTCACAATCATATATGTTCAAAATCCTCTCTAGTTTTCACACGGAGTACCCCTGATCCAGGTGTGTTCTTTCCCTGTCAGAAGACTTGTTTCCACCAAGCAGTCCAGATCAGTCAGCTCTGTATGTGATTACTGGTGTTACCCAAAGACTGTAAAAAAACATGGACGCCATGTCGCTGGGCTTTTGTGAAGCCGCCACAAAAACTGCTCCCCCTGGTGACTGGCTGCAGTATAGGTCAACTCTCCGTCTCCCCATTCATCTGAACGGGCCGTAGTGAAACTTCAAAAAATTAATACACCTCATAGAAATATTTCTCCCATCCGTTTGCTGTGGTGATATGAAAGTATTATTGGGCTGCGTTTTTTCCAAGTCCTCTTTTTTCTGAAAAGTTTCTTTTTCATCAGTTATTAGAGTTTAAAAAATAACTGCGGTTTACGGCAGTTTCACAATGACTGTGTGCGCTGCACGCTGCAGAGTTTTGCGACTGTTTACGACAGCTGCGTCCAGATATGGTCCAAATTCTCTACTGGCTGTACAATGGCGGCGCCCTGATGGGGGATATTCTGGCTTCAAAACCGTTACATGGTAGAAGGCGGAGCCACGCTATCCAGTTCTTGTAATACATCCATGGTGTTACCACTGGAGAAAAGGTATCTATATAATAGACCCATGTTGTCCCAGTTTTTGCCACCTTCTGTAAATGACCCTAAAGGGTGAAGCTAAAAGCGCTAAAATCCTCAACTCTCATGCAACAGTAGCTAAAAATACATTTGTTCTTGCTTCGTGGAGTTTTCTTTGGCAACCTGTCAACCAGTCCAGGGTGGACCCTGCCTCTCGCCCTTTGTGAGCTACAATAAGCTCTCGCCTTGGCGACTCAGAAAAAGGGACAAGCAGTACAGATAATGGATGGACAACTGGGGGTAGGGCTATAAGTACTGAAGTACTGCTGTTGTCTCAAGGTCAAATACAGCCACTTTGTATAACCTTAAGAGAACCATAAGTTCAAGTCAGCTCTTCAACATGCTAGCCATCTCACAGCGTCTGTCTTTTCTCACTCTGTCATACAAACAAAACTGAAACACTTGCTTAGGCACATGCACATGCAGGGCCTGTTTACATGACAATGAAAACAGATAGTTTTCGTTGTGTTTTTACCTTCTTTTTACACAATAATGGTGCCCAGAGTGTCTGAATCCGCAAACACTTGAAACCCAGGTCCAGACTGAAGTTTCGAAAATGTTTTTTTGTCGTCTCCATGCAAACAAGAATCCACAGTGTCAGGGAAAATGGTGACACAGGGCACATGTGCCATTTTTTTATGTCTTTTTTGTGAATTTTGTGCCCTTATTGATACAGAGACAGTGGGTAGGCTTTTGAAAGGGGGTGAGAGATTAGGGGAAGACACTCTGCAAACTGGTCACAGGTTGGATTCGAACCTGGACCGGCAGAAGCAAAGCCAATGGTTGCTAACCACTCCGCCAAACCAGCACCCTGCATGTGCCATTTTTAAGCAAAAATTTAAGATTAATTTGTGAAATATTTTTAGGACTTCTTAAATGTTAGTGACATTTCAGTCTGGTTGAAAAAAATCACAATACAGAGATGGCACTTCTCAAAATTGTAAGTAACGTCAGGTCTAACAAGGATACAAAATTAATCTCAGTTCTGTTGGACCAGAGTGCAGCCTTTGACCAGTGTTGGGAGTAACAGCATTAGAAACAACGCTGTTATGTTTCCCAGTAACTGGTAATCTAATGAATTACTTTTTCATGCGTTACAATGCCGATACCGTTACTGACAGTGAAATGTGGCGCGTTACTTTGCACCGATGTCAAGCAGCTGTCATCCGACCTGCATCACCCCCAAATTCCACAGCACGCGCTGCACCGCAGTTTTGCTCTGACAGGCAAACCCGACTGAAAGCTGCATGCCGAGCAGCACCACAGCGCTCAGCCCCGGAGGTGAGGGGCTGATCCCAGGAGAGCCACAGGCTCTCATGAGACGAGTGATGTCACACGCTCATAAAGCATGTTATAGACTGAGAAAAGCAATAGACAACACCTCACTTCGCTTCTCTAAGGTCCCTTTGCTGGTCTCAACCACCCAGCTTCGTGATTTATTCAACTTCTATCCGCCTATATCCGTGTAGAAAAGATGTTTAATGTCATGTATACAATGCTATATATTTCTGTACCTCTACGATTCACTTTTCTTCGTCCATGGTGTCGTGTTGTCTGTGGGACCCTCTGACGGACTGCTGACCTGATGCTCGTGCCTCCGGTTTTGACATAGTGACAAAGAATTGAGGAAATTTACGTTCAAGAGTCTGCGCATTGTATTTTATTTTGAAACTTCTGGATACCCCACACATTGTCTTCCTGTCTGGTGCTTTCTTAACAACAGTGAATTTACGAGGTTTGGTAGTGGCCGCGCTGAAAATCTCCAGCGCCTTGGCGTGCGCCGGCGCTTCACCAACGCAGATCTGCACGGTGCGGCACCCTTGAAACGTACTGCGGAGCACTTCGCTCCCATTCTGGCCTATCAGGCAAATTCCACGGCGCTGTGGCGCGTTAGTGCCACGTTGGAGAACTGATGATGTCAGAGCTAATGCAGCAGGAAACAACAAGGAAGGACAAAGAGACGGAGACACACAGTTCAAGTAGCAAAAGCTTTTTCAAAGAAGTAACGCATCAATTACTTTATCTGGTAACTAATTACATTTATGAAGCAGTAATTCTGTTAGTAATTCAATTACTTTTTTGGGAAAGTAACTAGTAACTATAATGAATTACTTTTTGAAAGTAATGTGCCCAACCCTGCCTTTGACACAGTTGATCAGATTATTCTGTTAAGCAGACTACACAGCCTTTTTGGCAGGAAATTTTATTTAAGCACTGGGGAACACTGATCAAGAATTTATGAAATGGAATGTGGCATTCCCCAGGGATCAATTGTAGGTCCTACACTTTTTTTTATCTCTAAATGTTGCCTCTAGGAGATGTCATCAGGAGATTAACTTTCACAGCTATGCTGATGACACACAGCTTTACATAGCCATGTCTCCTGATGTCACAGGGCCCATTGATGCTCTTCTTTACTGTACTTTAGACGTCCAGTCCTGGATGGCAGACAACTTTCTGCAGCTCAACCAGTAAAAACTTAGGTTTTAGTCATTGGTCCAGAGAGAGAGAAACTGGAGAAAAAACTCCAAGCTTTGTCTTTTAAACCCTGCAAATAAGTTAAAAATCTTGGTGTTACATTTGATTTTTAAACTCAGTTTTGAGCCACACATATGAGATGTTACCAAAAAGGCTTTTTATCATTTAAAGAACATCTCCAGAGTGCACCAGTTTCTCTCCCATGTCAACATAGAGACTCATCCATGTTTTTTATTACCTGCAGAGTTGATTTCTGCAATGCTTTCCTCTCTGGTCTTCCCAAAAAGAACATTTCACAGCTACAGCTCCTTCAGTATTAAGCTGCTCGCATGCTGACGAAGACTAGAAGGACAGTTCATATTACACTGATTTTAAAGTCCCTGCACTGGCTTCCTGTATCTTTTAAAACAGATTTTCAAAATTCTTTTATTGGTTTTTAAATCCCTTAATGGATCTGCTTCTTTTTATTTATCTGATATGCTTTTACCAGATGAGCCCAACAGTCCTCAGGTCTTCAGGTAGTGGTCTTTTAACTGTTACCAAAGTTGGATTTAAAACATACGGTGAAGCATCATTTCAATATTACGGCATCAGTCTGTGGAACACAACAGTCTGAAGACCTGAAAGCATCAACTTCTGTTCATATTTTTAAACGCAAACTCAAGACCTACCTTTTTAGTCTGACTTTTAGTTGAATTTCGTTTTACTCTCTTAATCTGCATTATATGTCGTTTACTCCAGTTAAGTTTTGGAGTTACTATCTTATGTTTTAACACAGTTTGGTTTTAAAACATTGTATTTTAACAAACTTTTAATGCTTTATTACCTCTATTATGTCTTATCATAGTTTTATCCATTTAGTCTTAGCTCCTGTGTTTCCACATTTTAATTCAAGATAGCATTTCCTCAGTCCTCTGTTGCTGCATAGTCCTGACTTAGTGTCCCTCTGTGTGTGCTCGGTAGCATGCATGTGCTTGGGTGCATGTGTGTGTGCGTGAGTGGCTGTCAATATTAAATGTGGGCTGTGAGGGTGGGTGGAGTTTTGTATTTTTTTTAATCTTACCTGCTTGTAAACTTCAGTGTTCAGTAGTTTGTTGTGAGGATTCAGTGAATCCTCAGCAGTCTGCTCTCCCCCTCCCTCTTGGACTCTTGCTGCGTTCGAGGCAACCCGTAACCTCGTATATGTCCCAGTTAAAATCTCCGAGTTTTGACCTGAAAGCGTTCCAGGCAAAATACGACTTCAGTTTGAGCGCCAGGAGTTCTTGTATGTAAATTAACCAACATGGTAGCCATCATAATATTTATTCTTTATCAACTAACTCATTTGAGTGAAACAAAAGCGGGTAAACAGCGCACAATGCAACAGAAGTTTACTTTACAGTGTTTGTCATTATTTAGAGGCTGCCTTATTGGTTAGGCAGTGATGTGACGTCACAAGTCGTAACTCGGAGTACATCGATCTGGTACGAGTTCACGGGTCGTAAGTTACGAGTTCGACTGCCGTTCCAGTGCATTTTCACGAGTTACAGGTGGGAAAAATACGAGTTACGGGTTGCCTCGAACGCAGCATCTCTCTCTGCTCCTGCTGCAGGGGTGGAGTTTCTCTGCTCGGCAACCTGCACACCTGCCCCCCATCATCTCATCAACTCCCCTACTTAAGATGGCTCCTGTGAGGAATCCAGCGTGGGAGTATTGCACTCTGAACCTTGGTTAGTGCTCGTCTCGTCCTTGTGTTCGCCTTTGTCTGGCTTTTAGCTTTTGCCCTGTACAGGGGCAGCACGAGTCCCCGCCAGCACTGACATCTTTTGTTTGTTTTTGGAGCCTTTTTGTTATTGTTTTTTTCACAATAAATCTGTTGAACTTTTCTTCCTGCCTGCTGGTTTAAGCTTTTGGGTCCAACATTAAAACCTGTGGAAATATCCTCACATTTATGCTACATTTTATGTATGAAAAGTGTTTTATAAATAAAGTTTGACTAATTGAAGAATTAGCATTGTCAGGGGAAATGGTGGCATGTGGTGCATGGCCCTCTTTTAGATAAAGGTTGCACATGCACCTAGGTACAACAACAATAGCTACATGGCCAATGTGAGCAACATGTGTGCTGCTTCCTGTGCTTTGTATGTTATCTCTCCTTCAACAAAATGTGAATTTGCTGTGGTAATATTCTGACCAGCTGAGACACATTTGTTATAGTCCTTTGTGAGTTAAACTGTGAAAAGTTAATCTTTGCAGGAAAGCATTAGTGTGCAGCTGAGTGTTATATCATCTTTGTTTCACTACAAACCTACATGGCCATCCACTGGCCTGGCATGCACACAGCAACATTTTCAGTCATTCTCGCAGAAAAAAAACCTTTCAATTTCTGGTGATTATGTGGTTATGTAAATGGGTCTGTAGATGAAACACAGAACAGACATAATAAAGAATCAAATCAGAACAAACAATCTCTGTCAGCTTGAGGTCTGCTGGTATGTCCTGCTCTCTCATATCGTGCCATTGTGCTCGTGACTGAAAAGTGATAATACACCCAGGACAACTAGAGCAATCAGCCCTCAGCTCTGCTCTCACTGTTAAGAGATGGCACTGAAACAGCCGAAGAAAATGTCAAAATAATCAAACAGGCCTAGAGGAACTAGGCTATGATTAGAGGCTTTTTTCTCCTGAACACGACGTAGGTGAAGAACGGTTCGGCAGGACTTTGCTCCAACTCCTAAACCAGTCTTACAACTCTACAATCAAATCAGAATCAGTGATAAATGACATGATCTATCACTGGATGTAGTGGTTACAAACAGGAGCTACGATATGAGATTAAATTTTGCACGTGTACTTTTATCACAGCAACATCACAGCAAAAATATATACCACTCATTCTGCTTTTTTTCATCAGTGAGGTTTTTTTTCCAAACCAACAACAAACAGGAACATGACTTCAGATTATGTCCATCAGGGGATTCATGGTCGCTCAGTCTCCCACAGTCTTCCTGAAACTGAAGCCGCTCTGACTCTCAGTCACAGATTAATATGCAGTCTGTGCTCCACTTCTCCAGTAAATGCAAAATCACTCTGGGAGGAAGAACCGAGGAGAAAGTTTGACGAGTGTGAGGACTCAGAGTTCACTTGCTTCTGTGTCAGCCCTCTGCCTCTGAAATCATAATAACAATCTCACTGTTGTCCACATCCTGGAGACTTTTAACGAAGTGTGTCTCTGTGTTTTTTCAGCTGAATTTGGTGTCAATATTTTTTTCAAATCATGATGTTGTTTTTACTGACATATCCATGCAGCATTTTGTTCAGCACAGGGATGGGCCACAGTGTAAAAGGGTAAAGGGATATGCCAACGTTTTCTTGTTTTCATGTCTGGCCTCACTCCCAAGTCCATGACAAGTACGACAGACAGCAATCTTTCGACTGTGTGTGCAGAAGCAAGAAAGAGACGGCCAAAGCTCGCCCAAGGCAAGTTAGCTTAGCTCAAACACTGGGAGTCAGTGGTTACAGTTAGCCTACCTCTGCCTACAGTCATCAGATAATCTCTTCAGCAACTCTAAACGGTCTTGTGTGCTTGTTGCGACTTATTTTTTAAAGCAGCTCTTCTAAGTGGAGCATGAAAAGTGAGTAGCAGTTTGCAAGCCATTCTTGTATTAAAAGGTGCAGTGTGTAGAGTGTGTAGAATTTGGCAGCATTTCGCCAAACATAAATGGTGAATATAGGTTATAATGTTTCTATTTGTATGTAAAGTCCGTCAAAATAGGAGTACAATCATCCCCATGAAGCGTTTCTTTTATTTTTACTTGGTTAGAAAAAGCTTTAAAAAATTACATTACCGCGGGCTTCTTTCATGTAGGCCGACATAACGATCCGCCATGTTGTCTACAGGTGGATTTTAGGGACAAAAAGAATGAAATGCGAATCAATCATGCGTGTCTGACCATTTCTGTGTGTTTTTTAACATCGCCAGTTTTAACCAGCAGGTGGCCCCTGTGAGAATGGTGAGGAGACGCTACCTAATTCCTGAAGTGGCTGACAATTTTATTCAGATTTTAGAGAGCACTCCTGCAGCTATTTTACCAGCTCCCTGTGATTTTATTGTCAATGATTTTAACAACAAAATTAAATCAACCTTGGACTCAGTTGCTCCACTTTTAACCAAAAAAATGAAAACAAAACCTACACCACCATGGAGAACTGGAGACATCAGGGAGCTGAAGAGAAGCTGCAGGAGTGCAGAGAGAAGATGGAGAAAATCCAAGTTAACAGTTCACTACCAAACCTTCTGTGAACACCTCAAATCATACAATAGTGCTGTCAAACATGCAAGAACAACCCATTTCCAAAATCTCATCACCAATCATAAAAATAACCCAAAATTCCTCTTCTCCACAATTGACCTTTTGACTAATAATAATTTTAACATATCCTCCGGTCCAAGTGACATTTTATGTGAGGACTTTGCAGACCACTTCAGGAGTAAAATCAACAACATCAGGTTGAATCTTTTACCCAAACAGATTTTAACTACCGACTCACCTGGGTCGTTGATTTTACCCGAGGAAACACTGGAGAGTTTTGCCCTGGTTGACGCAAGGACACTTGGTCGAATTTTCTCCCAGGTAAACCCCACAACCTGCCTTTTAGACCCAATTCCCACACCATTTTTTAAATCATTTTATGGCTTCTTTGAGGAACAGCTGCTGTACATAGTGAATTGCTCTCTTCAGACGGGTGTTTTTCCCACTTCCTTTAAAATGGCGGTGGTGAAGCCCCTTCTGAAGAAGAGCAATTTAGACCCCAATGTCTTAAGCAATTACCGGCCTGTATCCAACTTACCATTTTTGAGTAAAGTTTTAGAAAAACTTGTTTTTAACCAAGTAAATTATTTTTTAACTCAGAACAACATTTTAGAGAAGTATCAGTCTGGTTTTAGGATGAATCACAGTACAGAGACGGCTCTTTTAAAGATTTTAAATGATATCAGGTGCAATTTAAATAACCATAAACTCACAGTCTTGGTGCTACTGGATCTGACTGCCGCCTTCGATACAGTAGACCATCACATTTTATTAAATAGACTGAAGCACCTGGTTGGCCTCTCTGGTGCTGTTTTGAAATGGTTCGACTCTTACCTGACTGATCGAAGCTTCTTTGTAAGTTTGGATACATGTTCCTCAGGAACCCATAAGATAAAGTGTGGGGTCCCCCAGGGGTCAATTTTAGGTCCAACTCTTTTTAATCTTTACATGCTTCCCCTGGGGGATGTCATCAGGAGGCACGGCATCAGCCTCCATAGTTATGCTGATGATACGCAACTGTACATCGCCGTGTCTCCTGATGACACAGGGCCTATTGATGCCCTTTTTAACTGCATTTTAGATATAAAGTCATGGATGGCAGCAAATTTCCTACAGCTCAACCAGGACAAAACAGAAGTCTTAGTCATTGGCCCTGAAGGCCAGAGAGAGAAACTTTTACCAAAACTCAAAGATCTTAAACCAACAAATTCTGTAAAAAATCTGGGTGTGATTTTTGACTCTGAGCTTTCTTCTATTCCACACATTAAGAACATAACCAAGATTGTTTTTTATCATCTCAAAAATATAGCCAGAGTCCGCCCGTTTCTCTCTCAGGCCAGCACAGAGGTGTTAATGCATGCTTTTATCTCTTCTCGTTTAGATTATTGTAATGCCCTGCTCTCTGGTCTTCCCAAAAAGACAATTTCCAACCTACAGTTATTACAAAATTCAGCCGCACGAGTGCTGACGAGGACCAGAGGGCAGGAACATATTACTCCAGTTTTAAATTGGCTGCATTGGCTCCCTGTGCGTTTCAGGATCAATTTTAAGGTTCTTTTACTGGTTTATAAATGTTTTTACGGCCTCGGGCCTTCTTACTTATCTGACCTGTTTTTACCGTATCAGCCCTCGCGGACCCTGAGGTCCTCTGGCACTGGCCTTTTAACCATACCAAAAGTTAGAACTAAGACACACGGGGAGACGGCTTTTAGTTATTATGGCCCCCGATTGTGGAACAGCCTGCCAGAGAATCTCAGGGCCGCAGAGTCTGTTGATACTTTTAAAAAGAGGCTTAAAACCCACCCTTTTAATCAAGCTTTTAATTGATTTAATCAACTTATTTATTCCTTTATTATTTATTGTTTTATTGTATTACTGTATATCTTATTTATTCTTTTAGTCAAAATACTTATCATATTTAATTCTTAACTTTTTATGTTATTTCACTTATCCATTTTATGGTGTTTTATCTCTATTCTTATATTGTGTGTACTAGTGTTTTAGTATGATGGTTTTTAGCTCCAGTGTTTCCTCATGGGGGCTCTCCACGCTGGGGGCTGCTCCTGGTCCACTTGTGGAGCTGCTGCCGGGGGACGGCTCCGCCTGCATAGCCGTAGGTAACTGCACTGTGGTGTGGGGCCTCGTCTCTGTGCGGGGCGGGGAAGTCCCTGGCTGCGCTCCTTGTGGGCCGGGAGCCCTCCTCAGTGTTGATGGCCCCCAAAGGTAGCTTATTCCTTACCTCAGTCCTCGGTGCACAGCCATGTCTCTCTTTCTCTCTTCTCTCTACAGCTAGTATGAATGTCTGTGGGCGCAGGTGTGTGTGTGTGTGTGTGTGTGTGTGTGTGTGTGTGTGTGTGTATGTTGATGTCTGCAAGTGTGTGTCTGGATATGTCTCTGTATTTGGGGGGCGGGGGGGGGTTGTCTCTGTTCTTATGCTGTTTTTAGCCTCTGTGAGGCACTTTGTGTTGCTCTAAGTATGAAAAGTGCCTTATAAATAAAGTTTGATTTGATTTGATTTGATTTGAATCTGTCGGTTCTGAAATCTACCTGGAATGCAGTCCAAGAAATCAAGAGAGAGGGCAGCGGTGGATGTATAGACAGTTGTTACTTTGCACAAGGGGTTTAAACTGTGTGTATTTTACAGTTAAAGCTTTAGGAATGAGGACCACATTTATTCAAAGTCACTCGATAGTCAAGACTCCGATCGACTTTTTTCGAAAAAAAGAAAGCATGACGAAATGAAGTGGAATCATGACGGAAAACGTCAGAAAACAAGGATAAACATTGGGGTTGCTTTTACAAGGCGGAGAGCCTTGTTTACAAAGTTATGTCTGAAGACTGATGCCAAAGTTGCTTGTTTTTTGCTGGACAGGTAAGGGTGCAATATGCAGTTTTATTACGTTTTGTAACAGTGTTTATCATGTTTAAATTGCCTTGTTTATTGGATTAACACAGACTGTAAAACAATGAGCTGCTACACAACTCCCGTATTGTGTTGGTATATATATATATATATATATATATATATATATATATATATATATATATATATATACATATATACAGTCATGGAAAAAATTATTAGACCACCCTTGTTTTCTTCAATTTCTTGTTAATTTTAATGCCTGGCTCAACTAAAGGTACATTTGTTTGGACAATTATAATGATAACAACAAAAATAGCTCATGAGAGTTTAATTTAAGAACTAAGAACTATTCATTTTCCATGGTTTTCTTGATAATAACCAAAATTACTTAAATTCTTACATCAATAGCTATGGCATTGTACCGCCAAAAACACTACTTTTAAGCATTCCATGTTTTCTTTTCTGTTTGCTTTAAACACATGATACACACAAGAGTTAATACTTGATTGCATAACCATTGTTTTTGATGACTGCAGCCATGCGTCTTGGCATGCTCTCCTACAGCTTCTGACATTGTTCTGCTGTCACAGCAGCCCATTCCTGTTGGACAAATTCAAACAAATTTTCTTTGTTTTTGGGCTTGTGGTTCTCCATTTTGAGTTTGATGATTTTCCACAGGTTTTCAATTGGATTAAGATCTGGTGATTGAGCAGCCAAGGCATGGTGCGAATGTTGTGGTTCTCCATCCAGGCTTTAACTGACCTTGCCGTGTGGCAAGGGGCATTGTCTTGTTGGAAAATCCAGTCATTCGAGGCAGGAAAGAGTTTTCCAGCTGATGGAAGAAGACTGTTTTCAAGGGTAGTCCTGTACATGACCTGGTTCATTCGGCCTTCACACAATTGCATTTGCCCTGTTCCACTCAGACTGAAACAACCCCAGATCATGACTGATCCACCCCCATGTTTTACTGTAGGGGCAAGACAGTCTGGGTTGTAAGCTTCTCCAGGCTTCCTCCTAACCAGTAAGTTGGCTGGAGTGGGCATCAATTCAAAATTGGATTCATCACTGAAGAGAATCTTAGCCCAATCATCAACAGTCCAATCCTTGTGGTCTCGAGCAAAGAGTAACCGGGCCTTCCTCTGCCTTTCATTGATGAAGGGCTTCTTCGTGCTCTGTGTGACTTCAAACCAGCTTCAACAAGTCAGTTTCGAACTGTCCTTGCTGAACAAGTCACATTTCTCGACAGTGCCCACTCATTTTTAAGGTCCCTGGAGGTCTGACGACGATTCCTGACACAGGAACGGATGAGTGCACGGTCATCTCGTGGGGTAGAAAGACGTTTCCTGCCACGGCCAGGTAGCAATTTGGTAGTGCCATGTTCAGCTTGTTTTTTTTGTTGTAATGAACGGCTGTCTTGGAGATCTTCAGTTTTTTCGCTACCTGTCTCTCACTCATGCCAATTTCCAGCAGTGCCAAGATGGCTGCCTTTGTGGCTTCACATAATTCTTTTGTTTTAGGCATTATGTGAGAGCTGACAACTTCTGAGTTGTGCTACGGCTTGAATGTAAGCAGGAAACCACTCTAGGCCTTTGCATGTGCAGTGCTGCTTGTGACATGAAATGGCCTCTTATATACCCTGGGAATCAATTAAGCTTAAGAATGTCAAATAGGACATAAAGTATTATGTGACCAGCTGCATTTTTTGTTGTGTTCATTGTATTATACGTTTAGTGGTACCAGATATTAGAATGAACAAGAAATTGAAGAAAACAAGGGTGGTCTAATAATTTTTTCCATGACTGTATATATATATACATATATATATATATATATATATATATATATATATATATATATATATATATATATATATATATATATATATATATATATATATATATATATACCATGCATTGATTTCCATTGGGACATTACAATCATTTTAGCCGGTATAACAAAAAGCGTATCTAAGTCTGATTACCTTTAAGGCTTAGTAAATGCTACCAGTTTCGGGAGTTTTGTCGAGACATTTCAAAATAGAAATCTACAGAGTGGCTCACAAGCTGGCCTTAATCTGCAGCAGTAGCACCTGCTGAAAACATTATCTGATTGGTTTATAATGAATGTGACTGACAGGACAAGCATCACCTGCTGGATATGCCTTGAAAAGTTCTGCCCTCTCCCAAACTCTTTCTACGACCTGTTGATTGGATGAAGTCACATATATTTAACAGTCCATCTGTTGTGTCCTGCAGCCAAACTTACAGTGAACCTCACAGCTGAGCCATAAAATACCAGAAGTATCCTCGTTCAAAAGTTACTGATAGAGTTGATGGAGTATCCCTTGTATCCCTTTTTTGGGTCATAGGGGGCTGGAGCCTTTCCCAGCTGACACTGGGCAAGAGGCAAGGTACACCCTGAACTGGTTGCCAGCCAATCACATGGCCAAATTGTAGAGACAGACAGCAAACACACAAACTCACACCTAGAGCAACTTAGAGTCATAAGTTGACCAGATGGGCATGATTTTGGTGTGAGAGAAAAAATATTAAGAAAAAGATACAAACTCCATCAGAAAAGGCCCAACAGACCTGGGCAGTGGAACCAGCAACTTCTTACAGGACTTCTGCAGCCTTCAAACACCCTGAACACATCATTTAATCAGGCAGAGGTGATTACATAAAAAAGACATTGCTCAGGAAAGAGCTTATCAAACTAAAATAGCCTATAAATGTTATAAGACAAGGCTCTGATGGAGTTGACTGAAAAAAAGAGATTTGTACTGACGAACAAGACGTGACTTTAGTGCTTGTTGACGCATCATTTAACCCTGATAATCTTTTTCTCATTTTCTGATTGTAGTTTGGTCCTCAGCAGCCTTTGAATATGTTACATTAATATGATTGTCCTTGTTGAATCTAATCTCTGTCTCTGTTTGAATTGGAGTTTTAAATGCAGGGCCTTGACTATCATAAGTACGCAAAGTGCTTCCTGAACAAAAAAATAATAATATTAAAGTTGTCTGACTATAACAAACTGAAGGATGAATTTTTAGGACAATTTCCAAACTTTGACTTCATTGTTTGTCAAACCTTCAGTCCGTACATACTGTTAGGACTGGGTGATATCTCAAAATAAAATCCCCATTTTTTTTTCCAAAAAAGCTGGATTTAATATTTTAATGAAATCTGTCCCTCTAAGAAATTATAGTAAAGGGACTGTGAAGAGTTTCTAAGTAATTGCAAAAAATGTCTCACTTTTAGATATATGCCTGATTGATATATGCACTTATCGCTGAGTTTTATAGCATCAAAATAGGTTATCTAAAAATGCTTTTCCTTAGCCTTCCGGTCAGGTCGGACAGAGCTGGACTGGCCTGGATACTCAACTTCTGGAACATGACAATTAAAACTAGAGCAAATTTATATTATTTTATTATTTATGTTACACGTCTTAGAGCACCAGGCTGTAAGTAGCGATATATAGCCAGCTACAAAACTACGGTACTAAGTTTTCCAAAAATTGCTTGTTGTCACACATCAAAAACTACCGCTACGTAACAAGAAAGAGATACATTACCTCATCACTTTGCATCCTGTAAGTTGTTGAAAAAAGAAGTTGTAAAGCAATGCAGAGTTCTGAGGAAGGTCCGAGCTGCATTCATTGGCATCACAACAAACGCACGCTTTGGCTTGTGGTGCGTTCAAGCTGTAGTCTCAAGTAGGAATTTCCTAGTTCCGAGTAGGAAACTAAAACTGGAACATCCCCCGAAGTCAAAATTTCCTACTGGGAACTCGGTGAAACCTCGCCACCCCCGAGTTGACAATCGAAGATGGATGCCCCCAGTGTGAACAGTTATTTAGCTCCTGTAATAATTAGTTTATTTGCACTTCTGACTGGGGTGTTGCTTTAGATCAGCTGTATACATAGTATTGTTAGACTTATATTTACAAAAATGCTGCCATAGTGATATTCACATTATTCATGTGATATTTGTGAACAAGAATGCAGGCGTGCTAACAACAGCTAACAATAGCCTGGTAGATTGGCATGTGTTTTTCCGACTTCAACTGGAACGCCGATAAGTCGGAGATGATGTCACTCCCAGTTCCGAGGTTACTGGAACGCAGCATTACGACAGTCGCCACGCATGCTCATGGGTAGCAGAGTCTTAATGTTAGCGGATACAGATTCTCCTCACAGTCCCTTTAATCAAAAAAGCTCCAAGTGACACAAAAATGAAGTTAAAGTTTTGCCTTCATGTTATCAAAATATACTCAAAAATCAAACAGATTTTCCCTCTTATAGTTAAAGTGCACGTTATAAAATGTTGATCATGTGGCTCAAACACCAGAAGGCTTGTCCACATAAACACTGAAAGCTGAGGTACTTTCACTTTATATTAGTATTGAACTCTCTGATCAAAATTAATCTCATTTAAAAACTAATAAAAGTCTAAACATGTCCAACTACAAAACCTGTCAGGGCCTACCATCATGAAAACTGTACGTTTTCAGTATTTATATTTTTAAACATTGCAAGAACTTCTCAATGTTATTTTTTAAATCTTCTGCAGAATATAATTAAATTAATTGATTTAATGGATATATTGTCCAGCCCTTCTTACAGTATGTACAGACAGACATTTGGTATATTGGCAAAGCAAAATGGACTGAAAAGATGGAGAATGAATAAATGGCTGATGTAGTGTTGATTCTTTATGACAATTTCTGGCTGCAGACGTTTGTTAAACTTCCTGTCTCTCTCATTTGACCACAGACTCAAAGTTACCAAATGGCAGCTCTCACTCTGGCTTCATCCAAAGTTCTCAAAAGCCTCTGGTGGAAACACTGGACACACAAATTTACAACTCTTGCAAGCCAAGATATCTTGCGAGAAATACAGTTTCTAAATCTTGGCTCTTTTGTGACAATGAACAAGAGGAAGAAAATAATGTAGGTTACAACCACGAGCTGGAAAAGGAAGCTGAAGGCCTCAGATCAGATCATGTTCTCATGTTTGACTGCAGGTTTTGTCCTATGTTGGATGTTTCCAGTGTAAAATTCTGGCCACAAGAGCACATCACAATTACACTCCCTATTCAATTTAACTGCCCAATTACACAAATAATTTATCAGCCAATCACATGGCAGCAACTCAGTAAACTTAAAGGAGACATATCATGCTTGTTTCTCCTTTTCACTATGCTAGACTAGGATGCCTGTAAAGCATTTCTGCCCTCAGTACAAGTCATTTAGTTCCTTCATTGCCCCACAATTGCGTTCTCAAAATCCTCATTTTAGGCCATTAACAAGCTCTCGTTGAAACGCTCGGTTCTCAGGCTGACCTACAGTTACCTCGCAATGTCACAGCCCTTTGTGCTCTGATTGGTCAGTTCTGTCAGAGCTGCCGAGAGGGTTGAGCCAGCCTGTCCTTCTTCTTCTACTGTATTTTCCGGCAGGCTCAAAGCCGCAACTGCGTATTGAGTCCCCCTACAGGCCAGAGGTGGTAATGAGCGAATGTGAGCTAGGGATCTATATACTGCTGCTGGTGGATGTGTTCCTCGGTGACGGTTTTGTGGCTAACGGACATCACAGAGGAGGAAGTGTTTTATCAGATTACTTCAATAAAAAGAAAGGTACCTTGTGTCGTCACGACGATTTAAATCTCGTGGACATCTCGCAATGACCTATTTTCAGAGGCATCAAATCTCGTTCTAGGATATCAGAAAAAATACAATATCTCATTTTTTGAAAATTAAGGGGTCGTAAGGTCTTGTTTTCGAATTCATTATATTATATGTTAGTATTAAATCATGCATCGGCATGATATGTCTCCTTTAAGGATAGAGATATGGTTAAGAAAACCTCCTGAGGTTCAAACTGAGCATCAAGAAATGTGATTTAAGTGACTAAATGTGGCATGTTTGTTGGTGCCAGACAGGCTAAGCTTCTGAGATCTACTTGGATTTTCATGCACAACTGTCTCAATAGTTAAAACAAACATGGTCCAAAATAGAGAAAATATGCAGGGAGCTCCATGTCACAAAGCTCAGATCATCTCTCTCATTTCTTGAACATGACACTGAGTTCTCTGTACTCCCGGGGCCTCCACAGGGACCAGATCTCAATCCATTAGAGCACATCTGGGATTTAGTTGAACAGGAGGTTTACAAATCTGCTGGAACTGTGTGATGCTATCATGTCAACATGGACAGTGTTTTAGCACCTTGTTAAATCAAAACCACAAAGAATGAAATCAGCTCTGAAGTCAGCAGTGAGTCCAGCCTGATACTGGCAAGGTGTACCTAATAAAGAGGACAGCAAGTGTGATGATAATAAGTGATTATTTCTTTCTTCTCTTACTTGTTTGTTCACACATGCTGCTTGTATAAAGTGTTCAGAAAGTGAAATTGTTAAAGTTTAATTAATTTTGGTCTATGTGATGCAGATGTTTTAAAATGAGGAAGTAATCCTGTTTCATTGTTTTGGCCTCAGTGTTAATTAAAATGTTTTTAATTGTGAATATGACAAAGGAGAATCTCAGGAGCTCCTGGTTAATCCATCATTTTAATGAGGAACACACAGAGTGACATATCTTTACAGCAGGTGTCTTCATCAGAGTCAATATCTGGATGGACGTATATATTGTTCTCTGTTGACTTATTAAAATGATGGATTGAACATGTACTCTGGAAGTTTTTCTTTAATCAGTGATTATTACTCCCTGCTCCGGAGCATAATTCATCCCAGGGTGCAAGGTATGGATACTAAATATTAAGACTGTGTAAGGACAAACCACTGACTGTTTTAGGGATGGGAATCGAAAACCAATTCAATTCAACTACCTCAAGAATCAAGATAATTAGCATTTTTGCTTATTAATACCTTCCACTTTTTCTGCATTCTTAGCAAATCAAGGACGTCACATTCTCATCAGAGGCAGTCAGCAGATACAACAACAAAGCAGTCAAAAACTATGGCAGACAGGGGGCAGAAAAGGTCAAATCTGTGTCTTAATGTTCAACAAAAATATGCTTACAAGCACAACTTTCAGGAAGTGGAATCTATGGAGTAGTGAGAGTGCCAAATTACAAAAATAAATCTATAAAAGAATAAACAAATAAATAAATAAATTATATAAGAATCCATAAAAGAAAAGGCTAATAAAAGTAAAAAAATAAGTAAAAAATAAGTAGAAAAGTGCTTAATGAATAAATAAATAAATAAATAAGTAAATGAATAAATAAATAAATAAATACATACATAAAGTAGCTATATAAAGTGATATTAATCAAAAAATAAACCCTTAAAAGAAAAGGCTAATAAAAGTATAAATATAAAGACAAATAAAAAGTATTTAAATCACATTATAATGTAACTTTAAAAGCGAAGGAAATATGCGCAGAAAAATATGTGCAGTAGGAATGTCCTTGTACACAGGCGCAGAAGGAAACCTATCGAGTAAGAAGGATGGCAGCTGAAAACTTGACAGCAGAACTTTTAAGACTGGCTGAAATTACAAAACACAACAATTACGACCGAGAATATGTATTGGGAACGATAGAGGACGTAATTGAAAGTGTTGTTATTATGTGTGTGCTGACCAACACGGACATCGACGAGCTTGTAGGAATGTCATCGTGAGCAGGAGCAGAAGGAACCCAATCGAGGAAGAAGGACAAATATGTCGGGTTATGCTTTGTTTACATTCTCAAGATTTCAGCACACGAGCTCGTCGATGTCTGTGTGGGTCAAAGCACACATAGTACCAGCACTTTCCATAACGTCCTCTACCGTCCCAAAACATATTCTCCGTCATAATTATGTTGTTCTCTAACTTCAATGAGTTCTCCTGTCAAGTTTTCTGTCGCCATGTTTCTTCTTGATTGGGATTCCTCCTGTGCTTGTGACGCAAAGACATTCCTACTGTGCATATTTTTTCTGTGCATATTTCCTTCACTTTTAAAGTGACATTATAATGTGATTTAAATACTTTTATTTATTTGTCTTTATATTTATACTTCTATTAGCCTTTTCTTTTAAGGGTTTATTTTTTGATTAATATCACTTTATATAGCTACTTTATTTATTTATTTATTTATTTATTTATTTATTAAGCACTTTTCTACTTATTTTTTTATTTGTCTTTATATGTCTACTTTTATTAGCCTTTTCTTTTATGGATTCTTATATAATTTATTTATTTATTCATTTATTTATTAATTCTTTTATAATTTATTTTTTGTAATTTGGCACTCTCACTACTCCATAGGAATCACCAACAGTTTGCAGAATTATTAATCATTGCTAAGCACCTTTGAATATTGGGACTCTTGTGTTTGACATTGCTGCCACTGAAAACCAGTGCTGACCAACTTTTTTTCCACACAATAAAATCATCAGGACTCGATAAATGAATCAATTAAGAACCAGATCAATTAGCAGAACTGTTAATGGAATTGGTGTCAGTAAAATCTTATAATTCCCATGTGTTTAGATCAGGGATAAGGCTAAATTCAGCCCTCCTAGTTTATTATTGCAGCCCATTAGTGGGGTTAAAATATCAAGAAAATGTATGTTCATGTGAAAAACCTGACCAAATCTGCCCCATGAACATGAAATAACAGCAACAGAAAACTGAGCTATAACTGGCTGTTATTCTTTCTGTGAAACTCACTTTAATTCTTTAATAAAAACTAAAATATAAATACAAGTAAAAAAACTTTGATACCATAAATGCTCTGTTACTTGAAAAAGCAGCTTGAACTGGTTTACATTCATCTTTACCTCAATTGTTTTCATGTCACTGTTTAAATATTAATTGTAATATTTAGAAATATTGAAATTCATTCATTCTTTAGATCCTTTCATGTGTTTTTTTAGTCTGATTGGACTATACTTTTCTTCCAACGTCACATACCGCACTACAGAACCACCTAAAACATTTTCATGTTTCTGTGATGGTTAGTATGGAAGAATGAAGACGTTCTTTCACTTAAATGATGTTTTACTGCTAAAATATAATTACCTCTGCCAAGGAGGTTCCATTTTTAATGGCATATGTTTGTTTGTTTGCAAGATTACACACACACACAGATTTTGCTGACATTTTCAGGAGATGTTGGTAATGGCCCAACTTTTGGTGGTGATCCAGATAAATGTCATTAGTGAACAACCATTTTTGTTCAATGACTGTATAAACTAATAATGATAACAACAAGACTCTGAGTGCTAGGGCTGGGTTTTTCAGGGTCAGTGAATCATAATATGATGAGTACTTTATCATGGAACTGTTGCTTATAGATGGAACAGCAATATATATGAGCTACCTTGGAGGAGGTTTGGCTCTCTCTATTATTGTTATCTATGAATTATCACATTTACTGTTTTAAAGTTATTTTTTGGGGCTTTTTATGGCCTTTTTTTGATAGGACAGCTGAAGATGACAGGAAAGCTGGTGAAGAGAGGGGGAATGACATGCAGCACAGGGCTGAGGCCGGGATCTGAACCTACAGCCGCTGCTGGGGGTTGGCAGCCCCCGTACATGGGGCGGACGCTCTACTAACTGAGCTAATGTCCACCCCACATTTACTGTTTTGCAAAAGACAAAAAAAAAAAAAAGGAAAGATTGTAATTATGTTTTGATAAAAAAAACAAATTCTAACTTCATTTATAAATAGAAAAAAAATTGTTTTAGTGGTTTAATGTCCTGTTTTATTAATTTTTGACTTCTCAGCAAAGGTGTGTGAGCGGCTCAAATTTGGTTAAAAGAACTATCAAAATGTTCGTCTAATAACATTTTCAAATTCAAACCAGTTTTTTAAATACTCCTAAATTATTGCTTCTCAATTTTATGACCAGTGGTCTAACGACTTTTCTAAAACACTGTATATGAGAAATAAAGGGTTTTGACCGTGACGACACTTGCAGTCTTTGGTGCACCCTGCTGTGGGCACCCAGAGGGCTTTGCAAGTGGGGGGGGGGGGGGGGGGGGACAACTAAAGCAATTTTCTCCTTAATATGCGGAAGTTAAGGAGGGGGGGCTGTCATGTGCATAGATGGAGTGTTTTACCCAGAAAAGAGTCGAGCTGGCTTTGTTGGGGCCCAGTACCTGAATGGTTTGCTCTCATCAATGCACCTGCTCAGTGACGTCAGCTGCACCTGCCCCTTTAAAACAGTCCAGCAGACCCTGATCTCCCCTAAAACATGTCAGCACCTGCCTCTTTTTGCAGACTTGATCTCAGAATGGACCGCATGTTATAACTCCACATGCAACTCATTCAGTCTGTCAGAGGCACGTGAAGCAGGATTTGACCTCACGAGCAGAAAGCGGATATCAAAATGTCCCACCTGAGAGCGAGCTGCTCCTGATATTCTCGTCTGTCCGGATCTGCAGAGAAACTGTCCTGACTCTGCTGATGTTTGGGGGTAAACATGGTCCAGTCGCACCCTCGGGGAGGCATGTGGGCGCGGAGCGCATGGATACAGTGACACCTGTCGTCTCCTGACGAAGCCTCCATGTTTCTGGAGGAGAAGATGGGTTTAATGAGAAAGAAAAGAGGGAAGTCTTCTGCATGTACGTTTGAGGATTTATACTTACTGTCATCAAAAGACTTGGGAACAAATAGTAATTGAATTTATCCGCGTATGTTAGCGGAGGGATATGAAAGATAGTTCCTCTGCCACCCTGATCACAGAGATCAGACCTCCACGTGCTCCTGTGTGGATGTCCAGCTCCCTCCACACCAGGCAGACCTGTCGGTGTGGCAGAAACAGGGAGCTTCAGTCTGCAGCTGTTAGTCCTCACTTCAGCAGCAGGGGGCGGTGCTGCACCAGGACTGAGGGGCACCGCACAGGCCCGAGACAGACCACCAACACCCCCCCTTACCCAAAGGACTTATCATAATCCACCTGGGATAAGTTTACTGTGCCTTATACATTTCTATCTTTGTTATGTTTTTGTTTTCACTGGCAAGAGCTGACACATCCTACATCACATTGATGTTTATGCCTTCAGTGATGTGCCAGCTGTCTGCATTCACACGCTTGAATAATTTTAATCTTAAGATTTTGAAGCAAGTACAAAATAAACCTGCTGGGTCTACAGCTATCAAACCACCTTTTTTCACTTATATTCCTGCACTTCATAATCTTTTATAAATTTCACCTTTATTCATACAAAAATATTAAAACTGTAACTGTAAAGGAGACAGCCAAGCACGCTCACCTGTCCTGACTGTGTTGCTGAATCCTCAGAAAAAAAGGGACAACACTTCTGTAACTTAATAAATCTTTGTTATTGTTATGTTATGGTCAAATCACCTGTTCAGATCTCTCACAGGTGATCCTCACAGGTGATCAGTGCTGCTGCTGCAGCTCCACATACAGAAAAACACGAGTAACATGGTAGTTTCTCATTCCGTCACTTTGTCCATCCTACTTCCTTGTCTCATTTCCTTACACCTTAGCAAGGGCGTAGGTTTGATTTTGTCATTGGTGGGGACATAAAAGTACACCAAGATGGCACCCTGAAAGTTGATGTGTTTTGCATTTATGACTGTTTTTTAATGTCATGTAGAGCTGATCAAGCAAACAAGCAAACTATCATATTCAGAAAAAACTACTCTAAATCTCTACTGTCTGTGCCTTGACAGAAATATATTCATGGTTATAGTCTGATAAATATAGAACCAAAACCAAAAGTGACTACTGATAAGTGCAATCCTCAACAATATGAATGTATAAAGTCATGTTATTAATTCAAGGTTTTATTGTGTTTTTTCCCCACATACTTGTGTTGTTGGTCTGAAACAGTTGCTGCCTTTCAATACACAAATCATGCATGGATAATGAATAAAATAACCAAAACATGTATCTCTTTGGCATTAAATATAAGCATTTTAAAGTTATAAAGTTATATACTATGCTTGTGTTTTATGGTAGGGGCCATGTGTTAGTGGCATGATATTGATAGGGACGTGTCCCTAGTGTCCCTACCCAATTCTACACCCCTGCACCTTAGCTCCTCCCAACTAGGAATTGAAAGAGAGCGAGGAAGAGGAGGCACACGGTGTTTCTCATTCCATATATTACACTTCTGACAGGTATTAAAAGATTCATGAGATTAATTTAACAATTTGGTTTAATACCAAAAAATATTGCTTACAAGTAACATTAATTCTTCATATTAAAACTCTGATTATTATACACATATGCAAATAATCACAAGTGACAAAAGTAATGTGTAGTTTAGAGCATATATATTGTGAAGAAGATAATTGTATGAGAGGGATGTTTATTAAAGCAGAAACATACATATATGAAGACCGGGGTTGTGCTTGAAGAGATTTATTTTACTATGAAGATTGACTGTAGTTTGTGAAACAGGGCTCTTACCCATTCCTTTATATTTACATTGTTTCTGTGAAAATTTGAAATAAATGATGAATTGTGATTTAGATTTAGTATTGGTTCTGATTTGTAGGAAAGGGGCAGGTCTAGATAAGCTCTTTGCCTCATTCTGTTTTTCCTCAAACTGTTTCTGTGTGACATCCAGGTCTACAGGTACATCTCAAACAATTAAAATATCATGAAAAAGTTCAGTATTTTTCATCACTCATTTCAGAATGTGAAACCCATATTTTATATAGATTCATTACACATAGAGTGAAAAATTTTCAAACATTTATTGCTTGAAATTTTGGTAATTCTGAAATGAGTGATAAAAAATATTGAACTTTTTCATGATATTCTAAATTTTTGAGGTGTACCTGTATGTACTCACATGTGTAAATATGTTTGATGGACATGTTCAGTTGTTCGGCAGGCCTGTGCTCAAAAAATCGATACGGCAAAATATCGTATCGCACTCCTTTGGGATACGTGTATCGATACGGATTCTACAGAATCGATGCGGCCTAAATATTTTGACAGTTGTTGTAAATACACTTTGGGTAATGTTAACAGTGACACAGTTCAAGGTAGGAGATGAGCTACATAATGAAGCATATGTTCTAAATTTGAACTTAGGTCTACCATCTTTGAGGATCTGAATTTATGTCTCTCAAGTTGTAGAACCACTTAAAGGAAAAGTTCGGTTCCTGCAGCTTTTACATTGTTTATAGAATGAAGAACAACAATATACTCACCCAGAACTCAAGAAGGCACCGGTGCCGGAGATCTTAGATCAAAGCGGACAGCGGATATAATGATAGCCTTTAGATATAAAATCGAGATGCACACCGATATATGTAGCCTGTTTCCCCTCTCCATCAATGGTCATTGCTCGAAAGGGTTTGCCATAATGCACCTACAAACATGTGCAGCCTGTGTTGACCTACAACTCTGCTGAAAGCGCCACTGCCCTGAATACAGCTGTCTGTTTCAGGGAAGATGCCACAAATCAACTCTTCAGATGAAGATGTGGCAAGCGACAACTATGGGAAATCACTGTTTTCCAGTTTTGTGCAAAATGGGAAATGGGTCTATGGATGTTTGGTGGGTGAGTATATTGTTGTTCTTCATTCTATAAACAATGTAAAAGCTGCAGGAACCGAACTTTTCCTTTAAACTCATCCTTGTTCTTTTTCTTCTTATAAGAAAAAACTAAACTTGTCAAGAATTTTGCTTAAAGCACAGTCAATGTTCACAATTTACGTGTATCGGGATACGTATCGTGAAGTTGCTGGAAATACCCAGCCCTATTGTTTGGTGTATATAAGTGATTTTTTTTTACTTTATTGGTTTATTTTTATTTTTGTTTGGTTTTTAAAAAGTTTGAGATGAAGAAAGAAATAAACTTTGTTCACCCTTGCTTCCTCTCTCCTCCATCAACCTGGAAGTCATTGTCCCTCTTCTATGATAAAGGGTCTTTCAGCTCCCATAATGCACCTAGAGGAGGCGAGGAGAGAGGAGGCTGTTTTATGTGACTGTGTTGACCTGATACACTTGAAACTCCATTCAGGAGGATTTATCTCTGAACAAACTGCTGTTTTGGGGCCACATTATTCTGACATCCTGTTTTATGTTTGATGGAGCAGCTGTAGGCTGTTTGTTGGCAAATGTAGAACCCCAGAGGAGCAAATAGCGAACCAGTGCTGTCAGATGCTCCAACAGGACACTGCTGGTTCAAGCACGTGGACAAGCTCATTAGATTATTGGGAAATCCAGGTGTGTCCAGTTCAGGGTGTGCCCCGCCTCACTCAGTGCCAGTTGGGATGGGCTCCGGCCCTAAAGCTCATCTTACTTTTTTGAGTGCACATTGGAGGAGTTTGTCGGCTCAAAGTAAAAACCCACACATTAAAGAAACTTCCAGAGGTTTAATAGCAAACCCAGGGATGTGATGCCTCTGGTGTGATGTGGAACAAGACCACAGAAAGCCCTTTTGACATGATTTTTGTCTCTTTATGACAATCTAATACTGTATTTGTGTTAGCAATGTCTACTGTCATATTCATTTTGTGAAAAATGTGAAGTTTAATGTAGAAAAGTTTGTTCATAGTTTCACTTTACATATTCTAGTTATTGTCCTTCATAAGGAAGTTGAAATAGCTCAAAGATTCTGCATGTTGTGACCTGTTTTATTCTCTTATCTATCTTATTTTATATTCCTACTGCTATAAGTGCTAATCACATATTCCCATGTGTGTGCATATATCATTCTTAATACCTATGATTTTTGCCCATCTTGTATTTGTATATATAGATTAAATTGTACTGTCTTGTAGGATTTTATCTTGTACATATCCCATTAAAATTTCTTTTATCCATTTTATACATAAAACTACCACTTGTGTTTTTTACACAACTGTTTGCACTGAAAAAGGAGAAACTCTCCAATCTTGTTGTACAAATTGTATTATGACAATAAAGCAAATTCTCTGTATAAAGGCAATTAAAACAACCAAACTTCCCTTAGAGTATTAATAAAGTACTTCTGATTCTGATTCTAAATTCTGATGTGCCCCTTGTATTGTCTCACCATCAAGTGCGGACGACTTGACCCGTGAGGGAAAACCACCAACCCTGACACCGAACAGAAAAGGATGGAAGGTTTGCCCCTCATCAATTTTCTTCTCCTTCTTGTGAGGCTTGAATCGATCAGGAGTGAATCATTTCCTGTCCCCTCCCTCCCCGTCTAGAGCTGCATATGTCTAAGTAAGTCCACAAAAGCAGCAACAAGTTCTGCTGGTTAATAAGAAGGAGCAGGACATCGATCACCTCAATATGGCCGTTGTTGCATCTTTGAGGGAAGAAACTGAACCACAGCCCACTGAGACACCCCGTCCAGCTCTGCCTTGGCGTTACCAGGCCAGCTGAGAGATGTAGTCCCTTCAGCATGGCCTGGGTCTTCCCCGAGGTCTCCTCCTAGTGGGATGTGCCCTGGACACCTCACCAGGGAGAAATACTTATCAAATGTTCGGGCCCTCCCATGGTCCCAAGAAAGACCAAGCTCCTCACCCAAGGGAGAGCCGGGGAACCTAGGGGTGTGCGATATGGCAATATAAAATCGTTAAGGATTATAACGTGGGGATGATCTCATAAAGCAAAAATCGAATCAGTTCTTCCTTTTCCCATGCTGAACATTTCCTGAAAATTTCATCCAAATCCATCCATAACTTTGTGGGATCTCCTGTTTGGTTATGTAGCATGAAGCCATGGCGAAAGAGAAAAGAGATAAAAGTTTGAAGATGTCCGAACAAAAATCTGTTCTAAAGCAGCTGTATTATTCACTCAGATTATAGACATTGCAGTTAAATAACATTTGTTTTAAATTGTTGCACTTTAAGAGATAATGTTGATATTGTTGTTCATTACCTTTTATGTTTACATTTATTGCACATTTTTATAAAAAACGCACTATTTAAATTAAAACCTGTTCAGAAAGTTTCTTTGGCTTTAATTGTCTTTTTTTTCTTTTAGGGTTTTACATGTTTTATATGTTAAACATAAGGAAAAAATGGTCAAAAATGCAAATTAGTCTAGAAAAATCTATGTAAAAAGAATCGTGATAAAATCGTGATCGTGATTTTATTTTTAAAAAATCGTGATATGATATTTTATATATCGCCCACCCCTACGGGTACCCAACCAAGGGAACTCATTTCAGCTGCTTGTACCCACGATCTTGTTTTTTCAGTCACAACCCACAGCTCACGGCCATGAGTTAGGGTAGATCCAAAGTAGACCTATGTGTTTAAAAGCAAAACTAGACAGCACTCAAGAGAGCAGTAGCAAGGTAGCTCACATACTGCTGTTACATCAATAAACTAGAAAAGCACTCGGAGAGCGCAGACCTCCGCCAGCGCCTCAGTCCTCTCCCATATTATGATTTTCACCATAAATATTAGTCCTAGCTTTATTTCATCGAAATATTTAGATTCCTTGACCATGAAAACATCCCATTAGCAATTGGATTCATAATGATATCAATTTTAGTTCAGTAGTTATTCATGAAAATCGCATTTTTCATCATGGAAGATCCAGGCGGTGATCTGGATCAACACCAAAATCGAATCAGTTCTTCCTTTTCCCATGCTGAACATTTCCTGAAAATTTCATCCAAATCCATCCAGAACTTTTTGAGTTATTTTGTTCACAGACAGACAGACAAACTCTCCCGTAAACACAACCTCCTTGGCGGAGGTAACAACAGTCACATGATAAAGTTACCACCATAATATGATTCATTGACCCTGAAAACCCACCTAGCACCAAGAGTCATGCTGATATCATGATTACTTAGACAGTTTTCGATCAAAACTCATTGTTTGCTAATGGCTTTTGGATCACCACCAAACTCATTTTAAGTTGGGCCATTACAAACATCGCCTGAAAATTTCAGCAAAATCTGTCCAGTAGATTTTGCGTAATCTTGCTAACAAAAACGCAAACTAACATACCATAGTAAAAACATAACTAGAATCATGACTTAAGAACTGAGATGAATTAAAAAAACAACAAAATAAAGTTGATCACCTTTTGTTGGGACTTTAATGTACAGTCACTTGAAATAATACTAACTGAATACACATTTCATCATTTAAAAAAACAATGTAGAATGATTCAAAATAAAGAATCCCAATCTGAACTGCAGTAAACCGTCCCCCTTACATAGGAAAAAATCACTTGAAGGGACTTTTTAAACATCTCATGGCCACACAAAGAAATCCTTTACAGTTCAAATGAGCAAGTTCCTTAAAACTGACAGGATCAAATCCCCCTACAGAGGTCATATCAGAGCCCGCTAAAGTCAACATTTAGATTTCATGGATACAGATTTACACAATAAACCTTTAAACAGATAAAATACTTTTTAATGAGACCGAATGCCTCCACTCAAATGAAGCAATGAGAGGCTACTGTTCGTGTTTTCTGTCTGTACAGCAGGAGTCTCCGATCTTACCACTCAGAGAAGCATCATATCTTCATGGACACGCAGCCACAGCGAGACAGAGCTTGTTTCAGGAAAAACTACAGAGTAAGACGATTCATGTTTGGTTCAACCAGTCTGTGAATAAAAGATCGTTTTCCTGAATTTATCAGGTACATTTATGGAGGAAAATGAAATGTATCAGTGAAATTTCCCAGCTGTTCAGTCTGATGGTGCATATGCAAAGAAAACTAACAACAAAATCGTCTGTTAAAGGCAGATGCACACACTTTATCTCATGTCCAACCTGAAGAGAATAAAATAAAAACAGGATTAACTTGACCTGCGTGAGAACTTCTGTTCGGGTTCTGAGGTGATTCATTCCAATCACTATCAAACTATTATCTATACTCCTCAAAAAAATAGTTTGGACACATTATTTCTCCCCTTTAATACCAACCAGGCTTGTATTTTACATCCTTAAAAAACAGATTTGTCACCTTTACAACCAGGAACTACTTTTAAGGATTTTGGATTTGTGGTATGAGAAACACTCTTAATCATGTGGGTAGCACCCCCATAAAATATGCCATGTGTTTGCAGTTCAAATCCAGCATGTAAGGTCGTTGTATACAGCCTGAGCATTACTGTTTATCTTAGGTATCCTTCCCATAGCTGGATATACACTCAACAGCCACTTCATTAGGCGTAGCTTACTGGTATCAGGTTGGACCCCCTTTAGCCTTCAGGATTGTTCATGGCAGAGATTGAGTAAGGTGCTGAAACATTCCTCAGAAACTTCTGGTCAATGCAAACCTCCTCTAACCACATCAAAAAGGTGCTGCACACAGGTCACTGGAGTGAATGAACTCATCTCCATGTTCTATGAATCAGTGCGAGATGTTCTCAGCTTTGGGAAATAAAGTTTTATCCTGCTGGAAGTTGCCATCAGACGATGGGTACACTGTGGTCATAAAGGGACATATAAGGTGAGGAACAATACTCAGGTAGGCTGTGGGTTTAAACCAAGCTCAGGTGGGACTAAGGGGCCCAAAGTGTGCCAAGAAAGTCCACATCACACCACCACACTACTTGCAGGAGCCTGAAGAGTAGATACAAGGCAGGATGGGTCCATCCTTTCATGTTGTTTATGCCAAATTCGATCCCTACCATCCAATTTCACTGAGCCTCTGTGAATTATAGCCTCAGTTTCCCATTATTAGCTGACAGGAGTGGCACCTGGTGAGGATTTCTACTGCTAATCCATCTGTTTCAAGACTTGACATGCTGTACATTCAAAATGGTCTTCTGCACCACCATTCTCCTTACCCAATGGCATAAAGAAGGCATTTTTGCCAATAGAAGTGCAGCTCAATGGATATTTTCTCTTGTCTTGACCACTCTATATAACTTAGAGATGGCTGTGTGTGAAATCCCTGTAGATCAGAAGTTTCTAACAGACTGTCCTGTCTGGCACTAACAACAATGCCATGTTAAGACACTTAAATCACATTTTCCCCCATTCTGAAGTTCTCAGTTTGAGCTTTAGTAGGTCGTCTTGATCTTGCCTACATGACTGAGTTGCTGCCATGTGATTGGTTGATTAGGTATTAACAAGCAGTTGAAAGGGTGTCTTTTTAGTTGAACGGCTGGTGAGTGTATTTTGTTACTCTCTTGATGATGCTGGACAGTTAAGCAAGCAGGAGGTTGAACATCAAATGGATCTCAGGTCTTACTTTTTCAGCTGTGACAGAAGCTTTGTTTCAATATTTAAGGCAAACAGGAGCATGAGAGAAATCTGCTTATTTAAAAAATACACCAGCAGACCATTGTAGTCATAAAAATGGAGCTAAAACCATCTGATCTGTTTGGTCATGTACTAAATGATCCATGGCCATGTGCTGGTCCATGGGCCACAGGTTGGAGACCCCTGCTGTAGAGTCAAAGTGTGTAAAAAGTGCATTAAAGCAGCAGCACTGCTGGGACGGTGTGGGACAAAAGAAGATATTTCTTAGAAAAAAGTCAATTAAAAACCTTAATTTAGGGAAATTTTCTTCAACTAAGATTCTTGAGAGACCCTGTCAAATTAAAATAATAGAAAAAAGATAAAAATGATACCTTTAATGCTTAATGATCAACCTTTTCTATGCTCTGATACACGCACCACATCTTTTTTTTAAGGTTTTGATATGTTGGTCAATGATGAATTGAATGACAGCTACGCAGCCCAACACTGAAGATAATATCAAAGAAGTAAACAGAACTAAAAATTGCACTCAAGGCAACAACCAGGATTTGTTTACATATATAGAACTTTATATATCTTCAGTTTTGGCAAAGAGTTACCAATATTTTCCTCTTGAATGATTCGGAATGAAGATGATAAGAGGTCTGAGGCGACTGTGATAACCTCTGGAGAAGACACAAAAGTCCAGTCAAATGATTGGCATTTCTCTTATGTGTACAACACCACCAGCTTTGACAACTGCTGCTGCTCTTTGTTAAAAAAAGACCTCCCATCGCCATATTTTACAACCGATATCGCTCGCTTACAGATTAATACAACAGCAAAAGAAACACTAAAAAAAGTAAAAACAGCAGTAATAAAAAAGAATCATTGAAATAATTTATATCTTTGTATTCTCATGGACATTTGTGTTTAGAAGTGAACCTCTGGCTCGCTCTAAACATAGGCACAGTTTAAAAAAAAACACAAAAACAAAAAAAAATTATAAACACGCCATCATTAGACCTTTGTTCTCTGTGGTCAAGAAGCAATCAACATAAGTTATCTTGAGTGACGCCGATGTAAAAAAAGAAAAAGGGCATATCAAAACAAATCATTACAAGATGACGAACTTACGGCAGCAGCAGTAAATGTGAAGTTCCACAGACTTTTTTTGTTTGTTTTTGCATACAGTTGTATCCTTGCTCACATAATAGATGCTTGTAATTACTGTAAATACATTGGCAATGGGAGCACGGCTTATATGTTTCAAAGACTTGCCACTTAGCTCACAGTTACTCAATATATAGAACTTTATATATCTTCAGTTTTGGCAAAGAGGTGCAAATATTTTCCTCTTGAATGATTCGGAATGAAAGATGATCGGGGGGGTCTGAGAGCGACTGTGATAACCTCTGGAGAGACACAAAAGTCCAGTCTCCAAAGATCCCCCTTGTGTCTGCCAAAGGATGGTAGAAGAAACTTTTTTGGCCTCCTCCTCCTCCTCCTCGAGTTCGCCCCCCGACACTGATTGTGGCGGTTTGTTTTCTTTACAGTGTATGATACACATAATGGGAGGGGGGGGGGCAGGCGTCAGAGTGCAGAGCGAGTGGAGGGTTTTTGGACTTTTAGAAGGACTGGCACTGAGCTGCTCCGGGGCTCACACCATGGCACGGTACGGTCCCTGCATCTTGAGGAACTGGATGATGAAGGAGGGGCCTCCTGCGACGATCTGGGGCGGCAGGTGGCTGAGGGGACAGTTCTCGATGCTCATGATGGACAGTTTGCTGCAGAGGGCCAGCTCGAAGGGGAGGCTGTTCAGGTTTGGGTTGTCGTTGAGGTACAGCTCCTCTAAGTTCTCCAGTGTGCCTGAAGAGAGAGACGACAGTCATGGAGAAGTATGATTCATACGCTTATGTTCAACTGCTATGTATCCTAATTTCTCATATATGACATGCATTTTTTGCTCTTCAATAAGGTCAAATTTTCAGGTGCGTATTGAACATGAGCACAAGCAAAATACGTAAAACATTGTCTCGCCAACATCACGGTTAAAACATAGCTGATACAAAAACCCGAAATATTCCCTTTCTCTGCAAAACATTACTGCCAAACTTTTGTAATTATTATAAAACTCACTGTTAATCTGTTATAATCCAAAATTATTTTGGGTCTTACTTAGTTAGCCTTAGTGTAACGATCTTTTATTTCTGTGTTATGTAGGGGTGTGGGATATGATGATATAAAATAGTTAAGGATTATAACGTGGGGATGATCTCATAAAGCAGAAAGATCGTCAGATCGTCTGTGTGGGCGCAGAGACTTTGATGTGCACCCAAATAGCCAATCGTAGCACATTACGTGCAGTGCATGGTAGTATCTCCTGTTTGGTTATTTATCGTGAAGCCACGGCGGAAAGAACAAAGGAGATAAAAGTTTGAAGATGTCCGAACAAAAATCTTTTCTAAATCAGCTGTATTATTCACTCAGATTATAGACATTGCAGTTAAATAACATTTGTTTTAAATTGTTGCACTTTAAGAGATAATGTTGATATTGTTGTTCATTACCTTTTATGTTTACATTTATTGCACATTTTTATAAAAACTGCACTATTTAAATTGAAACCAGTTCAGAAAGTTTCTTTGGCTTTAATTGTCATTTTTTTTCCTTTAGGGTTTTACATGTTTTATGTTAAACACAGGGAAAAAATGGTCAAACATGCAAATTAGTCTAGAAAAATCAAAGTAAAAAAGAATCGTGATAAAATCGTGATCGTGATTTTATTTTTAAAAAATCGTGATATGATATTTTTGCCATATCGCCCACCCCTCGTGTTATGGTACCGCTCACGTGTAAACACACTGGGTGTTGCCATCTTGTAAGCGAGGGGGACAAAAAAATAGCTGTGCTGTGGAAGACATCGGCATGTTGCTAGCTGCTCTCTGATTGGTTGGCACACTACAGCTGCGCATGCTGGTGTGTGTGAAATATGAAAGTTGTAAAACAGTAAATTACCATGGAAAATGTCGACACAAAGACTAAGTCACTCTGCAGCATTCAAAAGAAAGGTGACTGAAGTGGCTGAGGTAGTGGGCAACAGAGAAGCTGCTAGGAAATTTGGCGCGAGTGATGCTAACATTCATATGCGGAGGAAAAGAGCAGAGATAACGAAGGACGGACCAACATCAAAAGCTTTTTTCTGTTTGTCTGAGAGAGTAAGGTCTGGGCAAAATTTGGGGAGTGTTATTTTTGAACACAGGATTTTCCTGAAAAAAAAAAAAGCATGAAAAATGGGGTGCATGTTATAATCAGCAGCTGAATTCACTGGTTTCCATGGTTACAACAGGAGTAGTCACAGAACTTTTTAACCACAGAATTTGATCAAGATTTTTCAATATGTCCCAGATTGAAATAAAAATGGAGTATAAACCTTGCACAGCAGCTGGATCAAAATCAAAGTATCGTTATTATCACTCTTGGGATAAACTTGTCCTGGACAGAGGGGTCTGCTACACAGACGACACATAGAGCATATTCTACACATGCGTACAGAATTTGTAAAAGAAACACATAATCACAATTAATTAATAAAAAAAAAATCAGGTAAAAAGTACAAGCCGGCACCCCAGTGCAAATTCAGCATTGGGATCAGTCAGTACATGTTTGTTGACCTACTTACAAGAACTTCTGCTGTGGTTTGCGAATGTGCCCTGCAGTAACGTTTTGTATGCATTTCTTTCGACAATTACATCGAGTGTTAATCTTAGTCTAAATATAGCATGACATAATGCGGTAAAAAAAGAGTAACAACTTCTGAAAGAATGGTGGCTTTCTGTTTTTCATGGAATGGGGAGTGAGGCAAGACACAAAAAGAATAAAAAAGTTGGCGTAACCCTTTAAATACACCGTCTACTTATACTCATTAAATAGCCAACTCTCAGATCTAGCATGAAAGCATCACGGCTATGCTAACTCCACGTAATAATGACTGACAGTGAAGCATAAGCAACAGAAGTAAACATTGTTACTGGCTAAAATCTTAACCTGTTACAATTCTGACTTCTTTTTCTACTTGGTCAGTTTGAACAGTGAAGGTTTGCTGAAACTCTTACCAATCTCCTCTGGAAGGTGTTGCAGCAGATTCTCCCCTAAACCCAGGTGAGTGAGGTTGGTTAGGTGGCCGATGCCTCTGGGTAATGAAGTCAGCTGGTTATTCGTCAACACCAGTTTCTGATCAGAGGGAACAGGAGATACGGGATGTTAGCAAAATGATCCTTCCCAAAAAAACAACAACAACTTTGACTTCACAACAGTTAAGCTCCAAAATACAGCTTTAGGTCCAAGAGAGACGAGAGCATCTCTTTTTTCAGACTGGGAGCTCATTTTCTCAAGTCTACGATAAAATACCTTTATTTGGTTTTGAAATACAAATACGACCTTCAGTTATGCATTATAAATTGTAAATGCAAATATGCAGAGAGTTTTCATTTAATTTCAAAACATTATGCAGCTTTACTTATTTGGTAAGAAAACAAAATAACATCAATCCATCAGCTTTGCAGTTTAAACAGTTTTACAAACCCATTTAAAGCAATGTCAAGGGCATTTTTAATATTGTTCAGCACCTTACAGCTATAGTAAGTTACATATTTTAACACATTAATATACCTGAAAAATATGATTTCACTTCCTTATCATAGAAAAGCAGATATTACGGCATAAATTTCCAAAATTATACTTCAAAGTAGCAGTCCATAATAGAGCTCCTAATGTAAGATAACAAAGAAAGCAAGTTCTTAAAGGGACTCTGAGGAGAATCTATTACCGGCGACATTAAGGCTCTGCTACCCATGAGCACGTGCGGCGACTGTCGTAATGCTACGTTCCAGTAACCTCGGAACTGGGAGTGACGTCATCTCTGACTTATCGGCGTTCCAGTTTAAGTCAGAAAAAACGATCTACCAGGCTATTGTTAGCTGTTGTTAGCACGCCCTGTGTTGTTGTTCACAAATATCACATGAAGAAGGTGATTATCACTATGGCAGCATTTTTGTAAATATAAGTCTAACAATACTATGTATACAGCTGATCTAGAGCGACACACCCCAGTCAGAAGTGCAAATAAACTGATTATTACGGGAGCTAAATAACTGTTCACACTGGGGGCATCCATCTTCAATTGTCAACTCGGGGGTGGTGAGGTTTCACCGAGTTCCCAGTAGGAAATTCAGACTTCAGGGGATGTTCCAGTTGCAGTTTCCTACTTGGAACCCGGAAATTCCTGCTTCTGACTACAACTGGAACGCACCAAAAGACGTTACCGAAGCCAAAGCGTGTGTTTGTTGTGATGCTAATAAATGCAGCTCAGACCTTCCTCAGAACTCTGCATTGCTTCACAACTTCTTTTTTCAACAACTTACAGGATGCAAAGCGACCAGGTAATGTATCTCTTTCTAGTTATGTAGCAGTAGTTTTTGATGAGTGACAACAAGTGATTTATGGAAAACTTAGTGTCATAGTTTTGTAGCCGGCTATATATCACTACTTACAGCCTGGTGCTCTAAGACGTGTCCGAATAATATAAATTTGCTCTAGTTTTAATTGTCTTGTTCCCGAAGTTGAGTATCCAGGTCAGTCCAGCCCTGTCCGACCCGACCGTGAAGCTAAGGAATAGCATTTATAGATAACCTATTTTGATGCTATAAAACTCATCTTAAAGTGTGTATTTCGATCAGGCATGTATCTAGAAGTGAGACTTTTTTGTAATTACTTAGAAACTCCTCACAGTTCTTTTAAACAACTTCCTTCTCAAACAATTCTTTATGAGAAATTGGATGTGATGAACATTTGAAAATGATGGCAGACTGATTGAACTGCTTAATATTCTTCTCAAGACAAACTGTGGTTTTGTCACTAGGGTCTTGTTTTCCAAGGATCTTGCTTAAATTGTATTTTTTCAATAAGAAATGTAAAATAATTTCTGCTTCATACATTTGTCAAATTAATAATCAAAGTGATAGATCAGTCTACTACCTTTCCTATTTCAAAAGGATTTCAACTCTTCAATCTTTTCTCAAACCTTAAAAAAACATTTTAAATTAGAATTATAAAGGATTTCCAGGACTTGTTCAAACCGTGTCAGCTTCTCCTTGTTCAAAAACACATCGATGATCTTTTGTTGTTAATATAAGAGTCCAGCGATGAGCCAGTATTCTGCAACACCATTGTTCATTTCTCACAGAGGCCATCTGTGGACGATTATCTAACAGCCTGTCCAGTCGCCTGTTCCTCCAAACTAAAAATAAAAAGCTCCAAATATGAAGGAGGTGAAAAACCTCCTCAGAGGACATACCTGTAAATCTTTAAGATAAGCTATTTCATTGGGTAGAGATTCCAACTTGTTCTCCTCCAGGTCGAGTTCCCGTAGTTTTCTCAGATTTCCAATACCATGTGGTAACTTCTTGAGAAGATTATTGGACAATATTAAAACCTGTCAAAACAGCAAAGGATGTCAAAGTCAGAAAAACAGATTTGAAACAAAAAACAAGGGATGCAGCACCGCTGATCGCTTAAAGTAGCGATACACAATTAATCACAATCCTGGTGGCATTTCAATGGCAGTTAAGCGAGATGCTGCTACATTAATCACCATCATTCCTCTCCAGATTACATTCATTATAGAAGCTCATTTTCATAACAGATTGATCGCTATATCCATATTTGTATTTAGGGATGTCCCGATCCGATATTGATATCGGTCAAAAAAACAAATATCGGATTATATCAGCCTGCATCCGAAATCTCCGATATCAGCACTCCGATACAAGCAGTCCATTCTAATTTATTTATTTTTCATTTTATTCAGTTGTAGAATATGCTTATGTTTAAGTTCAACACAGTGGTTATTTTGCAATTGGTGAAATATGTTTTTGTTTGATTTATTGAGGTTACTTTTCAGGGTCTTCTAATATTTTTTATTCATGTTGTTTTAATTGTAGTATATTCTTATGTTTAAGGTTAAAATTTATTTAACCTATTGGTTAATAACAAATGGGTCAGTTTTTCTCATACCTACTATTGCTGACTACTGTTCTCTGTTTGAGTAATCTGACCTGATCAAGCCTTTTCTTACAGTCCATACTACAAAATAGGTAATAAAAGTCTGTATGATTCCTGCTGATATCGTATCGGATTGATATCGGTATCGGCCAATACTCAAGGCTGCAATATCGGTATCGTATCGGAGATGAAAAAGTTGTATTGGGACACCCCTATTTGTATTGATTATTTATCCATAGTATCCATCTTCACAACCACATAGACATGAGGTCCCTTTAGGAAATGAGATGCCACATCTCAAGGTTCTAACCTTTGATAAATTATATACAACAAAGACAAATGTGGCGCTAAACAGATAAAGACTGACTGTATATTCAGCAGAGGCAAATGTGATGAGGACAGATTTATGATCTGGGCCTCCATGGGTTCATTGTTATCAAAGGTTCTTATTTTAGTCCCTTTTGTATCTGCCTGGATGGAAACATCTCTTGATATTTGTATACAAATAAACTTATTATATGCAAGTTGTATATCTGCATATCTATAAAATGAGTTGCATGGCTTCAGCCTGCTTTATTGTCAAGTGTCTTGAAAAAAAACACTTGTGATGAACTGGCGATAATCAAATAACGACTGATTGACTGATGTTAAAACATACATCACCTTAAGTTTGGATTTTTCACAAATATAAACACTTTATGTGTATGAAACACTTTTTATACCCAGCATGTGTGAATTGCACACGCTCTGACATTATTCTCACACAGTCAGATAACAGCAACCTCAGTAACTACTGCAAATATGTGGGTCAAAAATAGCTTGGGTTTTATTTTGGAGTCACAAGAAAATTACCGCATCTATCTTTTACACTTCTAAAGATTTTTTCAGCGATTGCTATCACACTTCACAAAATTTCCCATATGAAGTGTGATGAACATTATTGTCACTTATCTTATTGTGCAGACCAACCATAAAAAATACACTTAAAGTATAAAAAGATTCAATTAAATAGTGATGGTAGGATTCTAGTCAGCATTTATGTATAAACAAACCTCTTGTTTCTCTTGTTTCCCTTGCCACTGTCATACTCCCCTCTTTCTGTAGCAATGTCAAAAACTGGTTTGCAAAAGTGAAAAGCTTCTCTGGCCCTTTACCTTTTTTCCCCAAATCTGAACTCAAATAATTTGAGTTTGAGCATAGACGGGCAAGATGTGGCCTAGGGTCACATGTGGCCCTCCTGTGAACTCAATGGAGCTCAAGAGTCCATTTTAAATATCAATGAATTGTAAACATGATAATCAAATGCACTAAATTTGACAAGATAATAATAAAAACCAAAATATGGGTTGCTGGTTGGTGGAGTGTTGAGCAAACAGACATGTCCCATAAATGGCCCACTCTGTCTCCCCTACCCTCTCTCTCAGCCCTTTCCACAAGACGCTCCACTGTCTCTCTCCTACCAATACAGGTATTAAACAGCCAAAATATACTTTTAAGGAAAATCAAAACATTTCCAACACAACCTTTGGTTGCTGAAATATACTTAGTTCTTCTCTAGATATGAATGGTGCAAGTGACCTCCTGTTTTGTTTTGTTTTTTTAATTTAAATATGCATCGTTAAATGCACTTGTTTAAATATAAAAATCCACAAGTTTAATAATACTTTGGAAAAAACTTAATATTTTGTTCATTATCATAACTTTGCTTTAATAGCTTTCAAATGGCTTAGACTATCAGTTAGTTAAAACACCTACTGTTTGCTTCAACTTAAAATCTGAATGTTGGTAATGTTTGATTTTAGGGAAAGCTGCTTGTGTTTCTTTCATTAAATTTAGTAAGTATTTGTGTTAAATCATGAAGTTTGTAGTGTGGTCCTCTGAGCTACGAGCTCAGGCATTCACAGAATCACGATGAAGTATAATGGCCACAAACAAAAGTTTAATCTAAAAATATGCCAAATAAAAAAATTAAATATATCATAATGAGTAAAACAGTTGCTCTTTTATTCCATAACAACAATCTGAACATCTGTTTCTAATAATTTGGCCCTAAATAATAGCTTTTAATGTGATGATGCTCCATACTTCAACAGATTAACTGAGGGCTGCATCAGCAAGCCAACGTTCTCCTCCGTTCTCCGTTCAGTGCAATCAGACTCACCTCCAGAGAGACCAAACCACAGACGTCTTCTTGGATCTTGGTCAGCTGGTTGGTGGCCAAGTTCAGCTCGACCATGCTCGTCCATGTGCCAAAGTCCAGTGGCAGAGAGGTCAACTGGTTGTCCTGAAGAAAAACAACAACAAACTCTGATAAACAAAATATCTGAGGATTCAGAGGGAGGACACAAGGACACTTCTGTTCAGGAGGACACATGAGCCACAGCCTCATGTTTTCTAGATTTAAGCTCAGAATTACATCCAAACTAAATCCAATAAAAAATAAAGGGCTTTTGTATTTCTACTAAAAACAATATTAACTTCAGAGACTTTTTCCACGCAGCATTTGGTCCATTTGATTCAATTCAGTTCAAACATTATTAATCCCTCTTGGGTCGATTTGTTTGGAGGAGCTTGTCTGAAAACTGACCAGCATTTTGTTTAAACTCAAAACTTTGTGACTTTACTATCAACAAGTTTGCCTTCTATATTGCTCATATTGAATAAATGCATTTTGTACACAGCACATAAAGGTATGATAAATGATGGATTTAATCTCACATGCTGCTACAGGCCTTTTCACTGCAAAGATTTTAACATGCTAGAGCAGGAAACTTTAGGCATCAATGATACAATAACGATGGCTGAATTACGTAAACATTCATGAGACTATAACCTTCAATTATTGAAAAAGTGAATGATAATCAGAGATGGATCTGAGTTTGCTTTTTGATGCTGAAAAACAAAAACTGCAATCAGCAGGAGAACTGATTATAAACTGGTTTGTGCTGATTTTGATATAAGAAACAGTAGATTTCCTGATCAAACTTAATGCCTGTAAACACCAAAACCTACCACTGAACCTGTGGATTAACTTTATGTTTACTTGTGGATGCTGTCCGCTTGTCCACTGCTCTGTCCTTCTTTTAAATAAAATTTAGAAGAGGCACAAAAAAACTTTGTCTTCAGTCTATTTGATCAAAAATATAATTCAGCATTGTTATTCACGAGTTTTCAAAAGGACGTCAGCACATGACGTCAAACAGAAGCGGCAGAAGTCAGTGTTCGTAATATGAGTGGAAAAATAATTCATATCTGTTTTTGTCCTTACTTCAGTGTCACACGTTGAAAAGTGTATCAACTAAAGAATTTAGAGGAGCACTGAGGCAACAGAAGAGAATATGAAGCCACGTCTCTACATGCATGATGATTTCAACAGAGAAAGAAAGCTGCAGAGTTTTATCTCCATATCCAACAGCGGCTCTATTGATGTGTGAGAGACCTGGTGATCGTTTTGAAATACATGTTCAGCAGAACTCTAATGATGTTCAATGGAAATGATACTTCTGATGTCCAGTTACACATATGAGTTTGGGTTATACCCTTTCAGTCAGCTCAACTTCTATCTACAGTGGTTGTTTTTATCCATCCTGTCAGCCTCACATTTCCTGGGTCATGCCGGTCTCACAGGATGAAGTCATCAGCCCTCCCTACGTGGTAACTCACTGCAGCGTTCAGACATGAGCCTACATGGACTTTACGTGGCTTAAATATTAGGGGAGCGCGAGAAAATTACCTGGTCAAATCAGAGCGAAAAACTTGTCTGTTTGCATTCACACATACACGTTGTCCAGGTAATGTTTCAGGGTTTCTTTGCAAGTGTGGATGAAGTTATAATAATCATCTGAATGTGGAAGACTACACCATCGAGCAGACAGATGGACCACACATGATATTTGCAGTGATGACTTCACTGTGGAGATTCTACAGACTAAAGATTTACAGAAACTTCTGTAACTCGAAAGTGGCCTCAGAGTGGATTAACATGGAGGATCGAGGGTCAGGGCTTCAAGGTAAAGGGTCCATCCCAATTGTATCCCTTAGCCCTCGTTTTACCCCTTATCCCTTGGTTTTGCGCGTTCACGTCTAGTGAAGTGGTGTCCCAGTACTCTGCAGGGCCAAGGGGAAGGGCTAAGACAAAGGGCTACGCAGCCCTCTAAACGAAGACAGACTGGAACCAGAAAGATACCGAAGGAAGCACTTAACTATAGTAATTATTTCATCATCAAGTAAATATTAATCATGTTTTAGTTGTTGGTTGTGTTTTAAAATTTCTCATTATAACAAGCTAGCTTTCATGGCTGTAGCTACAGTTACTGTCACATCTGCTTACAGCACAACAGAGCGAGCAGCTCTGGGTGATGACATAATAGGAAGTGAGTGGCGTCTTGTTTCTCAGCTGTATGTTTTCACCCCTTCCCCCTGGCCCTCAAAACAAACAGAGGGCGAAGGTGAAGGCATAAGGTGTAGAATTAGGATTCACCCATAGTCTACTATTGGACCACATTTAAGGAATGTGAAGACTCAGGCATTAATTGTACAAAGTACTATCAAGCTACTTTATTCTTTATCATGCATGAACAAGCTAATTCTGTTTTCTTGTTTTTAATCTAAAACCATCAAGACCATGAGACACTGCTGACAGGGAGACACTGGGGTCCAAAACCTGGTTTGATATCATCGAGTGAGCAGCCAGCCTTTTCAGTAAAAATGCATGACTCAGGTGTCATTAAAACAAAACAAGTCATAGTTACTGGATTTTACCTCATTACAGTATATGTTTTTACAGAATCTAGAGTGAAAGCAGTGATTTCATGAACTCCACCCAAAAGCACATGTGCGTACAAACCTTCATGTTAAGCTTGCTTAACACTTTGGCCCTGGAGAAGATACCAAAGGGGATCTTGTTGATTCTGTTGTGCTCCATGTTTAGGGAGTAGATTGTGGAGAACTGAGAGGGTCCGCCCACAGGGTATGACTGGAAACAGTTCCTGGCCAGCGTTAGACTGGTCAGATTGACCAGACTTGACAGAAGGCCCTGTTCAAACACAGAAGATGAGACATGACAGGGACCATGAGATCACTGCAGGACTGTGAGGCAACACTCCGCTGGGGATACGGTTAAGACTCAGACAGTCAAGAGGCATTCAGGGGAATTAACCTGGATAAGAGTTCTCAGGTACTAATGTAAGACAACAGGAAAAGGTCTCAAAATATCAAACACAATTTTAGTTTGTTTGCTTAGAAAAGATATTAAATCTGGCTATAACATTTCTTTCATCCAGCAGTTGTGTTTTTGGTTGTACTCACCTCTGGCAACACTGAAATGTTGTTATTTTCAAGGTTTAGTTCCTCAAGTTCTCGACATTTGGCTAAAGATCTGGGGATGGCTGACAATCTGTTGTATCTTAGACCTAAACGATTTATGCTCGCCAGATTGCCTGAAACAAGAAAGCCAAAACACAGAGTTAGATATCCAAGTTTATAGGTTATTAATTAAAGGATAAGTTCGGTTTCTACAGCTTTCACAGTGTTTATAGAATGAAGTAGAACAATATACTATATATGTGCGGAGTCAAACATTCTTCTTCTTCAGTTCAGAGGTCAGCACAGCCACAAAACATGTCTGGAGCGACACAGACTGTAATGGAGGAGTAGCCCGAGCGGACCATGATGAAATATTGGTGAAACCAATGAGTTTTTGGACGATTAATGCAGTTTTACGAGCGGCGCTGTATGCCCTATGTGCTACCATTATACGGATGTCCGCCGCTCGATTTTGGATCTAAATATAATATCTCCCGAAGCACTGTTAGGATCAGGAAAGCCTTCTGGGTGAGTATATTGTTCTACTTTATTCTATAAACAATGTGAAAGCAGTAGAAACCGAACTTATCCTTCAAAAGACTAGTGAAACAAACACACTTTCATTGCCAATACAGAAAGAGAAACAGCTTTTCCCTTGAGTCCACAAACAGTCTAAGTGTACCTATAGTTTCTGGGAGGTCCAATAGCTCGTTGTGCTGCAGGTCCAGGTTGGTTATCTGTGTGCAATTCCCGATCTCCTTCGGTAGGTGTTCCAACTGGTTGTGGGCTACATCCAGAGTTATGAGGCTGCACAGTTCCCCTGCAGGAAAAAGGACATGACAATCAGATATCTGGCTGACTTTTGTTAGCGCATCCATTCAACAACACAGGACATCAACTTATTTCTTTATAACTCCTCTACAATCTGAACAGTATTTCAGAGCAGGTAAGGATATGTTATGGTCCTCCTATCTTGTTTTATTATACAATATGACAATAGGAAAATTAATTTGTAAATAAAACTCTAATCTATTTGTGTGAAACATTTAGCCTTGTGTTTAAAAAGTAAAGTTTTAGTTCATAGTTTTTGATTCAGTTTGATTTCTAGAGTGTTCAGTACCTTCGCCATGAGTGATGTTTTCACCAGGGTTTGTCTGTTAGCATGCCAACTCAAAATTTCAACAACAGATTTGGAAGAAATTTTTAAGGAATGCTAATTTCTGTAAGAATGCAAAAATATTTTGAGCCTGAATCCAGATGCAGATCCAGACCTTTTTTAAAGTATTTGTTGACACTGACAGATTGGGCAGCAGGGATGTTACAATATGAAAATTTTGTATCATGGTTATTGTGACCAAAATTATCACGGTTATCATTATTATCGCGGTATTGTTTCAGTGTGCTCAAAATGTCCAAAAAGTACTTTTACACACAATTGAAATCATTAAGCCCATTTAATATTATAATCATAACACTTCTTTTTTGTCTTTTTTGCCAATAAATGTCCCTTGAGTAAATTTTTTTACCCTTCTTTCATGAGGAATGAAAGATTATTATGTAATAAATTCTTAAACAGTGTGTAATTACAAGAAATGAAAAAACATATGAACTTTAAACAGGATTCTCTTCATAAACAGTTGTAAATGAACATGTTCAAAGTTTTGAGACAGCCAAAAATAAATTTAACCTATTTTGCATGCACTCACACTAGGAGTGTGCGATATGACGATATAAAATCGTTAAGGATTATAACGTGGGGATGATCTCATAAAGCAGAAAGATCGTCAGATTGTCTGTGTGGGCGCAGAGACTTTGCCAATCGTAGCACATTACGCGCAGTGCATGGTGGGATCTCTTGTTTGGTTATTTGAAAGGAGATAAAAGCTTGAAGATGTCCGAACAAAAATCTGTTCTAAATCAGCTGTTTTATTCACTCAGATTATAGACATTGCAGTTAGATAACATTTGTTCTAAATTTCACTTTAAGAGATAATGTTGATATTGTTGTTCATGACCTTTTATGTTTACATTTATTGCACTTTTTTATAAAAACTGCACTATTTAAATCGAAACCTGTTCAGAAAGTTTCTTTTGCTTTGTCATTTTTTTTACTTTTAGGGTTTTACATGTTTTATGTTAAACATAGGGAAAAAATGGTCAAACATGCAAATTAGTCTAGAAAAATCAACGTAAAGAAGAATCGTGACAAAATCGTGATCGTGATTTTTTTTTAAATATCGTGATATGATATTTTTGCCATATCGCCCACCCCTAACTCACACATTTTAGTTTGCCTGCAGCATTAGTGTCCATGTTACAGCTAGTTATTGAACATGTCCAGTCCTTTTTATTTTTTGTTTAACTGACAATAGTCCCTGAAGCAGTTAGCCCCCTTCATGACTCTCCTCTGGTCTCCCCTTTCAATGGCAGATGTCCTCGACATCTCCTATAATATTACCAAATTATGATTGATTAAATCCATAAAACACAAACTTTGACGGAAAAAGACGATCTATTTCAAAATACGGCAAATACGCAGCAAAAGAACGGCAAGAATACACTCCAGAATGATACCAATGCTATTAATTACAAGATTTATACACTATTTAGACAGAAAATACTGATAACCACCTGCTATTCACTCAGGTATGGCTCACTGAATCTTCTCTCTCTCTCCCTCTCTCTCTCTCCCTCATTTACTCGAGGAGTTACGGCGGTTTTAACTGTGCAAGTCTTTTTCTTTGGCCGCAGCTTCATATTTAGACAGGGTGACTGTCTTCTATCAGTGTTCCTTCGGCATCCTTGTAAAATCCAAAATTCAACCAGAGTTAAGAGTCCGTTTTGAGAGGAAAAGTCTTCATTGTAGTGTCTCTAACTTTCTCTCTCAGACTCAATAGGCCAAACAATGCAAACTGTGCATGTGCGCCTCGCATGAGGCTGCTTAATTGAGGATAGATACACAGATCAGGCTTTTCCGGTCAAAGAGAAGCATCATCGTGAGTTACTGGGGCAGTGTGGGAATCAAAAACGGTATTACGGTAATTTTAATAGGACACAGTAATGATTACCAAGGGAAATATTATGGTGGTTTACCATTTTACCGGTAACCGTTACATCCCTATTGGGCAGTTTTCCACATTTACACTAATAATTAAAAAACTCAACAGATTTTGACATCAATTTCAGGGAATGTTTGTCAAGGCACGAGAGAGAAGTGATACATTTTTGGTTATGGTATGAGTTCAGATCTGGATCCAGGAATTTTATCATGGTTTTGTTAACAGTGTGAAATCGGGCAGGAACAAACACAGATTCATCACACAGTCCCTACTGTCTGAGAACAACGCAGCCCGAAGCTTTGCAACACGACTCAATGTTTTTGCCTGTCTCTCTGTTACTTGTGTTGACTACAATGAGGAACGAAGAAAGAGGGATTTTCTTGATTTTTTGATGCTTAGTAGAGCTTGTTAATCTATCTGGCATTGTGGAGACCATCAAGCATTCATCTGTTCATCCGTCAGTGAAATGATTTTTTTCTCACTTTCAAAATTGAGAGGAAAAGTTTATTTTCTTCACCTGTGCAGTTACAGCACTTCATGGACTGTTCGCAAGGAAAAACTCAGGGCATGCAGTGTAGACAGCAGGTGTGCAATGCCGCGCAATGCTGAGCGATATCTTATGCTCTGATTTAGCTTGGACATAGTGTTGAGACTTTTCAGGAAGCCGTTTCAAAAAGTTTCACTTTCAAAAGACACAGACTAGACTTGTGGTAAGGTTTGGATATTTGAGTATATGGATGGGATTATTTTGCAGCAGCTCTCAATGATTTGAGTCTGCATGTCATTTCCAGCAACAGTTGAGGTTTTTCAAAGTCTGCAGTAGAAAGGTACAGCATTTTAGGTTGGATTTGATGCACAATGCTGGTGTGCTTAGAATTTATGTGACCCCCCGTAACTGAACTGATGAATGTGCAGCAGCTGCATGATAAAAGGACATTATATCACAGAATTCTAAAGAATCAGAAGCACCGCTGCCCAAAAATTGTTGATGTTTATGGTTTTGGTGATATCTTGCTCCTACTTTGGTGCACTGCGTTTGGATATTTACGTGCAGGCAGGAGTCCTTTATCCTGGTAAATCAACTCACAGGTAACAAAGTAAAGCCAATGAAGAGATAATTATGATACATGGGAGCTTCTTTAAATCAAAATGTATATACCACACTTCACAAGGGAGTATTCAACCATAGATGACACACCCACCTGCTAAAAGGTAGACAAAGGATTGTTGCAGCCCTGGTGTAAATTATACATGACTATGAAGGTATTGGAGGGTGTGTACTCTGTCCTGACCTTAACCACAGCTTTACTCACCTATCTCTGCAGGCAGCTGTTTAATCTTGTTCTCCCGTATGCTGAGCATGGTGAGCTTTGACAGGTTTCTGATGTCCTTCTCCACCGTTGTGATGCGGTTGAAGCGAAGGTAGAGCGTGGTGAGAGACGTCAGCCTGTAAACCACAGCCGGTATCTCCCTCAGCTTGTTGTGCCGGAGGTCGAGCATTCGAAGCTTCTTTAGGGAGTCTAGAGAGTCCGGCAAACTGGTCAGAGAGTTCTCGCTCAGGGCCAAAGTGACCAGGCCCGACAGGCAGCCCACCTCGGCCGGCAGGCTCTGCAGCTTGTTGCTGTATAAGTAGAGTTCAGCCAGCTGCGTCAGCTCCTTTATGGAGGTGGGCAGCATGTGAATGGACCGTTTGGACAGGTCCAGTCTCATTGAGTTCTCTTCTCGGCACTTGTTGAGCTCTTTGATCACCTCGGCATTGCTGGACTTTTTGCGTGTACCCGGCGCCGGGTTTGGCCGCTTTATCGTATTGTCAACGGAGAAGGCAACGCCCGGTGTTGAGCTGCTGGTGTCCTTCTTTCCATCTTTGGCATCTTTCCCTTTGGTCTTCGTTTCCTTGCCCACATCCTTGACTAGGCCGGCCAGAGCCTTGGCCTCCTTTTCCCTTTCTTTCCCCGCCGGACCACCTTTAGGGTCCTTTTCTTTCGACTCTTTTTCTTTTCCTAAATTACTACTCATGTCGACGTTATCGAGCCTCCTGCAGAGGTGCTCATGGGAGTCTCTGTTGTCGGGTTACTTATTTTGGGAAAAGGGGACGCAGACGGCCAAGGAGGCTTTTACTGCAAACATCCCTGTGCAGGCCCACACATTTATGATTATCCTGCAAATAAAGGCCTTGTGATCCAAAGGTTTTCTGGTCACTTTTGATACTCTGTTCCTTTGTTAAAATGCCATGGGAGAAAAAATCCTTTGAAGTAGCTGGACTGCAACACCCATGGGCCACATGCTTAAGTGTTTGAACTGCATACAGTCCCAGGACCTTCAGATATAAGTTCTTTCAGGCTGCAAAGGTCATGAAGGTCCTTTTAATCCCTCGAAGATTTTCTGTTGGGGAAAGAAAAACAAGTTTGCATTATTTACATTATATCTGCTTTAAAAATCATCCTGTAACCGCATGTTTCCCATGAATTACTTGTTATGATCATTTAAAATATAATTTCTTTCTCAAGGTTCAGAAACTGAGTGATAAAACATTCTCAATTTTTGTCTTTGTCTAAATTATAAAGAACAACAGATTCAGATCTTTAAAGGGAGCACAGAGAACAGATATATGAAATGACACTGCTCACCAAGGTAAAAAAAAAAAAACAGGAAAGAATTTGTGTGAGCAAAGTTTTACTTTCTGACTTCAATTAGTCTCTTCAGATGAAAATCTCATAAGAGGGGATCTGGTGGGACAAAACACTTGAAAATGCTAAAACAGGCAAAACAGTCTGCCTTAACCCTTTCAAAATCTAAATTCCAGCAATTCTATAAAACATTTAAGGTCTTTATTAAATCAGTATGCACAATAATATCTGCACAATATTAGTATCCACAGATACTGTAAAAAGTGAATAATCAGAATTGGCATGTTAATATTTACAGCTGATATATTGGCCATACAGGGCAGCACACTTGCCTCGCGGGTGCACCTGTCTCACAGCAAGAAATGTTGCTGGTTCAATCCCCATGTTGGTCAGGGTGTGGAGTTTGCATGTTCTCCCTATGGATGGGTGGGTTTTCTCCAAACGGTTGTTGAGTGGTACTGAATGGTTATCTGCCTCTCTATGTGGCCCTGTGATTGGCTGACGACCGATCCAAGGTATAAACCGCCCTGTCAGGTTAGATGTCAGGCTCCAGCCCCCCATGACAACCAAAGAGATAAGCTGATTGATGAAAGATGGAAGGATATTGGCCATAATCCCAGCCATCAATAGATCATAATTATTGACTGTAGTACAAAGTGCTATTAGCCTTGCAGAGCAGACAGACCTGCCTGATTCTGAAATCCTGCAGCTCTGTCTTGCCAGCCTCAGTTGTCCAACAAATTCACGCGACAGAGTTCTTAATGGCCCAATCAGGGAAGAGAGGCGGAAGCTGTAGAATGGGGACGTGACGACAACCGGATGTAGAAAACCGTAAGTTGAGAACAGACATGCCGATTGTCCTCATAGATACTTAGTAAAAGTTGGCAAAATCTGCCGTCCTCAGAAGTTTACTTGTAGGGATTGTCTTTGACGAGGTTCTTGTCCCATATAAGTGTTAAATGAATCATCTGCGTGGTACAATTTAGTGTAAGACGATAGTATAAGGCCGTTAGCTGCTAGCAGCTAAGTTAGCGGCTAGCGGCTAATGGCTAACGTTCATTAACTGTTGTTAGCTGTTAGCGGCTAAGTTAGCCACTTTGTATGCTACATTTTTTTTCAATTCTTTATTCAGCCATTTCAAGTAACAAACAGGCCCATTTTGCATCATACAGTCTTCAGAAATCACTGAGCAGCATCAGCAACCAGTATAAACAAAATAATAAAATAAAATGTATATATAAAAGAAAAAAAAAATAATGACAAATTCAATGAAAACATTGCTACATTATAGGAGGCAACCCTGCTTGATGTGGATTGATCTGTGATGAATGTGAAGAGCAAAACGATTATCCAATCACAAGTTGGTGTTTTTTTCAAATGTTCTGCCCCTGAAAACAAATTTAAAGGGCTCCTACCCAGATGGACTAGTGAAATATTTCTCTGGCAGATATATGGAGCTGTCCATCTGGCTTGTCAGGTTAAAGTGCTATGGCTCAGTGGATTAAAACCAATGCTGAGATTATCAATAGGAAGCTATCAGTGGCAAAAATGCACGGTGCTAATACAGATACTATTCTGGCATGGCTAGCATTGGCAGATTTTATCATAATTTCCCATATCTACCTATATGTAGGGCTGAACGATTTTAGGAAAAGATTGAATTGCGATTTTTCTGGCAGATGTTGCGATTTCAATTCGATTCACGATTTTCTTCAAATCAAGCTTTGGGATATTCACATGTAAGGCTGAGCCATTTTAGGAAAAGATCTAATTTCGATTTTTCTGGCAGATATTGCAATTCACGATTTTTTTTTTTCAAATCAAACTTCAGTGCAAAATTCACTTTGTTTACAGTACAGACAACAGTAAGGAAATAAATGATGAAAAACACTTAACACATTAGTCACCTTCAATAGTGATTAGAGCTGAAACGATTCCTCGAATAATCGCAAGTATTCGATTACAAAATATCCTCGAAGCAAATTTTGTGCCTCGAAGCCTCGTTTAATATAATTATACATGTGAAATATATATCTGGACCACTGTACAGCGCACAGTGTTTGACACGGACGGTCATTTCTGTGGCACACCTCGCCTGCTACCTCCGCTGCTGCGCGGCTTGTAAAATCATGAAGGAAGAGAAAAGAGAGGGACAGAAAGGAGAGAGTCCGCATTAGAAATTGCAGAGAGTGTCCCAAGTGTGTGGTCACTACAAGAAGGGACGAAAAGAAAACACAATGCAGTGTGTCTGATGTCAAACGGAGTTAGCTTAGCACGTAGCTTAGCATGATAGCACGTCGTCACTGCTGCAGTAGTAAACATCCGGTCTGTTCGTCGTCAGAGCGACACTGCAGGGTGACACTCGCGATTCATCAGCAGAAGCAGCTAATATGATCAATAAACTGAGATATGGGCTAGTAAATAAACTACTTTGATTATGGCTCCATGTAAAGGCTGGTTCAGAACGTAAATCAATGCAGAGGCTACTTGCCCAGAATTGTGTATTTTGTTCACATAATTTTCACATCCAATAACTTTACATTGAATTTGATTGCAGAGAGTAGAACAGGAAACACTGACAGTGAGTAGAGGAAGCAGGTGTAGGGAATGTTTTCATATGTTATAGAAATGTACATTAGCTAGTTAAATTATCTTAGTATCTAAGTATGATATTATTTGGTCCTAGAAATTAAGTAAGCAAAATAAGATCATCTATATGGTACAGTAGTAAAGGTAAAAATTTAGCAAAAAGAGACAGACATGTATACAAATAAAATAAAAATAACCAAACTTAAAAAAAAAATACTGAAAAAAGCAAGATATGGCCCAGAGTAAAAATAAAAGCATAGATTTTGATTTTGAGATCCCATTTATGCTTAGAATGTTCAAAATAAGAAAAGTAAGTTGTTAATTTAAGTGACCTGGCTTTTCTGCTTTGTGTGTAACTAATAATAATGATGTGTAGTAATTCAATGTAAAAAAAAAAAAAATAGCATTGAGCGCAATGTAACCGTTATCCGATTACTCGATAAAAAAAATTGATAGAGTAATCGATTACAAAAATAATCGATAGCTGCAGCTCTAATAGTGGTGATAAATATTCTGTTTTCATTAACTTCTACTCCTAAACAGAGGCTTTGTGTTGTTGACCTGCTCACCAGCACTTTTTACATATAGATTGTCTACAGATTTGTAAAACAGTATGTGTATGATACTTGACACAACAGATCCTGAGTCAGTCAGGAGTGCTGCAAAAAATTGCAGCTTTGGCAATCACAAAATTGCATCGTCTAAAATTGCGATTTCGATCTGAAAACGATAAATTGTTCAGCCCTACCTATATGTATAGCATATTTGATTGTCCTTAAACTCTTGTGTCCTGTGATCCAGGGTCAAGGGTCGAAGGGTGGGAAGTCACCATGGGTTCAAATTATTTCTGTTTATTTAATGTCTTGTGAACCTTTTAAGTACCATTGTTTAGTTGTATGTCTATGAAATGTTGCTGTAAATGTATTTTTAAAATCAAAATTAAAAAGTTAACCTTAAAACAAATATTGACTATAATATTGGCCAAATGTATGAACCATGATGCCTCACCTGATTAATCTGAACGCCTCACTCATACATCAACAGCATCATTTACCAGAGAGGGATTTTTTTTTTGTTTCCCATCAGCCTCTAACACAAACCCTTAAATATGAAACAGGATTTCCAGCTCCTTCACAAGCTAGCTAAAATAGAGCAAGTGCATTTCTGGGAAACAAACTTTTCAGCGTGCTTATATTTTTCCTAGAGGACTAAATGATTTGTTTGCTGAGTATTCTAAGTCAGAGTTAAGCTGGATAAAGCCCATTTTCTGAGCTCCCCACGACCATTTGAACCCGCTGAGAAAGACAACAGGTGGAGCAAAGCTGGAGGAGGTCTGCGTAAGAAGATTACACCTGTATGAAGGCCAGTTCACCCAGCATGGCTATGGACACAAAAATGTACATATAAGGGGAGATACCTTATCATGCACTGATAAAAACTCAAAGATATAGATAATAACAAAACAAGCAGGTTAAACATAAAGCTGCTGTAGGCTCAGGGAGCATTTTGATGCTGCACAGAGCAGAGTTGAATCTTTGTATGAACACAAATCAGATTTAGAGACATGATCCCCATCACAGCTCACCCCTGCACTGAACACACTGAAGCTGCTCTGGTTGATATGTGACGCTGGTTTGAGCCATCAAGCAGAGTTCAAAATATTTAAAAACAAATTATTACAACTACAGGCAGCTTTGCATGAGGAATAGACAAATAAATTACTTTCAAGACATGTCAATACATGTTGAAAAAGAATATAGAGTAGGATTTAAGCGTTTGTATCAAAAATGGAACAACAAATTCATGAAGCCAACAAATAAAGACAAAAACCAAACTAGGGTTGTCACAATACTAAAATTTTCAACTCGATACCGATACTCAGGAAAATATTCGATACTCGATACTATTCTCGATACCACAAGGATAAAAAAAAGAACCCAATATTTAAAAGAAACAGTTTAATTAACAAAAAAATGCGATATAACCTCTAGGAAGTTGTGCAAAAGTCTCATTTTCTTTATTTTCTTCCTAATGCAAAAAATAATAATACAATACAAAAAAATATTGCTGCATCAGAACAAAATAAATGCTCTTTGAAAAAAAAAAAATTGTAGTTTTCTCCCCTTATTTAGACTACAGTGCAAGTACAAACATAAAATCTCAATAAAAAGTGCTTTGTATGCAAAAATCAAATATTGTTTTTTATGCAGACTTACACAAACATAGTGGAGCAGTTCTACCGTTTGTTATGTGTTCAATGTGGATTTTAATGTTTCCTATGAATTGACGGTCAGTGAAGGGACCAGATAGGTGTGGCCAGCGGGTCAGAGTTCAGAGGGGAGAGTTAGTGTGTGTGTTAGTGAGGAGGGAGAGAGCCGATAGCAGGAGGTCTAGAGAAGATTACTACTCTGTTTTGTTCGTGAATTAAAATTGTAGTTGGCGTGGTCACAGCCCACAGTGACTGCTAAATAAAAGCAGGTATTCACAAGCCAGAGTCACCTTTATTTACGCTCGACTGACGTCACATTTCGAAGTTGGTAGTAGTTTTACTCGCCGCAGTAAAGGGCGAAATGTAGCAGCATATTTTGCACACGGTTGTTGTTTTGTCCTCAGTCTGGTAGTAGTATCGATACTTTTGAAAGTGAGTATCGTATCCGGATACAACATTTTAGTATCGATACTTTTTTGAGTATCGATACTTTTGACAACCCTAAAGAAAACACAAGTGTAAACAACTAGTTTGGCTATAATTAGCATGATCTTCGTGCCACATGTCATCATGCAGAGCTGTTATTGTCATAGACTGTTAAATGTAGATAAGACCATAGGACTGGGCATTATGGCCAAATGTAAAATACCCAATTTTTCCACAACTCTGAATTTACAATTGTATTCAACTTTTCCCTCTCAAAAACACACAAATGACACTGATCAAGTTTTGCCTTTGTTGTAAATATATTCCTAAACCAAACAGAGTTTCCCTGACAAAGTTAAAGTGCATGTCATAAAATGCTGATTATGTAGTTCAAACATAGGCAAGTTTGTCTACAAAAGCACTGAAAGCTGAGCTATTTTCACAGAATATTGACATGAAACAAAATTTGATCTCGTTAAAAAAAGCCAAAATCACAAGCCAAAACAGTGCTTGTGAAAAACCTGACAATAGTGATAATGAAAACATTACATTTTAGTATTCTTATTTTCAAACACTGCCACTCAAATCTTCGGCAGAAAATAATCTGAAATAATCAATTTAATCGATTTATTGCCTAGCTCTACAAATACAGCACCTGGACAGCTCAAGAAGCGTCAAATGTGATGAATAAATTGGATTTGTATTTGTGCCCTCATACGATGGTATATTTACTAATGAATAAAATGACATGAGGTTCTCCTCTGATTTACACCCTTAGCACATGCTATCTCTGGGATTTTTGCACTAAACCAGGTTTGTAGGTTCAATGCGACTTGATAATACTAATTAAAACAATTAAAATGTATGTGCTTTATTTTTGCACAGCAGTTTATATGATATTTTTCTTTGAAGGTCTCACAGGGGGCTCAACTCTCCTCATTAAAATTTGAGGGGACTCTGGGAAAACTTTAAAAAGAAAAAGAAAATGTTAAAAAGAATGTTAATCATTCGACTAGGTAGCCAGATGGACAGCTCCATATATCTGCCACAGAAATATTGCACTAGTCCATCTGGGTAGGAGCCCTTTAAATTTGTTTTCAGGGGCAGAACATTAAAAAAAAAACACAAGAATTGTGATTGGACAATCGTTTGGCTCGTCATATTCATCACAGATTGATCAACATCAAGCAGGGTTGCCTCCTATAATGTAGCAAACATAGCGGCTAATGTAACGGCTAATGGCTAACAGTAGTTAACAACAGTTCATGGATGTTAGCCATAGCGGCTAACTTAGCCGCTAACAGCAAAAAACAGTTAATGACCATTAGCCGCTAACTTAGCTGCTAACAGCTAACAGCTTTTTACTATCGTCTTACACTAAATTGTACCACACAGATGATTCATTTAACACTTACATGTGACATGAACCTTGTCAAAGACAATCCGTACAAGTAAACTTCTGAGGAGGGCAGATTTCGCCAAGTTTCACTAGGTAGCCATGAGGACAATCGGCTAATGGGCATGTCCGTTCTCATCTTCTGGTTGTCGTCACGTCTGCATTCTGCTGCTCCCACCTCTCTTCCCTGATTGGGCCGTTAAGAATTCAGCCGAGTGAATTTGTTGGACAACGGAGGCTGGCAAGACGGACCTGCAGGATTTCAGAATCAGGCAGGTCTGTCTGCTTTGCAAGGCTACCTCCCCCCTCCCCTTAAAAAAAGTCCTATACATGCTGAAGTTTTGTTTTTCCCCTTGCCTAACTAATAATGCCTGATATCTTGAAGTGCAGACTCACAGCCTGACAGTTGCTCTGAGAAGCCCTTTAAAACATATCACCGCTATACATTGTCAATTGACTTCACTGTAACCCAGTTTTAAATTTAACAGCAGGATTAAAGGAGAAAAGCCGTTACAAAGGAAGACTATCCTGACCACATCTATATGTTCCCTACTAAATTTGAGCTTAAAATAAGTTGCATAATTCATGGGATAAAACTTCCCCTCCAGAAGAAGCTGTTTACTTTGATTGTGGCATACCCCAAGACATCAGCATTTTATACATTTATATTTATATTTATATGCAGCATTTTATTATATTTAAATTGGCCACAGTGAGATAAGGGCCCAGGCAAACTCAGGGTGAAAAATCAGGTATTAAACATGCAGCAAAGGGACCATATATTACATAAATGCTAAAGTTTTTGTTCTGTTATTACAATTTCATCCAGGTCAAGTACCCACTGTATCATGCACATATAAACATATACAAAGAAAGTACAAGTAAAGACAGTCCGGGCCTTCTTCTTCCTTCTACTCGACACAGAAGTAAACTTCAACAGGTTTGGCGGGTTGTCAGTGCCATGAAATACGTGGTGCCGTACCTGTCCCAGTGAGTCTGCAGAGTGTTCTGTTCATTACCTCATACCAACTTACTCCTACTAAACAAACATGAGCCAGCAAGTGTTGACATTACTTAAGCCTCCAGCCCCACCTTCACATGCATTCATCCATCTGTCCGTACCCTATAAAGACTGAAACGCAACAATGACACTGAACGCTTACGCCTCAAAGACATGCAGACCAAACACACAGCTCTTTGGATCTTCACTTGACAAACTGAGCCACGCTGTCTCTGTCCATCCCTGTTTAGTCTCTGTGCATTTTCAAGCACTTTCAGTACCCTTTTTCAAGCTTTTTCAGCATACTACAGATAAGATGCATTACATATGCATACCAATTCATGCTCTTTGACGAAAGTGCTGAAGTTCTACAAATAAAAAAGAGACACTGAGGTATAAACCGGTTCTTTACTGGTCCAGCAGTAGGAAACATCACCTCCTCTTCAGTAATATTGTGACACGCGTGAACTAAAATGGGTCAAATAAAAATTGTTTTAGTTTGGACCTCAGATGACAACACAAGTCTAAACAATGATTGCATTCTTACAGAACTCCTATTTGACTAAACTAACGCACCAGATGGAATGTCTCACATATCCATGAGATATTATTCACATTAATCAAAGCAACATCCCTGAGAAAGTGATTGAGAAGAGCTGAACCATTCAGGGAGAACTGGACAGTGGTTAAATAAATGTTCTGTATTCCTCATTCATTCAAAACACTTAAGATACTTGCTGTCACTTCTCTCTTTCAACACAACAAACCAAAGTCCTAGCAATAGTCTCTGTCTCTAAAAGGACGCCCATGAGACTGGTCATTTTCTGACAAGGAACAACTGACTCAGCTTGAACTTTGCAAGATGGATCTACCTGATGGCTTGCGATATAACAAAACATTGATGTATATCAACTAGAAATGTAACGGTTACCGGTGAAATGGTAAACCGCGGTCAAATTTTCCACTGTAATCTTCACCGTGCCCTATTAAAATTACCTTTATACCGTGTTTGATCGCCACACTGTATCAGTAACTCATGGTGATGCTGCTCTTTGCCTGGAAAAGCCGCAACTATGTGTGTCTGCCTCTCGATGAAGCCGTCTCTCTCAAACAGAGGCTTGCATGCGCAGCTTGCAATGTTTGGCCTCAGCAGTTGGAGCTCCTCTCAGACTCTCACTGGTTTTCCTACTCGAAACCGCTGAAGTCTAAAATCTGGTCGAAGTTTGGATTTTAGTCAGGGTGTTGGGGGGAAACTGAGTGACTACAGTCACCCTGACTAAAACACCAAGCTGCGGTGAAAGACAAAAATGCGCATGATTAAAACTGTAACTTCTCGAGTAAACAAGCAGAGAGAGAGGGCAAAGGGGGTGGGGGTATTTACTGTTTATTCAACGTATGTCGTTGTAGTAGATCGTCTTTTTCCGTCATAGTTCGTGTTTTATGGATTTAACCAATCGTAATTTGGAAATAGTAAATCAGGAGATGTTGAGGAGATCTGCCATGGATAGGGGAGACCAGAGGAGAGTCATGAAGGGGGCTAATTACCTCAGGGACTGTTGTTAGTAAAACAATAAATAAATAAATAAATAAAAAGGACTGGGCATGGTCTAATATAGGGATGTAACGATATGAAAATTTTGTATCACGGTTATTGTAACCAAAATTATCACGGTTATCATTATTATCGCGGTATTGTTGCAGTATGCTCAAAATGTTCTAAAAGTACTTTAACACAAAATTGAAATAATGTAACCCCTTTATTATTATATTCATAACAGTTCTTTTGTCTTTTTTGTCAATAAATGTGTCAGACTCAGAGGCCAAACAATGCAAACTGCGCATGTGCACCTCGCGTGAGGCTCCTTAATCGAGGACAGATACACAGTTCCGTCTTTTCCAGTCAAACAGCAGCATCACTGTGCGTTACTGAGGCAGAGTGGTGATCAAGCACGATATAACGGTAATTTTAATTGGACACGGTAACGATTATCGTGGGAAATTTTATCGCGGTTTACCATTTTACCGGTAACCGTTACATCCCTAGTCTAATATAACAAGCTGTATCATGGACACTAATGCTGTAGGCAGACAAAAATGTGTGAGTGTATGTAAACTAGGTAGAGCTGAAAGGATTCCTCGAATAATCTCGATTATTTGATTACAAAATATCTTCCAGGCAAATTGTGTGCCTCAAAGCCTCGTTTAATGTATAATTATACATATAAAATATATATCTGGACTACTATACAGTGCACGGTGTTTGACACGGACGGTCATTTCTGTGACACAACGCAAATTACAAACAGTTTAAGCATTTATGACAAAATAATGAAAATACTTTACTTTTATTTCTCATGAAAAAAGTTTAAACAAATTTACTTATAGGACATTTTCTGACACTATTATTGACAAAAAAGACAAAAGAACTGGTAAAATTGTAATATTAAAGGGGTTAAATTATTTCAAGACTGTGTTATAGTACTTTTTGAACATTCTGAGCACACTGCAATAACACTGCGATAATAATGATAACCATAATTTTGGTCACAATAACTGTAATATGAAATTTTCATACCGTTACATCCCTAATATCAACCGGATGATCAATTATTTTGAACTCAAGGCGTTGATTAAACTGTTATCTATCAGGGCTGTCACCTTATATTATTTGAATAACTGTTTAAATATTCTGCTTAATATCCGTAACTGAAGAGTAAATAAATATTCTAATGTAAAATGTTGAGTTTAGCAGCACATCAGGGTGCCTGGAGCAGTGGACTGTTTCATCCAACAGAGGGCGCTCTCATCATAGCTTGACCGTCAGACACAGAAACTGTTCTATTGATCTTAGGGGCAGCAAAATAACTCAATATCTTTGGTTATTTTATGTCCAACAAATACAGTACACCTTAATGCTGTCAGCCCTGAACTGCTGTATGACACTCAAAGTTCCCCTCTACTTGTGATAGTACTTCAACCATTTGCAACCATCACAGGAACAAAACTCGTCTCCTTGCTTTGAAAAAAGTCACAAAGCGAGGACCACGCACACGTTCACCTCCATGCCCTCCGCTGATCAGTGTGCATGTTGCAGTATTTTTACTCTGGCTTGCTATGAAAACCCCTCCTTACACTGAGGACCACTATCAAAGGATACTACCACAGAAAAAGGAGCACTTAGTGCATGAGCTGAGAAGAGTTGAGTCAGCAGCGTTAGAGCAGGGTACCCAACAAGTTTTCAAAAGCCCCTAATTTTCCTAAACTTTGACCTGCATGGTGGCAAATTTTATATTGATGCTGACTAGAGCTGAAACGATTCCTCGAATAATCGCGAGTATTCGATTACAAAATATCCTCGAAGCAAATTTTGTGCCTCGAAGCCTCATTTAATATATAATTATACATGTAAAATATATATCTGGACTACTGTACAGCGCACAGTGTTTGACACGGACGGTAATTTCTGTGGCACAACGTGCCTGCTACCTCCGCTGCTGCGCGGCTTGTAAAATCATGAAGGAAGAGAAAAGAGAGGGACAGAAAGGAGAGAGTCCGCATTAGAAACTGCAGAGAGTTTCCAAAGTGTGTGGTCACTACAAGAAGGGACGAAAAGAAAACAGTGCAGTGTGTCTGATGTCAAACGGAGTTAGCTTAGCACGTAGCTTAGCGTGATAGCACGTCGGCACTGCTGCAGCAGTAAACATCCGGTCTGTCCGTCGTCAGAGCGACACTGCAGGGTGACACTTGCGATACATCAGCAGAAGCAGCTAATATGATCAATAAACTGAGATATGGGCGAGTAAATAACCTACTTTAATTATGGCTCCGTGTAAAGGCTGGTTCAGAACGTAAATCAATGCGGAGGCTACTTGCCCAGAATTATGTGTATTTTGTTCACATACTTTTCACATCCAATAACTTTACATTGAATTTCATCGCAGGGGAGTAGAACAGAAACACTGACAGTGAGTAGATGAATCAGGTGTAGGGAATCTTTTCATATGTTATAGAAATGTACATTAGCTAGTTAAATTATCTCAGTATGTAAGTATGATATTATTTGGTCCTAGAAATAAAGTAAACAAAATAAGATCATCAATATGGTACAGTAGTAAATGCAATAATATAGCAAAAAGAGACAAGCATGTATACAAATAAAATAAAAATAACCAAACTTAAAAAAAAAATACTTAAAAAAGCAAGATATGGCCCAGAGTAAAAATAAAAGTTTAGATTTTGATTTTAAGATCCCATTAATGCTCAGAATGTTTAAATAATAAAAGTAAGTTGTTAATTTAAGTGACCTGGCTTTTCTGCTTTGTGTGTTATTAATAATAATAATGTGTAGTGATTCAATGTAAAAAAAAAAATAGCATTGAGCGCAATGTAGCCGTTATCCGATTACTCGACACAAAATTTGATAGAGTACTCGATTACAAAAATAATCGATAGCTGCAGCTCTAATGCTGACACAGAAAAATGAATAACTGAAGATGCATGCAAGTATATTGTTCTCATCTCTGCAAAAACAACAATTAAAGTAAAATAGTTAACTAGGGATGCACAATATTATCCACTTGATATTGGCATCGGCTGCTATTAAATGCTTGTAGATACTTACAGTTGATATATCGGCCGCAATATCAGCAAATTCCACAATATTGATGCACCTTCTCATCACTGCATGGGTACATTTCAAAACCAAGGGTTACATTTTTGCAAGAGCTAAATGCTGTTGTTTAGGGCTGCCACAAATGACTATTTTGATAGTCGACTAGTCAACGACTACTTTTGCGATTAGTCGACTAGTCACTTCATGCATGAACTGCAGCGTACTGCACCAGCATGCAGCTAGTGGCCCAAATCGCTTATTATGAGCAGACCTGGCAACTTTGGTGCCTGCGTAGTTGTGCATGCGCCACATGCATGAGTGTGTTTCGGGGTGTGTTGGTTTGATTCCTGCAGGTGTGATAACCAGAAAACAGGACGAGACAGCAGAAGTACAGCAGCAGTTTTGTGAGAAAACACACCTAAAAAACAGAACAACTAGTCGACTATTAAATTAGTTGTCGACTATTTTGATAGTCGGCTTAGTCACGACTAGCCGACTAATCGCGGCAGCACTACTGTTGTTCTTGTTTTACATCTGTTCCTCTGGAAAATATACTGTAACACTGAAAGAAATAGGTCCATTTTTATTAAGTACAACGCTTGAGCTCTTGACCAGAAATAGTATCTACGATAATGAATTGAAAAACGTCTTAATGTGGATTTTCTGCAAAAATCGAATACCTGCATCCCTTAAGTAAACTTACAGTGCCGTGTGTAGCCTATCAGGTGCATTATATAACTTTTTGTAAAATTATAATATTTTATTATTTAAAGACATTAAATCAAGCAAATCGCCCTCCATAATGCTCTTAATCTTTAAGGTAGCTCTCATGCTACGGCCACACCGGACGCGAATTGGCGAATTTTAACGCGCGTAAAGCCTGTAACGCGCCGCACTTAAGGCCCGAAGCTGGACGCTGGACATTTTGACAAGCTGTGGGGCACGCAGCGTCGAGGCGCATCGCAGTAGAGAGCCGGAGCCGGTCGGACTCGGTGATAAACCGTGCAGGCAAATCCAGCTGGAAACGAATATTTACAGAACTTACCTTCAAAACCTGTCTCCTCAGCGACTTTCACCCAAGCCTGCTCCTTTTGTTCCAGTCTCTGTAGAGGACACCACGCCCGATAGTTTAGCTCCGGATGATAGCAAACAGCGCAGATAAACCTCTCCTCCATCTTTGAGAGGGCTTGGCGGGAGCAGGGGCATGAGCGTCACCGTCATCAAATCAATGGCGTGGGGAGATATCGCCAGCATGATGCTGCGCGTTTTCGAACTCGGCGTCGAGCATCCAAGCGCCTCAACGGCGTCGAGCAGCATAAGCGTCCAGCGCTCCAAGCCAGGCCCAGCGCGCGTCAAGCCGGCATCAGCAGGCGGCGTCAAGCGTCCTGTTTGCATAGACTTTGTATGTCATCTCGACGCGCGTCCAGGCGAATTCGCGTCCAGTGTGGCCGTAGCATCAGGCTCAAACTGGTTGGTAACCCCTGCATTAGAGCATGTGCATGGCCTTGAACACATTTCATATCTGCTTAAACCACCTGATGGTGAGGTGGGGGTCTCTTCAATCCGGCACCATGACTTTAGTGGTCAGTGGTGGAAAGTTTGTGTGCTCCTCTGAAAGTCAGGGGAATCAGTAAAATGCCCAGATTTTACAAGACGAAGACAAACACAATTTCAAGAACTTTTAAGAAATGTATTTTAAAGCACCTGATTCAATCCAGGTCTTTTCAAGGATTTCAAGCCCCCATACAGACGCAGTCTGTGGCTGAGTAAAGCCTCCTGCACAAGTCTGAGCTAAGCTTTGTTGGAGTGAGGCAGGTTTGGCTCAGGATCAGAGCTAAGTGGAAAGGTTAGGACTGCTGAGAGTAATCTTTAGAAGTGGCCTTCAAAGCATGAAGCCCCCACAACAACAGGTCATATGACCTTTGTGCTGAAAGAAATGCTGGGTCAATAGCTGCACCCCTGACACGACAAACAGCTCCACAGTTCTGTAAATAAAAAAAAAAGTATTGTCTGTTCTTAAAGCCTGTTATGAATAAGGAGTGGATGTCCAACACTGACTTTTAGGGAAAATACCTGTACAAAAATAACTATTGTCCTACAATGACAATAGCCAGGCCGACTCAAGCGCTACAGCCTTAAAAAACAAACTGTGCAAGCAACTTCCTTTTATGGTTCTGCTCTCTGTCCCTGCACTGGACCGTCGCTCTGTTTATAACAAACTGCATGTAAACCTCCTCTGAGCAGATTCATCCCACAGTCTGAAGACTTTCTGCAAAACTGACATAAAAGACCTAAAATGGCTCTGAGAAATAGTTAACCAACTGTAATAGACGTCTCTATCAGTTTATATTTTCATGGTCTGCTCTGAATTTATGTCAGGAACAAAAATACAGACATTTTGGATAAGAAAACAGGATTAGAGGCTTGTGTGGGAGCTCCTACATCAAGTCAGAGAGCCAGTGTTTTCACCAAACCAGCGTGAAACAGCAAAACCAGGGCCGACAAACTGTTAAGCCTGTAACCCCAACCAGCAGTGGCAGAGTCTGGGGACCCCACTGTTTCTAGATCAGACCCGCACATTGTTGCTGTCACCTGCAAATCTCTGTTTTTCAACAACTACTACAAAATGATTCTAAAATCTACTATAAATGTGTAATTCTGTGGTCGGTGAAACTACTTTTGAATATATTTTTACAATAATTGGAACATATCATACGTAAATTGAATTGTACAACATGATTCATAATATATGGTATCTTTACATTAGGGCTGGACGATATGAACGAAAAATAAAATCCATATTTTTTCCCACAAAATTTGATTTACAGTTTTAAGCAATTTTTCTCTCACAAAAGTTACACAAATCAAGCTTTGACTTTTTGATCTCAAAATATGTTCCAGTACTAAATAGGTGTTTCTTCTTAAAATGCATGCTTTAATTTTCACAAAAATGTTGATTGCGTAGGTTGAACATAGGTAGGCCTGTCTACATGGACACTAAAAGCTGAGATATTTTAACCATAGATCAACATGACACATCTGATAAATATTTAATCTCATTTAAGAAACAATTACAAACCTAAATACATGCTTGTTCAAAACCCAACAGAACCTACCATCATGAAAACTGCACAAATTTCAGTATCTATATTTTCAAAGATTGCAACAGTTTGTAATTGTAGTAAGAGTAAGTTGAGAATGAAAATCTCACATTTTTAAATCTTTTGTAAAAAGAAAAAAATTTAATGACTTAATCGGTTTATTTCCCAGCCCTACCTTAGATAAAAGCTTATAATGACCCAGCAGTAAAAGCAGATATGAACATATATGCTCATATTTATGACCGAGATGTTGCCCTGCCTTTCATACATTCAGGCTACGTTTTTAATCAAACCTGTTTGATAAGGAGAATTAATTTAACTTTAACTGCATGCTCCATAAAAAGGGTCACATTTAAATATCATCCACTGCATCACTCACAGCCTGTCAACAAGATATTTTAGTGCTGTATGCAGCTCTCAAAGAGGCAGATCGAGCTTTATGTCTATCATTAGTTAAAGCATCAAATGTTTGTCGTGTTCTCAGTCTGTTTGAGAAGACAAATATGCAGCAAGAGGTCAAAAAAAGTTCAGGAGATAATTAAGGTTAATTATAAAGAAGAAGAAAATAAGTCTGGAAACAATGTTATATTGGCATAAGTTCTTGATCATGTATCCCTGCACTTTAGAGTGCAAACTGTACAGTAGTTTATATTTAAAGGCAGCAAAAATGTCCTTATTTCAGGTAAGTTACAAAAGTACTGATTGTGTCAGAGAGCCCAAGTTTTCAGTTTTATTTAACCAACATGTTTAGACAGTGTCTAAAAAGATTGGCTCAGGAATTGGTCCAAAAACAGAAGAGGTGAGGTAGCATTATAACTCTTAGGATTCACACAACCCTGAAGTATATGAAGAATTTCAAAAGCTTATCAGAAAAATGCCTGAAATAAGGTCCATAGTGGGCAAATGACCGCGAGATTGGAGTGTTTTCTTTCACGTTATTGTGTTTTTAAAAGGATGGATGCTAACAAATTGCTAACAGGGACTAGACAAATGGCCAGGTACCTGAATGCAATCATTTCTAATAGCTCCTTTGTGAATGATAAAACAGCAAAGCCATGGCATTGGCTTGATCTGGTCATTAGATCAGGAGGAAACTTTCATACAAGAAGTCAAACTAGATGTTGTACATTGGAGCTATAGTAGCTGCTTCGAAGTTGAACCACCATGTCATAGTTCCATAATAGCTTAGGAGTAGCTTTACTCTTGCCACTAACGCTGAAGCCTGAAATCTTGGGAAAGTTGTGTTCATATGTGAAGATTATGATGAAGAACAAAATGTCTAAGTTTCATAATTTTTTGTTCACCACAGACCTTATCATCAGCAACTGTCCAAGAAGACAGTGAAAAACTCCACAGGCTTTCAGTATAGGGAACCAGCACAGTGCCAACTTCCTGGTTAAGCTAAGATAGTCTACGAAATGCATGAATGAGATGACTGGACAACCTCAAGCTGAAGATCAAGGGAAAAGACAGACAAAAACATACTCAATGGTGTGTACAAAGTAGGGACGTACACAAACAGCTTCATAGTTTAATTACAATAAAAATAACCAGTACAGTACAGTCCCCTGGGCTAATTCTCCATAATGTAAAACAGTACGGGTACAAAGTCTTGGTCAAATGCTCTGTCTAAAGCAGCCTATCTTCAGCCAGTACAGCTCTCTTTCACAGCTGCTGTCTTGCTTCCCAAATGTCCCAAAACCTGGATGTAAACAGGGAACAGAGGATAGCCAACGCTACCAACATGAGCATCAGCCAAACTGTTTACCGGCTGACGCTGTGACCCCATGGTTAATAAAATATCCTATGACCATTTTTTATAAGAGCAGTAAACTTGAGACACTTTGGTTAAATTTAATTTTAACATCTCTTGTAAAACCTGGCAAATTCACTTCAAAGTAAAGTGTTGGGTGATGCAGTCAGTAATGATATATTTTCTAGGCCGACCTGAATGTTAGCGTTGTGCTGGTTTTTGGATTATTGTCAGAATTAAGCTGAGTAGAAAACAAAAGTTTTCATCATATTTTTTTCAATCAACATACTTTACAAGAAAAGCTCTGTTTTCAACATATATAAAGCTAATTTGATATTTAACAAAATGGTACCAATAAAGAGCTTTTTGGAAACAGCACAAGACATTTCTTTTTTAGCAGAACTGTAATTATTATTGTTATTGCTATTATTATTTCTAGTTGCAGCAAAGCGGTGTTGAAGGAAGACGAAGCAGCCGAGGTAGCAGCTAGCAGTGGAGCATGGATGTCCACATTCAACAGGTGTTTGAAACTGGAAAAACTTTTTGCGAGACAGCACAAAGGCGAAAGCCATCAACGACAAAGTGATGGAGTTCATAGCGCTCGATGACCGGCCCTTTTCTGTTGTTGAGAGCCCAAGTTTTCCAAAGTTAACGTCACATTTGGAGCCATGTTACAACCACCTAAGCTATTGCTTCTTCTAGGATGTATCCCTCCATGCCTCTACGGTAACGCTGCCACACACATTCATTACCTGATGACATAACACATAACAAGAACTACATGTACGCCTTACCATAGACATATGGACTTCTGACGTTAGTCCAGTCAGCAAGCTTAGCTGAACAGCTCAGTGGTTGGATAAAGATTTCAACATGCAAAAAGATTGTATTAAAACTCAAAATATGAACTTATCAATATCGGCAATGAGAAGCAGGAAATTATCCTTATTGGTTGAAATTTTTCATATTGTGCATCACTAGTCCTCATGTTATTGCAATTGGCAGTTGATAGTTTGATAACTAAAATATTACTTAAACCATGCGCATGAACTTCCAAGTTCAATGTTTGAATAATAAGAGCACACAAAGTGACTGATGATCCCTCACTGTCCCTGCAATGAGCATCTATCTGCGTCTTTACACTCAACGACACAGGTGCACAAAGTTAAACTCACACAACCATGCTATACGAATCTACGTGCATTTTATAATGGGTATACGGCGTTTATCAATTTAGCACGTAGACAACACCACTGGTTATATGGAGAGGAGAAAATGTACTTTAATGAATGTGATGAAACGATATCGACGTATTAGACTCTAAAATAGTTCAAATTAGAGTTAGCTTTTTTATTTGATAAAAAGGATGCATGTAAATTACAAAACCTTCACTTGAATTTCTAGGTGGGGATTGTGTTAGGGGGGCGGGGCGCCTTCCCAAATAAACTATGGGGGAAACACTGAAGTGCATCCCTACATCTAACACCTTCCTGAAATGCTGTAAGAACATCAAACAGGAAATGTCCTGGACGTTTCATGCATTATGGGTGTTGAGGCAAATGAAGTCTTAGGCCAGGAAAGACCCTTTTCTAGGAAGTTTCAGATAATACAGCATTTAAATGATTGATTTTGTTTTGTTTTTTTACCTTTCTCCTGTATGTACAGACTAGTTTTATGAAAAGTCAGTTTTCCCAGCAGTAGAGTTATACTCTCAGGCTTTTGGACTGAAGCTCAGGAGAAAACATTTGTATCCAATGACAGCTGAACATGTTCCCACCAACACTGTGGACAACATTAATTCAACAGGCGAATCATCCAACCTTATAACTTCTGCAGTTAGAAAACTTATTTAGTTAGACACAAATACAGGGTTAAACTCGTGCTAATGCATGTCCATCAACACAAAGACAATGGGCCCATAAAATGAGCTTCATGGCAAATGCAACCCACATGAAGGCTAATGAAGTTTCCATTAAGGAGATCTTGACTACATCAGATAATACCAGAGCTTTTAGGCCAAAGCCGAGCTGCAAACTCTTCTCAACTTGGATCCATTACAGAGCCTTGGAGGAGAGAGCCAACACATCAAAGTTAGAGAACTAAAAGTATGAAAAACATGCACGAAAAGAAAATGTAAGTGTTATTAAGTGGGGTGAAGACCTTTAGAGGTTGTGGGATACTAACAGGGGTCAAGGGAAGTTTTTGATAAAAAGGGACACATTTTAAAGGATTTTATAGGCTACTATTTCGCTGATTATACAGAAAATGCCCTACCTTCACCCACAATAATCTGAATTGTCAATACTACTCTGATGTTTGAATGGACAATCCGACAGAACGTGAAGTTGCATCACGTCTCGTCATCATATTTGGCTGTGGTCCCCACTCGAGGAAACAGAATTTAAACTGTAATTGTGTTTTTGTTTTTGTATGAAAACTCCAGAAATATTTTATATACAGCCTTGCTAAATTTTAAAGTAATAATTTGGATTTTCTGAGTACGGCCCTTGGTCATTTTTCTTTCATGTTGTAGTTTACAACGACTGTCTGCCAGTCACTAAATGAGTGAAAGAAAACCACCAACAGCTACTGGACAAACCAAAACACTGTCCGTAAAGATGCCACTGCTGCACAACTGTTAGCGAGTGACGACTTAAGCAGCATCAATGCTTCAAACAGCTAAAGGATCCGGGGTAGTCCCCTGTCTCCAGCTCTGTTATTTTGGGGTATCAGGCTGGTGTAACTCCGCAGTCAATGGGACGGAGGCTGGTTACAGGTATTAGCTAAAGCTACCAGCAGTACCCCACAGCTGACATCACACCTGAGGTGACTGAGCTACAGTTTGAAGTTGGTTCCTTCGGGTGTTTAAGTTCCCAAAAAAATCAAGCCAGAATTCTAGTTTAAGGGACCTTTCCATGTCCAGCTGTCGTCTACATTTTCTGACTTCCAATATGAAAAAGCTTACACCAAAAGCACGTCAACAACAAAGCCAAACAAGCAGATCACCTGAGGAAAGGTGCAACAGCAGAAATGAAGGCCAGCTTTCCAAATGAATGATTCAACTTTACAGTCCCATCTGCAACCTAAGTACAACAGAATTACCTGAAGGCAATACAAAGCAAAACTGGAGGCAAACGTGAATTTCATAAAGCTCAGTCACTAAGTGTTGCTTTTTTAGGTAACATTTCCAGGCCCCAGAGAGCACCCCATTTACACTGCACCCTGAACCTGTCCCAGGTCTACCTGCACAAGCATCATGTGTGAACACAAACAGCAGGATCTTTCACCCTGAAATTGCCTAGAAATAACCGTGCTGAGGGCCAAGTGTGAACAAGCAAGTTTTTCTGGGTGGGTTACCCCGGTATGTCTTAGTTCATTTCACAGCTGTGAAAAGGGCTCAGGGAACCTCCCAGATTCAGGTCCATATTATCTTTGGACATGTCAAGAACGAGCTTAGAGCAGCTTGTCAGCCTGCACTGGCTTGTTTGGAAGACGGCCTTGCCTCTGGCCAAGCCCTTAAAAAAACTTTCGGGCTTGGCTAAAAAAACTAAACACTAAAAAACCTCATTTTTAAGCTATTATATGTCAATACCATGTTGGTCCAAAATCAGTGAACCTCTCACTGTCACTATGAAGGACAATGGAGTTGACAAAACCAGGAACCTTGCTTTTAAACTAAACTGACAAGAAATTGTACTTTTAATATTTTGCAATTTTCAAAGGAGTTTATGTCTTTGCCATGCTTGTCTACAATTCTTTCAAAACTTGTTGTCGGGACAGAGCAGCTGATAATAAACTATTTCACTAATAACTCATGAAGATCTCTACACATTCCCATGACATTTTCGGGGAGTGTTGGTCATGGCACAAGGTTTGTTAGGATTTGTTGTCAGTGCGAGAGAGTACAGTTTCACACACTGCTTTAAACTAACTCTCCCGACAATGTTGGAAAATGCTTTGGCAGAGTTTGTGCTCTTGAAAAATTATGATATTATTTAATAGAACTCTCAGGGACTGTTATTCATAACACAAGGAAGACATGCTCAGATTTTGGTTGCGATCCAAATTCAGATCCAGGAACTTTATTCAAAGATTTCTTAATATTTCTATCAGGCAAAAACAGTGTCCTTTCTAGAAATATCTTGGTGGAAGTTTGTGCTCTCAGAGCTATTTAAAACTAGATAACAACAGACTAATAAGAAATCAATTTTGTTAGTCTATTTTAATGTGTCTTCAACTGATGGCTGCTGTTGTCCCGAGGGGAATAAAGGTGGGCGAGATAGACTTTCAGTGGCAACAATGTCAAACACATGATACTCCTGAGTTTCAATGATGTCCTGCTTAAATTAATGCTCCTGCAAGTTGCTGTTGTGTCAAAAATGAAGACACAATTTTGACCATGTCTGCCCAGCCTTTCATAATTGAATTCTTTGCTATTAGTTCGACTGACTGAAGGCAAGCAGCATCAAGAAGAAGAAACTGGTACATCAACTGATAAAACATAAGACTAAGAATATCAATTCCTTGAGAGGGTTGTTATCAATTCTCAGGTGAAAATGTTTTTCCATCTCGAATTGCAATATCTATATCATCAGATTTTGGCCAATGCACACTTTTGTCACATTTACTTGAGTATAACCAAAATTTGTGGTCTTGATATTCACTCAAGTACAAGTTAAATGAAAATGATGTCAAATTTACACAAAGTATTGAATTAAAGAAGGCTGTGGACTTCATCTTTTTGGATGATCTAGTTTTGAATGAAGCTGGCAAATAACTAGGGATGCATGCTATTACTGGTATATCATATCGGCAAATACTGACCTAAATAGTATTTAGATGATATTGAAACTTTAACTGATATTTATAGCAAATAACAGCAATATATGGGCCACACATTGGCAGCAGTATCTGTAAAATACACAAATTTATCTTGATGCTTTGTCTTACTGTCACTGAATGGGTACATTTCCAAATCAGGAGTTGAACTCTGACCCTATTCAAGTGTTGAATGTTTCACGCCTGTTTCTCATGCAAAAAAAACTGTAACACTGAAAGCAAACAGTCAGTTTTCATGGAGTAAAAACTTTTTACTCCTGACAAAAAATATATGTATCTGTGATTTTAAGTTCAGAAACATCAACATATCAGATATCAACAAAAATCCAATATCATGCATCCCTAGAAATAAATTCAGGGAAAATATAACTCTCTCATCAGTTTTAAAGTTAATGAAATATAATTATAAATGGGTTAAATGCAACAAGTTTTTGATCAGATGTTTTCTCCCCTGATTTTGACAGTTTATTAAAGCTCAGAAAAAAACTTGGACGTCCTCTTTTTCATATCTTTAAAAACTGTAAGCAGTTCATTGTCAAGCAGCAAAGAACAATTCTTCCCCTCAACATTCAGAAGTACAGAAAGATTTACTGATGCTACAAACCGCTCAAAAACAACTACAAGTACTCAAAAAGCCAATTAATTTTGGTACCATAGATAATTTACTAAATTACCCTCTATTTCTGACGGCGACTAGTGTTGGAAAACAGAGAACAGACTGACTAAGCTCGGTAAAAAGATTGACAACAAGGCAGGAAATGAAAACAGCTAAGCTAAACGTCAACAGCAAATCAAACGTCAGTTATGCTAACGTGCTAACGTAAGCTGTAGTAGGCAGTTAGCTCAGCAGCTAACGTCCAAGTCTGACACTGTGAGTCCAACAAGGAAGAATAAAACAGAGCTGAGGGAAGACGGTCAAACACACACCAGAAGATGCTCCATTCTCACTGTAAAGCCGGAAGGTCTCCTCCCTGACAGCAGCACCCAGAGGCTCTCTCCCCTGAGCGGGGCTAGCTGTGGGTGTAGGCCCGAGCGGAGCGGCTGTCGGGGGGAGCGATCAGTCCGCCGTGAGAGGGGAGACCTCCGCTACAGCTGAGCAACAAGGCAGGAGACACCCAGAGGAGCAGAGCCGGGGCTGGGGGTCATACCTCAGAGGAAGGACCACCAGAAGCACCCGAGACGCCTCCACACTGTGACACGGAGCCAGAGCGGCGCTCCCGTACAGAATATTATCGGAGGAAAAAAAGAAAAAGCTGAAAAACAGCGGCCATTCCGGAGCTGAACAAAAGAGTCCGTCCGTGGACGACACCACAAAATGACACTTCAGCGGCTCCCGGGTCTAAAACAGAGGCTGAGGGTCTGATGGAGGGACGGACAAGAGCACCGAGGGGCCAAAACGACCCCCGTTAATGAGATAATATAACTGTTTTACCTTCAGAGGTGTGACTCCGTCATCCTCGCTGCTTCCTCCTCTTTTCCTACACTGCTGCTCCCTCCCTCCCTCCCTCCTCTCACCAAACTGCGTCACCAAACGCCGAGCCGGAGTTCTCACGAGACTTGGAGGAGCCGTCAAATATTCAGCAGCACAGCAGAGACACTCAAACATCAGCCCTGAAACATGTGTGCACTTTGTCTGGTCATGTCAGTTCACCTGTGAATTCAGGAAGGACTTACACCAGCTTACTGCTGACTTCTGTCTTTCCTGGTTTTATAATTTAATTCACAAGAAGGGTGATGTGTTTTAAGTGTAAATTCACAAACAGAAAGCCTGAACTCTTCTACTTAAAGTTGATTAAGTACAATGTACTCCTGCTCTTATTTGTATTTTATTTAGTTACTTATTTTTTCTCTGTTACTTTTATTTATGTGTTGTTCATTTCATGTCTGCAGATTTTACTTTTCTCTCTTGTGTTATTAATGTTTTATTTTCAGTCAGTCTTTCTTGTAATGCATTGTTACTGTTGTACTACCGAAGAGTTAATAAAAAAATACAGATTAATAAAAACATGGGATGGGACTATGTTTCAAAGACTTTGCTTTATTATGGGAAAATGTTGTATTCTGCTTTTATAAAAGGTCAATGAAAGAGGAAAAACATTTTTTTAAACTTGTTGGCCAACTTTTTCATCAACAAATGCAGTAACAAAAAAACCACCTTTTTTCCAAATGATTTTGAAAAATAGATACAGCTAATAAATAAATTCGACAACAAAAACCTATCAAAAACTTGCACACGTACTCTCCTCTAAATGTCTTTACTTTGTGACATTGCTAAACAGTTGCTGTTTCTTTCCCTGTATACTGTTACTGTAAGTTAATAAAATGAAAGAAAAAAAATGGGATTAGTTTCTGGTATGAAACACAAAATAATTAAGATAAACACAAAACAAAGGAGATTGCTTTTTGGACACATCAATTATTTTTTTGCTAAACCACTTCAATGCAAGTTCAAGTAAGACACAGTGCAGATAAAATACTGTGTTTGTTTTTAAATGTTTTTGGTATTTCTGCTTATATATCTTAAGTTATGCAAGTCTGGAGTTTGTGTAATTTGGTATACAGCTTTAGAAGAGTAAAATAGTTACAGTGATCAAAAATTATAAGAAACCTTTTGAAAACTTGGCATGAATTTTGAAAAAGAATGAGGAAATTTAAACTGATTTCAGCTTTATATACCCAAATTTTTTTCTGTTTTTGTCTTTATTTGGTAAAACAGTACATTTGAAAATTAATGGATTGCAGCGATACATGTATTTTTCCTTCCATCATGCATTCTACAGGTATCATTTAAGCTCATAACAGGGGTGTAATTAGCTGAAAGATTGGCTGTAAATATTGGCAAAAAATGTTCATATTTGCAAATAATGGCAACAGCGTTCAAGAGCTATGTTTCCAACAAAATTTTGCAGCCCTAGTTATAAATTAATCAATAGGACAGACGATTAAGTTCATCAATATTCCAGGAACCTCGCTTTTTAAAATAAAAAAAAAAATTACAAGCAAATTTAAGCCACTCATTGAGCTTTATTTAGAAGTCAGAAATAGTCAAACAGAACAAAACTTTTTTTCTGTTCATAAATGCACGTAAATAACTATAATTTGACATCTTACTCAAGACATTAAATTATTCTGTTTTAAAAATCCAGTCTTTTAATTAGTCTTCTTTTGTGCAGGATTGTTAATGATTAAAGTTACAGTGAAAATATTTTACAGCATGAATTTACAGTGAAGGAGTGAAGGGGTCAGATGAGGTGTTATAACCGGTCAGGGAATTTCAATGAGGAGGAGCAATGCCAACGGGGGGGGCAAGAATAAAGGCAGACAAAATGTTTTAACCTCCTCTTCTGCTCCTCTCTCTCCTCTAATACAGTAGGGGAGGCAGAGCAACAGCTTGATTCAGTGGGCCCATCAGGGTGTCTCTCTTCACATCTCTTAGATTTCACTCTGTTTCTCTTGTGGTCCCTCCAAACTTCCTTTTTATGCGTAATGCTGGCCTTCTGTTTAGTTTGTTGGGTAAACTGGGGTCCAGGGTGTGGGGTAGCATTGTCATGTCCTGGAGCTTGCATGTACAGAGCCTGAGTCTGTAGAAGGTTGTGTTGGGGTTTACATTGTGATGGTTGTGTGGTTGAGTAGGTAAGACGAAGAGGGTCTTAGCAGCAGCATGATCGGTGATTAGAGGTTGGAGTGGAGGGGATGTCACTCAGCTCACTGTGGGACATCAGTGTCACGGGACTAATTGGATGAGACACCTGTGAAGGGCGGCTCCTACCTGACAGCCCTGTGGCAGGTCAGTCTACGTGGCAGGGCAGGTAGCTTTGGTGTTGACACGAGCTCAGGTCCAGGAAGGGTGGGGCTGCTGGCCTCGTGGTTGATTAAGTAAGTTACTAGGAGTGCAGAGGGGCACATTTGAGAGTAGGGGTCTCTTAACTGAGCACTTATTCCCTATTTTACAAGGTGTTCAGTGTAGACAAGAGAAAACACAAAGACTCTGATTTAGACTTTATGATGTGTCCTGTTATGTTGGTGCTCAGGGTCAGGCCGAGGCATTAATAACAAAAACCCTCAGAGAGCGCAGACCTCCACCAAGCAGCTCCGTGTCAGGAGGGACTTTTCCCCTACCTGTGTAAAAGATACAAGTCAGAATAGAGCCAGGATCCAGACCAAACTCAGCACATATATGAAGGTTGTTATACTGTATGAGCAAAAAAAGTTTTGGGAACATCACTTGATATTTTGATTTCATATGTATTATTGAATATAGTCAGTGTGATGCTCCATTATAAAGTTCAATGTTTTGTTGTGACTTCAGTCTGAATCATATCCAGATGAAATTTAACTTGATAATAGACACATGAACCCCATATTATCCTGTTCAATCAAAAGTGAATCCATTAAAAATGGCAGATATATAATTTTTTTAAAATCTGCCCAAGGTTAACTTTTGGGATTTTTGGGGGATTTTGTCCATCCAGACAAAATAAATGTATCACCACCAAAATCAAATCAAAATTTACCAACATCTCCTGAAAATTAAGCAAAAATCTGTTTGGTACTTTTTGAATAATTCAGCTAAAAGAAAAAACAAAGAAACAAAGAAACAGACAAACAGATGCCAGCAAAAGCATAACCTCCTTGGCAGAGGTGATGACACTTTCAAGTGATCTTTTTTCTCTGTGTTTTTATCTTCCAGGACTGGCTGGTCATCAGTCTGGACCCCTTTTGCTTTTACAGCTTTCTTAATCCTTCACAGCACTGATTCAACAAACTGCTGGAAACATTTAGGATAAAGATATAGGTCCATATCAACATGAGAGCATCACGCAGCTGTTGTGGGTTTGTCTACTGAACATCCATGATGTGACTCAACCACTCCATCACATCCCAAAGGTGCTCAATTGGACTGAAATCTGGTGACTGTGAAGGCCACAGGAGGACAGTGAATGCACCACCATGTTCAAGAAGCATATGAGCAATAGCATCAGTTTACTGTTTTTTTGTGTTGACCTCTGCTGCTGTAGCTCATTTCCTTCATGATACAGAAATGGTCTTGGCTGTAACAAGTGGTTCTTTGAGTTATCAATAATCTCATCACACTCAAAGTCACTTAAGTCACCTTTCTTCAATATGATGCCTGTTTGACCTTCAGCTCGTCATTTTAAACATGTCTACACATCTAAGTGCATTGAGTTGCTGCCATGTGATTGGCTGATTGGATATTACATTAACAGGCAGTTGAACAGGTGTACTTATAAAGTGGCCTGTGTGTGTGGATCAAGTACAAATTACGTTTCCTCAATTCAACTTTTATTTTTGAAGATGATCGATCCTGTCTCCTTTATTAAATCTAAAAATGTTTCTGCTTCCTTCAAAAGTCCATTCAAAGTGCAGGTCATTCAGTTGTTGAGGAGGTAAATAATTCAATTTTGATACCATTATGTCATAATACCATGTCACAACTTCTAGGTGGTGTTTTATAAAATATATATTTTTGCATTTTTTGTCATTTTGACATATTACAACAAAAATCCTTACTGGCAGACGCTGGCAGAAATGCACCACACTCCTCAGGAATGAGCATTAAATCCTCTTATTCTCAAAGGATTAGACCCATTTAAAATATATATTCTGTTTTATTAAGATGTTAGGAACATTTTTATGCAGATTTCAAAAGTACTTTTCTTGCATATTTTTCTGTGAACAAAAATTCATCTGTCCACTGCAGTGGATGATTTTGCAATTAATATTTTAATTGAACATCATAATTAAATATACTTCCAACTTAGCACTTAATGCCAATGCTGACGCTCCATTTATTGGGCTATATAAAAGCAGAGACACATCTAAGGACAGGAAAGCCTTTGACTGTGCAGGGGAATGATGTATGTTTGTGTATTTGTTTGAAACTTACTACAGAATAATTACACTGACTGTAATAACTTATTCCCTAAAATATATTTTTTTTTCTTTCAGAGAAACTTAAGGCCAGTTACAGGAAGACTAACAAAATTCCACAAGGGAGTGGCAGTGTCACGTGATATTTTTCACTTTTGTCTTAGCAATGTAATACACTTTGGCTTTAACTTTCGTTAAAGAGACGCATTTGTGACCTATTTATTAGGTTACATTAAATCACTATTTGTACTGTTGATGCAGGTGCCCACAGTGGTGGTCAGATGCATTACTCCTTTAAAATAATAACAGTTGAAAAAAAAATTAGCAATGACTTTTAAAATGTACATTAAAAAATGACTCCTTAGTCATTTGATAATTTGTTCATGAAAGAGTTAAGATCTTTGTTGAGCATGTATTTAGAAAAGATTTCAATGTTGTGTTGGTATATAAAATTGGGGATAAAAGATATAGAACAAATTTAGAAAATACCAAAGATGTCTAGACATTGATCAAATCATATTTTAATCAAATTTTAATTATAGCTATTAAGTTCCATTTACTCAGATAACACTTACAGGACTGTTTAAGGTCTATCAGTTTGCACACGACTCCATGGCAGATGTGTTTCTGTTGCTGGAGTCAAACTATGAAATTCATTAAAGCACAACTAAAAGAGCTGTTTGAATATATTTTATTTTAAGAAAATTTGTATTAAAAAGTATTATCTATCTTTATGGAATTGAAAGTTTGTACGTGTTTGTGTTCTCTTAATTCTACAGATTAATGGGGGAAGAGTTTGTTGTAAAGCTTCTGTTTTAGGCTTTTGTGAAGAGGCAGACATGCTGCACTGGTGACTAAGTGTGGGGCGGTTAACAATTATGTTTTCTCTTCTTCTCTATTCTGGACATGGAATGTGACAAAATTATTGATATGTACAAGTGTAAATGCCAGTGTATAAGTATGTGTACATATTTGTATGCTGTATGTATGCTTATATCTTTGATGAAAGCTGTGAACATTAACATGAATGGAACGACTTAATAAATAAACATGAAATAAATTATAACAGCATAAGAACACAAAAGCTTTTTAATGACAGTAGCTTCAGTAAATAATTGGTTACTTCCCACTCCAGCAGCTATTTGATAAAAACTAAAACTAAAATCTCCATGTTCGGGTTTTGTGTTGTTCCCATGTTGACCAGCAGGTGTCAGTGAAACTCCGCTGCTGTTGAAGTGAAGAAGAACGCTCTGCGCCTCTACCGGAAGTGTTGGCCTGGCAACCGCTATAATCTTATTCGGAGGTAAGAGCCAAAATTATTCTTAAAGCTTCTTTTTCATTAAACCCGCTCACGTAAAGCGGCAGTTCTATCCTCAACCTCACGGTCTGCAGTGGTTTTGACATTAGGGAGGTATGTTATTAAGAATTACGGAGCTCGTGCCTTAATGGTTTTGTTTGTGCTAATCTTGGCTAATCTAAATGCTAACCACAATAAAACACGACACTGTGTCCACACAACTGATTTTCATACAGAAACCTGTTTATTTCTGTATTATAGCTATTACAAACTATAGATGTAACTCTTGTATTTACGGTACAGAAGGACCATACAGTGGAAAGTGAGACGGAATACAGTCGATCAAGATTATAACAACATATACATAAATATTAAGAATTATAGTCTGATGTGGTTCTGCCGCGTTATCTTACTAAGTAAATATCAACAGTCATGTTCTAATTCACAAAGAAACCCTCACATTAAACTATAACTACACTATGACTGCACGAACACATTTATTTAGTTAATCACATTTATGATTGAAATGGATTTAAACTGCACAGATTCAACAATAGAATAAGATTTTAGAGCAGAATATATAAGGTTTGGACACCATTAATTTATCTTACAATATAGAAGACGTGTAATTCAAAGATGGGTGTTAATTTGTCAAATAGATTTAGTATTATTCAAGGTATGTTCATTGTTGTGCATCAACCTGCAGTGAATACAACTATTTTTTTATTTACAGTTTTGACAAGTTTATTGTTTTAAAGAAAAAAATATGTAGCTCAGAGGAAATAACTAAAATATAAGTACTATAATTGAATTTAATTATTGTGTTAGTGCATCTAAAAATCAAGAGTTTCATTTTCAGATGCAACCACATGATGACAAAGGCAAAGCATTATGGTTGGTTTGTGTATGTTGCCAACATTACTGTCAATATGTGGCTGTAAATATCAAGAAAATATTAATTATCATCAGAGACTGACATTTAACTTTAAGGCCGGTATCTGCCATGTACTGATATACCCACTGAATATTGTCCCTAGTTAATTCCCTGTTTGTGAAGTAGAGATCATACTTCATTTACAGATGTTACTGCAGTAAATATGGCTGGGATGTCAGCTGTAAATACCAGCAAAAGTTTTGATATATTATGTTGCTGATATTTATTTTCATTTTTACATTAATGGTATTGTGAATCCTTGGCGGGTTTGCAAATTATCAGCATGTTGGATATTAACCTAACATCATGCAACCCTGTATGATCAAATTGAAAACAGCCAAACAAAAACATAAAATAGTGTATACTTTTCTGAAGACCTCTAACTTTCAAATTTCTGGTTTTCTCCTTTGTCTTCATCACTCGTTCTCTGCAGATTTGAAGTAGACTTTTATAATATTAGAAATGTTTGGTGTATTAAATTCATCTGCTGATCTGTTCACCTTTCAGAGAGACGACACCATGCCAGAAGTGAAGTCATTAATCAGAGAAGTTCTGCCCAAACAAGGTTTGTACCACAGCAGTTTGTTATTGGACTGGCCAAACAAAAGGCTGTTTGTGGAGCTCGACACAACATGAGAGCTGTTCGGGAAAAGTGCAAAAGCTGCAGAAAGCGTCAGTGGGAGCTCAGAGCTGTGAGCAGGAGGGAGGCTTTGGTCTGTACTGGCCATGAACTACATGGTCTCTGAAATACTTTACACTGTCCTATTCAGCTATTACACATGGCCAAGTTATTAGGTACACCCATTCAGCTACTACAGCTTATCATACAACCACATGGCAGCAACTTTATGCATTTAGGCGTGTAGCCATGGTCAAGACGGCCTGATGAAGTTCAGACTGAGCGTCAGAATGAAGCAGGAAAGGGAATTTAAGATGCCTCATTGTCTGAGTATTTCACAAACTGCTGCTCTACTGGGATTTTTCACTAACAAGCATCTGAAAGCTTTACAGAGAATGGTCTTTAAAAGAGAAAATATCCAGTAAGTGGCTAAAATACCTTGTTGTTGCCAATGATAAGAGATTATAGACAGACAGCAGTAAAACAATTAACTTTCTTCTGAAGAGCATCTCTGAACATGCAGCACGTAGAATCTTAAGCAGGTGAGCCACAGCAGCAGGAGACCACACCAGGTGCCACTCCTGTCATTTAAGAACAGGAAACTGAGGCTGCAATTCACACAACCTCATCAAGTTAGACCACAGATGACTGAGAAAATGTTGCCTGGTCTAATGAGTGTCGCTTTGAGCTGCAGAATTTAGAGGTGGGGTCAGGACTTGGTATGAGCACCTCAAAAGCATGAGTCCGTCCTGCCCTGTATCAACAGCTGAGGTTAATGGTGGGAGTGGGATGCAGTGGGGGACACTTTTGGCCCCTTAGTACCATCTGAGCATCGCTTAATGCTCACAGGCTACATATGAAAGCTACCACAGCACGATAATGCTCCAGTGAGTTCACTATACTCAAGTGACCTCCTCTGTCAACAGAATGTGGTGGAATGGGAGACTCTTAAGGATGAGCAGCTGACAAATCTGCAGAAGCTGTGATGTTATTCATGTCGACATGGACCAAAACCTCAGAGTGAGGTTTGCAGCACCTCATTGAATGTACATGAAGGAGGCAAAAGGTTAGGTGTACCTAATAAAGTGGCCTGGGAGTGTATACTGTTCGGCCCTAGTTTGTAGATTTCTAAGTGGACAGTTTTGACCAGTAAGCTGCTCTTGCAGTGTGGCTTAAGTTATTTTCAGTGTAACTAAAGAAAGAACATTCGTCTCTACTGTTGTGTTGGAGGTTGAGTACAAACTTTAATTCCAATGAAGCTGGGATGCCATTTAAAATAAATAAAATAAAACATGATTTGCAAATGCTTTGTTTCACTAAATACACCACAGAGACAAGATTCCCCAGAAATGCTCTTTTTCTTTTTTTAGCATTCATCAACTTTCAGACTTTTGCTGCTCCATCCAGGTTTTTTTTTTTTTAACAATTCAGGCATCAACATCAAAATAACATTTCCAAGTTTATCAGTGTAAGCTTTAAATATCACGTCTTTGTGGTGCATTCAGTTGAATAAGGGTGGAAAATGTTTTGCAAATAATCGTTCTGTTAGACAGTGTCCCAACTTCACTGGAATTGAGGTTCCTAAAATAAACTACGATTCAGCCATGTTTGCACTCGGACCAAAACATCACTTGAAATCAGAATTTTTATTTCTTCTTGTCCTAACCCCACAGGGCAGCTCTCCATGGAGGACGTGCCCACCATGGTCCTGTGTAAGCCCAAGCTGCTCCCGCTCAAATCGGTCACCCTGGAGAAGCTGGAGAAGATGCAGACGGAGGCGCAAGAGGCCGTCAAGCAGCAGGAGCTGGCAATGAAGGAGCAGTCGTAGTGGCTCATGGAGGAGTCAGACGTAGCTGTAGATCGAGGGAAACATTTCTGCATGAACTGGAGTGAAGATGATCCAACTGAGGGGAGAACCAGAGCCTTCTCCTACTGAAGTCCTGCTTTTTAATCAAGAACTAAAGAATGAATTTAGGATTGTTTGTTATGCAAGAATGTTGACCCCTGGTAGACAAATACCCCAAATTATTTGTAAATTATGATAAACTGGAAAATCCCTCGGAGAGTGCAGACCTGTTGGTGTCAGCAGTGGCTTTTCTACAACCCCAGAAAAAGATACAAGAACACTAGATCCAGAACAGAGCCCGGATGCAGACCAAACTCAGCACATACATGGAGGTTATCCTATATGGGCACAAGTTTTGGGAACCTCACTCAATATTTTGATTTTATATAAAATATTGAATGTTGGGATTTCCCAATATAAAGTTAAATATTTTTTTTAATGACATCAGTCTGGACCCCATATTATCCTGTAAAAATGGAAGAAATATGACTTTTTATTCCACCTAATGTTAGCTTATGGGAATTTTTTGCATCTAGACAAACAGGCGTATCACCATCAATTTTACCTCTGGTGAAATTTTCAGGTAAAGCCATCTTGTAGTTTTTGTGTAATCTTCCTAACAAACAAACAAACACAGGCTAAATCATAGCCTCCTTGGCAGAGGTTAATAGTGTCTGGGCAGATGGAGGAAACGTGCACTGATGTGTTAAGGTGAATTTTAAAGATGTGAAAATGGCTTTGTATGTTAGAGGAAAATTTAAAATCAGATTTTATTTATTTGTGTGTTGCTGAATTAACCTTGAGCAGAACATTGTCGTGCTCAAACACCTGTTTTAACATCAAAATAAACTGTCTAGACTTCAGCTGTAAAGCTTTGGACTTGTTGATGTGAACGTGTCGCAGTATTTTCCGTCAAATCTTTGAGTTATTTAAAGACAAAAACAGTCAGAGCAGCACAGCAGTGTGTTAGGGGGCCGCTGAACAAACCCCTTCATTTATTCAGTTTATATCCTTTTATAAAGCTCTTGACACAAACCAGTCATCTCTGTACAAACACTGCTTTCTAGAAAACACAAAAGGAGTGGCAGTGAACTCAAGAAAATACTGTACAAAACAACATGGAATGACTGACACAGAGAGGCGTGGCACTTTCAGGGTTAGCTTATGTCAATGTGTGTGTCCAAACACCTCGGAGAACGTCTTCTACTTCAGCTTAGTCCAAACAGCAGCTTCATTTCACCTGTGCCTCACCTCTGCTTTTAGAAATGTACATTCTTTAGACTGAAGGGGAACTTCATTTGTACCCAACATCTCTGAAAAATATGGTGTAAAAAAGTAGCTCTGTCCTCTTTGAAGGAAATGTGGCACGTACAAAGGTCCTCAGTAGCTTTCCAGTTTGACCACGCCACCGTCGCCCTCGCTGACGAATCTCTTTCGGCCTCTGAGAGACAAAGAAGATCATCAGTCAACCTTTATTTGGATCGCACTTTTCATACAAAATAGTGCCTTGCATAAAGAATAAAAATAAAAGTAGAAAAAATGGAGGAGACTCAAACAGAAACCTGAATGAAAGGACAGAGGAAACACCGGTTTGGACAAAAAAGTAGACTAAAATTACATTAAAAAATTAAAATCATGCTAAGAAATTACATTGAAAAAATACTGTAGGGAAAAGTACATAAATAAAACAAAATTTGAAATAATATGTTAAAAATGAGAAAGCCAAACACCGAATGAATAATACAATCTGCTAAAGAAGGAAATGACAAGAGAATTGATCAACAGAGAATAAAATGGAATTTGAATCAGATTTTGAATAAAAATCTTAACTGAAATAAAACAGACTAAGAGGATTAAAATAAATAACACAAAATAAATGACAAATGTTATCAGCTAAAAGCGAGACTACAAAGGAGGGTGTTGTTTGCTTTTGAAAATATGAACAGTAGGTGCCGCTCTTAAGGTCTGCAGAATAATGAAAAGAAGCTTCCCCGAGTTTTAGTTTGTTGTAGTTGTTTTGTTTTACGTCTAACTTTGAAAGACTTGGAGACTTGAGAGCTCTACTGAGTTCACAGGGAGAGCAAGCTGGATAAATAAGAAGGAGCAAGAGCATGAAGAGAGTTATGAGCTAATAAAGAGCCATAAAATCAATTCTAATAGACAGGACTTTAAATCAGTGTGATGTAAGCTCTCTCTCTGGTCCTCAACAGCATCCTTTCAACTGAAGCTGGGAGATTCTTTTTTTTTACTGTTAAAATCGTCAATTCTACAGGTAATAAAAGCTTATTTAGAGCAAGGATGGAAACTTCAGCTACCAAGAGGCAGGAGGGCATAAAGTTAGGAAGATTCAAAGAGTCCATGACTGATGTGTTTCATAGTCTCTGTAACATTTTCCACATAAGTTAAATATGTCTATTTCTCACTGACATAAAAACATATATTTTTTTCTGTTTTTCTTGTTCTTACTGGCTCCTCTCACCTAAAGTCTGCTGGCATAGACGGTCTGAGCTTGTGGGAAAAAACACTGACATGCTGCTGAAGTGTGAGCAGTGCTTGCTTACCGACAGGGACAAAGGTCTCTTAACTTGACGTCAATGACCCCCATGTTGAAGCTTTTGTCGACAAACTGCTCCAGGATGAAGTAAGCACGCGGGACATCGATGTTGATTTCAGCAATGTCCATATAAACTCTGCCGTAGCCCTGTGGAGACCCCGACATGAATGAAACAAACATCCTCTCTATGTGTTTGGTGATGTAACGATCTGCACTGCAGTTCATGACTCAAACAGCAGAGGGCGCCTCACCCTTCTCATCTGGTCCACGGTGATGACCGAGGAGGCCGAGAGCGATTTGAGGAGCTGCAGAACCATTTTGAACGTTTTCTCTCCTTTGGACTCCAACACCATCACTATTGCCTGAGGGAGATACACAGATTTTTATTTACATTTGCATTTATGACGGTTTAGAAGATACTGACAGAGGATCACTGCAGACATCAGCACATCAAACACAAACTTTGTGTTCTCTGAGGCTCCAGAGTACAAAACCTTTTTCACCTAAACTGAGAACAGTGCAAAGTAAAGACACCTTACACTGAAACTTGAGGACTCCCCCCCCCCCTTTTTTAATCCAAAACCTGCTGAATCTTCTGCAAACATGTTCCAAAAGCAGTCGGGACAATAGCATGTTTACCACCAAGGACTGAATCAAGTGCCCCTCCAGTTTAACTCAGGGGATGACAGTAACTGTTTGAGTACTGAAGTCTAACTCTGGCCTTTTCTTACTTTACAGTGGAAGGGGTACATTTCTAATGTGAAAGTGGTCTGGTCCCGCACAGCCATACTGTTGGGACTCATGAAGGTTTTATTTAATGCTTTATTTCAGGGGTGTCCAAACTTTTTACATCGAGGGCCGCATTAAGAGGAATACATGGACAACTGAGACACTTTCTGCACCTCACTTTTAGTGTATTGAAGTCAAATTTTAAGGTTTATGGGTGGGTTATCACCTGTCAAGGGGCCTTTGTTACCCCGGGCTATTTCTAGATTCACACCTAGTACGGACGAGACCTTTTGAGCAGCAGAGATGGGAGACACTGACAACTTATCTTCACTTTCAGACACAAAACAAGAGTAAACTGCAAGATTGTTGGTGCTTGAAGATGAATATTGCAATATACTTTGTAAATGAGACCTTGAGGCAAAGTTAATACAGCAGAAAATGTGCATGATTGATTTGGACACCCCTTCTTTATTTAAACAACTTACATGTTTAATTACACACACAAAAAAACAATTTTAAAGTAAATTCACATGTCCTTTGACAATCCACACTGACAGATTATTGCAGTTGTGTATGTCACATTTGAATAATGTAAACACAAAACAGGCAGCAAGATGAAAGAAAGAATGAGAGGATTATAAACTAAAACAAAACAAAAGTAAAGTCATAAAAACAAGTAAAGTCATACTTATTATGTACCAGGGGTATAGGATTGGTTAAATATTGTTATTAACTTGAACTGCATGGGGACCCTTCTCTCTGTGGAAGACATTTTGGGAACAGAGTTTGTTCTTCAGAGCAGGTCATGAGGGAGGATCTGACATACCAACACTTGTGTCTGTAATATTTTGTAATAATAATGAGATTATCCAACTCAGTTTTTGTCTGTGAGGATTATTCCTATTAAGTCAATGTTTCTGGGGCCTGGCAATATCAAGTCGTGGAGAGATTTCTACAAATTTTGGACAGTCTCACATAGAACAGTTCATAAAGAAGGAGCCACAACATTGTCTTTCTGAAATATAAAATAAGCAGGTGTCTCTATTGCAGCATATGTTGCTCCAAAACCTGTATGAACCCCCCTGGTTCATCAATGGTGTATGCACATATGTGCAAGCTACCCATGCAGTATGCCCTAACACACCCCAACAGCAGCACAGATGCTGGGTAGACATCAATCTCTCTTTGGGAGTAAAGACAATACTGACACACCAGCATATCCTGATATTTTTCTGCCTGATGCTGTATCAACATTTGTGTTTGCTAATGATCTGCAGAAATTCAGGAGCTCCAAATCTGTACTGTAGCTCAAGCTCAAGCTGCTGGTTAGCAGCAGGTATTCAACCTTTTGTCTCCTCATCTCTACATCATTTATATCTCTGTAAGCTCATCCTCCCTGCAGAGACCACACTTTACAGAATACGTGATGAGAAACTGAATTTTTCACACATATAAAGAAAAACTGCCCTTCCTTATAGTATCAGGACAGCCAATGATGCATTTGGTCATCAGCCCAGAGGTACTTGATGACTAAAACAATCCCGAGTCCACAGTTCACCTCTTCCTTGTATCATTGTTTAAAGTGGATGATTAGACCTTAAAATAGTCCTTTTAAATCCCATCACAGTACAAACAGCTGTGATAAATTAACCTGCTTACCCGTGGAAGGTTCCAGGTGTTTTAAGAGCGTTACATAACATCACTCATCTCTTCTTGCCCTCGTTTGAACTGTTTTTGGAACAGTACGATGTTTTTGCTGTTGTTCCAAAACCACTTGATTGATTTAAAAACATTATAAAATATTTTAAGACACCACTCCAAGAAAAATTGAAGAAACGAATGTGTCCTTCTCAAGGGAGACAAACCACTTTAGTGTATTGGAGGATGCTGCAAGTTAACATCATACCAGAGAGATACAGAAAAGATTGAACACTGTTTAAAATCCATCTGCTTATGAACTTTCAGACTCTGTATTTTTGTCAAACTCAACTCATGAAATAAAGGAAGGATGTAAAGCTATCACAGGCTCTATCTGTAGTTAGTTAAAAATCCATCACCAGAAAATGGTTGACTCCATCACCTCCTGGAGGAGCAGTTTGAAATAACTCTTGAGCTATACAAAATGGAAATGCAAACCGACTGCCTGACCAACCTGATTTGGGTAAAATGGATTAATTTTCTTCCCCTGACACTTACAGACTTTGGTAACTACACCTGAATCTAAACCAGCCTCATTTCTCTGAATATTAATCAGCCGCCTCGTTTCCTTTGTTATTTATTTGAAAGAAGAGGGGAAGTGGAGGCTGTAAAACAAGGCTTAAAGGGAATTTTTGTACGCAACATTTTCCTAATAAAACATAAAAACATAATATAAAATTGAGAAGAAGATTATCTTGCTGCCGTTATCACTAATGGCTTTCATCTACAAATAAATTGTTTGTCTTTTAAGGATCTGGAGCGACTGATTCATGTTTTTTCCCTCTTTAGGCGACTGTGATGCAGTTTAAATCAGAGTAAACCAGGCTTCCATCACAGCTGGTCCAAAATGCTGCTCGACTGTGGCAGGAACTAAAAAATGGAAACGTATCACCCACATCCTGACCTCTCTCCTGTTCATTTTAGAATTTATTATAAGATCTTTTTGTTTGTTTTTAAATCTTTAAATTGATTTGCACTTCGATACATCCCTGATCTTTTAAAACAGTACATCCTGCTGAGAGCTTTGAGGTCTGAGGACAAACTTCTCGTCATTCTGAAAGCTTAAACGAGGTGATCGAGCCTTTTCTCAGGACGACCCCCGACCTGCCTTGTTCTTAAAATATATTATTTTGTTTGTTAGCTTTTAATTTAGCATGAGAGTGGTGTGCTCTCTGTACTGTGCTTTTTATTCACATTTTTCTGTCTTATTCTAGTAAGTAGTGCATTTCAAAGTGCTCTAATGTTTTTATTTTCGTTGTTAATGTCTTTTTTACTATGTGATTTAATTTCTGTTTGTTGTCACTGTGCAGCACTTCCGTAAAAGTCATCAGTTTTTTTAAAAAACAGTAAACAAATCAAGTGTATTAGACTGGATTTTAATGTAAATCCATGTTAAAGAGGATACACACACCACTCCATTTCACTAAACCTCCCAACTCTACACTCATTTTGTACAAATTTCCATCTCAGCGTCATAAAAAATGAGAGAACAAAACTTGAATCATTGCTTTGAGTAAGAAGGGAAATTCCTGTCCTCATGTGATCATAATCCCGATAAAGCTCCATATTCATGTCCTCCTAAGTGATTTTAAGGCTTTTTTGTCCTTTTTGCTGCTGCTTTGTTTTTAGAGATTTGCTGTGGGCTTCTTATAGTTTTCACAGCAAAGACAGGACAGTGGATACTGTTACTAACTGAGAAACAGAGTGGGGAGTGCCTTACAGGAAATTAGTCACAGGACAGATATAAGCTGTTCTCTGCACACAGGAACAAAATCTCTGAGCTGCTGGAGCCAAAACCCTTTGACTGTTCAACTTAAGGGGAGTTCAAGCTGCTTGAAAATGTTTTACCTCGTAGACAAATTCATGGTGAAAATGTGGGACCTCCAGATCTCTTAGACATCTCTCAGCTTCCATACTGTCTCCGGATAAAATGTACTCCTTCAGCAGCAGGTTCATCTGACGGGGATAGAAATGACAGTTTTTAAAATGTGATAGATCTTTCGGGAGAGTTTGAGCTGAACTACAGCTTCATTAAAGAAATTATATTTAAAAAACTCAACTTTAGTACATAATGTTTGGTTTGTAAAAAGGTGAAATGAAGGAAGAATGTACTGACACAGAAATCAGAGCCAGAAAACATACAAGAATGATGCTCTCTAATGTTTACTTCTTTAGTGATTATACCTCTTTTATTAACTGTATGACGGGTCTCTGGCCCCCGCCGGCCCCCCACTGGTTTTCTATGCGTAGACCCCCCATGCTCATCTTCAACAGCACTGCTGCTCGATCTAGTGCCGCCCTGGAAGACAACAAGCATAACAGACATCCTCATCTCTGCTCTGCCTGACACAATAATGCTACAGAAATGTGTTTTTTAACACACATTTATATGTATTTGTTTAATTCTGCATACAGGGTAAAATACCCCAACATTTGAAGCTGGATAAAGAGCCACTGCTTACCTTGTAAATTCACAGTCCACTCTGCCTTTGTAGCTCTCGATGTATGTCTTGGACAATATTTGGTCATTAACAGCTCGTGCAATAAACTGGCCCACCAACTGTTCAAGAAATACAAGAGAGGGCAAAAATGTAATAAACAGAAAATCAAAGATAACTTAAACTAAAAACAGAGCATTTAACAAACTAATATATTAATATAAGTTATTTGCGAGACTGACTGATGAGCTGTGGAGACTGGAGAGTGTCTCTTTCATGTGCATGGACATTTAGTGCACACTCGTGTGGACAGTTGGACTGCCCTGTGGGACATGTGTCTGTGTTGATTTCTAACAATTGACTGTTTCTATGATTTGTTTTCCTGATTAAAAGAAGTTCAATAAAAAAGTCCAGTTTTGTAATACAAACAACTCTGATAAACATTTGAGCATTTTTTTAAGTGAAGGTGACAAGAAAGAAACAACACCTCTCTGTTTCACTCTAAAAGGTCACATCACATCATTTTTTTTGTTCCTGGACCTGGAGACTCAACAGAAACACTGACGGCACAGACACCTGTCAGCAGCCTCACAGGCGAGAGCGTACGTGTTTGTTTACAGCCGTGTGGGCGCATTATTCCAGGACACGAAAGAGCTGGTTCTGCTCTCGTGGCCTCCCCAAAGCCTGCACTCATCACTGATCATTGTTCTGGGCTAGCGAGAGGCAGCTCTCATCTGACCCGTGGCTGCGTCCAGACTGACAGTGAAACGAGAAGAAAGGCCAGAATGTGAGAAAGTGAAAGAGGGAGGGGGGCGACAGGAGGAAGAGGGGGCAAGTCGGTTTCATAAACCCCCCATTAAAGCCACAGAAAACAGAGTGCGTGGGAGAGGAGCGGCCACTGGGGTGTGTGTTTGTGTTTGAGCGTCCTTCGCTGAGCTTGCATTTTGCGAGCACAGACAGACAATGGTGAGAGATCTCATGTCTGTACAGGCTGAAAAAGACAGAGGTCAAACACAACACGACACACAAACACACACTCACAAGAGAACATGTGAAAGCACAGCACTGTTCCCCTGCCCGTGTGAAAGCCTGTGTGTTTACTGCGACCGGCTCAGAGGGAATAACTTACTCTGCTAAACTGATGACAGTTTACTCAGCACAGTAACTAAAGGCTGAGAAATCCTTTAACACAGAGGAGACGAAGCAGATGTCAGGACTCTACTCAACAAACCTCAATAACAATCAGGATGGGATGTGGTGCAAAGCATAAAAACAGAAAATAATGATTGGATATTTTAAACCAAGATCCAATTAAATACACTATGTTACTGAAGATGAACTTTACTGTTGTTGTTTTTTAATATTCATTCATTTTGAATTTGATGCCCGCAATATTTTCCAAACTAGAAAGCACTCAGAGAGCAGAAACATCCACCAAGGTAGCTCACATAGTTTCATGATAAGGTTACCAACATAAAATGATTCCTTTTCCCTAAAAAGCCACACCTAGGACGTAGCATCATGTTAAAATCATTATTAGACAATAACTGAGCAGCTGCCATCAGGCAGAAGGTACAGAAGTATCCGCTGGACCACCAGACTGCAGAACAGCTTCTTCCTTCAGGCTTTGAGATTACTTAGTGCACCATCTGCACTGCTTGTTTTTGTTTTGTTTTGGAGCCATGACTTAATTTCATTGTGCAACCTGTTGCACAATGACAAACACACCTCATTGAATCCTGGAAAGGCTCAGTCGTTCACAAAGATGGGGCGGGGTTCACCATTTCGTGAACAGCTGCCTGAGTAAATAGTCTAACACTTTCATAACTACCTTTCTCAATGGTTTCAGGGAATTCAGGGATTTCATCATCCACAGTCCATAAAATCATCAAACGTTTTTGAAAATCATGACTTTTGAACCCTCGGGCAGCGCTGCATCATCATCCTGAAAAGGATTTCACCACGTGGGCTCAGCAGCACTTCAGGAAACCATTGGCAGTTCACACAGTTCATCTCTACATCTACAAGGTCAAGGTCAAACGAGACCATGCAAAGCCAAAACCAATTCTTAGCAACATCCAGAAACACTGCTGACTTCTCTGTGCCCAAGCTCGTCTGAAATGGACTGAGGCAAAGTGGAAAAGTCTGCGGTGGTCTGTGTCCAGATTTAGGCTAAAGAGAAAAATCCAGAAAGCCATCCAGACTGTTATCAAAGTAAAAGCCAAATGCCAGCATCTGTGACGGTATGGAGGTGTGTTGGTACCCATGGCATGGGTAACTTGCACATATGTGTAGGCAACATTAATGCTACAAGTTGCAAACAAAATTAAGAGCAACATGCTGCAATCATAGAGGCGCCTTTTTCAGGGCTTATTTCAGTAAGACGATTCAAAACCCGTTCAGCTGGTGTTAAAACAGCGCAGCTTCAGTGTATAAAGAGTTCCGATACTAAGTGTGGCCTGAAGTCCAGACCCATCTCCCACTGTTGATATGTGGAGCATTAAAAAGTGTAACAAAGACTCCAGACTGTTGAGCAACTGAAGTCATACATCAGGCTAGAAGTGGCTGAATTGTTGAGGATGCTCTCTTGGGTTACCACCATAACAGTTGAGTTTCTTTGTCTTTTGATGGAACAGAAGAGATGGTGGGCTAAAAATTATCCAAGTGCTATAAAGGTGCCCTAAACAGATGATCCGCTCTGTGACTTACTTATGTAACATGTTCCACACCGTTTACTTGTGTCTAATATCCATTCAAAGGCGTTCACTTCTTTGCTCAAACATGTTTCCCTCCTGTAGTCCAGCTCTTTGTGTGGTGCGAGAGCTTAAGCCAGGCATGCCTGCCTGGGCTTGGCCCAATTTAAGGAGGACTTCATTAATAAGGTGCTCTCATGCTCATAAACCAGAACAAACTCAAGCAGTTTTCAAGTTTGTGACAGAGCAGATGTATTTACCCAAACAGAGATGTGAGTGATTTTTCTACATCATTTCTGAGCATTTGTATCCCCTTCCTGTTAGGCAAGTTCACTGAGTGGAGCAGATCTCCAGACCAGCAGCAAACTCACCTGAGGTGCTCCAGGTGTGTCCAGGACCAGGTCTGGTAATTCCCTGAGCAGTTTGTCGAAGGAGTTTTCCATGTCGCTCCGGGACAGTATGGGCCCACACAGGTCTGCCAGCAGCCTGGAGGTGAGCTCCCTGTGGCTGGCTTTGGCCTCCAGGGCCAGAGAAACAGCTAGCGAGGGCACTCCACTCTTCATGGTCCCTAAGTTCAGTTCTGCGAGGAGCTCCTGCATGTGAGAGGAGAGTTTGTGATGCAATTTTGCTGACACTTCAAAGATCACAACACTAAATAAGAATTTCTGCTCCTGCTCTGTTTGCTGTTTTTACGTAACTTACAGCTACTTCATTCGTGTCTCCGTGTTCAAAATACTCCTGCACGATGGGGGTGACCGTCTTCTCAAAGTCCTTTTCTTCTAATGGAGGAACCACAGTCTCATACACACAGTTTTCCTGTTGAACACAAGCACAGTGAATGTTCAGAGAGACAGAGACTTAATGGGGATAGAACACACCTGCATTATTACCTTTTAGGAGATTATGTTTTTGCCACTGTTTTTAGTTTGCAAACAGGATCACTTAAAAAGTAAACAATGGATTTTGATGAAATATTCAGATATTGTTGGACACGGCAGAAGAAGAAGTCATTAGATTTTAGTGGTGATCAGAATATAGATGCAGGTCCAGGAACCTTCTTATAATTTGACTATTACAACCAATTAGGATTTTCAAAACAAGGCAGTTTTCCCCACTTTTGCTAATAACTGAAAAAGTTCTCAAAAGATTTTGATAATGTTTTGAGGAAATGCTGGTCATGGCACAGTGAAGACATTACTCGGTTTTGGTGGTGATCTGATTCCAAAAGTGGATCCAAAAACGTCATTATTTTGGTCACAGTGCAAGACAGGGCAGTTTTCCACACTTTTGACAGTAATTGACTTGACAGTTGAAAATACCTTATGGGAGGTTTATGCTTTTAGAGAAATAGTTTGGAAACTGTGTAGAACACATTTCGTGTTTTTCAACAAAACAATAAGCTGCATATTCGAAGTACTCAATGACAGACTCCACAGTTTTCTGATAGCAAAATGATTGCATCTTTGGTTAAGTTAGTTAACTGGTGCCCAATATGGTACCTGAGCTTCGTCGTAGTTGGGGTCTTTCTCATCTACCTCCTCTGGTCCGTAAACTTCACCCGATCGTCCCCACACACCTTTCCCTCCAGCCCCACCTGCAGACAAAGGTCAGCCACTGTTAGACATGATATCACATGAAACAGAAACAATGGAAGGGCAAGGCAATCTCACTGGAAGATTTAGTGCTCAACATTTCTTGTTAACTGGAAAAATCCCAGCATTTTAAATGGGGTAATCTTTATTACTTGGTCAGTAAGGCAGGAAGGTTGAGTGGTAGCATTACGAACATTGGTGCTACTTGACAAACACCTTCAGTATCCTGGCTGATCGGTAAAGAATAAAAATCATCTTAAGACATTTTCAGGCAGATGGAAAAACACACTGAACTTGGGGGTGCAGGATATTTGATTTGTGCAGATATCACACAACCGGACCTTTACAAACCCATTTCAGCAAACAGCAATTTTGATAAATTACTTTGGAGAGAACAGGAAGAACCTTTGACTCTAGAACTGACCTGTTTCTCTTCTTGTGACTGGGGATGAGGATCGCTGAGATTTTATTAATACCAATGTCAATATTAATTCTGCCAATTAATCTAATTATTTTCCAACTCCCTTTAGATTCCTGTGGATTTTCTAGGTGAAAACACACAAAAGTACTCCATCACATGGAGAAGACATGTTAAACAAACTAATAGGGCTTGGCAAGATGGATCTACTTGACTGCTGATAATAAATCAGTCGGGTCCAGATGCTGCACATAGTTGCCTCACACTGTCTAAAATGTGGAAAAATCATTGCAACATTTCCTTGAGGCTGTCGGTTCTTTATTCTCTAATATCATTTTCATAGCACGTGAAGCTAAGACAGTGTCCAGGAGTTCTTCCACAATTACTGATAATAAAAAAACATATTCAATATTGGGTAACTCGGACTTCTATGTATTTTGATTTGGTGGCAATTGGGTATACGTGCCATTTGATTTTCACTCATAATAAAAAAGCTTAAGAAGTGTGTTGTTTTTTTTTGTGCCTTTTGTATATTTCTTATATTTTTGACATAAACCAAAGTCAATTCTGCACTATTTTCTACCTTTTTTATACTTTATTTTATTCCTCCTGACTGTTATCTTTGTGTTTATTCTAAGTATATGTTGATTTGCTTATTGCCCCAATTTACCAAGTCAAATTCCTTGTATGTACAAATGGCAATAAATACACTTTCTCTCATTTACATACAAAAACTTGATCTACACCCTGGCCTTGACAGGCCATTTCATTGGCAGACATAATTAAGGGTAAGGTATAGGGATGCACGGCATTGGATTTTGGCCGATACCTGTTATCTTTTAATTCTCATCACAGATACCAATATTTCAAGAGCACAAGTTCGACAAAGATGGACTTGGCTCTTTCAGTGTAATGGCACATTCTTGCGAGGAACAGATGTAAAACAAGAACAAAAGCATTTAAGTCTTGCAAAAATGAAACCCCTGATATTTAAATGTACCCATGCAGTGATGAGAAAATTCATCAACATTGTACATTTGTGGAATTTGCCAATATTCCAGCCAATTTATCAACTGTAAATATCTGCAAACATTTCAATATTGGTCAATACCGATACTTAACTTTTTAGGCTGATATTGATATTAAACCGTTAATATTGTGCATTTCTAGTATAGCACTCATTGTTAGAGAAGATGTCTTGTTCCAAACAGAGAAACAGGCTGAATAGGAGATGGTATTGATCATGAACATGCAAACTGTGTGGACCTTTCTTAATGTTGTAATATCTGTGAGCTGGCCATAACAACCATCTTAAGTGAGGTATTTTTATAACATTTTTACACACTGAATGGGAAAGGCCTCTATTTTCAAAAGAATTAAAAAAGAGCAGGACACATGTACCAACAAAACACACAGCATATACGGAGTGTCTCTTTATCTTTGTATGTCATTCTCATGTCACACTCTTGAACCCTATGACCAAACCGTCTGATAATCCCTGTGTTTGGGGAGCTGTGACCACTCGACGTATTACACCAACAAACATCTGCTGGGCCAGCCCTGACAGATTGCAGACAGTTTAAGAAGCCCAGCACCAAGCAGCTTGTGACACAAGCTGAAACCTCCTCCAGTGCTGCACAGCATGCAGCGTTTGACATGCCACTATATTTAGCACAGCCCTCACTGGTCGCAGTCGTCCCACTTTCAGAGTTAAAACATGTTGCACGCTAGTTGTTCTCAGCTGAGATTGTGTGCATCCACTTTATTGGTCTCCTAAAGCTGCAATGCATGAACTTTTAATGAAGAAGAGCTCAAGTGCCAGGGCGCCGCGGGCCTGGCAGAGCCTGTTATGTAACAGGACAAACAGACGCTGAGCACAGACAGACCAGACTTTACCCATTTGGGCGCCCCTGAGAGGAAAAAATGACTGTTATGTAGTCTGAGGTACATACATTCAGCCTGCATACAGAGTTGTAAGACTTTTACTGCCAACCTACAGCTTATCCAGCTGGATACATAGATACTTAGGCTGGAGGGTATTGGAATTTTTCTTCCCCCTTTTATTGGCTTTTAATAGGGGTGTAATGGTAAACAAAAATGACGATTTGGTACGTATCTCGTTTTTTTTGGGGGGGGGGGGGGGGGGGGGGTCACGATTCGGTACATTTTCGGTACAGTATGGGAACAACGCAAAACCATTTGCTTGTTTAGCACGTTTATTAAACCAGAAATTTGTAATTACACAAACTGAAAACCAAAATAAATTCAATGTGCTGCTTGGTAATAATAATAAGTTAACTAAAATAAATAAACAACAAATGTATGAAATTAAAAATAATGAGTTTCTTTTTAAATTCCTGGCTTAAACAAGGCCGACTGTGTACTTTATACCGGGGCTCAATGACCTTTAGCATGTGTTAAAAGCAGCATTTTCCACAACTGAATATGGTCTTAGATCCGATGCTATAGAAATGCTGATGGATGCTGCTGTCACTTTGGCCCAGTCTGAATTGTCTGGGAGAGGCTGCTTGAATGCAGACGGCAGTTGAATTTACACTACAGTGTTTTTTCCTTACCGCAGAAATCTTCACACTTGAGTGGTGCCGTTTTTGGTGAGCTGGCATGTTTGACGTGCTGTCAGAAAATACCTAACCTCAGTTGAACAGCATCGGCACACCGCAGTCGTTTTATCCACTTGTCTTTCTCCATTGCGGTATTCCACCAGGAAGCCAAAGTGCCCCCAAACAGGAGATTTCAGCGACGGGGGAGGCAGTAGCCATGATGCACAATTAGACACAAGTTTTTGTGGTTACGGAACCTCTTTGATATTCGTCTTCTGATTGGATGGCTGTGGGACGTCACGTCCACGTGATATGTACACGATCGCAAGAGCATGAATCACAGACCACTTTCCTCATGAATATTAAAAAGTCTTCCCTAACCACGCCAATCGTAGACGAGTACTCCCGTGAATATTAAAGAGACATGTGCAGCTGCTAACGTAAAGTTACTGTACTTGTTCGGGTACAGCACAGTACCAAACTGAAAGCGGTTATGGCACAGATACACGTACCTTTACACCCCTACATTTTAATGAACTTATTTATCATCCTTTTCTTTGTGGAACCACTGAGTAGCTCACCAGACATAAGCCCTCATTTTCTCTCAAATCAAATGCTCTGTTATCTATAATTCTGTTTTATCCTTAAACAGTCTAACCTTGATTTTTGCTGCAAAACAGACATAGCTGACCCTCAACAGGTGATAATAATAATTCAGGCTAAAAGGATTTCCTCTTGGTGGAAACATCATTTTACTTCTCATTTCACATTTGAAACAGATATTTATGTTAGAGAGGATACAAAGGATTTGGGAAACTTCCTGAGTTTACAATGACAGGGGAGCATGGGTCAGGTCTCCTTTGGGTTTGGGAGCATAGCAACCCCATAAAGGCAACTGCACTTCTGGCACAAGCCCACAAGCCTGCTTCCAAAAGAAAATACACACCCTTTAACTACCAATGTTTACCACTTGATTATACCAACAATGCAGCTCATTGTTGCTTATAATAAGCAGACCTGGCAGCTGTGTCTGCAAACAGCCACACTGACAGTCAAACACCTGGAATCCCAACAAAAGTAGGTGCTTTGCCTTGATACTGATCTAAAACATGTTCAGTTTTTTCACATTCACTTCAGATCATATCTAGACAAGAAAAGCCTTTTTCGTTGAGTATAAAGCTCAAACATAACAGTAATTAACTTTTCACTGACAAAAAGAGCAAGAGTCTTCAAATATAACATGTGCATCATTGATATTTGCTTCCTCAACCCATAACCCCAAGAAAACATTTAATTTTGATGGCAAGAGCTAAGTAAATGTCACAAAGATCAAGTTTTGTAAGATCAATTGGGTCAAAGCTGTTAAGAAAAACTACCATAGAGTGTTTCACATCCAGATGTGAGGAGGTAGATCAGAGAAGTTAATTTCTCAGGGTCATGTGATTGAGTCTGTCTCCTCTTGGGTTTGTGGTCAATTATTAAGGTCAAAGCTGTGGCTGGACATTTAATTCAGAATAAAGTCTTGTTTTTTTTTTTTTTTTTTTTTTTTTTTTTTTAGCAGGCTGTAGATGCTTCGGCTGATGATGTTTGGCTCTTAGACAGTGATCTGACTGGTCCATGTTGCTCTGTTGAGGTGCTGGTTTGGTGGAATGGTAAGAAACCAGGCACGACCCATAAACATGGCTGGTTTGAATCCAGCCTGTAGGCAGTTTGCAGAGTGTCCCCCCCTACTCTCTCCCCACATTTCACAAGCCTGCCCACTGTCACCCTCTCCTCACAATAAAGTCACAACATGCCCCAAAAATAATCTTAAAAAAGTATTGTTACCCTGTGTTTGTGACAGTTTCATGTCTGTGACTTGACAATGTCTGCTGCCTTTCATGGCCAGGACAGACTTGTACATGAGATTATCAATCCCAATGAAGTCCTCCTGGTAAAATAAACTTTGTTTTTTTTTTTTTTTTTTTTTTTTTTTTTTTTTTTTTTTTTTTTTTTTTTTTTTTTTTTTTTTTTTTTTTTTTTTTTTTATTTTTTTTTTTTTTTTTTTTTTTTTTTTTTTTTTTTTTTTTTTTTTTTTATTATTTTTTTTTTTAGTTTTTTTTTTTTATTTTTTTTTATTGTTTTTTTTTTTTTGTTTTTTTTGTTTGTGTTTTTTTGTTTTTTGTGCGATTCGGTACATTTCATTTTGAGTATGGGAACAAGAAAAAAAAACACACTGCCATTATGCAACATCCTTAAACATGCATTTAATGCCATTACCACTGGAGCTTAATATAAGTGTGAGTTTACATCCATGACAATCACCATGTCAGTCCAACATAAACATGTGTAAGTCAAACACATGACATGAAACCCTCCATGAAAACACCATTGCTCCACTTTTCCATCACAATCAGCATGTTGTCTGAGCAGACATGACAGCATAACATGTTATCTGAGGCCTATAGCACGAAGCAGGATTAATGTCTTATCGAGATAACTTCAGGGTTAACCCTGATTTATCCATAGCACGAAGCCGGTTCATTTCTTATCGGAGTAGATCACCATGGTGACTTACTCTGAACGGCTAACCTGCTCCAGAGCCGGAGAAGTTGGAGGTTGAATCTGATCCTGCGAGATGACCCTCGCACTAGCATATCAGAGCTTCTCCAAATCAATGGCCTGCCCTCTTCTCCTGAGCCCGGTAGAAGGAGGCGCACAACTCTTGAGACGAGCATGAAGATGAGAAGGAGTGTCACAATACCGATTTGACCCACTAGATCAACCTGACGACGTGATATGAGAGGTACCAGTTCTTGTGGAATCATCTACCTCTGTGATATATTGGAGCCGTTTATTCCCTATGTGAGCGCAGGAGCGGTGCACTAACTGTCACACTGTTGTTGTGCATCGCCCTGCTCTATAAACTTCACTTCTATAGTGCCTCTCATACATTCAAATGCATCATAAAGTGCTTGACAAATAAAAGGGATGCAACTCTCATGTGAAACAGCAAATTATTCTATTATTCCATCATGTTATTCCTGCACTGTATTCATATGTTTCAGGGATTTTTTTTCTTGCTGATTTTTAAATTGTTAATTTGGGTCGGACTTCAGAGCGGTGTGTTTTTATGATTTAATTGAGGCGACGACTTCAATCTTAAATGTAGCTGATATGACATGAAACAGACCAACCTACCAGACACAGTTATGCTTTTGTATTTTTTTTTCTACTCCCACGACCTCCTCATGATAGAGGGATTACATCTGAGGAAATGGGGTGATAATTTTCAGACATGCAACACACTTTCACAGTATATTGCTTCATGAGATTCATAAGTGTCATACTTAGCCAATGATGAGTAATTTACGCATTTTCACAGTCCACCACACATTTTGTCTTTGATTGACAGCTGCTACGGTGTTTCTTTTCCCCATTATTCTGGCTTTTTTATCCTCACATTTTAACATCATCAGACGCCGCTCTTCACATGTGAAATATGGAGCTCTGTCAGTGTATCCCGGGGCTTCTCAGCGTGTTTTCCGTTCATGATCACGATTGGCCAGCTGCCTCTGAGCCCTCCCCTTATACGTGCACGTTCACAGCTCTTGATGAGACAGTCCTGGATTGAGTTACCGTGTTGATAACTTGCATCGTGCTATCGGTAATCCTGATTGCCATTGTTGCGGTTACTCAGTCCTGGATAGATGTGAGTTGCCAGGGATAAGTTGACCGCGCTTCGTGATATAGGCCTCTGCTCTTTGTGTTTACTAATAATCATAAGCAGATTATGAATAAAATTTATATCATCAATTTCTGATTAGTAATCATTAGTTAGACTGTTATCTAACACCTCACAGAAGTTTACAGAAGCCATCAGAGCAGATGGCTGGTAAGGAAAAGTCTTGTTTTAAGTAGATGTGACCCGATTAAGATCACCTCGCCATTTGTGTGCATCCCAATTGGTTTATGGTTCCTAAAAGGAAAGCCAGCAGCTGATGACAGCAGTAGGTCACACCCTGATAAAGGCCTTCAATTTGTAGCACTTGGATCTGGAACAACAGCGGCTCTTTGATCAGCTTTGACTTGCATGTGGTAACGACCAACAAATGGTCATCCTCTGAGAGAGACCAGAACATCTGACACTTGAAGCAAACCTGGAACTTTTAGCATCATCACAACTTCGCTTCTTTTCTCTTTCATTCCTACCTTTCTTTGGCAGACCTCTTCCCTTCCCCAGTCGAGACTTTCTGTCCAACAGCTTGCTCTTGGGGCTCGTGGGAGCCACCAAGGACCCCCTGACGGCGTCCCCGTTATCGCTGAGCGAGTCCCCCCTCCCGGAGTCTCGGGACGAGTTCTTCCTCAGCCTCCTTTTGGCCTTTGCCTTGAGCCGTGCTTCGTGGATACTGTTGCTAGAGGAGGACAGCCAGTTTCCGTTGATCTCGTTGATGTTTTTGTTGGTGATAACTGATCCGCCATTGTCTTCATCCCCGGACACAAAAGAGTCGCTCAGGTCTCCAGCCTCTGCAGGAGGAAATCATCAATTTGTGTTAATGCTGAGTTAAAAGCACGATGTTGTATTTCTTATAATTGTGTTTTTCTATGTGATCACTCAAGTATCATTGACTGAGAAGCCACTAAATCAGGAACAATGAATTACAGTCACTGAGGTCCAAGTTATTAAAATTCCCTCCAAATGAAAAGGTCCGAACTTAAGTCCAGTTTGTGTCTTCTAGCCTCCCCCGATGTCCACATTTTCATGGTTTCAACAATATTTATTGTCAATTTCCAATGCAGGATGTTTAACTGTCTTTTATCATAAATTCAAAAAAAGTAGCTCTCGGCCAATACATTTAAGGCCTTTATTTTAGATTAGAGAAAACCAAATCCCAGAATCAAAAAAAGTGCACAAGCCAAATAACCCCTTTTCCTCTTAAATTAAAGAGGTGCCAGCCTTAAGAATTGAAAGACTACAATTCAAATAAAAAAATTCAACACCTTCAAAAACAATTTATAAAAAGTGGCTACAAGGAAAAAACAAAGCATTGAAGGAGCTTTTTTCTTCTCTTTTCTTAAAATAAAGAGATCCAGACAAAAAAACAAAGGCCTGCCATTCAAGTTAAAAAGTCAGCATCTTCAGAAAACAAGACATACATCTAAAAGTACAATCATCTGTCATCTTTAACTTTTTTTTCTACAGTATTGTTGCAATATGTCACAGAAGAAGAGATAAAAGAAAGTGATAGTTGTGTTGATTGAAGTATCCCACTGATACCTGATTTCAACAATTAATATTATTTAGTGCTATCAATAGATTAAAAAAATTAACTAATTAATCGCACAATTTTCTGTAGTTAACTGAGATTAATCGAGATTAATTTATCAATACATTAATTGCGATTAATCTCATTTTTCTACTAATAACAGAAGCTTGTAACAGATATTTACTTGAGTAAAATCATGGAATTAATGTAGAGTCAACATAATCAACACAAAGAAAGTATATTTAGATGAAAAGACCATTTTATTAAATAGCTTTCTTTGATCTCTCAACAAACAGTTTCACTCCTGTGAAACACAATCAACATTGACTCAGCATTTAAAGACATCTTAAAAGTCCCTCTTTGTCCGTCTTGCTCAAAACAGGTAGCTAGCTTTGTGTAGTTTGGCTGCACTGCACATGTCATCAGAGGTTACAGGTCAGCCGTGACAGGAAGTAACAAAACTGAGTTAATTTTTTTAAACGCCTTATATATTTTAAATTAATCTCCAAAGTTAAAGCATTAATTTTGACTGCACTAATATTATTACAAAAACATTTTTAAAAAAGGCAGGGAGCGCGAGCACATATAGTTAATTTGATCTGTTGTTTCAAGCTGGAATATTTACACTTCTGTAATGCTTTGCCACTACTGTAAATGTTAAGGGCAGAATGGGGGGTTGTGTCATTAATATTCAGTTTAAGTGTCATTTTAGCTTGAAGTATTGATTCAGTGTCGAGTGATGTGAAACTAAATGAGATCAGTATTGAAACTAAAATGTCAGTGTCCTGACTATACTAACTGATGAAAAACATTAAATCTCTTTAGCCTTCATACATTTTTTTTTAACTTAGTACTCTGATGCTTGCAGAGATGGCCTTTCTGAACGGCCTTCTTCTTTATGTTCTCCACTAACATCATAGGCTGTCAGTGTCTGTGCCATTCAGTCTCATTGATTCATCATGTTTGTTATTCCTTGAAGTTGCTCTCTTTGGAAAAATAACTACTGTTATTGCTATGTCATCTTGGCCTGACTAACAGAATTATGTAAAATTAGAGCATCACATTAGCTTAGGTGCTTCAAAACAGAGTTAAGGATCATCTGACCAGTTGTTTTATGCCCAAATGCTGAATGATGTTTGATCAAATCTTTGTGTTTTATAATCTATTGTCTTAACTAGGACTCCCTTGCAAAAGAGGTCTTTGTATCTCAATGGAAAACATCCCTGGTAAAATAAAGGTTAAGTGAATAGAAGGGCACATGTAACTAAGTTAAACACATACCAAAAGTTGAAGGATAGATTTCAAAATCCTTCAACTGATTTGTAAAGCAAAAGCACTTAACAGTCTAAGGCCTATATTCTTTCAGATCTCTTAGTTTCCTAGGAAGATCCAGACCCCCTTGGTCCTCAGAGACAGGTTTACTCACTTTTCACAGGGTCAAGACAAGAGCAATGAGGCAGCTTTTAGTTTTTATGCTCCTCATTTTTGGAACAAACTGCCTGAGAACCTGGGACTCTATTTGTCTATCAATCAGTCAAGCTTTGCTTGTATAGCGCCTTTCATTAAAAAAATGTGCACAATGGGCAAAAGCAACTACAAAAAACATGCAAGACAAACTTAAATCAAGCCAACTCGAGCAAACAAGCCCATACTGAACAAAAACATGGACAAAAAACTTTATTAAAGACCTCAAGTAAACAGAACTGTTGGGGGCGGGGAACTGAGGAAACAATATGAGCTACTGAAAACTAGAAATGAAATAACAGCTTTAGTAAACTCTAAATAGCATTTGTACTAATCAATATGAAATTACAGTAAAAGAACTGAGGACGATAAAAGCCACAAACTACATGTGTGAACTGGTAAGCAAAAAACATGGGTGTGGAGTAACACTTTGAAATTTGACACAAAAAATGCATGTTTCACAAAATAAATGGAACAAGCACAGCTTTGATATTATTATTAAATAAAAACTACAATAGGAAATTAAGTAAAATTGCTTAAAGTAACATGAGTCAAAAGTTAGATTAAAAAGGCTTGTCTTGAGTTTGCTTTAAAAATACTGGTACCCTGCTCAGTCCTCAGGTCTGCAGGTCGGCTTTTCCACAAATTTGAATCATAACAAAAAGCTGCCTCCCTGTGAGTATTTTCTCAAACTTTTGGCATAACTAGCAAACACTACCTGAAGACCTGAGGGCTTTCAAGGGCTTATGTAATAAAAACAGATAAAATAAATAGGCAGGACCAAGCCATTTAAGAGATAAAAAACAATGAACAAATCTTATCTATGACCCTTTTCACATAAGTTCAGCTTCTTCTTATTGATCTTCTCTTATATCTCAACATATATGTTTATTTTCTATGTGCTTTTTCTCATTGTTTATCTTTATATATATTTCCTTTCTTTCACTATTTTTTTGCTTTTCTGCTATTAATGTTATTGTATATAATATACAATTAATATAACATTTTTTCTAAAGAGTTTGAAGAAATATCTAATGTCATCAAGATTATCTTATCTGAACTGTGTCCATTTTAAATCTTCAATAACAAGCAGAATATCCTAGTTATCTTCAAGAAATATTTAAACTGTAGTTCTGTCCAAACGCACAGTCTTGGGTGGAATCATCATCAATATAAAAGCTTGAGTTTCTATTTTCTTAATTGATGTGCATTAACACTGATCTTTGGGTCTCCAGGACAATATCACTATAACTGTCAGGTGGTTACTGTTTTAGCTGCCTTTTACTCAGAAGTAAAAGTGAAACTTACGGTTACAACAAAATATACCGGTAGTTCGTTACTTTACCCCTGAATATAATAAATTACTTTCCACTCCTGTGGGTGACTTACAACTTCAGGTAAATATGGGACAGATTTTATGTTTCAAGAATCTCTTGTGACAACTGCAAAAGCAATTTAGAGCATGATAAGACAGTTTAGAAAACATAGCAACGCGACTAAATTAACCTTTGATGAAATAATACACGTGTCTCTTTCGGTGATCTAGCCCACCATTAACCCAGATATTCGGGGAGTAAACATCAGTCACCCACTTCCTCCAGAAAAAGCCCAGTGGCCCACATTTGCTCCAGCTGATGAGGCTTTAAAATCATGGAGGCTGGCTCACTTACCGACGGGGTTTGCGTTGAGCCAGGCCTCGCAGTCAGTTGCCATGGTTAACAGTAGGAAGATTTTGCAGCGGAACAGCGTGCAAAAGTGAGAAATATCAAGGATGCCTGCAGGGTATGAAAGAAATCAGATCATTAAATCTGCAGACATGCGTCAATAACATGCCCAGACATGCTGCAAACAGCCTCCCCTCCCCCTCGTCATTCAAAGTGTTGGTAAACAATGGCTAACGCTGCTAGCTTCCATGTTCACTGACAGAGAACTGCGTCAAAAGTCAGAACTACAGAATAATTTAGTGCAGATTTAAAACGACAAGTAGTACCATATATTTGGTAAATATGCCGTTTACATGTTGGTGCACGTCTGTTACAACGTAGCTGCTTATCTGTATTGAAGCCTAACTGTCAATAAACGGTCAAATCCAATAGCAGCACAGGCTATGTGTTGCGCACATTCAGACTAAACCGAATAAACACCAAAAACAGCATTAAATACTCAAACACTTCAAAGTTACAGCCATCATACACTAAAGTACCAAACGGAAAGAAATCACTGACCGTGTGCTATGTCCGAGCTTCAAACTCCGACTGTTGTGTTTTCTCTACCCAGCAACGCAGGAACATAACACAGTGTTCCTATCCTCCGATTGGCTGGAGGCATGGGGTTTTTAAAAGGAGGAACCAATGAGAATGCAGCACGAGAATTTCTTCTCGCATGTTCTGTGACGTTGTGACGCTTCACGTTGTTTATGCAGTGCCGCCCCCTTTCTTCAGTGGAGGGGAACAGCTCTTCAAGTCTAATTGCTGCTGCTCACAGAATCAGAACCATAAATCCTGCAGCAACTTTTTCACAGGGATGCAAGATCATCCAATTATTATAGCAAACTGGAAATAAAGTTCCTTTTATACAATTTACAAAAGTACATTTTAAAAGGAGTGGTCTTTTGATTTACTCAAATAAACGTAAATATTTAATTTTAAATGCACTGAGTACTCTCATAACATTTTTCTTTGCCTAAAATGATAGCAGCTGTAATGAAATGCGCAAGCTATTTTTTGCTTCTGAAATTGTATTACAAGTTTTTTTGTAATGTATTCTGTGTTATTCATATTTTTAAAACAATTTAATCATTGCTTTGTAATTATATTCATTTTTTAATTATTATTCTAAAGTATAATAGTATTCTATATAACATTTAATCCATACAATATAACCACAGTCTAACTTTGCCTTGATATGTAAACTCACTGACCAGTTCTAGGTTGGCCCTCCTTTGCCTTAGGCCAGTGGTTCTTTAACCAACTTTATCCTTTGCACAAGTAAAACCAAGCCAGATTTACAAGGCACATCACATTTCTATCAAAGCAAAATTTACTCTTTAAAGTAAGTTTCAGTATCACATTGCTCCATTCTATCTCAACAATTACCCAATGAAATTAGAGATATACTGTATAATTTATTACTTTTTCTTACAAAAAAATGTCTTGTCATCGTTTATGTAAAATGAATTAATTCATGTTGACAACCTGTATTAATTACACATGGTTGAACCAAGGCTTGCCTCATTTTTCCCACACCACTGGAGAACCACAAATATAAACAAAATAATGAGCCGGAAACATTCTTCAGAGACTTTAGTCCATACTGACGTGATAGTATCACACAGTTGCTGCATATTTGTTGTCTGCCCTTTCATGATGCAAACCACACATCCGCCCATGTCCCAAAGGAGCTCTGGTGACTGTGGAGGCCACTGGAGTACAGTGAACCCACTGTCAAGGTCAAGAAACAAGTTTGACATAATCTGAGCTTTTTAACATGGCATGCTATCCATCCTGCATAGTCGGCAACATTTCTCAGGTAGACTGTGGGGTTTAACCATGCTCAGTTGGTACTAAGGTGCTCACATGTGCCAAGAAAAGTATCACCCCATTAAACCAGCAGCCTGAACTGTTAACCCAAAGCAGGATAGATCCACGCTTTCAAGATGATTCTCCAAGTCTGACCCCTACAACCTGAAGGAGGCTGCAGAAAGCAAGACCCATCAGCCCAGGGATCACTCCTCCAGTCTTTGGTGGAGCTTAAAGTGATATTCCAGGATGGAACAAGTTGGGTCCTATCACAAGGTTTAGGGCAGAAATTATCCCTACAGCGGTGCTGCAGCAGAGCCCAGGGCGTGCAGAGCCTCTTGCTCCGGTCCTGCTGGTCTGCCGATCCCTCTGCACTCAGAGAACTAGAGCCATATTTAGTGCATTGTCACGAAAAATCTGATATCGGTCTGCATTCACTTTATTTAGAGAATTTTCAGTGCGTTACTTTCACACAATACCGCTAAATAAGGCTCTAGTTCTCCGTGAAAGTAAAACGCTGTCAATAGCCACAGCTGTGGCTGCAGAGCTCGGCTATGGGCCAGGCACAAGGAGGCTACCGAGCAGGGGAGTTTGGAGCGAGAAGCCTAACTGCTGCACAGAAGTTACTTGCTAGGACCACACCTCAACCACGTTTTTTCCCATGTTCTTATAAATTCTAACCAGACCATTTCTCCCCTTGGTTTTTCTCACTCGACGCACCCCTCCCTTCCACCCCTTTCTTTAAACTTCTTCCTTCTTTCTTTCTTCAGGACCTTATAAAGGGGGTTCGTCGTGCCCAGGAGCTACGGCAGATTCCCTAACAAGTTCCCCTAAACCGTTATCTGCTTCACGTATCTGCTATGTTGCTTATGTTGCACTGTACACAATAAATGATTGTCAAATTCATCCTGTTGATGGTGTGGTCCTTACTCGTGAATTAGATTTTGGTGAGCCTGTTTGAACTGCAGCCTCAGTTTCCTATTCTCAGTAGACAGGAGCAGCACCTGATGTGGTCTGCTGCTGCTGTTACCAATCTGCCTCAAGGTTCAATGTGTTGTGCATTCAAAAATGGTCTTTTGCATAGCTTGTTGCAACAAGTGCATATTTGAGTTACTTTTCCTTGTACACTCTGACCACTGGCATCAAAACAGCATTTTTGCCAAAGAAACTACTGCCTCCAATTATTCTCTTTTTCCAACCAGTTGTTAACCTTACAGACACCTGTGTGAAAATTCAAGTAGCTCAGCAGTTCCTCAAATACTCAGACCATCCCATCTTGCATCAACAACCATACCATGTTCAGTCACTCATATCAACTGTCCTGTCCATTCTGATTCTCAGTTTGAACTCCAGCAGGTAATCTTAACAATATTCACAAACATATACAGTACATTGAGTTGCTGCACATGCGATTGGCTGATAAACAATTTGTATTGAGGAGCACCTAAATGGATATAGGTGGCTATGAGAGTATATTCAGGGTTCCCATTCTTTCCTAGAAATCATTTTCCAGGACTTTTCCAGGACATTTTCCAGTGTCACATAATCGACTGAAGTAACACTGTTGCTGTGGGCAGTTTTCAAATTCAAGTTAGCCTTCTAAAAAACAAGATTAGAGGTTGATGAACAATATCTCAAGCTATTGATCATATTGATCTTAGAATTTCTTTGTTTCTGATCTTAGAATTTCTTTGTTTCTAGCACAAATATTGTCTGTTAGCTGTCTGTTTAGTCTGGCTTTTATGTGTCTTACTATTCTAAATTTATGGTTATACGCTTTTTTAAAAATCTATATTTACTCTGCTTTTCTATGAATAGATTTTGTTAATTTAACCTAAATTTCATTTTGTCATCTTTTTATTGTTTATTTTGGTCCCCATTGTTTTGAGTTTTTATATTTTATGCCTGAACTTGCATTATTTTACCTACTCACATTTTCTGGCTATATGTACATTAGTTACCAAGTACATTTATTTTCTTCATTTCCTTTGTTTCAAGCTAGAAGAAAGACAACTAATTTTCCAGGACCATTTAAGCTTTTCCAGGACATTTCACTTTTTTCCTCATTTTCCATTTGTTTCCCATGACTGGAAAATATTAGGCAATCATTTTCCAGGTTTTCTAGGATGCATGGAAACCCTGATATTGCACTTTTGGACTGGGGCTTATTAAGAATGGAGTCTTTCATAAGGTGAATGTTGTCCAGGTAGAAATCTGGACTGTGGCTCTCTTGCTGCATCATTACCCACGATCCATCTCCCTACTCCCTGTTGCCACACTGTCCCATCTGAATGAAGGCAAAGAGCCTTAAAAAGCAAAATGTGACCTTTTGATGCCGAAAAATTTAAAAGAATGCAGTAATTTCACACAAGGTGATTTCAATATCCCAAAACTAGTTTCAAAACTGTTTAAAACTGCTTAACTCGTTATTTTTTTGTTTCTGCCTCAACACTTGGGGGAGCTCTTTAATAACACTTCCAAAGAAGACCTACCCAGGGTTCCCACACAAATTCTATAAACCAATGCAATGCTTTTTAATACCCCTTAAGTCATTTGTTGCACTTAGAACAAACTTTTATCTCAATTGTGCTTTATTTTTTGTTCTATAGCATGCCACAACCTTATTAGTAAAAAAATTGTACACTGACTAAACTAATTGAGCAAAAGTAATTCATTTAGTAGTGGGATCCAACGGCAGGAAAGAAATGCAGACGTGGGACATAGACGCATATGGATCAAGATTTTTTCAGGCGTACTTTGCAACATATAGTTGCAGTTGAGTTTCATTAAATTCAAAACCTCGTGCAGGACTTTGATTAAATGTCAAAATTCTAGTTGAGGATTTAAGACTTTGTAAGAGTCTGAAGGAGCCCTGCTGTCTCACATTAGCCTCATGACTGCTCACATCACAAACCGTACACAATGTTTTATGAGACACAGTTATGAAAAATTCACACATATGTTGAGAAAAGTTTACATTATTTATTCAAATTGTTCAAATTCATAAGAAAAAAAACAGTCAAAAAAACAAGGCCATCACAGGAGTCACAGTCACAGTATACAAAAGGGTTGATCATGATTCTGAGTGTTGCATGATTAACTCTAATAAATTAAACTCATGGTCCAGTGAAGAAGATTCAGTATTTAAGGCATTAGAAGTAATGGCAACTAAAACTGGGATTGACCTGATCAATAAGGACAATTAATGATTTAAAGCTTTATCACCGCTGTTCATGATTTACATTTCTTCTTGTCAGGTATTTTGCAGTAGAACATAAATTATACCGTTTTTCTAGGCTAAACATTAAAATGACTTCAACAAAAACAACCTGAGAATCTGCCCCAGTGTTCAAACTGAGTGAAAACATTCTTTGGCACATAATTCAAGTCACTTGGCAGCCACAAATGTGCCTTCATATATCACATTCACAGGCTGGATTTAGTGATATATCTGAAAATGGACAAAAGTAAAGACTCTCCAAATTAGTTTGAGACTTCATCGTGGGAGCATTTGGATTCCAATAAAACATTTTAACACACAAGTTAAGATAAAATTCAACAATAAGGAAAATAATAAATGCTGTACTTAAATATAGTTATCTCACTATACAGTACTATAAGGTATGTACAATACTGAGAGATTCACACCTGGGACACTGATGCATCCCGACAGATCTGACCACTGAACCAGTGCAGTCGACCTGTGACCTGTAGATTCCACGCTGCCACTGAAAGTCCTCACCAACACCCCTCCCCCATTTCCCCTCTTCAGCTTCCTGTACGAGATGGTTGAGGTTGAACTGACGTCACTGTGCAGCAGAGGGGTCAATGAGTGCCCCAGATAAACTCATCTCAGCGAGCTGGGACAGGTATTTCTGTGAATGAGGGGGAAGAGAAATAGAAAATAAATCCAAAACACTATTTTAATATGAAGGTTTATCATTCAAAAAGGCTTGACATGACAAAGATCTTTTTCTTTAACACTCAGGTCCTAAGGATGCTAGTACTTTTAATGTTTGTTTTTATTTCAACCAATAATCCACATGACAAGTTAATCAAAATGCAGAATCTGAACTCCATCTGTTATCGTAGACCCCATTGTACTTTCTGTAATTAAATAATTAAACAGCCACATGTAGCTGCAAGTCTCCCAAGATGTCCATCCCTGTTCCAGAAGGTGGCCTCTCTTCTAAGATCTAGATCCCTCTGGCAAAAAAATGCAAACTATTACTCATGGCAACAATGGATAATGATGGCACAAAATAAAAAAGTTAAACTCTTCAAAAAATCACGAGTTAAATACATCTGACTTGTAAATTCCTGTGACAAAGCAAAACAAACAAAACAGGGATGCCCAATAAAACTGGAATGATATTGCTTTGGGCAAATAAATCCTTCAAAACTAAAATTATAGCTATCAGAAGATAGAAAAACATCTCTTTATATTCACTGCTCATAAAGTAACTCAAACTTTCAGAGCATCTGCATATTAAACTAAAGTTGGATTAATGTGCTCCATCACGTTGGTCAATCAGTGCCTGAAGTTCTTACAAGGATCGCACTGCTGTGACTTTTAAAATACATTTGCACATAATGTGGGATAAATAAAGTAAAAGAGCTTTAATTTATTTACATACATCTGTATCAATATGTATATCAGCTAAAATAAATTTTAGATTATACATTAACCAATATTGACCAAAAATACAATATCTCACATCCCTAAAAAAACATGAATAAAATGTAAAAAAATATTTTGCATTTCCAACAGGGGAATGTGTATTTACGTAGTTTTTTTCCCAAATAAATAAATAAATAAATGAATAACAGAACATGATATATAAAAGGTAACTCAAAAGGGTTAATGTTCTGAAAATAACAAAACAATAAAAAAAGTTTTAAAGTTTATTTTTAAAATCAGGAATACGTGTAGTTTTAACAGTCCAAAATTTACAAGTATATGAAGATAATACAACTAGTAATAAGCCTTATTTAAAGTCGTTTACTATAAAAGGCAAAAACGTATCATTGATAATTTGACTCAAAGGCTCAAAAATTTGACAGACAGCACAAATGTCTTCCTTGAAATGTAATCTATCAAATGTTCAGGAATGACTTCTTCTCAAGCTTACATCAGCTGTGCTGCCAGAGACGAGACAAATGCAAGTGTGCTCTGTGCTGAACGGTCAAAACAGAGAAACTTGATACACCCGCCTGTGACATGCAATGTGTGTGATCAGGCGTTTGTGTCTCAGCGGGCGTATCAGTCAGGATCAGGTGATACATATACATATATATATGTGTATATATATGTGTATATATATATATATATATATATATATATATATATATATATATATATATATATATATATATATATATATATATATATATATATATATATATATATATATATATATATATATGTGTATATATATATATATATATATATACACACACACATATATATATATACATTAATTTTAGTTGACTTTCTTATGAACCTGATCGCATTTGCACCTTTGGAATTTTTAATTCACTGATGGAAACAAAATCTACAACCTTTAAAAAATGAAAATAAAAATGCAGTTTGACACGTTAATATAATTATGCTGTTTACTTCATCAAACAAACAGAATTCAACGAAAAACTGATAAAATAAGTATTTCATCTTATTTTATCTATATGTGTAATCTGGATAGAAAATCCTTTTAAAATAACAACATATATTTTATCATTTGAAGTCTCTGCGTTTTAAGACTGTTCAGAAATGTTTGCTACAGGGTTGTGTGTCAGTTACCTTTCATAACAGGGGTGACAGGCCATAATATGTTTTATCACAATATGTTATGTTGCAGTTAGAAGAGTGTTCATCACATTTTTTTCACAAAAGTGTCTTTTTCATTTTTTTGTATCGTGTTAAGAGACGGCAATATCATATGCATTAAGAGCACAGTTTCTAATCTGTTGTAAAGTACAAACACTGCAGCATGGATAAACGTTTTTGTTTGTCCCTGGGACAAAAATAAAAACAAGAATGTCTGTAATACTGGCAGAAAGCATTAATGTACCATAATGATTAACCTCATCATCTCTAAATGACTTTAATAAATCAAGTGTCAGTTACTGAAAAATCAAATGTTTTTCTTCCCTTCATGTTTCTAAAACAAAAGGACTGGCAATAAAAAACTGGAACTATGGCCAAATCATATATCAGCAGAAATCCAATATCATGCATCATAAATATCTTAAAAGGTTTTAATTCAGGGATGGGCAACTTGAGTTTAAAAAACAAAAATTAACACCCTCATTAATTTTACTGCTGTTGCCAGGGGGGCTTTTTTCTTTTCAAAAATTCTGGTGCTTTCTCTAAGAAATTCAAAATAATAAACAAACATAAGGAAAAAAGTGGCCTTTGTCAAAATATCTTCTAAAAATTAAATTGTGTCAACTCATGTCAATTGTTATCATAAATATAATGAAATTCCAAAATTAAACTAGTATAAGCTCTCCTTTAAAGCCTTTTTGAAATTATTTCACAGAAAGTTTTATTACATCCAATAATTGTATTATATATTATTACTTTAAACACCTGAATAACCACGGCACAAAATTTTTCCAAATGAAGCGTTATACTTCGAGCATTGCAAAAAATAAATACAGAAAAGCGGAGCTGTACTGAAGGCTAGAGTAATCTGACCTTAGTGCGGTCTGATATTTTCACTTTCTTTCTGAGTTTTAGCAGGAAGGAAAGTCTCTCGTGCATTTGCAACAGGCTTTAGACAATTCTTGGAGGGAAATCAAATTGAAAATAAATGGATGTGCTGATTGTATGAGTGTGAAAACATTAATCACCATCCCAGAAACAGGTGGTGTAAAAACTGCTTCTGACAGACCACACTGTGTTTGGACCACCCAGCAGATCCCTGGGTACAGTGGAGCGTGCAGAAATACAGATTATTTACACCACCACTATTTACAAAAGGATAGATTTGCTCTGGGATCGACACATCTACCACAGACAGGGCTGGCATGCTAACATCCGGCAGAGTGGAAAGAGTAAATGAGGTGGATCATCATCTTCATCCCCTCTTGTCACCATTGCCATCATCATCGCTCATGAAGGCTGTGTGCTCACTGAAAACATACCTGCAGGTTCCTGTAGTGTACTGTACTGCGGCAGTGACTTGTTTTTGCAGTGTCCTCGCTGGTATAGAAGAATCCACAAAGTTTACAATAGAAACCAGATCTTGGCACGATGAACTCCACTCCTATTAAACAGACAACACATTAGCAATTCTAGGAGAAAACACTTAAAACATGTCAAAACACCAAATTTAAGACTTTTAAAGACCTTTGTTAGGACCCAAAGAGAGAAAAATATGTTACGTTTTGGTACCATTGTTGAGAATTCTTATATATATAATCTTTTAAGCCCATAATCAAAATCATTGTTCACTAGTTCTTTCCCCTTTTTCATCTCAAAGCCCAAATCCCAAATCCCTTGCAGTTTCTTCTCTTTTCCTTAATTGTTTTTTAAGCTTGCCCAACAACTCTCCTAACAAGCTGCCTTAATTTACATAATTGTCACTTTGAAAACTGAATTCATGATGAGGGATACATTGAAAAAGATCACATGGAGGCAACTAGACAATGTTTATTGTTCCTTTCTGCAGCTGTTTGTTGGTTTGTCTGTGGGGAGCTGTTTGTTGTGGTTTGTCTGTGGGAAGCTGTTTACATTGTGGTTTGTCTGTGGGGAAGATAAAAGTCCACATGGTGGTTAATGAAATTTAAAGCTATGGTCTACGATTTGGATTTGGAAGCTTGTACTTCTTAATTCTGATTTGGAAACTTTGGCCATATTAATGGTCCTATGGTCCTAGGTCTCGATTTGGAAGCTTTGTACATATTAATAACACCGTTTATAAGGCTGTTATGGTCCTATGGTCCTATCTACACAGTATAAAGACCAAAAAGAACGAAAAAAATCCATTCAGTATATCTGCTGAAATGCTGCATACTAGCTGACCAATCAAACCTAAGAACCTGCGACTATTAATTGGTCCGTGAGTTGGTCTGTGAGTCCATCCAATCCTCGTCTCCCTCACTACGCAGTACGCAGCATCTTGCCCATGGTCCCGCCTCCTCCCCTCTACCTCCGGTGAGCAGCTAGCAGCGTTAGCTACTGAACTATCATGGAGCCGGAAAAGCCTAAGCGCCCGAGACGAAGCCGCCTCCCTCTCCTTGAGGCCCAGCGGAGCTCTGCCAGCGGGTTGAGGCCTGTTAGCGGGCTAACGGCTAGCGGCTAACGAATAGCCTCAGCCGGCCGTCAGACCTTCAGCATCGACCGTTTCGCCCCTGGTTGATCAGGTAATGGCTTTGTTTACTACAGTGGGAGATGTCTGCTGAATAACTCTGGTTAGTTTGTGCCTGCACGGGCTAATGACTTGTAGCGGAGCGGGTTAGCCTGTTAGCCGCTAATCGTTTGCACTGTAAGCTGAGCTGTGGAGGACAGGCTGAGAAAGATAAATCCTCCCCCACACTCGGCTCCGCTCTGACGGCGCCAGACCCGCATTGCTGCCGGTCCAATTGAAATGGCTACTGCTGTGTGTTACAAGGGGGATGTCTGTCGTGTTTGATACTTTCAGTTGAGCTGAGCTGTTTTTGATTGAGTTTGCTGCTGATATATTGTGCTAGTCGCTCGTAGCTCTGTCCGAGGGGGCTTTATGAGGCGACACGAGCTGGGGGCGGGATCTTGGAACACGGAGGGGAGAGGTGAGGGAAGGGGGGGCAGGCTGCGGTTTCAAATCGTAGACCACAGCTTTAAGTGAATGTTGTTCATGGCATTAGGAAGAAGTGGTTAGGTTTTGGTGGTGATCCAAAAACAGATGTGGATCCAGGAACTTTTAAAAGGATTTGACAACATTGCAAGATAAATCAGTTCACACACTTCTGATATAAATTCATAAAGTCTTCAACAGATTTTTAAAAAAAATTCTAGGAATGTTGGTCATAGCGTAAGGGACAAGTCAATAATTCTTGATAATGATCAAATCCAGATCCAGAGATTTAGAAATGTTTGTTAACATCACTTGATAGAGTCTTTTCACATCCCCACTAAAATTAAAACAATCAGACATGCCTCAGCTACAATGCAATCAAAAATTTTGGACCACCTTAACAGATAAAAAGGTGACCCCCCCACCCCAAGAGACAGCTTGAGCTCTCCCACTGCTGCTAGCTTGTGAGTAGGCCAACAAGCACCACCACGGTGGTTTGTGCACGCACACTGCAGTATCGTGTTGTATGTATTTCTTTAAAAATAACTACAAAATGTGCTAATCTTAGTCTAAATAAACATTGGTCTAAATAGACTATCTTAGTCTAAATAAACATCTATAAACAAATAGACATTGTAATATGATGTCACAACAAGCACACAAGACTGTTTGGAGTTGCTGAAGAGTTTATCTGATGACTGTAGGCAGTGGCAGGCTAACAATACCCATTGAGTTCCAGTGTTTGAGCTAAGCTCATTAGCAGTGGGGGACCTCCTCCCATTTCCTCCTGGTTACTGCACACAGTCCAAATAATGGTGTGTGTCCGCTTGTCATGGACTCTCCTGTCTCTATTTTCCAACATGACACGGAGACTAAAACTGTGTTTGGCACACAAAAAGACAATATAAACCAAACCTTTCAGTACTTAAACTGTAAACATGAAGCACAAACTTGTGTTACAGCAAGATGTTGCTCGATTGACAGGGAAGACTGACGTTTTCAAGGTACAGAAATAAATATCCGGTGGATAGTAGTCTAAAGTAGAAAGCCAGTATCAAATGCTGACAGGACAAGAGCAACAATAGAGAGAATATTTGTTATTATTTTGGTCTACATTATTCAATTCAAACAACACAAACCCCGCAGTCATTTTCATCACATAAAAAAAACAGACGAAATTAACAAAACTGAAGCAGCAACCAGCAGATGAGTCATGGGTGTTAAATTAGCCACAGACAAGTTATCAATAGGTACAGTTTGCCCTGGACACACAGGCCTTCTCATGGCATCACACATCAAAAATAGCCAGACTCGTGTGTCTGTTCTGAGGTCTATTGTTGTTGCAAATCACCCGGGCTTATGTAAGTCTCCGTGCAGCAGGTCCATGTGCTCCGCCCGCAGTGTCATACCAGCCCTAATGATAATATAAATACATGTCCCTCTGGGGTGCACTTCACAACCTTCTCACGGAAATAGGTCAGCAAGTGGCCAAGCAATTCCAAGCAATTAAGAGTGCTAATGCAACAGGTTGTCAGTGCACTTATTAATGGTGTACGTAACACAACTTTATCTTTGGACTAAGACAGCTGGCTCAGGTCTCCAGGAAGGGTCTTGGATTAAATGGAGACAATTTCAAGGAGTTTTGAACCAGGTTTATTTAATCCAGCTTCTGTCAATATTGGCACTATCTTAATGTTTGCTCATAACTGATTGTTTGCTTTCATTGCACATTTTTGTGTTTGACATCAAGAGTGCACATTTTTCTGAAGTACAGAGAAAAGTTAGAGGTCAGCACTTGAAAAATACCCATCATTAATCAGTGGGAACATCAGATCAGCATAAGCTGATGGCATACAGACGACAAGAACAATGTATACATGCTGTTTTTCTCTGTGCTAGTGGTAGAATTAGTTACCACGACACCTGGTGACGTTAAGCCAACAGCGTTCACAAATGTCATTGTTGAGCAGCTGATGATATGGAGTAAGTCCTCGTCTCTTTGTTTTGGTTTAGCAAAAGGCTCATGGCTCTCTGATTCTGCATTGTGAAGCACAGCTTTTTGGGCCCCCGACTCCTCCCCACAGCCAGTCCACAATTTTTTTGTCTTAGATGAAACCAAACCAAAAATGTCTGAGGGACCTCTGCTGTTGAAGAAGCTTATTTTCTCTTGCTATTGTAACTTTAACTAACTGTGGCAAACTGCTGTTCTCAAGGTAGATTTAACAATAATAATTTATAAAAGTATGGCACTGATCTACTCTAAGCGCCTTGAGATGCCATTTGTTATGAACCAACACTGTACAAATACACATAAATTCACTGACTGATTGAGTATCATATCTTGCTTGTAAATGACTTCAGATCTTGCCTATAAAATGCCTCTTCTGCTGTTGTATCAAGAGTCTACAAAATTTGATTTGGCACCACTTTCTTGCTGGTTTCGATCCTTCCAAACTTTCAGACATTAACCTTATCCCTCACTGCACTGTTGTAAAATCAGATAGCAAATAAAACTGAAAGAAAACAGATTTATGGTTTTGTTAGGGGAAAAAAGTATCATAAATTGCGAACAAGACTTGGATAAACAATTAATATAATCCATCTTATGTTTCCAAATCAATTTTGGGCAATTTCATGGGATATGTCAGAAAACAGGGGAGGAAAAAAAAATCAAATAATAAAAGATTTCTGTTTACTGCACTTGCATGCTTGTGCTCTTCTACATCTGTGACTTTCTTGATCCACAGTAACAGTACAGCTCAGTATCCTCTTGTTATATTTAATTAAGGCACCCTGCTGTTTTACATTTAGCAAAAATAGTTTCACCTTAACTAATCAGCATTTTAGCATATTATTACTGCCAGGTCAAAACCTTGTGTTTCGGGGTGCTGGTTTGGCGGAGTGGTTAGCAACCAGGCACTCAATGTACTTGCTTCTGCCGGTCCAGGTTCGAATCCCACCTGTGACCAGTTTGCAGTGTCTTCCCCTACTCTCTCACCCCCTTTCACAAGCCTATCCGCTGTCTCTCTCCTGTCATTAAAGGCACAAAATGCCCAAAAAATACATTAAAAAAAAACAAACAAAAAAAACTTGTGTTTCTATTCTTCTTGTTTTTTTTGTCGTCTCTTAAATCAGTGTTGGTCACCTCCCATGTCGTTGAGTGAGAACAACAAAAAAAAGGAGATAGAAAGTTTCCCCATGACAGCATCAATATGACAAAAAATGAAATGATTAGATGCACCACTTCTGTGTTGATACGTTGCAAGTGTTCTGCAGAGCCAGATATAGTACAGATTTTTCTTGGTTTGGGTCTTAAACTGGTCTTTAAAATATCTTGATTTTTGTTTAAATGCTGTTTTGAAGTGTGTAGAATCCCTGTTTAAAATGTAGAAACATTCAAGAAATTTACAAAAATTACCCTTTCTACTCACCCAAAGGGATGCTGTGTTCACTGACAGCTTTGTCTTGATCTTGAGATGGCGAAAGGGCCTCGATATCTACAAGAAGGCATTCATAGATAGTTATTCAAACTATTCCCAATGAAGATATGATTCACACTGAAATTTCTGCAACAATTACGTGAAAATATTTCATAAAGACAATTTAAACTTCCATAGCTGATGCAGCTTTGGTGTCAGATACAAACGTTCTCAATATTCAAGTTTAATCATGCTTTATATACAACAACCCTTATAAAGGAGAGAGAACAGAAAACCAAATAGGGACTGGCAACACAAGTTTTTAGAATATCAATGCATTTTAAAAAAGACATAGGATAAGGAAATACTGTTTGTGTTAATGCAATATACAAAAATAATGCAAGGCCTAACAGTAAAAATACTGTTAAAAGTAAGAGTTGCAGGCAACAACATGAGGACTGACATCAATTCAAATGTTAAACTTCTTTTGAAATTAATTCAAAAGCTCAATTGTTAGTGTCTGTTATATTCAATGATTCTTGATTTTACTGTTTCAAAGTTAGAAGGCTAAACTTTTGATTAAAAATGCCTTTTTTCAGTACGGCTGCTTATACCTGCTGTTTTTCCAACAATTTGCCAAATCACATTGTTAAAAGAGATTTTAAGTCTCTTTCCCCACAAACAGTTTATTTTCTATCATTTTTTACATATTTGTTGCAATCATGAAGTTGAAAGTTCATATAATGCACATGACATTTAGCATTTTATTTGCAGATCTGACCTAAATCTGACTGTTTCCATCAAAGGAAATTTTAAACATATATTGAGTATCTTATATCAGCCAGTAATAATCACAGTCTGATTAAGAACATGTTTCTTTTTGGAAAGTACCTTTGTTAAGACTGACATCCTTTTGCTGAACAGCGTTAATCACTGACTCAGTGGCTTGTCCTACGTCCACTGTTCTGTCTTTGGACACCTGGATGTAAGTTTCGATCAGCTCGGCTGAAGGACAGCTTTTGTTTAAGTTATCCTCTGAACATGTCTCCTCCAGTGCAGCCTTAAACTCCTTGTTGGGAAAGTCACTCAGGTGATTGAGTTCTGCCCCATGAGCCGTAGAACTGAGTTTTGCATCTTCAGGACTGGTCGTAGTTACAACATCTCTTTGTTTCTCATTTAAATTAGTTTCTGTCCGGACTCCAGATTCAGTGCAGGTCTGATCCTGGTTGGTGTTCTGAACCTCCAGGGAGGAGGAGTTAGGCGTTATCACATTCTCTACCACTGCTTCATGCTTCTCAGACTTCTTCAGGCAGGACACAAACGTTTCCAGCTCGGGAAGGTCCGGCTCGACTATCAAATCGTCTTCTCCCACTTCATCCACAGTAACCAGTTCCTCCATGTTCTTGGGATACCAGATCTCTTCATCTGTGTCATCTCCACTCTCCCATTCCTTCACCTTGAAAATGGACAAAGGAAATGAAGGTCATGCTGCACTGCAGCTGCAACTAAGTCAGTGTTTAAAAACACAGATATCATGTGGAATTCAATAAAAGGTTAGTATGGTTTTAAGGTCGGGGGGACGTTTATGCAATGAATAAACATGGATTAGCATCCATTCTGGGCATTTGTGAACATCTTTCAAACAGTATGAAGAAAGCAAAAATTGCAGTCTGGTCCTGTCTGTAGTGATGGGAACTCCCATCTATTATTTAGAAAGTCAGAAAATTGGTAAAATAAAATTGGAATATCTAAATTGATAATTTAGATATTCACTCATTGCTTGTTTGAAAAAAAAAAACATCACTACCTGTTTGTCACTTTTTATCTTGATCTAAGTTGTGTTAATCTATCCAGCACCCCAGAGGTTTAGTCACTTTTTGATGACAAAATGAAGGAGACTAGCTGTGATGAAGTACTGGTCTTTATAAATAAATCAAGGACAGTAACACGGCAGATCATTTATAAAAGGTAAAAGTGATAAAATACAGTCCAAGACAGTGGCCGTCAAATGTCCTTACTATCAGTCTGTGAGCAATAAATGTTCAACATTTAAGTAAAGCATGTGACTCAGGAAAAACAACATTTTATTCTTTCAGAAATGACTCTTTGGATTCATAAAGTGGAGACGGGATGATGATGAGGTAAACATAACAATACAATACAAAGTATATGGGACTTTTATGGCCGATTTGTATGGTCAAATTTGAGTTATAGATATTAGCAATAATTGTCTTATCTGCAGATACTGACAAACAGCTTTTAAGGCAAATATCTGCTGAAACTGATATTGTTCTATCAACACTATGAATTTCTTATTAACTGGCTCTGATTTTTATATTCAGTTAGTCATTTATTAACAAAATCTACAATATTCAACTCGTACATTCAAAATATGAATGACATTATAAATAATCAGATTAAAAAGTATAAATTTATAGTATATTTACTTGAAAAAAATAATCAAAACTCAAAAATTTGCACAATATGCTTTCGAGATTTGCAAAAATAACTTAGATCACTGTGAACTGAGATAATATCTCTAACTTTAATCACAGCCCCAAAATTTATAACCACCCCATCCCTACCTGACCTGACCCAGTTCACTTCACTTCACCTTGCTGCATATTACATATGAGGGAAGACTAGTTTTTTGGAATACATCACGGTAAACCTGAGAGCCCAATAAATGTTGTTTCGCTTGTTTTCTCTTGATACGTTGACCTGAGTTCCTGTTGCAGGTCATCACTGAAGAAATACTGATGAGCTCAGATACTTCAGAGCAGTCCAGCATCCAAACACCCAAAACAGACGGTTATCTGTACAGATTCACCGTGTACACAAGGTCAGGGTGCTTACGGTGTCTTGTTCTTTGTTAGATTCAGCAGCCTCTTTTGGTTTGTCACTCTGCTGTGGTGAAATAGATTTCTCCTTGGAGCGACGATCCTAAAATAAAGCATGACATAAACTGGAGTGATTTTCAACATTCAGCAGGACTCAAAAGTTAGAGCGCTACAAAAGCTACTTACAGCATTTTCAGAATCGTGCTCTTTCTGTTTCTCCACAGAGGTGGGCCTCCTGACAGGCTTTTTGCTCCTCCCCCTGCCGGGTGAGCTCTGCCTCTTGTCTTCTTGTGACCTACGAGGCTCCTCAGATACCTCAAACTCTGAATGCCGGGACCTGCTGTGATAGTCACCTCCGTCCCTCCTCTTTGGTTTGGGGTCGTGCCTTTGGTAAAGCGGTCTGGGTGGCTTTTCTGACTTGTACATTTGCTCCTTGATGTAAAAGTCGTCCTCTATGCTCCTGTAAGAGTTAAAGGTCATGCCTTGAGGACTGCCTCGCGGATGCCAGTCTCTGTTGCCCCTCATCCCCTCACCTCCTCCTCCTCGCTCTTCTGCTGATCTAGAGCCGATATGATCTAATGGTTTCGGGTAAGTTTTGCGACGGTCCCCTGGCCTTCCATTTGGCCGATCATCATCCATGTTGCCCCCGTTACGCCACGGGTCATCCCTCTCTCTTTCGTCTTCACATCGTCTTAAATGTGATGACCAATCCCAAGAGCCCCGGCTGGAGCCTAGTCCATTGCTGCCTCTCTCCGGGCCCCTGCTTGACGCCCCTTGGGGGCTGGGGGCTGAGCTGCACGAAGTAAAACTGGGACTGTGGGAATGGGGGCTGAGGGAGCGGCTGATGGGGCTGCGGGAGCGCGCTCTTTCTGGCATGTAGCTGGGGAAAAATAATTACATGGTGAAACGCTGAGACGCATGATGATCATATCAGCAGCTTAGACCAGGGTCACTTTCTGCATCAACTACACATGAAAAACAACAGATACGCACAAAAAAAGCTGCTGCAAAGGACTGATTTAATATGGGAAGTGCTTTTTCCAGGAGTTGAAAATTTTAAAAAGCAGTTCGGCTTGGGGCAGCAACTGCTCAGTCAGTAGATTAAGTTTGTGAGCTGGACACAGAAACCCAAACTGCTCTCATTCCTGTTTCAGTGCCATTTAACATGATAAAGAAAGCATAATAATGTGATTAGTTAAAACTGATGGATGTATTCTGTAGCAATCCAACTATTAGTGTGTGAATGGGTTTTAATTGTCAAGTGTAACTAGCGGCAGTGAGTCCTTCACAGACTAAAAAGCAACATACAAGCCCCAGTCCATTTACCATTTTGTAATTATTATCACTTGTTCCTAAACAAATCTTTTGATGGTGGTATTTTTGTGTTTTTGTTGGTGTTTTCCATGTTCTTGTTTGCCCCTCCGTGTCTGAGCAAGAGACCTCAAAAAAGTTCTCAACTGATACAAAAGACATTTTCAGGAAATGTTGTTCAAGCACAAGAACAGCACAAGCTCAATTTACTCTGCAATTGTTTTAATGTTCCTCATCTTATGTATTCATAAACATAAGCAGTTGATCTTTTTATCGCAAAACCAATATGACATGAAATTAATCTAAGGATAGAAGATTTGAGAAAAAGTGGAGGAGTGAAAAACAGAAGCAAAATAGGTATGAAATTGTAAAAACTGTGTAAAAATGGTATGAAAGCAGAAAAAGGTTAATAAATAGGTGAAAAACAGGAATGAAATTGCAAAAAATGGGGAAAAATTGGCAAAAAAAAAATCCAAAAGTGGCTTAGGAAAATTGATTATGGCAGCAAAATTGGCAACTAAATGTCAAAAACCATGTAAAAATTCCAAAAATGGTTCTGACAGTGGCCAAAAAAAGATGAATGGGGGCAAAAAAGGCATAAAGTTGTAAAAACAGGGTTAAAAAAAAGGTAAAAATGGTCCAAAAGTGGGAAAAAGTGTATGAATAGAGGTTAAAAATAGGCATGAAATTTCAAAAAATTACATCAAAATGCCAAAATTTTCAACACATTTTGGGCTAAAAATATGGAACCTTCTTTGAAAATTGAACAAGCCATATTGCGATTTAATCTAATTTGCAGTTAATTGTTCAGCCCTAGATCAGATTCAAGGACTTTTGAAAGATTTCTGAACACTGCAAGACAGGGCAAATTTCCATTTTTTAGCTTACAATTCAAAAACTTCTATACAAATCCTCACCAAATCTTCAGGGAATCTTGGTCATTGTACAAGGGAAAAGTAGTACATTTTGGTAGTAATTTGATTTGACATGCAGATCCTGGATTTTTCAAAGGATTTGTTTATGTTGAACGATAGGAAAATGTTCTACATTTACTACATTAATCTGCGAAAAGGGACAGAAAGGCCTTGCCAGAGTTGCTGACTTTTGAACCTTGCACCCACTACTGCTATGAACATCCTTTGTTGACTTTCTTCTAGCATGATTTTCACTCCTAAAATAAATAAATGTCCATCTTGCACCAATGAAACTTCAAGATCTGAACTTTAGTAAAGACAGTGATACAAATGAGAGGATAGTAAAAATTGTACTCACTGTTCAAGTTCTTGCATCTCATCTCTCTCCCGTTGAGAGCTGATATCCTGAATGATGGATTGAACATCTTTACCTGGTTTCTAAAGACAAACAAAATCAGAGGTCAGTGATATGCAAAGGCAGTCAACATCCCTCTGGTTTTACTCTTACCTTAAGTTGCAGCTCTTTGTATCTCTTGGACATCCGTATGAGAAGTTTCTGATTATGTATCATAGCTGGAGTAAGTTGGTAGTATTGAACCATTGCTTGTGCTGCTTCGACATAAGCCATCTCCAGAAATGCCTGAAGGGAAACAGAGACTTGTTATAAACAATTGTGTGAATCAGAGGGGTTATGTGGTCTAACTTTCACAAAAACACATCCTACATCTCAGGTGTCAGAAAGGATGCAATAGAATCTTGAAAAATACTCATCATGACGTTTTGCTTTTAATCACCACAATAAATCACCACAACAGTCCCTGTAGTCCCTGTAACTTACACCATGCTCTTCGTAAGAATGCCTTGAACCTGATAGTGGATATTAAAATGGAAATTAGTCAGGATAACTGATACCTGGGAACCTGACCAAGTAGTCATGTACTGGTACTTAAACTGCCACTGAGTTGTGACAAAGTGCATAAAATCTGTTGAATTAATTAAGGCAGGCCCTGAATGATTCGACGATTTGCAGCACTTAAGGTTAAAATTGTACCTGTCCCTTTAAAATAACGAAAAAAAAAAAAAAATCCTCTGGACCTTTGTTTGGTCCAACAGGCAAAAGTGACAGAAAAATACCGCCACTCTGGACTGTTCATGGTGCTTTTTCAACTGTCAAACTAACAAAAGATTAATAAAAAAATTTAACAATGCCACAATTGTGTATCTTCAGGGGCATCTGCAACTTCTTCAAAACAAAATATAAGATTTTTAAGACATTTGTCTTGCAGTCTGCTGGGTAATCTTTGCTGTCTTTGCCACAACCTACATTTTACATGTTGAAGCCAAGTTTTCCAAAACTTGAGTAATCCCACCTTCATCTCCCCCCTTCTCTCTGCAGTTTAATGTAAGTCTTACAGTGCTGTGGTAAATGCTGACATAATGCAGATTTAATTACTGTTAATTGTCAAGAGAGCACGTACTGCCATATGCTAACCTACCAGGCTACAAACTAACTCACAACTGTTACAATGAAACAGGACAGTGGAGATTTGAAATCTTTCAGTTAAAGTGTCAGTTAATTTTAAGGCCTCTTAGATGTCTGAATATATTTTTTGTGAAGATAACCAGTTAACCCTGGTTACGATATGCAACCAAGAAAGTCTGTCTGAAATGCTTATTGATAAAACTAACTAACTAACTAACTAACTAACTAACTAAATAAATAAATAAATAAATAAATAAATAAATAAATAAACACTTGGTACCTGATGAGTGGAGCGCATGAGAATGTAGTTGGTGACTTTTCCAAAAGGGAGGCCCAGGTTGATGACATCGTTCTCTGTGCAGCTGCCCTCGGGGAGGTTACAGATGTGAACCACTCGACCAACTGTCGCCTTTCTTGGTGGAAAAGGCTGAAAAAAAAGAAAAGACATGTAAATAAAGTCTTCATGCAAATAGTTTACTCGACAACAACACTTGCATCAAACCACAAAAAAGTAACGTCATCTTGCCACTGAGAGTGTCAGTGATTAGCTTTAAACTATAAAAGTCGATCATCGAGTAGCTGGCACTAATTTAAAATTTGTCAATTTAATAAAACTATATTTTCATAACACAGGTCAACAACCCTTGTTAAATGTGCTGTATAAACTGTTGCAAAGCCACCTGCCACAAGTAGCCACCGTGACTGGAGTAAACAGCTAACACCTTGCTGCTACAATGCTCTACAACCCATCAGTCAACAAAAGACATTGAATGAACAAACAGCCTCAATAACATGTTGCAGGGATAAGTATTTGTTAGGGTAGAAAGCGTTGGAATTGTTTTTAGGCTGTGTCAGAACCAAAGAAGAAAGTGACCTAAATTCATCTCAGATATAGATGTTAACCTGAGCGCTGGGAGTGCGAGCAATACTAACAAATCCACTCAGAAAATCAGCTATGTTTGTCAATCTTGATCCCGTGTTAAATAGATAAAATAAATAAGTAGTTATTGTGACATTTAACTCGTAACAGCTATAAAACTGGGATGGTCATCTTGTTTTCTCAAGTATGTGGAAATTAGATAGTTTAAGTTATTAATTAGTATTTTGTAAGTTTTGTTTTTAAGAGGATTTTAAACATTTTATGTCTTATGAACATTGTAGAAAAAAATAGTCTGGCTAGCTTCAGTGCAACATGTCAACACAGGATGTCATGTCATTTCCCTTCTCAATGAAACCCTCCTCATAGCTTCTATAAATAGCCTCTTGGCAGCAGTGCAGCAGTGATAATGAAAGTTTTCTTGTTTGGATTTAGAGACATGTCAGCTGACTTGCCCCAGACATTTCACATAAATCCCTCACGACTGCTAAGCATTGTGGCCTCCATTACACATCAATCATTTACATTTTCTTCTTTTTCTTAGAGGGGGGGGCGTAGTGAATGTATATTCCTAAAGGCATTGAAAATAGCTTTAGAGTGACGATAAAGAAAACAAAAGGGAATTAATATGTTTTTTGTATTGTTTTTTATGATGATCATTATTTTACTATTTCAGACGTTATTTGTAGATTCCTTACTGAACTAGCAAACCCATTAAAGGAAAAGTTCGGTTCCTGCAGCTTTTACATTGTTTATAGAATGAAGTAGAACAATATACTCACAGAAACTCAGCCAGATGCAAGCTGCAGGCAATAGGGAATATTTAGATCAAAAGCCAAGCAGATACAGCGGAAAATGAATTAGTAGGGCCTGCTGCCTAAAACTCAAAAAATATGATTATTTCCATCATGATGCCTACACGCTGATTTGCTGACGTGTCACACTGAGTTTAATGGCTGTAAAGTTTAGATTGGACAAACAGGAGGAGAAAACTTTAACAGTCTCTAAATGGCTTTACTGGGCATTCCAAGTGTATCGTTATTCAAAACATACATGATGACCTGATCCCGACAAGCCCTTAAATAAGTGATTGAATCCCTCCTAGAGGATGATTTATGACTCAAGGAACCAGAACTACTATCTAGGGGTGTACCCTCCCTGTAGTATACAATTGCTGGACACTGAAAGTGCTCTGATGGGTCAAGGGCAAGGGCTATGGTTGAGTTTTAGGGACTGCTTTCTGGAAGCTTAGGAAACCATGGTCCAGAGATAAAAGTTTTGTAAATGTTTTTATATCTTGAATGCAACGTGTTTTCACATTGTCTCCGTGTGAATGTGGAGAGCTTTTGAAAACGGAGAGTAAAACCTTTCAGCTTTTGTTGACAATGTCATGTAAACGTAGCCCAAGTCATATGATCCCAAAAATCTTAAAGAAGGTTTGAATATTGGGCTCAACGACCTTGACCTTGAGGCATGACCTGGGAAATGTGATCAGTTCATCCTGGAGTCACAGCTGACTAGGGCTGGGTATTTCCAGCAACCCCACAATACGATACGTATCCCGATACACATAAATTGTGAACATCGACTCCGCTTTTAACAGAATTCCCAGCAACTTTTGTTTTTATTACAAGAAGAAAAAGAACAAGCATGAGTTTTAAATAATTCTTCAACTTAAGAACTTTAATTCAGGTCCCCAAAGATCGTAGACCTAAGTTTAAATTTGGAACATGTGTTTTATCACGTAGTTTGGCTTCTACTTTGAACTGTGCCATTGTTAATATTACCCAAAGTGTATTGACAACAACTGTCCAAACATTGAGGCCATATCGATTCTGTAGAATCCGTATTGATACACGTATCCCTAACAAGTGCATGACGATATTTTTCCTTATCGATATTCTGAGCACAGGCCTACAGCTGACACACATCAAGCTTCATGAAGTCCCTTAAAAACACTCTTCAGATGAATAACTTTATGGCCTTGGAATTCTACTTTCAGTTAATCTTTGAATTAAATAAAACAGTTGAACAAAACCTGAAAAAATTTATTCAAAGAGCTCATGTTTACAAGCAAGAGATGACCACTAGGCTCCATGACCTATGATCACCAAATCTTAATAACAGAACCTTTTGTCAGAGTTGAGATTAGTGCAAAGTTTGAGGAAAATCCCTCGGCCTACTTGGGAAACAAGGCCCTGTCGTATGTTCATAGCGTTGTTGTGTTTCAAGTGTCTTACCCTGATTTACATGTCAAGCTTGCGCTCAGAGCTCTTGCTGCTTAAATATTACATGATCATGACCTCCTGTTAGGTCCATTATCCACGACTACTAAATACCAGAAAATTTGTTGAACAATTCAGTTTAAAGTTCTTTACCAGACAGAGACTTGACAGACAGCATGGCATTGTTTCATTTTTTGCAGCGCTCTCAGGGCCCAATTCACTAAAGTTTTGCGTGTATAAAAACTTGACAGTACGCACAAAGCTGATCTCTTAACAGGGTGCACCAAGGACTGGGTCTGTCAAATGAGCAAAGTAGCATGCTCAGTCTATTTAAAGTTTGCCTTCATGAATATGCAGAATGCTTTTTACTGGCACAGAGGCATGAAAAAGAAAAAAGAAAAACATGCTCCAAAGGAAGGTAATCCTATTGTTCCAAGGCCTTAAATATAAAGATGATCTTGTTTGAACCGTCTGACTCAATATCAGTGGCAGAACTTCATGCTTCCTGGCAGGCTCACTGACACCAACAGCTTCAGATGTAGAAGTGATAATTTTATGAAGTGCTCCTTGCCAATGCCAGTGATCAGAATACACAAGTTCAATGCAGGTTGTGCTCAATTAACAGATCCCAAAATAGGCTGTTTATGTCCTTAGGATATTAGAGACAACAAGATTCCTGCTCACTGCACTCGCTTATTTCTGAGCTGCAAAACGAAGTCTGGCCTGTGTCTGTTAGTCCAGACAGTTGACCACAGCATCGATATCACTGTCAGGTTTGGCTCAGGCTGTGAACAGTAGCCGTTTCTGCAAACCACAAATTAGGGTGCTGAGTTATGCCACGTTGTTCCCTTCTCACAAGGAGGCAGTGCACTCCAGAGACGTCTAATATGTTTTAATTTGCAGATAGGAATTAATGTATCTATTTGTGTTATGTATGCATGTGGCAAAACACCGGAGGCGAAGTCAGATCAAGGTTTTAGGTTTTGAATCTCAACACAAATAGGCAGGACAAAAACTTGATACAGCCTCATTTAGAAACTTAAACCTGTGTTAATTTTTAAAAGATTTTTTAACAACTATTTTAGATTCAGTCATTGTCTGAAAACATGTACATTGTAGCTGTAGGGAAATTTTACACAATTATTTCTTCTAAAGTTTAAGTCTAGTTTCAGACAAAGAAGTAAAAATAAGTGTTTAGTCCTGTTTAAGTAAATAAAAACATCTTACAGCTAAATAATTACTTTCACTTCAGGTGTTCCCTCTTTAAAAAGTAAATTTAACCACATTTTGAAATAAATTTATATGTATTACACTATTGTCTATGCACTATTCATGCATTAGTCTTTCTGAATAAAATGAAGAAGATGGTGAAATACATTGCATAAAGTACTTTTACTGGATTATTTTAGCTGCATCATTTTATTTCTTTACATTTGTATACATATATATATATATATATATATATATATATATATAGATATATATATATAGATATATATATATATATATATAGATATATATATATATATATATAGATATATATATATATATGAAATAAATATTACCTGTTATGTGTACATCAAGTTAACATGGATGGAACTCTAGGCCGGCTGCAGCGTGGGCATGTTCATGAAAAATGATTTTTAATTAAAATAATAATAATAATGAAGATGATCGTAAAAAGGCTAACCTTATATTTTTGTTGTCAGATTATTTAACAGTTGTCAATATCATTTGTACCACTGACCTAAGTGCTCTTTAAATAAAATGAAAATAAAAAGACAATGTCACATTTAGATCAGACAAGCTTAACGTTTGGTAAACAGACATTTTGCTGTCTATAGCTCTTACCATAAATAATCTTTTAGCAAGAACTTGACCTGATGTCTTTTTTTCTCCAAAGCATTTATCCACCAACATCTCACTCACCAGTAAACGCATGAAGCTGGAGAAAACATTATCAATTGTTAAACAACAAATATACTATAATGATGTAAACAATATGGTCAAACTGTAAGCCTTGTTTGGAAAATGTCAGTATATCGTAAAAACTCTATAGAGTGCCCAGCCCTGCCACAGACTGCGGTCAACAGAGGTAATGGCTTTTCATGCTGCCACAGCGTGCTCAGCCATGTGCTCTGCCCGCATTCACACCCTTAACACTCTGACCTACAGAGTGAGGGGCCAAATGTTGCAAAGGACAATAAGCAGTTCACACACGGCTCCCCACTTTACACTGACATCATGCTGACATTGGCTGGAGTACCTCCTAAGGACATGTCTATTTATTTGTGCAAAGCGTGATCCATGTTGGAGGATCCAGGGAGATGATCAGTTTGGTTTCACAATCTCTCCCCACGTTCCTACACGAAGCGCTTACCAGCCGATCCCCAAGATCACTTTACCAGACTCTCACAGCCTGAAACTCTACACCCCTGCCCAGGGGTGTGACATGGGGGTCTTACGGTCTATGGTCCATGCTACAGTTAGCTGTAATCCTGTGTTTATCTGTTTGAGTTCTGTTATCATATGAAGCTACTGTGTTACTTCAAGCTGTGCTGCCAGCAGGGGTGAAAAGTGATGAATTACATCTGCTCACGTCACTGTTGTCCTGCAGCCTGTTACCTTGTTTTGGGAATCACAATTTTTACTTGAGAAGTTTACTTGGGAAGTATCGTACTGTGCTACATTTCACGTAGGATCTATGAAGAGTATATTCAGCTAAAACAATCATAACTTTCAATCAGGAAGTCTTGACACAAAGCCAATGTGTAACTGCAACATGGACGCTAGTTTTGTTTCAGCTGAAAACTGAAACAATACTAGTTTGACACTCAGGATCAAAAATGTCTGAAACAGGATGTCTTTAAGATTTGTTCACATTTTGTTATAAATAATGTTGATATATATATATATATATATATATATATATATATATATATATGTATAAATGTTTTTTTTTCAAGAAAAAAATTGTATGAAGTAAAACTGGCGGTATTCTTGATCAGTTGCAGTTGAAACATTTATACTCCCGCCAAATTACTATACAAGTTCTACAAACTATTTAAAATCTGCATAACTCCTGCTATCTACAGGATAAAAAAGCCGGCTACTGAAATTCAGGATTGAAAGTTCAAGCAATAGCAAGTAGTAATGTGACATCGCAGCAGCACTCAGCTAAGCAGACACTGCTGTGAATTCTCAGATTGTGGGAACTGTACTAAGTCATGAATAAACCATCATGTATATCAAAACACTTCTCATAACAAAAATGTCTTCTCCTTATCCATATACCCTAAGTCCTTTCTTAAAACCTTTACTTTAAATGAAGTCTGAAATAAAAAGTCGACCTAGATGCTGTCAACCATAGAGGTAAGAGAGTAGTCTAAACCAATCCACTGGTGCACCGTATATGATCTCATATTGGAATATCAGAGTTGTAAATTAGAAAAGGCCCTGGGAACACCCTCTTGGGTCAGATTTTTCCACCAGAGGTAAGATGATGGACAGGTACCCCGAGTTTACCAGCTTGTGTGAATGTAAATTCAGTAGATTCAGTGGTTCTCTAACAGAACCTGACACACCAGATAGACAGTTCAATATCCACCACAGAAATATTTCACTGGCCCTGCGGGATTTCATACAATGAATCAGTCAGGTCCATCTGCTCTGCAAGGTTTCTACTAACATGCTTAAGTCAAATTTTGCCAAAGTTACTTTACTTTTACTTGAGTATAGTTCGTTTGTACTCCTTCCACCCCTGGCTGACATCACAGTAAAAAAGAGGACAAGAGTGTGTGTGCAGGCCTGGCTTGACTGGTGTGTTTTTCTAAAGCTTGTTTAATTGAAATCCAGTGTTTCAGTACACAGCTGTTATAACTGATGATTTATTATTACCGACTTTGCGATTTGATGGTTTGTGTGTTGAAACGGGGGGTTGCTGCGAGTCTTGTCAAGGTCTCCCTTTAAATGAAGAACTCTGATCTCAATGGGACTGACCTGACTAAATAAAGCTTAAATGAATAAAATCAAATTGTTAAAGGATTTTTACTAACTACATTCAAACAGAAATTGGCTTGTCAAGTTTTTTTTTTTTAAATATGTTGCTCTGTATCTTAAGTTTTACTTGAAATTTGTTATCTTATGTGATTGTCCTTGTGCATTAGCTCGGGAGCTCTCAGTTCAGCATGGGGCATGTAAAAGTGTAAAATCCCACCTGCTCTGCTCAGACAGGTGTTTGTTTATAGCAACTAACATTAGAACAGGCAGGACAGCCTATAAATATTTCCCCACTGATATAATAAAAACCTTTGTCATTAACCGACCAAGAAGCATTTGACTTTCACATCACTGAGTTAAGGCTTCAGTCACACTGATTAAAACAAGATTATTGTATTTTAACTGCATAATTAAAATTGTTAAAACATTTTCACCTTGAATGTTTGTTGGTAAATAAATCAGATTATTTTGTGTACTTAAATTGGTAATGTCACAGGATCATTTATCTTTCTGGACTTCGACATTAATTTATATTGCTCTTTTAATCTACCTTTTTAAAGGTTTGTATTGTATACATACAAACCATTAAGAATTTAAAGGTTGTAAATGGTATTAAAGCTTGTAAAGACTGTGAAAGCAAGGCTAAAATAGTTTTGAGTTTTTATTTGTTCAAAATTTTTGTTTTGATTTCTTAAAAAGTTTTACTGTTGAATTGCTAGTGTAGTTTGAATACAGCAGTTTTAGGCTGGCTATCATGGCTTTTAGTCAGTGTTTTCTTTTTGTCTAAATGGTTGATCAATCTCAAGCAATTAATTAAAAAATTACAGATAAATAGATAGATAGATAGATAGATAGATAGATAGATAGATAGATAGATAGATAGATAGATAGATAGATAGATAGATAGATAGATAGATAGATAGATAGATAGATAGATAGATAGATAGATAGATAGATAGATAGATAGACAGATAGATAGATAGATAGATATTGTTAATGCTGGGGCAAAAAATCTTATCTCCATTTTTTAGTAATTCAGTGCCTGTCACCTGGCTTGTTGGTGATTGGGCTTTATAAATTTTAAACCAATTAAAGTACAAAGACAATATCCGATTCATCTAGTAGCAAAGCAATTTTTTTTAATTCATGAAAGAAAAATTTATGGAGAACAGAGGTTTGTTGCCAAAAAAGCAATTTGGACAAAACTAAACTGTTATGTTAAAATGAACAGTGGGTGCTGTTTAAAAACCTTAAAATACTGTGGTTAAATTACATTTTTGTCTCCATAGCGTGTCTCTGTAGATGTATATTCTCCTCCATCGTGTGCGTGTAATGCCATTTGCCTGCTGAAAGCTTCATACCGGGCATCAGGGTAAGCTTTCCTCAGGTTTAGTGGGGCTAATTTTCCCATCGCTCATCATGTGAACTGTGCTTTTCAAGAGGCCAGCCGCTGTGATTGATGCCCATAAACAGGTGCTGTTATTCAGACCTGAGTCAGATTGCTACCATCCACTGTAATCTCAGTGAGAAATCAGAGGATTTCCACGGATTGTGGGGTAAAGCAGGAACTTAAAAGAGCAAATTCAGAGCAATTAAAAAAAAGCAAGAGAATAATCATTATGTTCATACAACAATATCTGCGGAAATATGAAACAGACACAAATTTGAAAGTAATTATATTACTAGTAAAATAATAGATCAGAACAGAAAATGTTTCGTTTACTTTGTGAGCTAAGGGAACTTCTTTTTCAATAAATCCTTGAATGTTGAGTTTAATGGCACCTAGTTGTCCAGCCCAAACAAAGCCCCTTGTTGGGCCCCAGCAGCTGCCAACAAGGGGATCAAGCTCCATTTGTTACACAAAAAACATCCAGGGTCCTCTCATTATCTAAGTAATAAACTTCTTCCTGCTGCTGACCTACGACAGCATAGATGGAGAATTGTGCGTTGCAAAAAGAAAAAAAGAAAAGCCTTCAAATAACATTATTGGACTAATGGCAAATCAATCAGAGAATTCCTAGACATCACTTCTGCATAAAAGAAGAGGTGCAAAAAAACTATTGTCCCACAAGTCAATATGAGTCTTGATGAAAGTGTCTTATTGATGATTAAAATGGTGTCAACTGCCTTTAATCAATGAAGAAGAGCAATGACTATTTGCAAACAAAAACTTTGTTTTCCGACTAATATAAAATTTAGCAAAAAGTTCAGTTAGTCCAAAAAGACACAAGATCATCCAGGGCATTGAAACAAGGGCTGAAACATATATCGATTTTCTGAAAAATACTGATACAGTATAGTTTCAAGAAAGATTGGCAGTAACTTACAAAGTGATATAGTTGTACCAAAATGAGGCTGGATAGTGAAAAGAAAATGCTGACCCTTTGTGCTCAGGACCTTAAACAAGCAGCAAAATTACAATATTTTGCTGGGAATGCTAAAATAAGGAAGTGGTAAAGAAGTTTAAGTCAAATCTTTTCCTTCTTTACCATTAGCAACACCAAATCCAATACAATACCAATGAAATGATGACCTGCAGTCCCAAACATCAAGCTATTGCAGTGCACTACATTCATTCAATCATTACTTTAGCTTCATTACTGCATTATTAAATTCACTCTTCTTGAAGAAACAAGAAGTTTTATTTTGACTATCACCATCCAAGCTGTAAAATATTGACAAATAGATGATTTTTGTCCATATTGTCCTGAACCATTGGAGAATTACAATTTCCATTACAAAAGCAAGTTGATAGAAGGAAATAAGACCGAAACTAAATCAAAACGAACTACCAAAATTAATTATTGATTGCTTTCACATTAGTTTGACAAAGTTATCAGTTTTTTTTCACATGAGCATTCTTTACAGCCTGCCGAAAAATGATCAATGATGTGAGAAAACATCTGAGGGCAATGCATACATTTATCTGACCTTTGACTCTGGCTGCTGTGAGGAAAATCCGGCGTCCGTCATGGGATAAGTCTTCATGGCTGCAGCTGGCAAGTATGATGCATTGGCTCCTGATACATCTGTGGAACATATTAGATTTGGATTGAAAATTTGTTGCATTGAACAGTTGAAATTTGGGAAAAAGCTTTGATGTTGTGATATTTACTTGCCTAGTTTTGTTGAAGCATATGATCAAGTGTCAGGTTTTCAATTTTTTAATAAAGGCTAAAATACAGGGGCTTTACTACAGTGTGCAACATACGTAGCTAATCAATAAGTCTTGTTCGTAAAGTGTAAGTCCACTGTGATGTTAAGAGATTCCTCTGGTTCTCCATTAGTGGAAAAAGCTAGTGTGATGGATTTATTCAACCACAGTATCGGTGTTTATCAGAATTCTTCCACTTTGTAATCTTCTTTTGACTGCAGCTTTAGGGGATCTTTATCGTGTGAAACACATGACTTTATGTACATCTGACTGATTTTTAAAAAGTGTCTATCTGGACATTTCCTAAACAAATTTTCAGTTTAATTGGTTTCTTAACATTTCGACTTGTCTACATTTCTGTTTATAGCAGTACCCAGGAAAAACAAAACCCTTGTTATAGACTGCTATTGTTCCCCATTATGCTTGGAACTTACACCGCACTGGTGGATATGAAAACAGATACTCTGATTCAAATTAATCTGTAAACCCTATTTATTAATAAACTGCAAACAATAACATGTAAAGCGAATAGAGCGCCATCACATTTTCCACAACCACTTATCGGTTGTTTGTCCTAAGCATGAACTTTTATGGGGTTTTGAAGGGTTATAAAACAGGGATATAGTTAAAGGATTATTAGATTTGTTCAACATGATAAAGAACAGCTGCTCAATGTGTTTCAGTGCAGGAAAGCTCTACGTTTTATTAGACTTCTTTTGTTGTCATCCATAAACTGAATCAAATGTCATAAACTCATAAGTAAATAACAACTTTTAGTTTGGCATCTTGGTCCTCTATATTTTGAGATACAAAGCACATACCGAACCAACAAAAATACTTTGTGTGATGTTCTAAAAACAAACATCACCTCATAAACTCACAGGACTAAAAATACCACCAAACCTCCATTTATAACTCACAAATACCTTCAGTCAAACAACACTCAAGCATAACAGGACAACAAGGACGCTCTTTGTTGCAAATGGGTTATCCTACCTTGACTTGCAGAGGAGTAAACCATGGAGTTTGTGCCGCCGGTGCTCAGACCGCCATCCAAAGGCCTGCCAAGAGCATAGTGAACAGCTCCAGCTGATACAACTGCGGAGCTGCAACAATCATAGAAGGCTGATTATAGCTGCCTCTCCCCTGCCTTGCTCACTCATATCTTGTGACAGAGCTCATATTCATGGAAACATTAAGACAGCTGGATGTGAGGCAAGGAAAAGAAAAATAAAACCGTACAAGACTAAACAGAGACACAATGAAAAGAGAGTCGAACAATAATCACAGCACTACGACTAAATCAAGGTGACGTTCTACAATTAATCAAAGATTCTGTAACCAATAATTTCACATTATCAACTGAGCACTATGAAATTTGTGCAGCCTTCTGATTTTCTTAATCTGTGTCGATTAAATTAAAAACCTACCTATCATTTGTGTACAACATTCGGTTCTGCAGGTGTAGTTTTCCCTTTACGTGCTGGTCCCAGTCCTAAAAAAACAAACATGGAATCAGTTTGGAATCATGGTTGAGCTTTACTGTGTATGAGGCCCCTGTAAGCTCTTTTTTAAATAAATCTGTGACAATTGGGATTGGAAAGATAAAAATAAAACATTTAAAGTGACTGGGGGCGAAATATATTGGAAACAAATAATATTAACATTTTCTTCTCAAACATTATTTGTGCTGATGTGTTTTAAAGGAAATGGCACCTGATACTGCCCTTACATGTACATCGCTTGAAACCTAAGGTTTACAACTGCAGTTTTGTTCTTCAAATCTTTTGTATGTTTTAAAAATCAGATTCCCCTCTGATTGAAATCACAGACTGCAGGCCTCTGTCAGCAGCTCTACTTATTTAGACACAGAGGGAAAAAAAACATGCTCAAGAAGAGTGGAGGGAGTGACGTGATTCATGTTAAACTTTACCAAAAAAAAAAATCCTACAACCCTAAGGTATCTACCACCGTAAAGTTACTTAACTTGCCTTCATTTGGTCAATGGCATTTACTAGCAAGGAACAAGATTCTAACCGAGATGGTCTAATTTTAAACCTGCAATGGCCTTAAGCATCATGCTGGTGTTACAGTTATAAGACTGACAGTATTAACTGGTGGATTTGAGTATCTGTCACAGCAGTAAAGACAAATATTTGTTTCAGAAACTGCCCTTGAAATGTCTTTTGGTTGGTGATTTTATATAAGGCAACGTTAATGTTTTGAGCCTTTATGAAAAAAACAAAGATGAGTCTCCTGAAAATCACAACTTACCACTACGTCTCTTTAAACTGAAGCACAGCGATATCTGAAGACAGCAGTATCCCCTGGAGTCTAAACGGTTTTAATGACTCTGATAATTCACAATGGCTGGTGTTCACAAACATTCTAGTTTTCTCTATGAATTAATGAGGAATAATCTACTGAACCAGCCTACTTTCACTGTCATGTAAATAGATATTGGTGCTGTTAACAGGAGTAGAGGGAGAAGACCCGATGCTCCAGTTGTTGTCTTGTGCACAGAACTTTATCAATCTTCGGAAGACTCTTGAAGGGAAATCAAGATTCCAGTAGCATTGCATAGTACACAGGTAAAAAAAGAACATAGTATATCAAAAAAGTAAAAAACAAAATCCTAAATCCAGCTAAATCCATGTAAGAGTGTTTCAATCAAAAAAAAAAAAAAGAAAGGGGTGCTGGTTTGGCGGAGTGGTTAGCAACCAGGCACCCCATGTATTTGTTTCTGCCGGTCCAGGTTCAAATCCCGCCTGTGACCAGTTTGCAGAGTGTCTTCCCCTACTCTCTCTCCCCCTTTCACAAGCCTATCCACTATCTCTCTCCTATCAATAAAGGCACAAAATGCCCAAAAAAATACATTTAAAAAAAAAAAAAAAAAAAGAAATGGAAATCAGAAAATGTATCTAAGACCTCAAAAAAACCAAACATCACTGTAAGATATGCAAAGGAACACATGTACATAAAAATCCACTTAATTCACCTCACGTAGTTTCCTTTTCAATTAATAAAAATGCAATGGAAATCATGTTTTATGCCAGTTTTATTTAACATGGTTCTGCCCTAGTTCCCATGTATTTACTTTTCACAGTCATTTTTATTTAAGTTCTGAGGAGACACACATGCATTAATGATTAAAACAGGTCACTTACTTTGAGGTTGTAGACCTTCTTGTCACAGATGCTACACTGGTGTGGCAGTTGAGTGGGTGTGATGGCGTGGTAGTCATTGACTTGGTAAGGCTGAAGCGTCCTTGTACCTGTAGGTAATGTTTCCTCTCTCCCATGAATGGGCTGGTAGCCCCCAAAGCCCAGGCTTGTGCTTGTGCCAAAAGAGGAAATCCCACTAGTGGGATTGTACTTGGGGTCAGGGGTTGGTTCCTCTGGGTTATACAGTTCAGTTCTTGGCCGAAGTGGCTGCCCAGCTTGCGTCCACACACTAGCAGTGGTAGAAACCATATCCACCTTTCCACTTTGATTCAAGTTCGTAGGGCCTTTCCATTGCTCCTTTTGCCCACTGGGGTTGTATAGGTTGACGTTCTGCTCATTGACACTAAATCCAGCTTGCTGCACTGGCATATCATGGCCATAGAAATCTTTCTGGAAGCTGACATTGTTCATGTTTTTTGGCATAGTGTTAATGCCTGAGTACTGTCCATCAGGGCCAGGAGCTGATGCTGCAGATGTGCCTCCAACAGCATTAAACTGAAGACGCCTGTCGGTATCAGAGGGGTATGTTGGCCCTGATTTTTTACCATACTCCACACCCTGCTGAACACCTCCAACAGGATGGTTTTGTCTCACATTTGTAGGATTCTGATTTAATCCGCCGCCCACCAGGGTCCCTAAGGCTGAATTTGATGAAGGGAAACCAAGCATCCCCGGGGGGAGCACACCCTGAGGGTTTCCAACCAAAGCTGAAGTCCGTAACTGGTTGAACAGAGGATGGGACATGGCAACATTGGAAAGAACTTGATTGAGAGCAGTTGCAGTGTTGGCTGTGTTTCCTCCCTGAGCCAATTTAAGGCGATGCAGCGTAAGCTGGGCTTGCAGCTGTGCGAGCTGGAGACTAGCAGGGGTCAGGAAGAGCTGCTGGTTCTGCTGCTGAAGCCCTGCCTGCCCACTGCCTGGAAGATGACCCCCTAACTGGAGGCCCTTCTTATCGGCACTGTCCTCAGGGACTGCACTGATGCTGTAAAACAAAAAACAAGATACTTTAATTACAAAAAAATCATCTATTTAGAGCCAGAGTGAAGCTCTTTGATTGCAGACATGCTCAGACAGTAGCATTACAGTCAAAAGACTCATGGTGTAACTATTTGTGAACTATTCATTAAAGCACCCACCACATAACCTACTTAAAAATGTCCTGAACAAGCCATTCACACTCGTCTCCGACTGCAGTCAATCTCATGCAGTTGGTCTGTAAAGCCATCAATGGTTTAGGTAAAGCACTTCTATCTTAAATGTAACTCCTTAAAAAGTATTTTGTAGAAATAAATACCAACACTACAGCAAAATATTAGATTTTTTTACAAAAGACGTCTACTGCACAACCCTAAGTGAGTGGAAACACCAGCAACAGAAGCAGTTATCTATGCTGTGACGTGTGTTTGACATTGTTGACACTGAAAATCTACAGGCCAACATTTGCCCACATGATAAATCTGCAGGAATCAATCAGGGAATCATTAAAGAATTGGATCTGGTAGCAGGATTCTTCATCGCATTGGTATCAATAAAACCTTGTCAATTCCCATTCATATGTAAATGTAGGGATTTTTTTGATTGTAAACCATAATAACATAAGGTTATAACCTAAATTCATAGCAGCTTTGATTTATTATGTTTCAGACTTTTAGTTGTAAATACTGAGGAACCAATAGAACCAGGCCAAAAAAGTCTATCCATCGATCTCCCACTTATCTGTGGTCGGGTAATGGGGCCAGCAGGGAAGCCCAGACTTCCCCGGGGATCCCGAGGCATTCTCAGGCCAACTGAGAAACGACTCTGTGCTGAGTTTTTTTTAATTTTAGACTGTTCCTGGGTCCATTCTGTGTTCCCTGCTCCTGTTGCCCCCACACTCACTGTGAGGGGGTGTGGCTACTGGCTGTAGCTGCTCCCTGTTGCAGCACACCTGATCCTGATCTCCTAATCATCATCTGCTACTTAAGCTCATGTGGACTCATCACAGTGCCTGATGATTCCCACATATTCTTGTGTGTCCACATGCCCAGCCATTTGAAGCAACTCTCTGTTTTTTCCCAGCTTCCTTAAAAATTTCAGGAACTCATTTCCTAAGACTTTAGTCATATAAGGACTTCCTAATCAATTCTTACACGACAAGTTCCTGGAAAGTTAAATGACAACATAAAAAAGCAAAGTGGTGTGGTAATGGTTCATAAATGAAGTATATGAATGAAATAAATGAAGTAGTTCCATAGCTTATGTGTTATCCTTGTCTAATAGGTTTGATGCCAAACATAAAGTTCATGGTGAACACACCAAAATCAACTTCTCTGTATAAACAATTTCATGTTCAGTAAGCCCACATGTGACCAATAAAAGCACTTATTGGCATGTAAACCACAATCAGCCCCAACATTCAATAAGGCAGCTTGGTTGATTGGTTGTTTCTGTTAGAGCTCCCAAAAACAGACATGGATAATGAATTCAATGATCATGAATGAAGGAAGATAGTGTTGGAGGTGCAGTATGACAATACAGTGAATTGGTTTAGAGAATATCTTTTAATGTGTGTGTGTGTGTGGGGGGGGGGGGGGTCAGTTTTATTTTAAAGGATATTGAAACTAAACACTGAATATAAAATTCAGTGCATGAACACACATTTGTATTTTATCAAACTTTTTACAAAATAATTTACCCCAAGACTTTTGAGAACCACTGCTCTAAAGTATTCAAAATAGGCAGTAGATTTTTATGCACCATAACCCAAAAACACATTGACGCATTCTATAACCTTCTTGTCAGGGAATGAGCTTGATGCTAATTTCCAGTTGGTCTGTGAAATTGAGTCATCCCTGTTCCACTCTTTGACTCACTAAATAAAACAGATTATTCAAAAGGAAAAGCTTCTGAGTGCAGAGTGAGCTAAGAGAAATACCAGTTCAGGGACAAGTTGTGACGGATTGAGTTCTGCCAGTCTTTTATCAGCCGTTCTGTAGTATGGGTTGCTCTTGGTGATACATTCAGAATTAGCTTTTTGTCAAAATTTAAATTTATAAAAGGTTATTTTTCTTCTACTTAGACATGTTTTCACAAAGTACCGTGAGGGTCAGTCAACAGTAATCCACTGTAGACTGGATTTTACACGCCTGTGGTGACCCTGTTTGACTGGTCTGTCATTTCAAATTCTGATGAATGCCCTCACATGCTGTCTAAACTTAGTCTACTCAACTATGTATCACATCATCCACGTTAAGCACCTGACACAGCCCTATTTACCCACTGGTGCGACCAGCCACACTGCAAGGTGACAGACCTGTCAGATTAGGTGTGGTGACATCCCAAATACCTTTTCACTAAGATTTCTTATTTCTTGAAGTTTTGCATGCATTGGCACTTGCATAATGGAATTACAATCAATTGCAGTAGCTTTCACCAAACCTTTCTCTGTGCATATGTACTGCCCAAGACTGAGTGTTAAACACTGTCTTAAATAGTTTAGAAAACATTTTTAAAGAATTTGTGCAACTGAATCAGAAGATTATCACCTGCTGGTCTGTATTTCGATGGCTTCTACAGTTGTGATGTGGTCTTGTGAATTACACTGTCACATCATAAAATTATCATATCATGACCATTACTCATACTCCTGCTGAGCTGTAAACTGTTCGGCTCTAAACCATCACCACAAGGTTTGTTTAGCACTCTGTGATTAGTCTTTTCATTATCTGTCAAATATTGTGATAAAAAAACAAAAACGAGCAACCAATACTATAGAAACAATACTAAGAAATTTGTATTTAACATGTCTCTGCAGAGTATTTTTTTTTCATTTTTCACAAAAAGCGTCCTGTTGAAAGACATGGACCATCCACACATGATTAGGCATGAACCATTGAAAATAGCAGATGCATCACATTTAAACGGCTGTGTCACATCAATTTGATGCTGGCAAGCTTGTTTCCCACTGCTGATTCAGAGTATTTTTTGTGGGTGGAAAATGACATGTTACAATTTCATCAAAATTTTAACAAAGCAACGGAGTGGTTCAGTAATCACTCCTAAAATTTGAATTAATTAGAATTTCAGCTCTCCGTGTTTCTTCAGCTCAACGTCAGTGGGATTTGATTCATTTGTTACACACACACTTAAAAACAGCCTGTGATAAATACTAGTTTGAAGGATTTTTAAGAGTGTTCAAACAGTAGACAATACATCTGAAAATACCTTTTTGTTGCTTTAAAATCTTTTATTGTGTCCTACAAAATGAGGGGCTGTTTTGTGGCTAACTAGGGCTACAGAGTTTGTTGTGGATGTAAAAATTGTCATTCTTGTTCAGCTTCAGTTGACCAAGGTGTAATTATTAAAATCAAACATTTGCTTTTTACACTAAGAAAAATGACAAAAGTAGAGTTCATTTGTTCATTTCCAAAAACATGGAAATGAGTTACAGTAGAAGAAAGTCCCATGGCAGAAAGTCTACGCAAATTTAGAATCAACTTTCAGATAGATACCTGGAATGAAGTCTGTGACGAACACATGCAAACAAGACTTGAATGTTTCATTTTGCAACATGAAGTGCATCTGGTGTAGCTATGATTTTAAAAAATTAAAGCTTGAAAGTCTGATTTTGAAGGATGGTTGTAAGCAAACTGCTAAAAAGTACAACAAAATGCGCAGTACATTCCAAAAGTTTGGACACACCTTCTCATTCAATGTGTTTTCTTTATTTTCATCACTAAGTTCATTGTTGATTTTCACTGAAGTGATGATGGCCACTTGTTTCTCTTAACTTAGCTGATTGGTTCCTGCCATAATATTAATTTTAAAAGTGTCAAATAGGACTGTCAGCTGTGCATCAGCCTGACTTCTAAACAACACAAATGATGGTCCCAACCCCATTAATTAGACACGAAATTCCATTAATTAACCCTGGAAAGGCTCGCCTGAAAAGTGAAAACCATTTTAGGTGACTCCCTCTTGGAGCTCATAAAGAGAATGACAAAAGTCTGCAAAGCAGTAATCACAGCAAAGGGTGGTTACTTTGAAGAAACTAGAATATAAGACATGTTTTCATTTATTTCACACTTTTTTGTTAATACATAATTCCTCACACGTTCATTCATAGTTGTGATACCTTCAGTGAGAATCTACAATGTAAATCGTGATGAAAATAAAGAAAAAACATTGAATGAGAAGGTGTGTCCAAACTTTTGGCCTGTACTGTATGTCAAATGGCTTTTTTATAAACTATAACAAATACACTGTAATGGGCAGCAGCTTGATCAGGTCTTTAGAGTAAAGACAAATTCTTAAACAAGAAGTTACAGCGTGAGGTTATACGCAGGATGCAAGGTAGCTACTTCTTGAGTCCAGCCACCATGTTTTAGTTCCTTACTAGCTTAGTTACAGCTTCTCACTCTTGCCAATTGTGTTTTTTTTATAAAGATTATTTTGGGGGTTTTTGAAGGTCTTTATTGACAGGAGAGAGAAAGTGAAAGGGCTTGTGAAGGGGGGTCAGAACAAGAAGAAAAAGACACTCTGCAAACAGGTCACAAGTTCAATTTGAACCTAGACCAGTGGAGGCATATATGGGCCATGCCTGGTTGCTTACCACGCCGCCAAACCAGCAACTCCTCACTGATTATGTTTAATCTCATTAAATCATCAAAGCTGTGTAAGCTCATGAAGATGATCATGATTTACAAAACGTGCAAGTATCAAGTTTACCACAAAACTAATGATCATTAATGATCTCAAAAAACAATGAGAAATCCAATAGTCTGTGAAGATGAGAGAACAAGGGTGATGCTAACTTTGCAGTTTTTGTCCAGCTAAGTAAGCATCGCCGGGCAAAAACACCTCAAAACTACATCATCCTTACTCTACTGGCAGTGTGTTAATGTGGCAGTGGATGCTGAGATAGATTACCAATAATGAGCTTGTTTCAGCTTCAAGAGAAAGTGCTTTTAACCCCTAAAATCATTTTGCTTGTAAAACAAAGATGTTAAGAACAAAACACCCCTATTTTCTCTTCCCTATGCAACAGACTCACACAAATATACTACAAATCAGAAACCGCTCTCTAACTTGTTATCACAAAAGACTCAGTTTGGACAGTTGACTGTCCCCACCTTCACAGCTTATTATGCACACTTAAGTGAGCAAGCATGCTGATAGAGAGATACACTTACACCGTTCCAGCTTATGACTCAAAGCTATAAATACCAGAGTTGCCCTCTGCCATCCCAACACACCGTGTCCTTGATAGACTAATATGGACTCTTAGGCATCTGGCACAGTGTGCAAAACACTTCAGACCAATCTAATGATGAAGAGAGGATACGTAAGTGTCAAATATACAGTAGCCAAGAATAAAAAGTAAGAGGTTTCAAAGAGAACGCAGGGTTATGGAGATTAAAATCATAAAAAGAAACGAGAATTACATTGCCTCAACAACAAGAATCAAGTCAAAAGATGAGCCATTTTATTAAAGTTCTCCAAAATATAGAAAGGATCAGGCAGGAAAACTAATGAGGAGAGGAAGTTTTTGTTAAGCACAAAGCACTTTTCGAAGAGTCAAAATGGTGTGACTTAAGTTATAATGTTAAGAATAACATTTTCAGCGACAGGCTGCATCACCCGAGGTGTGTGATGGAGTGGTACCCCAGGTCCTTTCTACCAAACGCTGTTCGACTGTACAACCTGCACTGTTCCCAGTAGACCATAAAAACTGTGAAATTCACTAACAACATGCTAGACATCCATGTGCAAGTACTTTGTGAATGTGTACAAATTCTTATAGTTTTGTGCTTTTGGTTATTGTATTTCTAGTCTTTTTATATATCTAAAAAAGGAAAATAGTGCTCTTTTATACTAAACTCTATTTTAGTCATTATTGCTGTCCCCTTTGCTGCTCTAACACTGCAAATTTACCTGTGTGGGACAAATAAGGATTTTTTTATTCTATTCTATTCTATCCTATTCAAAAGATCTCAAAGAAAATTGCATTGAGAAGAGTTGAAATGTCAAGAATATAGTGGAAATACAATCACTAAAAAATTGAGATTGAAAGACAGAAATAGTTTTGAAACTTATTACAATGAAAAAGTTGAAATCAAGGATAAAGTTTAAAGGTCAAAAATAATGGTAAAATATAATTTAGTGAATAAAGCCCTGAAATGCTGATAATAATGTTGAAAAGAAACTTGGCATTTCAAGACAGAATGTTTACTCACCTGTGACGCTTCACATCGACTCTGAACATCACAGAGATGATTTTGGGGGAACAAATTGACTCTCCATTTGCTCCGTCTCCAGAAACAATATCAGTGGAGTAATACTGGAGAGATGAGGGCACACGGGCTCAGAGGGAGACTGTGTGTCTCTGCCTTTCTATGTGTGCCCCGCCATATCACACGTACCAAAGGCATATGGCACCATGAACTGATGCAGATATTACATCCTCACAGAATTACTACGAATGCCTCGAGGTGTAAAGATGTGAAATGTGTTGTGAAACTTGTGCGGAAATACAAAGTGAAAGGGGATTTTGATTCAGTTTCAACATCAAATTACAAATCTATTATAATTTTGACTTTCTTTAACATATTTTCAACGTTATCCTTAACTTTTCTTTTAGACTTTTTCTATAAACTGTATTTCACCCTCACACTAAAAAAAAATATATCCACTTTTTTCATGAAGTGCATGGTCTAGCCAACTCATTTAGTTAATGAGTGACCTGGTTACTCTTCTGTACAGTCCACACAAAATTTTTGGTGGAGACCTGGTTAAGACAACAAACCAGTTGGAGCCAGACAGTCAATATTTTTATCATTTCATATTTCTGTCATTCAATTTCAACTTAAATTTTGAAGAAAAAAATTAAACACCTCATTCCCCCCACATTATTTTTGTCTGCCTGGTCCCAATCATATAGTACAGATTGCATTACATTACCCTATACTATGTTGAAATTCTAGAACAATGTAATCACGGGAGATAGTAATTTATTTATTTGAGCAATTCACAGAGGACTATTGAAGCAGACAAAAAAGTCAGGATATCTGGCAGCATGTGTCTTTTATTTACCAGCTGTTGGTAATTAATGTGATATCAAGTATTTAAATTGATGCTGGGGACCTGCTGTGCCAGGTGTAAGTCATAGAAAAAAATACTGCTTGCATATGTATGAAATGTATTATTTCATGTTGAAATTAAGAGAGAAAGCAAGCCTCAATGGAGTAACACTTTCTTCTAAACAGATTTAAATATAAGTAATTATAAACACAGAATACCATAATTCCACACTGAGTAACCATGAACACAACAATTATTTGAGTTGTATGTGTGTAGTCTTTCATGTTAAATTCAGATCATTCTAAACTTGTCCTTAAATTACTGGAAAAACTGAAATGAACCTACATGAAAATGATCAGAATATAACTCTAAAGCCCATCTCGGGCGTTGTTTTACAACTACCCCAGGTTTACTTTTATGGCGTTCCAAAAATGTCCATCTCATTCCTATGTTTTACTGTTGCCACTCTCTAAAGGACCTTTCGGACCCTATAAAGTCAGATATGTCAAGGCAGAGATTATTTTCCAACAGGTGGTAAAAGCGGAGTTCAGTGTGGTCTGATCCCGCATTTATTCAAAAATGGAATTTTGTTGTTGCCAATTCAGCATAAACACATTTTCAACTTCCTTCTTTAAAATTTTGTTAAGGAACAATTTGAAATGCACGAAATGAAACTTTTCAAAGCAATATCTGTAAATGTGTGTCTCCAAGTAGATGTGAGTTGACACAACCGTTTTATACAAACTCTGGGCCTGTGATTGTGGATTACATCTTAACCACAAAAAAAGATTGTCATCTAGGTCAAAGTTCTAGGACACTGTTATTTCCGGTAATAAAAGACCTGTATGATCTGAATTTATCAATTTTAAACACTTTATTCAGTGCAGCATGAAAAATAATAAATAAATAAAAGCAGGTGAAAAATAAAGGAATAACAGCATGATTGAAAAAACAAGGAAAACAGCACTTTGGGGTGTTACTAATATACTCCTGTGGCAGTTACCATATGGCAGCACCCGGGCATCATCTGGCCCCCCATAGATTCTCATTGGGCCCCTTGAACATTTTTAATCATAGACATATGTGAAAAATATATTGCAGTTTCAAGGGACCTGCTTTTTAAAATAAATTACTAAATACAAAAATAAGAGGGTCTGAGTCTGATTCACTTTAATCCACCAGTTAGCCTTTATTAACAACTTTTTAACCAGGAGTACAAACACATTGGTGTCAAACTCAGTAATGGACATCTTGGCAGCCCAAGACACAAAAGGCCAAAAATCTGGCAGTAGTATGGATGCCAGAGACTGATCTCACTCAAGTTAAGGGTACTATTTAACAGTAAAATGTGTGATACAAAAAGCTGTCTTAATTGTAGGACAAAGCAAAGGGAGGATATTAGATTGACTAAAATAAAATACAATCATCAGCTGATATTAAGTTAGGTCAGAGTTAAATAACTGTGTAATTACAACTCTGAACTTTAGCTGTTACAGTTTTGATAGCTACAGTCACTGTCTTATCAAATACATTCAAGTTACTCTTACAGATATTTAAAAATACAGTGTAACTTCCAGAATACCTGAATCTAGAATTTAAGTCAAATCATTTCTTGAAAATTTTAGCTTTTGTTAGAGCTCAAACTTTCTTGTTTCAGCCAAAAATGTTACTATAATTGTAGGTAGATCAATTTCTAGGCATTAGTTGAATATATATGATAACTTTTAACTGCCTTTTATACAGCACTAAGATCATGCTTCAAAACCTGACAATTGAAGGAAGTTTGAAACTGAACAAATTATTCCTTAACATGCCAACCATATTCCTTAACATGCCAACCATATTTATTCCATCAGTTATATTACTCAAACATTATTAAAATTTCTGAATACAACCTCTTTGGTGATCACACTGCCATTTACGATCCAGCAGAATACGATCCATGTTTCTTATAGCTATCTCATCTTAAAGCTAGGAACACCGGCCTAAAAATATATATTTACCATAATTAAAACTTAACCAAGCTTTATTTGTTTGGACATTTTTGAAGTACCTCTGCTTTGAGAGTCCAGTTCATAATATGTCATAACAAGTGAGTACACACACACCACACACACACTTCTGCAAAGATCCAAGCCTGCTCCATAGTCAAAACAAAACGCCACATGGGCCCAATCAGTCCACAGACCCTCATTGGGGGAAGTAACAAATTAGAGGAGGCTGAATCC